>CM030904.1:6338197-6938197 GCA_018136845.1 Heterotis niloticus
CCCCAACACACACACACACACACACACTTGCGCGAACACAGCCGCGATCGCAGTTACTGCGACGGCACGGCTCTCTGTGGAAGAAGTTTTCCAACTTTTTTTTTTCTCCCCCCCTCCTCCTTTCTTTTTTTTGTTTGTTTGTCGCATTTATAAGCGGAGGAATGGAGCCTGAGTGAGGAGCCGAGAGCGCCGCGGAAGCTGAGAGAGCTGCTCTCCCCCATGGAGGTCCTGGTTGCGGGATGGCTGCTGTGCGGTTCGGTTCTGTGCGCGGTCCGCGGTGAGTGGCTCGGGGCGGGAGTTTGGAGGAGTTGCAGAAGTTGGAGGAGTTTGCTGGCGGAGGTGCCGGGAGTTAGCGCGGCTGCTCGCCGTGGTCTTCAGGCGAGATTCGTGAGTTGTGCCGCACTTCTGCGGCTGTGTGGCGGTCTTCTTTGGTACTTTGTTGCTCTCTTCTTCACTTTTCCTTTCCGTATCCGCGTAGCAAACGAATTTTATTAGTGCGAGTGAGATTACTTAGCAGTTGTCAGTGTGTTTCTGTGCGAGTCCCGTTGAAAGCACTTTAAAACCTCATAAACGTGCTCCGATTAGAGTAAAACACAGGGAGGCACGTTTCACACCACCACGTCGGAGTAAAAAGCGAGGTAAAACAAATCCGACTGAATGTAAACCTGTTTATAGCGCCTTAAAACAACTGGCTGAGTGTAAAGCTGAAATATGTTTAGCAATGTTCACCGATCCCCGACTTTCCTGCTCTGAAAACCGGGGGTCCTTTATAGTTTTTGCCCCCAAAACAAATCGGACACAATCTGCTTGATGTACCTGAAGATAAACTAGTAAACTCTAACTTTTTAATCTTATAAACTTTATGCCTTTATACAAAGGCTACGTTAAAAAAAAATGGTTCCAGATATTCTGTTATTAGAATGAAAAATAAAAGTTGCTTTTCTTCAGTAAGTTAAGTGCAGTCGAATTTGATGCCCAATACATTAAGGTAATATTTTGTTTATCACCTGTTACTGCAGTGATTTAAAAAAAAATATAATATGTAATGTTATTTTATTTATTTACTTATACATTTATTGTAGCTTTGGGGAAAATGTTTTCAGCAGGAAATAACTGAAAACTAGCTTTTGTTTTGTTGTTTTTCACGTTTCTTGTCGAATAGTTTCTCCAGTTAGTAATGGACGGTATCACAGCTGAAATATATATTTGATTATCAAAGCAGTTTCGGCAGGATTTTAGTCTTAAAATTTAATAAACATTGTTTGTTTTCGTTCATGTACGCATTAGGGGTGCTTAAAGTAATGGAGGCCTGTGGGTCGATCACAGAAATGCCTCAGGTGCCTATAAGTCAAGATCTGTGTACAGCTAAATGGTTAATATTCATTTTACAACGCCGTACACGTTTAAAAAATAGGGCTGATTTTGTAAGTCTCCAAAAGTGCGTCTGAATTTACCAAGCCAAAATGAAACAGACGGAGATTTAACTGTAATCCGGTGGCAAAACACCGGCGGATGTTAAGAATATCACACGTACACTTTCCATGTTGTACTTGTTCATTCTTGCAAGAATATATTATTTGCATCCTTTCAATTGTATTGATATTGAATACAAACACAGGCTGTGAAGTCATGGGTTATTCATCAGATTGCCCTTTAGTATAAACAGGATTCGGCTTTTGTGTCGTGCACGCCGCATGTTGCCCTAAACAAGCTGTTGCTGATTCATTATTTGAGTTCCCTGTTAAAGTTTTTGCCTGGAGTGGTTATAGGTACTCAAGGCTTCATGGAACGGATCAGAGTAAATTTGTGGGATCACAATGAGGTCTTGGAATTACTCTGTAGTTAATGCCTTTGGGGAGGAGAATAATGTTTCTGCTTTTTTCCTGCTACCATTTAATTTTTGTGTATTTGCTTAAAGGTAATTTAGCTTAAAGCCTTTATGTAGAACATTTTCACTCATGTTCTGTTTTTCTTAAATATTCTAGCGTTCTTTAACACAGCCCATAAATATCGACTTTGTCTCGCTAGCAGCAATTTTGTGTAACACTGGGTTAGTAACTGGTTTTCCACTTTGGTGTATCCCGCTGTTTAATTGATCAAATTAAAAGGAAGGATCTGGAAAGATTTATCGGTGTGCTGTAATAAATTTGTTTCAGAAAAGTCTGGAAGTGGAATGAGAACATCGTATTCATACACGAAGGCCAAAGTAGAGAGCCAATGTTCTTGCGCAGTCCCTTCCAACCTGCTCAGTATTGAGTCCTTCAGACCACTTGCCAGGTGATGATATGCAACTGGGTTGTGCTTCTTCACCAAAAACTGTTCTGGAGAAACAGGCTTTAGTGTGTTTGTTTTATGTAATGCATTGATTAGTGATGCACAGTACTGGTAACTTAAAGCCAAAGGACAAATCATTCTTTCTTGTTCTGGATTTTATTCAGTGAAGGCATTTTTCAGACTACGGATTGCTGTTCTCAAAACCAGCAAGTATCTCCCCACTTAGAAGTCACTTTAATGTCCATTAATGTTAATGTGCGAATTAAAGTTCTCTATGAGCTTTGTCATGGTCTTGCAAATAGCTGACAACTTTAAGAAGAATATTCACCGGGCAGGAGGGTGTATTTTCTTTGTTGCTTCTATAGAAATTGTGCATTTGCTTTGTTTCCGGACATGTGCTATTTTGCTTTGCACTTTTGGAATGTAGCACAATACCATTCATGCCGAACATCTCACCAGTTAAAGGTTGGTGCTGTTAAGTGCCGTCTAGACAATGATTTTTAGTGGCCGTGTAAAGAACGATTCCACGGTGTTCCACTGTCGTCGTCTTCTTTCCATAGTCTGAAATGTAGTTTATCATACTGTACATTAACAAGGTTTTAGGTATTAAATTTGTAATAAAAGTTTGTATTTTTAATTTTGTTCAATGCTGTAAAATGTGTTAGAATAATTGCTATGAAACATAACAGTAAAATATTTTTAAAATTGCCTTGAATTATTATCATTGACTGAAATACTTTTGAAGTAAAACTGCAGGGGAGTGTCTCAAAGTACTTTGCTCTTTCCTCCCTGCGTCTTGTCTAAGTCAAAACTGTCATAAATTGTGGGCCGAGATTGTTAGTGTGAATATCATTTAAATGTTTTGTCTAAATAACAAAAGAGGAAAATTACGGTCTTCCTGGGTGTTTTCGATGTGTGAAATGTGACAAGTTATTTATTTACTTTTTTTTTTGTTTGCGGTAGAGCTGGGGAGACATACTGAATGCTGATGTAGGCCTAGCTGTCCAGCTTTGCCCTCACCCGCGTCTACAGACCCACAATCACACACACTTTGTTCCCGGAACATGGAATCTGTACGCCACAATTGGCATAGAGTGTACTGATAAGCCTTTAAAAAGAGAGAAGAGTCAAAACAAACCAGGAATGTGTGTGTGAGAGAGAGAGAGAGAGAGAAATGGAGTGAGTGAAGGAGGGAGGGGTGGACTCCTTACTGCTCAGGTAAGGTGAAACGACCTCTGATATTTGCTCGGCTGCTGCCTTCGCTCTTAAGCCCATCCCCTCATCGGCAGCAACAAGCCGAGACTGCTCAGCTGTTCCATTATGCTCTCTTGCCCATAATGGCCGAGCGATGCACGGCCAGGTGCTCCTTGTCCTCCTATCATGAGACTGGAAAAGCCGGTACCTCACAATGGTTCAAAGGGTCACGTGAGCCCGCCCACGAACAGTGGCAGGCAGGTGGACTCCTGAAAGGAAAGCATTCGTGGCTTGTGCATGGCGCAGCGCTGAACACCAAAGAGCTGCGTGTGTCAGAGGTGTTAACCTCGACAAGCGCTTTGCTGCGTATCGAGCTCTGCTGTCGGCACTATTTGATGTTGTCGGGCTGCTTACTGTAGAGCTCACCCCCCCCCTCCACCTGTTGGGGGAACCAATGGGCGGGGCCAAGGCAGGAGTGTTGTGCGATGCACTTTTTTCGCTGTCCTGCGGCTACATTTACGACGTCTAAGTGCTGTTATTTGTTCTTGGCTTAAGTCAGATAACAGTAATAAGCATATTATTTTACTTTAGTTGATGATTTTCTCCAAGATGGCTTAAAATGCTTGATATGCTTCACCAAACTACATTCATGCATCTGCCCACTGACTTGGCACAATGTGTAACGCACAACGGAGCCTGCACGTGATGGGTAATTTAGTCACCAATTTATGTCACGTGCTTTAGACTGTGGGGGACTCGAGAACCAAGTAGAAATCTACACAAACGTGGGTAGAACATGTGAACTCCACCCAGACTGAGCAGAATTCAAGCCCGTGTCTGTTGGGTTTTGATTCACAGCTGTTATTATACCGTCTGTCTTTTCTGAGTTGGATGAAATAGAACTGTACTACTGTACTTCTGGCTCATCCTTTACTATATATACAGAGGGAGATAAAATGTTGAGAAGTGCTCAGTTTGGATCTGTTCACATGCTAACAGTCAGAGCACATTTCACCTCCATTCAGATGGAACCCTCTACTACACGTGTCACTATGACAATCTTTCGTTTTTGTGTCTGTACCCCTATGAAAGAGCATAATGCCGCCGCTGGTTCAGCATGATGTCTGGTGCAAGGGCAAGTGCCCAGTATGCAGGTTGAGCTGCACTGTTCTGATCCTAATAAAACTGCAGCTGTTGAGGATGAAACCCCCCTACCCCATCTCACCCCCGAACATGCATACCACCTCCTGTTGTGCACTGTTTATTCCTCTGTTGTACGAGGCCTCCGGGGTAAACCATGACCACATCTTCACTGCTGACGCTGGGCTCTGGGCTGCCGATTTTCTGAGCACAAAACGACGGGACGAGTTTATTCTCCTCCTGCTGCTCCACAGAATTACAGCAGGCTCTCGGGGTTGGTTCTGGGCTCTCTCGCTCCAGAAGCACATGATGAACAACATCCTTGAGAGTTTGAGCCAAAGCAAAGCACAAGAGCGTTGGGGTCCTGAGAATATGGTTAGACATCCAAAAAAAGATGCACGCTTGTGGAGTGCTTCTCCAACTGTCAGGATTGGCTTAGGCATAATAATTGTAAGATGGTCTGTTCCTTAAACCTTTGCACAGAACATATACCTAGTTTACACTGGTCCTTTTGTAGTGTTTTGATTGTCTATCCTGTGAGCGCACATGTGGTTCTGTTTCTCTGTCAGTATGCCTTCTCAGTGACAGCGGGTGGGCATTCATTTCCAATTCCAGATAGACCCCTTTCGTAAGTCAGTTCCTCTGCTTCTGTCCCCCCTTGCTGGTCACTTGCCTGAATTTAGGCCCTCTCCTTCCCTTGTTGGAGGCTGTGGACCGGGCAGGTGGGAGGACATGACGAAAGGAGGCCTGATTCCTCCAGTTTATCGTAACCTGTGTTGGCTCACTTGCCCTGTGGCCCTACTGTAATTATGCAGGCTCACAGGCTATCATCTCAGCACCGAGCGAAGACGGCCCGTAAACTGCGGTTGCTTTGGTTCCTGCTGTCAGGAGAGGAAGTTCTTGGGATTAACCCTGTCAGCTGTGAAGGAGCTGAGCTCCAGGCCTCAGGGCACCTGGGCTTATTTATAAATGACACTCATGCTTTCAAAAACAAATTAAAAAATGACCTCAGACTTCATGTAATATTTTTGTAAACCATTTTGTGCACTAACCATGTCAGTAAACGTTAAAAAGTGAACTTGCATTGACTTTTTTTAACGGGGGGTGCAGGTGTGGGTGCAATTCTTTTTCCATTACATGTGTTTTTAACTTATAATGGTGCTCCCCTTGAGATAATGGCAGGGGAACTGCTGAGTGTGTGTGATTTAATGTTTAAACTCTTCTCCACACTTCTGCTGTACCTCGTCTGGTAGGGGTGGCTGCCAGCCCAAACCGACAACTCGCCCCCTCTTTTCCGCAGCGCTGGCACCCAAGTGAGTGCTGCCACACCATGACAACAGCCTGGGTCAGAAGGGTCAGCCATTTGGTTGCTGACTGGGCCACTGACTAAACTGGCCTCCAGCAATCTTTCTAAATGTCTGTAAAAACATACTTAATTTTAATTTGGTAATTTTAAATAGCTGCAAAGGCAAAATGTATAATATTGTTGTCTAGCAATGTGTAAATTCGGTGGGGATTTTGTTTAAACCTTCTTTCAAGAAGATGTTAAAAGATGGAGAAACTATTTACCCACTGTTTCTTTTCTCCTCATCATTCTGGCCCGCTGTCCTCAGGGTCCCCGCTGCTCCTGTTTGCGAACCGGCGAGATGTCCGATTGGTGGACGTGGAGGGCGGGAGGGCCGAGTCTGCGGTTGTGGTCAGCGGCCTGGATGCGGTCGCGGTGGACTTTGTCTTCTCGGAAGGACTGATCTTCTGGACCGATGTCAGCGAGGAGGCCATCAAGCAGACGTACTACAACCAGTCAAGCCATGGTAGCACATTATCTTCCGTCATGTGGCACCACATTGGTTTACATTACCTTACCACAAGCAGAAATTTGTTTTCAAACTGTAAACGATGTCCTTTTTTGATATAGTATGTAAAGTAAAATCAGTTCTTGCAAAGTAAAAAATTAACTGGATGTTAAAGTTAACACCAACCGTGCAACAAATATGATATAATCATTGTTTTATTAACCCTGATAACCTTGACTTTTGTTCAGAGAATCTGAATGGTATGAAATAAAGTGTTTAACTTTCATAGAAACAGAGAAATGATAAATGTTGACAAAAAGTTCTTAGTGCCCCTTGACTCTCTTCTCTCCCCCCCCCCCCATTTCTAAGCAGTGAAAGAGGTCACTCTGAGCTCTGGCCAAACAGTTGTGGCGGGCTTGGACTCCCCTGATGGCCTAGCTTGTGACTGGCTTGGGCGCAAGCTCTACTGGACCGACTCGGAGACCAACCGCATCGAGGTGGCCAACCTGAATGGCAGCTTCCGCAAGGTTCTGTTCTGGCAGGACTTGGATCAGCCCCGTGCCATTGCGTTGAACCCCGCTCAGCGGTGAGTATCTAAAGTTTGATCAGGTCTGGGGTCTTCCTGCACTGCTGTTTCACTCAGCATAATCTTTTCAGGTGTCACAGACCCTGAACAAATTGACAGCTCTCACATGGTGCTCCTGTGAAGGAAGTTAGCTGTTCTGCTATGTCCTTTTATGTTTTGATACACGGACAGATTCCTCAGGACTCCCCATTGGTGTGGGCTGCCATGATTCTGTAAGACCTTTATTTGAGTCTGTGTCCAGGCCTCTGTGATTAGGCAGTTTCAGATACTAAGATCTGGATAAGCTTAGGTGACAAGAATGTTTAAAATTTTTTGCATTCAGTTAAGTGGTTTTAAATTTTCTTTTTAAAGCCCTTAGATTGCTTTTGAGTTTTGACCTGAAATTTTAAGCTTGTATAACCGATTAACTTTTACAAGTTATATTATTATGTTATTAAACAATTAAGATGTCTTCACTGTGGAAAGAGGCAGTCCCTGTGCATCTTATCTTTAAACAAATGTTCCTCTTAGTGCTTCTGGGTTCTTTTGCTGAAGATTGGTGCGTTCTGCTGAAAAGCTTAGAGGGGTTGTCTCACACTGTTGCTCTCAAATAATCAGATCAGTGAGATACTCGGTTTCCTTTTTAGAATTTCTGGTGTTAAAGACTGTTGGCATTTTTTTCCCCTCCACAATTATTTGGAGTAACGCTGCCAGTCAGAGCGGCAACATGCCCCTTTCTGAGATCATGTCGATAGTACAAGAGTGATAATGTGAAATATCAAAACTGTGTTGTTGAATTTTAATCTTTCAGTTTTTTTTTTGTTGTTGTTGTTTTTGGTTTTCCTCCTTTACTTTTTTACAATAACACACCAGTGAAGGGCTTAGTGTTTTAAGAGTCTTAACAAAGTACTGTCTCAGACATCACTTTATGAGGTGTTCTGTATGCTATTGTTTTACTATGAAGTCAACTTCTTGTGTTTAAATTCTTCCCAGCTGCTGAAAGCAGAAAAATAGCAAGAAATTTCATTTTAGGTCATCATACTGTTTTATGGCTAATAAAGTGAATATTTTAATTGGAAAGAGGGTGGATAAAGCTGATGGAACGGATTCATGTTCGAAAAGCATTCATTTTGGCGCTGTTTACCTGCTTTAGTCACTACATTTGAATTGAGCTTTGGTGTCGTCTCCACATTACTTCTGGAATTGGGTGTATTGCTTTGAGTTTTTTTAAAATTATTCACACTGTTCCTTAAGAAACATCTGCATACAATTTCACAGTGCATTTCTGCAGCACTTTTTTTTTTCTTTTTTTTTACTTTACACATTCCAACTATGACACCTGCATGTCATCTCAAATCTTCATGATTCACTGGCAGAAAATGTAACTCTACCGAATGGTTTGTTAAATTTTAATCGCAAGGCTCTCGTGAGGAGAAAAAAGAAAAAAGAAACGCTGGCAGGAGAATTACACATATAAGGGGGAAAAACCCAAAAGATTCTCAGGTGTTGAGACATTTTAATTGGTTTGCTATAGTGAGAACATCTAAAAAGAGGAATTTGCAGGACTCCTGCTTCGTAGCAAGAAACCTTCTTTATGCAGTGTTTATAATATAGTTTGTGGGCAAAGAGGTTTAATGTGTTTAGCCTTCTGTCATTAAAAGGCAGTTGTTATGCCATTAACCAGATGCAGCCCTGCCAGTGCTTTATGCTTGTTATCACGTGGCCGTATTTACTGCTGGCAAACAAACATAGCTTGTTTAGTAAATTCATCATTTGCTGGAAAACTTCAGCACGAAAACCAATATTGGACACACACTCAGTCAGGCCAGTGGTTGAATATTATGACCCTTTGTTATACTGGTTAAAAAACATAAACAAAAGACCCTTTCTGAAGGGGAAGTACCAAAAGCAGCTGTCGATGAAATGTTTCATGGGTTTGGTGTTAATTTCCCTCCGGCTTGTTTTACTCATTCCCATTAGTTGAGATTTAATTCCTGGACCATGTGGCTGTTGTTCTTCACTGCTGGTGACCATGTTAACACTGGTGCCAATGAGCAATGGGATTTGAGTTTGGGTGGCTCTGGTTTCACACCAAAGTGTTGCTTCAGCAGGAACAACAGGCAGAACAATACAAAGTCCCTGGAAGAGGGTGGGGTGGTGGGTTGTTTAAATTTTGCTTGTTTTGCTTGGTGGCCTGAAGTTTGATAACTATTTGGGTTTCTGGTGTGACGTCCACTCACTTGGATGTAACAACTCTGAGTCACCAGTTTTCTCTCACGTCTGCTTTCCTTGGCCTTGTAGACTGTTGGTCTTTTGAATTTTTTTATTATTATTGTACATTGGTAAGTTTTTCAAAGTGATGTGCATTTAACCAAACTTTTGCTTTGTTGCATAGAACAGAGGTTTATTCAGTTGGTTCATTTGCTTCATTAAACAATACTCCATCCCTCCAGTTCTCCATCCCTTTTCAAGTTTGAAAGAGTCCCTTTTTCAGTGGGAATGCTGAAGTCTACAGTCTACATACAGCTTGAAACTTATATATGCATATAACCTATATATGCAGACATTTTCCCCAAAGGAACATTCAGCTGATAGAACAAAGGTGCATTTCACCAACAGATGAAGAGATGCAGAAAGGTGGTTCTCAAAGTGCAGTCCAAGTAACCTGCTATTACCTTTTACTAGGACACATCACATGAAGTAGTGCATATAGAATTGACATGAAGTTTAGTTTTTTTAGCAGATAATTTAGTGAGAGTTCATGGAGCAGATGGGAAATCAAGAGAGAAGTAAGTCTGAAAGATATGTCTTCAGACCCTTTTGAGGAATTCAGCAGTTCTGAGTAAGAGAGGAAGGTTATTCTACAAAATCTGGAGCCAAAACTGGGAACCTTTGGTCTTTTGAATTTGGTCCCCTTGTGTGTGGTACCGTAAAGTGGCCAAAGGTGGCAAAGTATAAAAGTCTGGCTGGGGCGTTGCATGTGCTCAGTTCCTGCAGGCGTTGGCCAGCAAACCTATCAATTGTAGGCTCTAACCAAAGTCTTGAATTTGAAATGGGCTTCTGCATGTGGCTGTTGGAAAGATTTATTTTGAATGTGTTCAGTACTCTGTAGTACTTGTCTGAGATTCTAAGGTACTTGTGCTTGGACCAGAAAAAGCTTTTAGTGTGATTGTCTGGGGGCTACTTTGGTGGTCAATGTTAAGGTTTTTTTTTTAAACCCTGTATCAGCCAGCATGCTGATCATAGCATACTTCGAAAGTATGTCATTCCATTAGAATTATCACTAGTTATGGGCAGCCCTTCATTCTCCAGCAAAATATAAACCTGAAACACACCTCAGTCTTGTGAAAGAACAAAACTGGCCAAGAGGGAATGTGAAGGACAACTCAAAATAATGCACTATATGTAAATTGCTGTCAGTAATGGAGAAAATTGTTTCAAGTTTACTCAAAACTATCACAGTTACTGTTGTATAAGCATACAAACATGTCTACTTTGAATCTACCTTGAATCTTCCTGTCACACCCTAGTATTTTAAATGATACACAAAAAATGACCAATTGTTCATTACATTGTTAGAATCATTCATATTTGTAAGACTCTTGTACAACCATAATGTCCAAGTAGCTATTGACAAAGGTTTCAGCTAAATAAGTAAAATTAACTTGTGAAGACATTACGTGCAGTGAATAGAGAAGCTGCAGACACATTCCTGGACTGACATGTTTAAGTGCTCAGATCCCAAGTGTTAATATAAACTACAGCAAGAAGCATTCCTCAACCTTGTGTGCACACCCACAGATAAACACAACGCACTGAAACAATAAGGCTAAAATAACATTGTGTGGCGTCTTTCTGTCCGATAAACGGAAAACGTCCTTTTCAGGCTTTTCTCAGCTGTTTCTCTTTTCTACTTTTGTCTTCCACTCTTGTCTCCCTTAATGCAAACTCCTGGACAGGCATCTCACCCTTTTGACCCAGATTTTTCATGTCCAATGCATCTCGCAATGTTTGTTCCAGTCACCGTTGTGCAACACAGCTCACCCTTTGTCCATTACGTGGCTTATCCTCCTTGGTAACGGCCAAGTGCAGGCCGAGAGCTCTGCCCGGGATGAGGAGCATTGCTGGAAGTTCTCGTTGGGCCCATACGCTTAGCTAGAATTTCCCACATTCCTTTATTGTCCAGAGAGCGTTTGCTTTGGCTGTAACTGTAGATTCGTGTTGAGAACCTGGACATGCATTTCTACAAAATGACTGTTGAATCACTAAATACTTGTGGCGAAGTGCTTTCTGACTCGTTTTTATCCAAATATCCTCCCCTGCATTGGAATTTCAAGAGAAATCTTACCTGAATTATTTTTTGTTGAGTCTTGTAACTCTCCCATGGATTCTTAACATTTTATGTATTCTGCTTATTGGTTTACCTTGAGGTACATGCCTAATGCATATATTCTACATATGTGTCTATGCTTACATTGCATACTTCCAAATATTAATGGGGAATCTTAATTAATGGGGTTTCTTATTTCTTTCTTAGTTACATGTACTGGACAGACTGGGGAGAGGAGCCTCGTATTGAGAGAGCCGGGATGGATGGGAGCAACAGGGAAATCATTGTAGAATCCAACATCTTTTGGCCAAACGGCCTGACGATCGACTTGGAGGAGCAGAAGCTGTACTGGGCTGATGCTAAGCTCAGCTTCATCCACCGGGCCAACCTTGATGGTTCCTCACGGTGAGAAAATCGGTGGCGCCTCCTCAAAGCTACCAAGAGGTGTTTGTCTTCTGTCTGAGAACCTGCTGGATGTCATAGTTTGTGTAATGGGAGGCACTGGCTCAGGTTGGCACAACCTACTACTCAACTTTCCAGAAGGATCTGTATAGCTGGAGACATAAGTCCCATTTGAAAAGGAACCATCAAACTCTTGGCTTGGATCTGGAAGTTTGGCGGCGGGGGGTGGAGCTATTGTAACGGACTCATGGTGACTGATAAAGATCTTCACTGTGAGCCATTTGAGCCACTCCCTATGCCCTCATCATCTACATGTTAACCTAACCTTGAAATTCCCTTGCAGCATTTTTTTTTTCTTGCTTCCCCCCCCCCCCATGTAATCCTGCCTATCCTGACACTGGGGAAAAATCCCAACCAGGCCTCTCCAGCTTTAGTTTCCAGTCTGTGCTCCGTTTTTATTTGAAAAAGCCTTGGTTGTCTATATGTTTTGAAATATCTGTTCTAATTTTTGATGTGTGAGAGTTTCAGCGTATATAGCACATGTTTATATTTCAGACAAGTTTCAACCAGCTGTGCCGTGTCTGCGAAACCGAACCATGTCAGACTATAAAATATCCTCCAGTTCTTTAAAATATTTAAAAGCTTAAGAATAATATAGCAAATAATTGTTCTTTATTTAGTTCTGCGATAAGACCTGAATGTGATTAATGCCAGCTTTTCTCAGTTATGTGACTTTGTGCCTTTGAGTACATTTCTGACACTGAAGTAAGCAGCATTTGTTCAGTTACTAATGGATTTTACATTAAATGTTCAGTCTAATTTGTTTACTTTTGCGATAAGGGGTTTTATGGGTTTTAAACACATTGCTAACCTCCCCAGCACTTTTAACAAGGCATCGCCTTTTGCCTTTTTTTTTTTTTTTGTGTGTTTTTTTTCTATTTCACACTTTTCACAGCACTAGAGGTAAACCAGTTTGGTGGTGTTTGTTGCATAAAACAGTTTTATTCCATAAGGAGCAGAAGTTTTTTTTTTTTTTTTTTTTTGTGTGTGTGCCTTTGTAACAGATGTCCTGTTTTTTTCTTTTTGAGATGAGGAATGGAGAGAGCAAGGTACTAGTGTTTTAGTATGATGGCATAGTAAACAATTTTATAAATGTATGCTTTGTATAAATGTCCTGTGCTCCATTTTGCATAGATGAACTGGGTGCAGTAGTTTGCCTGTATCTTTGTGTGTCTGCCAGTGTGCATGTGTTCATGTATATTTGTATACGTTGGCAGGGAGGCGGTTGTCGAGGGGACCCTGACCCATCCTTTCGCCCTCACCCTGTCAGGCGATACTCTGTACTGGACTGACTGGCAGACACGGTCAATTCACTCTTGCAACAAGCAGAGAGGTGACAAGAGGAGGGAGGTTCTCAGTGGTCTTCACTCACCTATGGACATCCAGGTGCTGGGCAAGGACAGGCAGCCATACGGTGAGCCTCAACAGACTGCTCTGTAGTGCGTGCGTGTGTGTGTGTCTTTACAAGTTAGGCTATGGTTTACTGCTTACAATGCAATGTTGCACTGTGTACTGAATTACAGTAGTTGTCTGCTTTGCTTTTTGTTCCAAAGAAACCTTAAGGAAGGAAATTAGCAATGTCAGCAAGAAGAAAACATTACAGGACTTAAAATTAGAGCAAAAGCTGTGAATATATATTAAGTTGGGTTTATTGTAGTAGAATGTGATCAGTGCCACATCTGAACAAATATGAAATCGCAATTGAAATTCGATATAAAGTATATAAACTTTTTTTATTATTACAACACACATATACAACAAAAAGAAAGGAATTAAATCTGGCAAGAGACTGGGCGGAAACAAGCAATGCATCTGGCAGGGGATCCCTCTGCATTTTACGTGGGACGGAACAGAATTATGCTATTTTTCACTGGAGCTCGGTGGCACTGTGTAGTGAATTTTTTTTTTTTTTTTTTTTTTTTTTTGTGGCTTGGAGGGTGATGGATTCCAGTGGTTTTCCCTGTAACCCCCACAGTTTGGCGTCACTGGCCCTAAGGGGGTGACCTCCTTTCAGCAACCTGAGGCCTGTTTGTGTGCAGAGAAATCTCTGGTGCCCGTCCTTCGTCCCCCCACTTTTCCATTTTGAAGCTCTGCACTTTAGATCAGATGACTTTCTAACTGGCTCTGCATAAAGTTCTTTTGTTTTTTTTATTGCTTTTCAATTTTTTCTTACTACCTCATGTTTCACAGCCCAACGTTGTACTAAGGAGCAGTATTGCACTCCCAGTTCATCGGGTTCTTCAAGTGTAAGACGGCAGCTGCAATTGCTCCACTACCATCTGTCTTATTTAATGCTGTAGATTTAATTGTGAATGCTAATTGAGATAACAGTACAGCAAGTGTGTGCTGACAAGCACGTTTTCCTGTATATAAATCCAGACCACCACCACCTCCTCCTCTACCCCTGTACGGCTGCTCACTCTGCATCCCAGAGGAATCTCCTTCCCCTTAGAGCTGAGAAGACAGCGGAGGAATGCAACACAACTGCATGCTCTCATTTGTTTTTTCAGGGTCGCTACCATCTCGAGCATCTGGCCTGCTCTCCAAGTCAAATAAATACTGTCTCCACAGACCCTGGGCTGAAGTGATTTCCAGCACGTTCTGGCTTTCTTTCCCCACCTAAATGGGGCACAGGGGCCATCGATGCCTCTCTCTGTTTATGTTGGCAGCACCTTGTCACCATGCGCCTGTTATTGTGCAAGCAGGTCACACCCTCTGGGTTATAGCTGAAAGGTATGGCGCTGGAGTTCAGTGGGGCTGAGAAAGTGACCAAAGTCAGGTGGCTGGGGTCACCATTATTTTTGCAGCACGGAGTTAAGCTGGTTGCTTGCAAACTGATGGAAAGGCGTGAGAAGAACAAGGGTTGTACGAGGGGTTGTCAAGGCCTGTCGGCTTTTTTTTTTTTTTTTGACATGCCCAGTGTGTTTTGTGAAAGCGTTTTGCTCTTTCACTACCCCTATTATTCATCAGTTCTCTTAAAGCTGCTCTGGTGCATGATGAAGAGTACTAGATGCAACCAGAAACCCAGTGAAAAATGGAGCCTCTCATCTTTACTTTGGATCCCAAGCAAATGCAAAATTATGTTGAAAAAAATACTGAAATTAGACCTCCTGGCACATTTATGAGTGCATGTCTGCAGTCTTTCTGGGAATGTTTTAGCTGGAGAACAATAAAGATCCCCCCCCCCTTTTTTTTTTTTTCAGACAGTTCAGAAAACATCAGGAAGTAATGTAATTTAGGGGGTTAGCTGTAAATTCACTTTATTTTTCCTTAAATCTAAATGAAGCAGCATCTTCTCTAGGTTATTGTGAAAAATGTTCTGTTTCAAGCTCCCGTCATATAGGGGAGCATTTTGCAGTCATGACTGGAAGATGGGAGCTGGTGAATTAACCTTTGTCTGGCTTCCTCTGTTGCAGTGTACACCCCCTGTAGCCATGGCAACGGAGGCTGCTCCCACCTGTGTTTGCTGTCCCCCGCGGAGCCGTTCTACAGCTGCGGCTGTCCCACTGGTGTTCGCCTCCAGGATGATGGGAAGACGTGTCGGCCAGGTGAGGGTCTGATTTTCCACCTTCTGCTCCAACATACCTGCATGTTAGCTCTTTTTGTGGTTTTGACTGATTGGACACTCCTTGACCCCCCCCCCCCCCCCCCTTAAAAAAAAAAAAAAAAAAAATTGTATAGTAGGCTGTTTGGTGATGAGAAAGAAAGTGAGAAAATAAGATTTCCTACCACTTTTTTTTTTTTTTTTTTTTTTTTTTTTTTGGGGGGGGTCCAAAATTCATCATGGGGGTCCTTCAGAAGGGCTTGGTTCTATCATGATGGGGCTCTTTCCAAAATGTAAAAAAAAAAAAAAAAAAAAAAAAAAAAACAGTTACTGCAATCACAGTATTTCCTTTCAGTAAATAAACATCTTTCAATAAACAACCATGTCTGTGTGTAGGTGGTCAGGAAATGGACATTAAACTTCTTACCTCTTTGGTGGCTCTGAAGATTAACTAACTACCGATTATGGATGCTTATTTTACAGCCTCTGAACGTAACTGTTATCCATATATCTTGTTCATAAGTTTGTCAGTTTAAGCATTACTTATGCTCACATTTGATGATTCTTTTTAAGTTGTGTGCATTGTTTTCTTTTCTGAAGCGCCGTTCTTCACCTAACTGTGCTATTTAAACAGCTATGGGCCACGTGTGGGGCCTCATTCAACACAGTCCCCAGAGTGGATGTAAGCGTGTGCTATTGGGGTTCACAGCAATACAGAGAATAAAAACTGCATTCTCTGGGAATTTCCAGTGCAATTTTTTTTTTCATGAAAAAAATTGACAGTAATGCAAATCATCCTTTTCATTGTATCTAATCAGGACATGGGCAAAAACTATTTTTCATAAACTTGTCACCAGAATTCTTAAAATAGATGAGGAGAGTTTGGCTCATATACTAACTGTATTATGATATCCACAGTAATGGAGCATTTAATCTAATTTACTTTCTTCAGTAGAGATGTTTGTGGGAAGCCCAGTGTTGACAAATCTTTATTATGCAGTCACATCCAAAGGGCCTTGACAGAGGGACCTAATCTATGACAGATGGTGGCTCTGGGTCAACTGCTTCAAAATGGTGCGATTTGCTATGTCTACCACCACTAATTTTGATCATGCTGTCGCATGGCCTTGCGTTGCTACTTATTTTACTCTCAGCAGTCCTGGTTTCTGTCATTGGTCGCCTTGTGTGATTTGTTTAGTTATTTAACCCTCGGGTTTGTTTGTTTACTTTGTTTTATCTGCAAATCCAGTTAGTGGAGGAAATCTGGTTTGTATGAAAGTTTTTCTCAGAGCTCGTCTGTCTGTCTGGGACAGGTTCGCTGCAATGTTGCCATGGCGATGGGCATGCTTGTCGTGGCGGTAATGTTATCCAGCTACTCGAGGGTTGCAGATTCTTGTGTGTGTGCGTGTGGTGGTTCCTTAGTTTTTATATATCTTAGACCTTCATCAGCTGCTTCTAGCTGGTCTGACACCCAGGGTGTAGTGTTAACTTTAGATTAAAATGATGTTTGTTTGAATGTATAGTCCAAGTGTTAGAAGTCTGTTACAGTTTTGTACACGTCATGTTTTCATGCAAAAAGTACAGTGACAGAATAAAGTAAGACTTGTCATGATAAGAGGTACAAATCACATTTTTTGGCACCAACTAGTAAATCCTTCAAGAGCAACAAGTCTTGTACCAATTTCTAGTTTCTGTGTGGCTGCTTGGCACAGTGAGGGGAATTTTCTCATGGGTAGTGGGTTATTATCTTGCAGGGGGATTGTGATCTGAAGATCCCAAACTCACAAGTGAAAGTTGATTCACCTCCCTGCTGCAAAGAACTGACCCGAGACATTCCGGTTAGCCAGAAAGCCAAATCCAATCATGGGACACCTTGTTTGTGCCTTTAGTTGCATGACCCTGCTTGCATGTCCATGTCTGCTTGTTTGACTAGCTCGGACCTTGTTTACATTCTTTTCCCTTTTGACCTTTCCTTTTGAGTGCTCTCACTCCATCCAGAGCTGCTGATAGCTGCAGGATTAATGGCGGTCAGGACCTCCCAGTCATCATAAGTGTGAAGACATAGTGAAGAAACATATGAACTCAACAAATTTTCCCATTGCTGAGATTTCCAAGACACCTCTTTGTTGATCATGCACACATCCAAAATGAAGTCATTAGTCAAAAGCCTGATTTCATATTTTGGTATTTCTGGACAGTGTAAATGATGACGTAAATGTGAAACGGGGTTTTCCTAGTCCATCATGCAACACATGTCAGTGTGTGGCATGCCTGTGAAAGATTTCACGTTTCACTTCTTTTGCTCCCAGTATTTTATAGTCATAATTTAAAGTATTGTGTTGCATTCCTTTGGCTTTGTAGGAAAGCAAGTGTAGCATTGAAATGCTTATGACATGTATGTGCAGCATGGAAGCAGGAGTTATGGAAACAGTGGTTATATATTTATATAATCTTTTACACTACAAGTCGGGGAGTGAAATGCTGAAACTGTTCTTGAATATGTGAGTGTTTGAAAAAACAAACTAGATCTTTTCATAGACTTTTATTTAGCCTACATCTGTCATTGTTGGGACAGGGAAAATTTTTCTTCTATCACTCCATCTGGATGTCATGTCATATGACTTAAGCTTTTGTAAGAGTGAATTTTCTTCTAAATACAAGGGCTCATGTAAGAAAATTAAGCCAAATTACACTTTTGTATTGTGCTGTCAGGGAACACCTTTTATAGGTTACTTAATAGATGACATCTTTGCAGAGATTAAGCATTAGTCTTCATGAAACAAGTAGGTGTTTGTACTGTCAAAATGCCCCCCCTCACAAAAGCCTAAAACTGTTGGAGATTTAGCATGCCGCAATATTTATCATCTGTTTCCTTGCTTTTGGTTTTCACTTTCATTATTCTTGCATCCAGGAGCTGAAGAGGTTCTGCTCCTGGCCCGGAGGACTGACTTGCGCCGCATCTCTCTGGACCTGCCAGACTTTACCGACATTGTACTGCAGGTGGATGATATCCGACATGCCATTGCTATTGACTATGATCCTGTGGATGGCCATGTGTACTGGACAGACGATGAGGTCAAGGCCATACGGCGTGCTCGCATTGATGGCAGTGAGGCTCAGACACTCATTACCACAGAGATCAACCACCCAGATGGCATTGCTGTTGACTGGGTCGCTCGCAACCTCTATTGGACCGACACTGGCACCGACCGCATTGAGGTCACGCGGCTTAATGGCACCTCACGTCGGATCCTGGTCTCGGAGAACTTGGATGAGCCTAGAGCTATTGTCCTGGACCCAGTCAGAGGGTTAGTATGAAAGAATGGGTGGCCTTAAAAGTTTGTTGTTTATTTGTGGCTGTGTTACTTAAGCGTCTGATTTGTTCAGGGATTTTGAAGCCATTGATTAGTTGATAAGCTTGATCCTCCAAGCTGACACAGATGATCATGGTCAGACATTCGATGGCAGACAGAGTAGTATTTCAGACATTTATGTGTGGTTATGATATTTTCAGACCGTAATCTGTATGGTCTGAAAATAGGTCTACTTCTCTTTAATGTACAAACAGTGCAAAAACTTCTTTTTAGATGTCCAATCACACAGTCACCAGTCAGTATTATTTATTAATTTTTTTTCATGGTAGTCTCTTTTCCTTTGTTTTAAAAGTGTAGGTGGAGATAATATGTGGAAGTATGGCATTACATACCTGGTTAAAGACTTGTTAATCCCACTGATGTCACAGATACATGTACTGGACAGACTGGGGAGACAAGCCAAAGATTGAGTGTGCCTACCTGGATGGGAGCCAGCGTGTGGTGCTGATCAACTCTTCGCTAGGCTGGCCCAATGGCCTGGCTCTGGATCATGAGGAGGGCAAGCTGTACTGGGGTGATGCCAAGACTGACAAGATTGAGGTAAAGTGATGCATGAGGGTTGGGAAGCGGTCTGTGTGTTGTACATTGGCTGGGATTCTGAACTTTTGCTGGCTGGCTGTGTCCATAATTTCGATGGCCACTATGGAGTGATGACCTCACCGAGCTGCCAGCAGCGCTGCAGAGATGAGACAGTCCCCTTGCCAACCAGCTGTCGACTGTTAACCAGATCTCACTTGCTGTCTCACACACACACACACACACACGCTCTCTCACCCGCAGTAACTCCAGGGTTGTAACCGCTTGGGCCTTCACACCAGAAGACTTACTTGTTTGTTCTTTTCACATCCCCTTCCAACTCCCCCTGATCTCCCTCCTAATTTTTCACTGCAGTCCCCTTTATTGTGCTGGCCAGGTCCCTTAGTTTTTAGAACAGATCTAGGGCATTTCTGAGGGTGGTGAGATGACTTTTGTGTTTGGTAACTCAATGGTACAGAATGGTAATGCAAGATTTTCATTAATCTTTTTGTGTTTATGAATGCATTTTTACATTGCTTGCTCAAAATGTGAGATTTGTACAAGAAAAGCAGCATACGTCTTTAGGAAAAGTACTAGCAGATGTTCCCATAAGGGAAGATCTAATGAGTGCCTTTAGTTCACAGGGTATAAAGGGAGCGGTGCTCTTGCTGGTGGGGGTGGTACCACGGTGCCCGTTTGTAAGGGCATGCCGAATGGACCCACGTGAACCCTCCCTCTGGGCAAGTGGCAGCTCCTCGCTGTGCGCTGGGACCTTCCCATCTGTGCATTTCACCGCAGCACAGCGGGGACCCAACGCTGCCACTGTCTTCCAGCAGCCACTTGGCAGGGCCTCGCAAGCAAATCGTGCCCCCTGCACTCCCACATCTCACAGCCCATTCTGACCGCCTTGCCACATGCCTGTGGTTGACATTGTTTTGTTTCGTAATGTAACCTCCACAAACCCTCTTCTAATGCACTTTATGTGACAGATTAAGATGTGACTTAGAAAGCCAAGAGAAAAGGGCATGGCAGAGTAAATGAGGGGCCTGAAGAGCATTATAGATGCACACTTGGGGGAACAGTTATTCCCATTTGCTTCTCCTGAAATTAGGTTTTTTTTTTTTTTTTTTTGGTCCATTTCTGCTTTTCTTTAGCTTTTGGACTTGTATTCATAACTGGCACCCATTGTTGCTGCAGGTAGATGAGTCTTGATCTTTTACAGCTTGTTTGAAACAGTCTAACAGGGGGGCATGTCGTGTAGTGGTTAAAGCTGACATCTTGGAATTGAACACGTGAGTTCTTCATTCAAACTCTAGTACAAATGTTATTTACCCAGAATTGTATCCATAAAAGTCATCGTCCTCTGAAAGTGGATAAAGAATTGTAAGTACATTTGGTTAACAATCTAACCTTGTTATTTGCATTAAAGTGAAGTGTTGGCTAAATTAATAAATAATCTTTTGGCTAATAGTATGCTGAAGCAGGTACTGTATGTGTGTGGTGAATGTGCTTTTAACCCAGAATAAAAAATGTATACTGTAGTGCAGCTTGCCTCCTTTTATAATTGGCATTATTCATTATATTTACTGTTAAAGTGGTAGGGATTTTGTAAAGGTGAATAAATTCTGCATTTATATTAGAGCCATGTCTTTCCCCACCCCACAACTTTTGTTTCTTGCACTTTATTTCCAAGTTAAAGCAGACACAGAAATATTTTAAATGTTTTTGATACTGTAATGATCAACGTGCTTCCTCAGCTTTTCCATCTGTGCGAACACCTGTGAGGGTTCTTCCATGAAGCGTGGGGGCCTTTGGGCTCAGAGACTTGGGGGCAGCTACTCTGTATAAGCAATAAATGAAGCAGGAAGGGGGCTGGGTGTGTAGGGGGATGGTTGCCTTTCACAGTGGAGTTGACCAATGGCGCGAGTGAGAAAGAAGCTCTGTTTCTTCTAAGGCTGACCCCTCAATCTCTACTTGCCTCCTCCCCTCCCACCCTCACAATAAGGGCATAAAGGGTGGGCCGCCCCCACCAGACATGCAGTGAAGCGGCCACCCTGGCCCTACAGCCCCCTGAAAGGCCTCGCGAAGTGTGCGCCGTTCACTCTTCTTCATCCCGAGGTGGCGGGCCTTGCTGCCGTTCCCACGTAAACCCGCATCCCCCTGAAAGGAGCGAGCTGCTTGAAGTGCTAATGGGCCGAATCCCTGCACTTTAAAGTCATTCCTAATTTATCATTAAAGGTTTTTGTATAAGGAAGGTATTGTTTCGGTCCTCCCTTCAGCCTTTTAAAATGCCTGCTAATGATTCAGGGCCATTTTTCAGTAACGAAAGGCACATTTACATGTTATTGTTTACCTTTTTTGGGCCCAGGCTTTTCTCGAAATGAAACCAACATTGGGTCTTGAATGAAAGGTTTTCAGAGTGGCTTTTGGCTTTGGAATGCGCCCATTCGCTGCCTGAATGGTTATAAATACAAGTCTGGAAGCCTTGTACCCCTGCTCCCAGTCGCTTTCCTTTTCTTCTCTTTCCTTTTCTTTCTTCTATTCTTTCTTTCTTTCTTTCTTTTCCTTTTAGAAAAGTGTTCTCTGGTGGCAAGGATTTGTCTGAAAATATTTCTTCCTTGCCGCAAAGTCAGGTAACTTGGGGACAAGCATCTTCCCACTGTTTTTAATGCATGTAGGTGGTGGTGTAGACCACCGGTCCTGTAATGCAGTTCCTCTTCCCACACTAAAGCTTTTGAAGCACCTTTTCTTTTACTCTGTTGGAATTTGCCAGATCTTTTGGTCTTTCTGGTACACAGACTTTTTGTTTTTAAATGAAAATGAGTTTGAGACCGAAACTGTGAAATGGGCCTGTAGCCTTCATACATGTGCAGCTAAGAGCAGGATTTTAAACAAATTCCAAAAACGGTTCCTCTTTGATCTGTGGTTCTGTATTCCTACAATGTGGCCAAATCTTCTAGGCTTTGGCTGAAATTCACCACCCCCACCCCCCATTAAAATGTTCAGGAATTGGCCTCTGTCACGCCCCCCCCCCCCCCCAACATTTCGACTCCCTGTTGCCGTGTCAGATCTTACAGCCATGGAATTTCCTGTAAACAAAATAAGATGCCGGCACTGGCTCCCCCCCACCACCGTAACCCCCGTGTTGCGCCCTGTAGTTTCATTGGATTGGATATTAAGTAGCTCCTTGTCTCTGAAGCGGAACTGGTTGTGTAAACTGCTCTTTCCCCCTTGCTGTAGGCTACGGAAGTCCACGCAGTCATTTCTGAGGTCAAAGGGCGCTTTGCGCAGTGCACCAGTGTCCACGATGGATTGCTGACAATACCTACAGTGGAACCTGTTTTATTTTCCACTGCAGGGGTGTCCCCTCATGAAAGAGCATGTTTCAGATGTGTCCCCATGAGCGTAAGCCAGTGAGATTATATAATAATAATAATTAATTATATATAAAATAATAATGTAGTGGCAGACTTTTTTCTTTTTTTTTTCTTTTCTTCTCCCGACATGAAACTTGATGTGTATGGTGAATACACAAGAAACCACCTTTTACAAATGTAAAGAGAAAAGGATTTGCTGGGACAAATGTATAATTGAAATAAAACGGGACCCTTTAAGAAATGTGGTCCCTTTTCTGCTCAGCCAGACATAGCTCCTCTTGGGCCTTGAAATTGCTGCATTCAGTTTAAGATTCCAGTTCCACAACTCTTAATTCTCTCCATTAAAAATGGGATTTACACATCACGTCAGCAGTAAAGAGGTTTCAAACAAGCCATGTGTCCCCTATTTTTTGTTTTAAACCTGCGTTTTTATAGACAGAAAAGTTGCCGATGTTATGCTTTTGTATACACTGCTGTATTTGTCAGGAGCCCTTAGATTTTGGCGGCTGCGGGAAAGAAAGGAAAGGCCCCAGCGCATGCAAAGCCTGAGCGCCGGTTAACAGGCCAATCCATTTCATTTCCTGCGGGATGCGACCCCGCAGGCCGCTCTCGGATTTGGCGAGCGTGGGGGTGGGGAAGTTGGTTAAAGGGGCACGCGCTAGCTGCTCCTGTTCTGGCCGTGTTTGCGGCTTATTAGCATGGTCGCTCCAAGCTTCCGCTTTCTTTACGCCGGTGTTGCGGTGAAGAGTCCCCCACTACAGCTGTCGAGCATTCTGTTTTCAATGCGTCCCATATGTGCGTCGGGCCACAATCTGCAGGAATTTACAAGCAGCGAGGCGCTGTTTAAATATAAGCCTTTGAAACCTTTTTTCCTATGTGCCGATCCTGTTTTTTGGGACCCTCCCGTGCGGCGCGCTGGGAGGGAAGATGTTTGTTGCGTGTGAGGCCTTCATCAAAGTGTTAACACAGTTGCTGCTTGAGGTGGCTGAGCTAACCAGCTCAACGCGTGTTGAGAACACACAGCCTGTTACAGCGCCATACACGAGGTTTATTGTGTACTACCCACTGCCATTGCCAATGATGATGTGTCGCTTCCACAGAAGAAACGAAAGCAGCAGGACTTGGCGCCATCAGCACAGCCCTGTGCACTTGGGTTGACCTTCGTGTTAACTGTGATGGGTTAGCCACTATTGTTTGTTGCTTTTCTGATGGTAGCAGCACCATTAAAAGGAGTGGCAGTAGCCCAGGCGGCGGCGGCGCTGCATGCGAGTACATTCACGTGTGAACCGCCAAGCAAAACGTCTTCTTTATATTACTTTGGAGCTCTTGGAGCTCTTGTTGCTTGGAATGGAATGGGACATCGAGAAATATCGCACCGCGAGTTGAGCTAGGCTCCACTTCCGATGATTTACATTTTCCGTCTGAAGGAATTAAACTTGGCAGCGACCGTTTAGATCACAGGATGTTTGCACATGTTTGTTTGTGTTAATCGTTTTTCCTGGAGGAAAAAATGCACCCAGTTACTCCTTCATTGCTGCGTTACTGGACCACGTTTGTGAAATTGCCAGTTCATAATAAAAGTACATGGAGATTTTTTTTTTTTTTTTTTTTGGCCTTATGCAGTGTTTTAAAAACATGCCAAATCTGGTAGAGCTTCAGTCTTTTGCCCACTGAAACAGAGGTTAATCCTGGACAGTGAAACCAGTTCCCATTCTGATGATTTCTGACAGCTGGGGAGTGACATGTAGCAGGAAATATACATGTGGAAAACAGCAAAAGGTTTACCGACATTTGAAAGAAGGCAGGCAGGCGAAAGAAACGGCCTGAGTTTGATTCCAGTTGAAAAGAAAAAGGGTGAAAAAAGTACTGAGACCAACATTTTGTTTGAATTGGGTTTGTGGAAATCTTGGCCTAAAGCACCAAATGGCGGATAGGACCAAGACCATTTGTAGTTGAGCCATAGCTTCAGAAGCCCGGGCCAAAACTCAGGCAAAGGTCTCTAATATTTCAAAGCCCACTCGGAGCAGCTCGGTTGTTCTTTGCAAAAGTAGCCTGAGGTGGATGGGGTTATTGATTAAATTTGGCAGGGGATGGCTGATGGAGAAAAGTTGCATGCATGCTCGCTCCTATCCGATAAAATACAGCCAGTCTGACGTCTTCTGTGAAAGGGATACCACAAAACCGCTGACGGATCCAAAGGCTTTAAAACGTTTTGTTGGAATGATGTGATAAGCAGATAAATCTTCTAATCAAGCCATTCGCATACATTTTTTTTCCAGCAAAATAAATCTGAAGTTTTGGACTTTCCACTGTCCAGCACCCTAAATTTTGAAATGTGGTTGTAAGGAAAATGCGTGGCCTCAAATACCAGACGGTGTTCTACAATTTGACCAGTTTCTGAATGTTTAAGAGCATCCATTCCCCATAAACTGATGTTTTTCTAACTATATTTGAACAAATTAGGATTTACTGTTGCATTGAAACATTTAAAATGAAAATGATTCATAAATATTGGCCTTTATGAAATAAGGGAGAATATGTTTGATTCTGTTAACTTGTAAGGAAAATAGGATTATCGCTCAGTGATGGAAACCCTTGATGATGATGTATACGGCCGGAAAGCTGGACTTTGCTTAAACTGTGACAGCGCCGTTCTACTGTGTGGCTCTTCACTGAATTTGTATGCATATCACAAGCAGAGATCCCATAAAAAGCGTCTTTTGAGTCAGCTTTAAATAAAGCTTTTGGAAGTTTGACTTATGTCTGAATTATAGATGAGTCTTTTTTTTTTTTTTTTTATGCACTTGATTCTATGTTTTCTGGGTCGATTGGTTTTTTTTTTATTAAATAAAGGTTCTCGCACCATAAAGAGGGGGGAAAAAACATTCAGTGCCACAGAGAAAAATGCTACTCCCATCTTTGAATGTCTTTCAGCAGGGCTGTCCATGTCTAATCGTCTTGAAAATGAATAGTGGTTTTGTAAGAAGTTAAAAAGACTCCTGCTGATACAGAGGGCTTCAAAGTGCCGATTTTCTTTTTTCTTTCCTTTTTTGGGTTCCCTTGCATTCAATGGAAAGGGGAAAAAAATAAAAGAAATGTCATTTTCTGTGACTAAACACAGTATGTCAACTTTTTCTCCTTGCTCAGCGCCACTCTATAGCAAAGCATTCATTCTTTATAAGCTAATAATTTGTCTAATAAAGTGTTTAAAAGTTTCTCTTTAAAATGTTGAAATAGAATTTCTACTTGTGCGGAATCTGCAGAAGGGTTTTTAAGGTAGATTTCAGTCGTGCTGCCTTCTTCACTGTCGGCTTCTGCTTTTCCACCTGCCTTTCATTTGGCTCTTCCCTCGACCAAACACATTTCCACCATCGCTGACCATCTCAAAGTTGGGCCATGTTTCAAGGACTCTCTGGTTAATCCTCTGACACCGTGGGGAGAGACGAGCTGGCAGAAATGTCAGGAGGTGGGAAAACATGGCTCCATACTGGGGGCTTTGCTTGTACCTGGATTAGAGGGGAGAAGAGGCGTGAAGCCCCCCTGCTATCACCAGCTCAGTCTGAGATGTTCCTCAGCCTTCACTTCCCTTCCACCATCCTTTGAACCTCCAGAATTCACAGATGAATTACTGGCTGTATCTGTATTTTGTAAGTAACAAATATCTTTCATTTTAATGAGGTCCTCCAGTGTTGAGGAAAAGTTTGGGAAATTAACATCAGAGGTTGATGGGGAAAATCTCCTGTGTTCTGGGTTCCACAAGGAACTGTTGTCAGAATGGAAACAAGTACATAAATATTTTAGGCCCAAAAGGATCTTTAATACTTCTTGGAAATATTCAGTCTTTAATAAAATGAACTTACGCTCAAGTCGTAGAGAGCTGAAGAAACGGTCCAGCCTTATCCTTTTACAGTAACTTGTGTTGTAAATAGCAGTGGATGTCCACTGAAAAAGGGCATGCAGTGGTCTGTGGACTCTCTGTACCCCCCCCCCCCCCAGTCAGCCCCCCTACACATGTTTTTCTACGGATGTTGGCATTATTTTAAAGGAAGGGTCCTTTAAAATACAATATCTTCAACTATGTTCAATAAATGTTTATTCTGAAATGATCAAATAATTTGGTTAAATCTGTTTTCCTTTTGCTTGGTAGGACAGAACCTTGTTTTAGCCGTTTTAATCTCTTGCATCCTCTCTCTTTGAGCTGATTTAGGTTTGGTGATGTTTTCTTAATCTTTCATGAGATATTCCAGGTTACTGGCAATACAGAAGCTTGACAGCATAGCGCAAGTCCTGGTTCAGATTGAGCCGCCATCCAAATCGATCATTTTTGCGGCTTGCGTGTGTAGAAGTTAAACAGGACAAACCCCCTTCCCTGACTCTGCCATATGTTCGGAGGTGTTTTTTTTCTTGTTTATAAATCAGTTTATCCCACTGCTGCCTTTTCCTCTTCATCACCTTGATTTATTTACGGGCTCTTGCCCTGCAGTCCCTCAGGAGTGACGCAGTTTGTTTCTCCTCACAACTTTCTCCCCCAATAGGGGTCTTTAGTCTCCAGTGCCCTGCCGCTGTAAAATGAAATCCGTCTAACAGCGTGGTGGCCCTGTTCTCTTCTTCTCATTCGTGTTTTTCCCTTAATGAACAGAAGTTAGTGACTCTACCAGCTGTAGGAAGCGAGGGGCCCCATTGCAAGCATAAATCAAGTTGACACCCCCTCCAGTGCAGCCCCTGGAAGTCACCCCATACCCCTTTGCACAGGCTATACAGGAAGGGCTCAGAATGGGATTGGCACACTGCAGGAAGACCTTGTTTAAAGTGCTGCTTAGTGAGAAGGCGTACAAAGCCTTAATACACCAATCGCTCACAAACTGACATCCTAGCTGTGGAACATTATCTCCCCATTACACAATCAAAGTGAAATATTGCAACATGTCTCTTATTTACTGGAAGAGTAATTTATTCTTCATCATAAAGGTGGCCGAAATACATCAAGCAGAATGGAAATGATTTTATGCCATGTGGATGGCTGAAATCCAGAGTTGACTAATATAATTCCCTGCTTGAGGTGTAAAGTTGCGAATTCGACCCTTTTCCTCTGGCTTTTTGAATAATGCACGTTTTTCTACTTCTTTCTCATGTAGAGGAAGTTTACCTGCACACCTCTCAATTTTTTGTGCAATGTAATTTTGTTACCATATATATAATTTTTTTTTTTTTTTTTTTTTTTTTTGGGATAAACTTCTCCTCTGAGAAAACGCCCTGCACTTTTCATAAGGACATGAGATTTAAAGGTTCTGGTAAATACCTCCGTAATGGAGACCTCTAACAACAAGCGCTGATTAGTCTGGAAAATACCGGAGGAGACCGGTCCAAATGGACCAAGTAAAAGCTTTATGGTTTTCCTTAAAATTTGACCTTTCTTTCTCTACGCTGCATTTTCAGTTATTTGGTCATTCATTTTATGCAATGTGTGTTTAAGTATACGTTGTCTGTTTAAATTTCTGTTTTCTGTATTAAATCTACCTGTAGTCACAATCCTTTTCCTCTTCAGGTGATTTACATCAATGGAACAGGCAGGAAGACAATTCTGGAGGACAAACTACCCCACATCTTTGGTTTCACCTTGCTGGGGGACTACATTTATTGGACGGACTGGCAGCGGCGGAGCATCGAACGTGTGCATAAAACAGGCACCGTCCGTGAGATGATCATTGACCAGCTACCTGACCTGATGGGTCTTAAGGCCACCAGTGTCACCAAGGTGTTTGGTGAGGATAAACCCTTGGTTCTTCTTCCCAACTCTAACTTAGTCATCACTATCATTGTGGATACTCGCCACCAGGAAAAGTTACAAACCTGTGTTTTTCCGGACGTTAAAATAGCAATCGCGTTTACGTATTTTATTTTCATCTTGCACGCTGACCTTTTTGTGAATGCGAGAGAAAATTATACTTTGCTCAGCGACTTTCAGAAATAATTTTCAATGAGCTCCTATTAAAAATGGCAATTTTTTTGTTTTTAGTGATTAAGTTGATGATGAATAGATCTCATTAGGAAAGCAATTTATTTGCTTTGGGGTTATACAGCTAGCCTGTAAATGTTTTATTTATTGCTAATGGTTTTATGTCTCATAATGGATGTTGTTGAGAAATGTTTATTTGCTATTAATTATGTGTTGTATAATGTAGTATAAAGAAGTTATTCAGGATACTTAGAAGACTGTTCCAGTTAAAGAGAAGGGCCATGTGGAAAATGTGACAATGGGGACACCGCAGCGAAGTAGAAGTTCACATGTCTAACAGTACAAATGTAATACTTATATCTGCAGGCACCAACGCATGCGCAGTGGAAAATGGTGGCTGCAGCCACCTCTGCTTCTTCAGCCCGCAGGGTCCGCGCTGTGCCTGTCCCATGGGCCTGGAACTGCTGAGTGACCTCCATACCTGTGTGGTGCCTGAAGCCTTTTTGCTCTTCACTCACCGTGCCAATATCCGCAGCATCTCACTGGGCACCAATGGCAATGACGTGGCCATCCCTCTCACCGGAGTCAAGGAGGCCTCTGCACTTGACTTTGATGTTGCTGAGAGCAGGATCTACTGGACAGACATCAGCACTAAGGTGCCAGCTACATTTAAAAAGAGACATTTCTTTGATATGGTGCATTTGGGTATGGAAGTTGAAACTGACCTCAGCAGCAGAGGTATTATTCCTGAGTGTCTCTATTGTTTTACGGTCTGTCCTTTTGTTTTCTACGCAGACCATCAGCAGGGCCTTCATGAATGGCAGTTCGGTGGAACATGTGATTGAGTTTGGCCTGGACTATCCTGAGGGTATGGCCGTGGACTGGATGGGACGCAACATCTACTGGGCCGACACCGGCACCAATCGAATAGAGGTGGCACGTTTGGATGGGCAGTACCGCCAGGTACTGGTTTGTAAGGACCTAGACAACCCCCGTGCCTTGGCTCTGGACCCTGCCAATGGGTAAGAGACAGGCCAACCCCTTCCCTGTTGCTTTTCTCCTTTCATTTCCTCTCATTCTACGATGAAAACCTTTCCTCAATTTTTGCAGCAGGGTTTAAATGAAGATTGTTGTCCACCCTTTTTGGTTTAATTAGCTGCAGAGTTGCATGTCTTGTCTGGGCATCAAGTGCTGAACCATAGTAATGCACATTCCTACTGTGTGCTGCTTTCCAGGTACATGTACTGGACAGAATGGAGCGGAAAGCCCAGGATTGCACGTGCCCACATGGATGGCCGCAATATTGTCACATTGGTGGACAAGGTGGGCAGAGCCAATGGCCTCACCATTGACCATGTGGACCAGAGGATGTACTGGACTGACCTGGACACCTGCATGATTGAGTCTTCAGATATGCTCGGTAAAGAGGTTGCAGAAATGTGAGGTTTTAGCCAACACTGTTTAGCCAACCTTGGATTTAATCAGTGATACACAATAAATCTGACTTGTTTCAATAATGTTTACTGTATGCTGTGAGATTAAACTTGACAGATTTGTTGCTGTGATTTGCAGTTCAGCCTTAACAGAACTGTGCCCCGGTTGAACTCTCCAGATATTTAATTAGAACTGAGATTATAGAGTTCTGTCTAAAATACTTTACAGTTCAGTTGCAGGTTAGCTTTAGTCTTGGGTAGTCAGCACTAATAAAAATTAAAAGCACCAATTTTAATCAGTATACCACGATTTTGCTGTTATGTAGTGATGATACAGAAAACTTGAGGTCTATGCTGCCTGACGTCATATCATCTGCTAATTGTGTCAATGTTTCCCCCAGGCCAGCAAAGGGAGGTTGTAGCCGATGACCTGCCACACCCATTTGGGCTGACCCAGTACCGGGACTACATCTACTGGACAGACTGGAACTTGCGCAGCATTGAGCGAGCTGATAAACGCAGCGGATTCAACCGCACCCTAATCCAGGGCCAGTTGGACTACGTGATGGACATCTTGGTGTTCCATGCTTCACGCCAGGGTGGCTCCAACGAGTGTTCACAGGGCAACGGCCAATGTGCCCATCTTTGCCTTGCCACCCCTGAGGGTTCCCGATGCCGGTGCGCTTCGCACTACACCCTGGATGCTAATGGAAGAAACTGCAGCTGTGAGTTTTCTACCATCAATGGCCTTTGTTTTACTACATATTTGAATGTAATATGTTTATTTCTTCAGAACAACATTAATTCAGAAAAACATCAGAGCTTTTAGAATCTCATAATGGCATGATAGATGGTTTGAAATCGGTAATGGGGCAGAAATAAATGTAAATAAAATAATTCATTATAAATTTAGAGAGGCACAATTTAACACTATGTGAACCTACACTGACATAAATCCTAACTGCACTTTTGTGGCCAGTGGATGTCAACCAGTCAGCCCTGAGATTACTTACCCTGATGTTTCATTTAAGGATCTAGGGATTGTGGAATTCCTCATTCTCCTGCATTGTTGTTACAGTGGAATACGGTTAGATTTGATGACTGTTTTTAATTTTTCGGGACAAGTAGCTTAGATTGGCAGAGGGTGTAATTTCTGAAGTGAACTTGACTGGTCCAGACAGGTTAAAAGGGCTTTTACTTTTCCACTAGGAACAAAACAGGCCCCTGATTGTTGAGAGAGACAGACAGACAGGGACTGGTTACCAGAGACGGTAGCTGTGAAGACAATCTGTCTGTCTACTTTTGTTCCCTGACCTTAGATATACTGAATGCTTATTCTAAAATTTAATTTTATACAGAGCAAAACTGCTTGTCTGATCCTGTATGACTCATGAGAAGAATCTCTTAAAATTGTATACCATGGCTGCCCATATCTTGCACCATTTTTCTGTGATTTTTTTTTTACTCCGTGGGGAAGCCATGAAATGTTGATGCGTATGTCAGTCCTTTCATCAAGAGTTGTTTGATACACAAGGGTGGGACTAATTCTTTGCCAATGACAGGATCAACTCCGGAATTTATATTTTATTTGCAGATGAACTCCTGTAGGGTGTTGTAATAGTGATTGTGCATTCCATCAAGTAAGGATAGACTTATGTTTAAACAGAAATGCATAGGCCTGTTCACTGAATGGGTAAAAAGGTTAAACTGGTTAATGTTGCAGTGTATGACTTGCATATTTCTTTCAACTACTACTAGCCTCAAGGCAACTTATTTTATTGAGCCTGGGTTAGAAAGAACAGCAATGTGTTATCCAGTCCCTGGCTCTAGAACTTGTGTTCAAAGATGTGAAAGCATTTTAAAATTAAGAAGAACAGTTGCAAAAATTTGAATTACATTTGTAATATCTTGGAATAATTCTCTTTGTTCTGGGCTATTTACAGACTTATTTATCACTATGCCAGTAAAAATAACCCAGTTTTATAAATCAGAAAATCAATGTTATTAACTTTATAGTGTAAGTTGATTTGGACAAAAGTGTAAGTTAAATAAGGGTAAATACAATCACATTAATATTTTTTCTACAACGCATACATGCTTAAGTTATTGATGTTGAACTGAATAATTTGCTCCATTATTATGCTGGCTGAAGACTCTTATAGAGACAAGAATGCACATGCCTAGCTGTCTTTATAATCTTTACCTTCTCTTTTCCTCTTGTCCATTTCTCATTCCCAGCACCGTCCAGCTTCCTGCTATTCAGCCAGAAGGCATCCATCAGCCGCATGGTCCTAGGCGAGCAGAGCCCTGATATCATCCTGCCCATTCATGTAATGCGCAATGTACGGGTGATCACATACGACCCCTTGGAACGCTTCATTTACTGGGTGGATGGCCGGCAGAACATCAGAAGGGCCCATGATGATGGTTCTGAGGTTTGTATCCAACTTAGATACTTCAGGAAGTGGGTCACTCAGGACTTTAACAAATGTTTGGTAGTGGGAAAAGAAGGAATTAGAGATTTGAGTGACTTAAGAATAAACATTTTAAGTTTCACACGGCTTTCTTTTTATGGCTTATTTTGTGGTTCTTTTTCTCTACTTTTTATTTACTTTCTGGGACCTCCGCAGTCCTTTGTGGTAGTGTCAAACACACCTGCGCAGCAGCAGGTCCTGGAAAGGCAGCCTCATGATCTCAGCCTGGACCCTTACAGCCGCACCCTGTACTGGACCTGCGAAGTGACCAACACCATCAATGCCCATCGTCTGAATGGGGTCTTCATCGGTGTAATCCTGAAAGATGATCTGGACAAACCCCGCGCCATTGTGGTCAACGCTGAGAGAGGGTAACGTGCAGAGGGATGGGTGCAAGTTAAAGTTTGAGGGAGAGAGCCTCATAACTGGGTGAAATGTATATGTGTGTATTGTGCCACACTGCAAACCCTGCAGCTCACCCAGTTAAATTTCAGTTTGATAACTGCAATAATTTAATTAGATGTTAATGGTTGGAAAGGGGAACTTCTCCAGTTAAATTTCTTTCCTTTTTTATATATAGAGAAACACCTCTCTGTTGAAACGGAGCGAGTAAGTGGAGATACAGTCGCACATTTTTCACTCCATGTGTGGAGCAGATGGCTGTCTGTGGTCATGTTCTGTTTTCCTCTCTCATAGTCCAGCGTGATCTGTGTTTTGGCTAGTGCCCTGGTAACTGTGTGCCCGCTGTTAGTGTTTGTGCCATGCCTGTTAGCTTCTGTGGAGTTAAACACGTCTTTCTTAGGCAGCTCTTAGGAACACATTTGTGGTAATGGGGATCTGGACAGTCTCTGGTATAACAGCATAGTCATCATATTTATGGCCACTATTCTGTATTTGGCCAAAGAAGCCTTAGTTTGTTAGATTTGCAAATAGCTCATCTAAGGATGATTGCTTCCTATAGCTATCATCAGGCTTGTAGCCAATTGGATGCCTCACAGTAGAAAGTGTTTACAGTAACTGGTTTAGTTTATAACTGCTATTATACTTTTTCTGAAAAGGAAGAAACCAAGAAATGTGGCATGCGGTTTATTTAATTGTTGAACTTGGTTGTCTGTGAAACATAGCCTGTTTCCATTGGCAGTTGGTCATTACTTATATGAAGCTAATTGGAGAATATGGGTTATCTGGACTAAAACACATCAACACCATTTCAGGGTGAGCACAAGTTAATGTACTGAGATAAATTACAGAAAATATCTTCAAAGACAGTCTGGAAAGTCTTCACATAATTAATGGAGTTGCTTGTCTGGCTCCTTGAACAGACGGATGAAGAAGATATACCCTTTGACATTCATAAAAGAGCGAACCAAATATCAAACAGATGAGAACATATTTTTCTTATTTTTCTGTCTTTGAACAAGTAGCGCGAAGGTTCCTTTTGGCTGCTGATATTGCATACAGTCATTTCATGCCAAGCGTCCAAAAATGAAGTTCAATTCTAGGCCCAGCAACAAAAATCTGCCGCTCCATACTGAATTGTTTTTTTTTTTTTTTTTTTTTTTTTTTTTAAATTAATTTATTTTTTTTATTTATCTCTCTCTCTCTCTGTTTAAATTCCTGCTTCTACAAAAATTATAACAGTATTAAGCAGCAGCCAACAATTGAGTTCTTATAATTTTGTTCCTTCTTAAAATAAAACTACTAAAGTTCTGATGTCTCTTGTCCTGCAGATACATGTATTTCACCACTGTGCAGGAGCACTCTGCCAAAATCGAGCGCGCGTCCCTGGACGGGACAGAGCGGGAGTCTCTCTTCACCACGGGCCTGATCAGGCCTGTAGCCCTGGCTCTGGACAATCAGCTGGGCAAGCTCTTTTGGGCTGATGCTGACTTGAAGCGCATTGAGAGCAGTGACTTCTCTGGTGAGTTCCCAAACTGAACCTTCCGACTTATAAAAAGTACTGCTCGTAGAGGTTACCTGTTTCAGTTTGATGCCTTTTGCTTGTTACTATTCAGTAATGTTGAAGAAAAATGCAATTTCTGGCTTTAGTAGTCCTATTATGTAACTTCTTTATTTTTTTGTCCTCCAAGGACTTTCTGCCACCCCTCTAAATAAGATGGCAAAAATGACCAGTGAACATGTTTGTACATATTAGATTATGTTAAACTGAAACTATTGAAAGAAATCAGTTAGATGGCTTAGTCTGTTCTAAGACAATGTGATTACACTATTTGTGGTTACCTGCCTTACTGGCCATCATGCGGTCAGTTTCTTTAAGCATAAATATGGAGCTCTTCAGATTTGCCTTATAATCCACTGCCAATCTGTCCCATTTCTGGTTATGCAATAGGAACATTGACTTACTAGGATGCTCTCATTCTCCACACAAGCTTATGGTTTTAGACTCTCTGATGTAGTCTTCATGTAGCGGTCTCTCTCTTTCAGGAGCCAATCGGATCACACTGCAGGACTCAAACATCTTGCAGCCAGTGGGGTTGACTGTTCTGGGTGAGCACCTCTACTGGATTGACAGGCAACAGCAGATGATTGAGCGCATGGACAAGATGACAGGCGAGAAGAGAACTCGCATCCAAGGCCGCATCGTGCACTTGACAAGCATACACGCTGTGGAGGATGTAGACCCAGAGGAGTTAGGTATGACTGCCATTCTCTTCCATCCCTCGCTTGAACATTCTGAAACATATTTGCTCCTGAATATAATAACAATGGGATCATTAGTGAACAATATGATTTCTGCCCAGTCAAAGTACAATGCTGTTCTTAAAGTGTAATACCATTTTATATTTAGTGTCACAGTTTTTGTCTGCATTCAGCATGGTTGTTAACGTTGTTTCATTGTCATCAGTAGTAGTATCGGCTAACTAAATTCCCTGTTGCAGCTTCACATCCCTGTTACCTTGACAACGGAGGCTGTTCCCACATGTGCATTGCTAAGGGAGACGGGACACCACGCTGCTCCTGTCCTATGCATCTTGTACTACTTCAGAACCTGCTCACTTGTGGAGGTACACATTAAAAATTGGCACACACATCTTACACGAACAATAAATTTATGCCAATTACAATTTATACCAATTTTTCACAAGAGCAGAAATTGTAATGAATCAGGTCATTGTGGCAACAGTTTCATCAGGGTTTTGTTATGGATCCTGAACTACTTGCATCAACTGTCAGCCTGTAGCGTGATCCTTAGTTACACATATATGCTTAGAAGATCACTCAGTCCTAAATTCTAACCGTAACACTTCCCCACACAGAACCCCCCACCTGCTCTACAGATCAGTTCACCTGCGCCACTGGTGACATTGACTGCATCCCCATGGCATGGCGCTGTGATGGGTTTGCCGAGTGTGACGACAACAGTGACGAAGAGAATTGCCCCATCTGCACAGTTCACCAGTTTCAGTGTGACAAAGGCCAGTGTATCGATGGCCATCTGCGCTGCAATGGGGAAGCCGACTGTGCAGACAACTCTGATGAGCAGGACTGTGACAGTGAGCATAATACCTTCACTACCCTTTCACTGTGTACCTACCATCCTTCAGGCTCATGAATTTGCTAAAATTCAGACCCGAACCAGTTATAAATGCACCCTTACTTTGTGTATCCTTTTCTAACCAGGAACTTCCACACATAACATATGACACATTGGGCATGAAATTACTTATTGACCATTGTGTTTTTACAGCTATCTGCCTGCCTAGCCAATTTCGCTGTGGGAATAAGTGCATAGAGAAAAAGCAGCAGTGTGACTCCTATGGGGACTGTGCGGACAACTCAGACGAACTCTCCTGTGGTGGGGGTTTTTTTTTTTTTTTGCAAAGTAGATTTCATTCAGTCTCTCATCCCAATAGAACAAAACTGCAATCTAGTTCTGACTGCAGACTTAGCTTGTTGTTTCTCTGTTTTGTCCCCCTTTCCATAGACATACTCAAACCTCTCTCTGGCAACAACCAGGCTGACTCCAGCACCGTAGGCCCTGTCATCGGCATCATCCTGTCCGTTTTTGTGTTGGGCGGAATGTACTTTGTATGTCAACGTGTTGTTTGCCGTTGGTACAAGGGCCCTAGCGGAGCCTTCCCTCATGAATACATAAGTGGAACACCCCACGTGCCTCTCAACTTTATTGACCCAGGAAGCTCACAGCATGGCCCCTTCACAGGTGAGATGCCATAGCTAGTTTTTAGTCACTAATGTTTTGCTGAGAGAACTCACTAAAAGTTTATGTACGTGTTGTGCTCAGATTGAAATGTGGACCTGCGTTTGTAATTCTTACCTTATAGGTCATTTTAGTCTAAAGCCAGTTTTTATGCCCTGTGAATGTGGGTCTTGATCAGATCAGTGTCCCATGTTTCTGGTCACTGAATTAGTTTTTATGCTGTAACAGGTATCACGTGTGAGAAGTCCATGATGAGCTCCATGAGCCTGATGGGAAGCAGCAACAGTGGTGCACCGCTCTATGATAGAACCCATGTCACAGGAGCTTCTTCCAGCAGCTCTACCAGCTCCAAGGCAGCGTTTTACCCCCAGGTACAAAACTCAGTATTTATAGTTTTTGCAGCAGAGTGATGTATTAAAGGATGTATTGCTCTACTTTCACAAATATAACGCTTATCTTTCTCTATTGTTCTTTTCTCTGATTGCCTAGATGCTGAACCCACCTCCTTCCCCAGCCACTGACCGCTCCTTGTATAATGTCGAGCTCTTCTACTCCTCCAACAGCCCTTCAACCATCAGGTCCTACAGGTATGACCCTCGTAACAACACATCTCAATTAATGTTCTCAATCCACTTTCTTGGCAGAAACCCTGCTAAGGGAACTGTGGGTAATCATTACTGCACTCTTTTATAGGGGCTCTCAGCGGTTTAGATTTTGAAAACAAACCTCTCCAGCCAAACACTGGTTGCGTCATTGGGACTGTGGGAGATAACCTCAGGGCCTATGGAATTTTGAGACATCTATATAGCAGTGTTTCAACAAGGTCCTGCCAAACGGTTGAAATCAGATCTCTGCGTTTTGCCTGAAGCAGACATAAACCCGATGTGACAGCAATAGATCACCGCTGTAATAGACAGCAAAAGGAAATGTGGAGACTGAAAAATAGATTTGGCTGCCTGACTTCTGATTATCTTTTTATATATATATAAAAAGATAATCAGAAGTCAGGCAGCCAAATCTATTTTTTTAATATATATATATATTAAAAAAAAGTGATTCACTCGCCAGAATTTCAAATTTTCTTTTAGTTCCTAGTTCTGTCTGTAATGCACTTGTTTCATGTCTGTGTCCATGGAGCATTTTTAGTAAGTTTGAGTCTGTAACAATGAATTTAACCGTAATCTAATTATTTATTGTTGCTCAGTTCATGTATTTTCATAGCTATTTTGAGCAGCATGATATAATAACTTTCCAATTATGTATTTGCAGTCACACTGATGTTGAAATTTAACTCCATCCTTCAGGCCTTACCTAATGCGAGGTGTGGCTCCACCTACCACACCCTGCAGCACAGACGTATGTGATAGTGACTACACTCCAAGCAGATGGAAGAGCAATAAATACTACATGGACCTGAACTCAGACTCGGACCCCTACCCGCCTCCCCCTACTCCCCGCAGCCAGTACCTGTCAGCGGAGGATAGCTGCCCTCCATCGCCTTCCACTGAACACAGCTACTTCCACATGGGCCCCCCTCCTCCTTCACCCTGCACTGACTCCTCCTGACCCTGGGAAACCAGCACACCTGTATATACTTTTAAATATGAACAAATAAATCTATTTTATAAATTTTTGTGGAGGTAAACGACACTGAACTCTGCAAGACCATAAGAATTCGTTGTACAGCTCATGCAGTTTTTAAAAAATTTTTATTTTATTTTTTTTTTTTTATTATTATTTTATTTTTTTTTATTTTTTAAAAACCTTCAACAGAGAAGTCTGTTTCAGCCTTGAGCCCTGGATACTGAAAAAGGTGTCTGGTGAAAGTCATAATCAGTTCACAACTCTGTCAAACTAGTTTAAAGTGCAGTTGTTTGTCTTCAGAGGAGCTGCTCCAGCATTTCATCCCAGAAACATTGTTCCAGCTCTAGCCACCAATTTGGAGGATTGGCTTGTGTCTTCCTACTGAAACATAACACGGGCAGCAAACCTGCACTGCTGCTGCCAACATCATTTTAAACACTCACAACGTAACCCGTAATGGAGTCTTGTTCACTGCTGCAATGTTATTTCCTCTGTGAATATGAAATAACCAAGGGTTTTGCTCAGTTTTCCTGATCCAAATGAGTGTCTGCTGCTACTGTATGATTTTTCCTTATTTCTGTACCTTTTCCATATTGACAAAAGCCTCCAATGGTCAGGATCATATTGTCAGTGGATTTACAAAAATGTATATGTCATTCAAATGTAATGTATTAATTTTGTTTATTTGATTGAAATAATTTTTTATTGTGTACAGATCAGTATAAATGAATGTGCATGTGTTTTGTGAAATAAGATGTCTAAATGAAATGATTTTCATAAATGCCATCTTAGTGCTTTGGCTTTAAGTCAGCATGTAAGCTTGCACACAATGACACTTTTTTTTTTTTAAACTAACCACTTCTATTAACATTAAGAAGGTAAAAATATCAACGTATATTATCATGTATAGGGGAAAAAATGTCCAGAATTTTTTTTCCTCCTCCCCCCCCCACCCTCTTTCACCCCAAGGTGATAAATTTGTGAACATACCTTCCGCCAGGTGATTTCCTGCCTCTGCTGTGAGCTGTTATCCAATGAAAACAGTGTTTCTGGTCTGAAGAGGCTAGCAGACAGAGTAGAAATAACAGAACATCTTAGTGGCAGTCTCCTTTTTCAGTGAGTAGGAAAAGAGTGGTTTTAAAAAGTTAGATCTGTATAAACAGGCAATGAAGAAACAATTTTTGGAAACACACATACCTGTGATCGGTCCCCAAATCCCTGTCCCGATTTATCTAAATTAATTACCCCCATGTAAGAGTAGTCTCCATAGTTGTGTCCCTGTGTAATAAAGGTTATTGGGAAGACCTGGTTAATGGTGATGCACAGTATCGATGCTGTGAAAAAGGGACAGTTGTATGGCATTACAACATTCTTTCAAGCTGCTTGCTTAAATATGGTGCGTTGGAAATGTGCGAGCATGAGCACGGCTCAGAAATCCGAGATTGTCGACAAAGCATTTATTTTCAACACTGAATCCCTCAGATTATAGGATACATCACTGCAAAAAACTGAAGTGTCTTGAAGAAGAGTGACAGCAGTGGATTTGTTTTTTTAAAGGATGTTAACGTAGGGTGCAGCCCATCTTGCTGCTGCCCCTATGTCACAGTGGTGCTTGTTCTTGAAATGGAGGACATCATCCCTGCCTTCCTGTGGTCTTAGCCTGTTGGTTACGTACATTGTAATAACATTCGAAGCAGTTAAATGGGCCATGAACACACCTGTGCTGTAAGGAATGGTTAGATTTGTCACCTTTTGTGATGGCATTTACACTCACTGGCCACTTTATTTAGGTACACATGGCTGTTCATATATGTTTACCTCGCTTGCACGGTGGCTCTGCTCATAGTTGTGTCTAAGTGTATGAAGCACACAGACAAGGTATAGTGGACCAGTTACTGTGTGGTTGACCATCAGCGTGGTCAAGACGTGTGGTCTAAGTAACTTTGGACACTTTGATCACTGGTGCCAGTGACTGGTTCCAGCATTTCAGGAAAAAGCTGACTGGGTGATTCTTATACTGTTCAGTCCCACACCCATGAATGTAGCCTTGGACTTTACTTCAATAGCCTGCGCCATCCCACATTTCAAGCCAATAGAGCACCTTTGGGATGAGGTGGAATGTAATGTTAACAAAATCAATATGCCGTCAAAAAATCTGCAAAAACAGCAAAGTTGGCAAGCCACTTGGCTTGAACCCTGTAGAAACAAGTCCAGAACCTTGTTGCCAAATCTATGCTGTCGTGGAGTAAAAGATGACCCTACTGAATAGGTATACCTAATATGCGCCCAGTGAGTGCAATCGTCCCTGTAGTCACTAACTGGAAATGCCTATCTAAGCTACAACATTGCCTGATACCCTCAACTCTACGACCCTGCCTGGGCCCAAACACAGACCTGGCTATACAGACATTTCCTTGGTGCCTTAAATACCGCGAACAACTGCCTTCTAAAGTAAATCCTTTTATTTCTTGTATCATAGCAAGTTTTTGTATTTTATAATAAAGTTTATATTTTAAGGAAAACTGCAAGGAAAAAGTTTCTTTTATGCAGTTACTTAGGATTGACTGCTCAAATTCAATCCAGAATATAGCTGCCACCTAGGAACCAAGCTGGCGAGTCAAAGCCTCACTTCACACAGCTGCTCTGCACTGCTAGAAATGAAGCTGATTTCTAAGGGTGTTTTTTTGCTTGCCTCACTCTGGAAATTTCTCTCCATCCCAGTTTTGCCATCCTATTCAGTATATCTTACGTATAGCAGGTTTATGTTATTTTTCTACTGCAAGGGCCATATGTGATGTAAACCTGCTTGACTAGTACTTGAGTATAGGTGAGTTTCCTTTTTTAACACCAGGGAGGACTGCAGGATGTTTCAGCAATGGATCTGAAAACCATCTTTGCTGAACATATTCTATATTCATGCTTATGGTGCAGAACACAGGCCTTCACTGCTATGCTGATGAAATGTAAAGAATGTGTGAGGTGTGTTTGCGTGAGGGCTGTGTCTTGAGGAACAGGTTCTGTGGCTCTTGAATGCTGCATGCTGGAGCTGTGCTGTAAGACTAGCAGAGGAACAAACTACATTATACTGCAGTGGCCAGGCCGCTGTAGCAGATCCCGGGGTAAAGAATGACAGCCTTTCACTACACAGATCAACATGGAGGATACAGAAAACGTTCCCAAACTGAACGCTGCTCTCGCTATTGGCACAACATATCTACATATTTTGTCCTTTTTTTGTTTTACAATTCTGCTGAAGCATTTTCAAACAATTTACAAATGCAAACAAATGTTCTGAGAAATGCATCTCATACACATGGACACCATGAGCGGACAATATGTACCACTTAGATTACAAAAAAAATTCATAAACTATATATCAAGCATTACGTTTTATATGCATGAATCACACCTTTAAATGTAGCAGTATTTTTATTTAAGTGTTTTAGGCTGGTTGTATTCTCCATTAAGACATCTTCATGTTTTCTTATTCCATGTTTGTGTTTATTGGCTTCTGAAGGTGACAAGATATTGGAAGTAAGGGACGCACTGCTCGGGAGGTTTATTATCATCTGCTGCCCTCTATGGAGAAATTTTGGAAAAAAATTTATACAGGATAACCATTTTTCATCTATTTTGTTAAATGACCCATTTGTCCGATTGCAGATCAGCTATTTTGTTTCACATTTCAAGTGTAAAGGTATCCTGGTCAGCACAAGAATCTAGACAGACATGCACACAGTGAATACATAAAGAATGGACATTTTTTTTACATGGTTAGCTGTAACTAATATTTCAAATTAGCAGGAAAAACTATATGACTCATCACATGACTACAACAGAAACTGGAAAATGTACAGTTGAAAACATTTTGTATTAATAGTTGCATGTGAAGGTTTTACCCTGCAGGGGATCGGAGTCCCATACAAGCTTTACTCTCCTAGCCTTGTGCCCAGTGATTCCAGCATAGGTTCCTGACCACCATGGCTCTGATCGGGATAAGCGGTTAAGAATAGCAGATGGGCGGATGTTAAGGCTTTGGGCGGTTCATGTGTGGATTTGTACATTAGTTCAGTGTGGAGTTTGTATGCTTTTCCTGCATTCGTGAAGGTCTTTTTCCCTTCCTTCAGGTTTCCTCCCATAGTCCAAAGACCTGTGTAAAACTGAACCAGTCACTTCTGATACTGTTGTACAGATGCTACACCCCAAGGATAGGCCCCAGACCACTGCAATCCTGCAATGGACAAGCAGTTGTGACTGAATTATGTTAAGCTTTGAAAATAATGAAGCCTCAAAAACTGAAAAGAAAATTATTGTGGAGTTGTAACATTCACCTTATCATGGCCAAATGTACTTTGAATGTGTTTTGTCAGTAAAAGTATATTTGCTTAACATTGTTAAACAGGTGTTCTGGTTCTTGTGCAATGATTTTTATATATTATCATTTTAATTGAATACTTTTTTCCATTTTCCATATGAAGTAAATTCTGTTAGGGATGTGTAAAGTGATGCAGTATACATTTAATAGTTGCATTATAATTTCTTTCTGTTAAATAACAATTTGACCTGACTTTAGCTCTGTGTTTACTGAAGTGAAATAGAAAAGAGGGTGAAAATAATGACAATATTGCTGTTAAAGTCACTACTGTACTTCAGTACTGTCATTAATGGGCGGGCCTCACACATTCAAAATATTGTAAGCGCACAAGGGGCCGTACTTTACCAGAAAGCACAAATCGAGGTAAACGTGTTTTAATGACTGGCGTTCACTATAGCCAATGGGCGTTCTCAAAGACGTTTGAGTGACAGATGTGAAAGTCTTATTGAGGGTTTTTTTTTAAGTTCATAAAACCGCCATCTTGAAAAACTGTACTCTGATGGTGGGGCTCTTCCCGCCGGCCCGGTAGTACTGTAAATAGTTGTTCTTTTCTAATTTTCCAATTTCTGCCGCTAATGTCTGCGATATTTATATGAAACACATTTCTCAGGATACCCAGCCGTGGAGGCCGTGGATATTTTTTTCCCTTTCTGTGGGTAAGTGTTCGAAGCTAACAGTTAGCCACTGCAGTTCTCCGTGTTGGCCACAGGAGTAGCTAGTAAGCTAACTTAGCCAACTGCAGCCTGAAAACAGTTTTTGGATGGATAATCTCACAAATATGGTTTTACTGCTTAGCTAGGACACCTGTTTTACTTTGCCGTACCGGTTGGACTATTTTTCAATTTGCACAGTGACTTTCTGGGGTGAAATGTGGACAGGATGTCTGTGTGTTAGCTAGACAAAAATATACCGCAAATATGAGCCGGCTAGCTAAACGTTCTCCTCGTAGCTGTACCTGTTAAACAAGATATTAACTCACTGATGCTCCAATGGCATATTTTATTATTTCTTATTATTCCGAGTAACAAGCAAATTTAACTTGCGTTGTTATATATCGTGTTTTATGCTTAGGTGGTGAGAAAGTTTGTTTTCAGAACAAACATCCAAATCCACTAATGCAGCCCGCTGAAACGAAGTTAATGTCAAACATATAAACTTCATTGACTGTTTGAATTAGAAGACCATGGTGTGTTTATTTTTTGATGTCCAAGTCCTGTTTCCTTCTTGTGGTCCAGTCAGGAAGCCCCTCTGCCAGGTTCATCTGGTTCCCTTTCTAAATACTCCACCTGCTCACCTGAAGTGAAGTCCTAGTTGTGGTCAGACTTCAAACATGACCACAAGTTCAGCCCAAACTGTTCAGTCTAAATCGACTTATGATGAATGTTTTAATGATAAAAAGCGGCTTTAATAAATAAAGCCGCCGGATAAAAGGCTACGTTGAACGTATTAACTTTGTGTTCAGCTTTATGTACATCCTTTGCTTTATTTTGGTTTCCCTTCAGGTAAGCATACACATTTGTTAACATTTAGAACAATCATTTTTTTGTTTATTGTTTAATCATTTAGCTATTACCTTTCTCCAAAGCAACTGACAAAGTGAACTTTCTACACAATGCTAGTTATGGGGATTTACCCGTTTAAACAGCTAGGTTATTTTACTGTATCAGTTCAGGGAAGTTAATTTGATCAGAGGTACCAGAGATGGTGCTGAGATTCATCCGTGGTCCTTTGTTTGTGAGGAAACAACTGGAACCCATCTTCCACAGCCTTTCCAGCCCACTACCTACCCTTCTTATATTAGTGAAAATATTGTATGGAGGAAGTGAGAGGCAGAATGTGTGTGTGAGGGATAAGCACTTTTTCCTTTCTAGGCAGTGTGGGTGGACCTCCCATGGACTGGGCTGCAATCTGTGATAGTAGCGTGACCAACTCATAACAGGAGATGGTAGTAGTCCAGCACAAAGGACAGTGTTGAAACAGTGTGGCGATCTCTGCATCTGCACAGTTATTTGGCCACTGCATTTTAGGAAGTCCGGACACATCTACAGTTACTTGTTTGAGGTAATGTTTGCTGAGTTACTGGAGACTTTAATGACTACATTTCTTTGTTGTGGCTTTATTATTGTTGTAATGGATCATGAAATGGTGATGGGGTCTGATTTGTATTTGCTTGAAATATATTAAAGGATACTTAAAGATGACTCTTAAACTTAATAATAAAACTTGGAAATTATAATAGTTTGTGTAAGAAATAATGCACACAAATAAAATATGATGGATTTATGTTTGAATTGATAAATTAGCAGTTTGAGTATCTACGTGCATTATAAGGCAATATTTTCCCCAGTATACTAAACTCTTGTCTGTTTGTTTTTTTGAGTGGTCTTGGTCTCTCTCTTGGTCCAGGTACCTCACCCATTCTACTTAGAAGCTTACTTTCTTTTTGGTCATTTATGCAAAAACAAAGAAGTGCTGGCTGAGCAGGAGCTAAAATGACTTTCCTGTAACCTGTCAACTTTGCTTCAACTTCCTTTTCTTCCTACAGGAAAAATAAAAATGCACATACAGCGGATTTATCTGAAATGACATGTATTACGAAAAGTCCTGGGAATGGTTGTTTATTTATGGTTCTATGGGGTGGTTAAGGGAAAATCTTGTTAATGAAGGCACATTTGAGATAAAAATAATATTTCCAGAACTTGTGGAATTTTAGATAGATAGATAGATCTTTCGCTGTTGTGTTGGTTCTTACAAATAATTGGTGCTTGGTGGGCGCTGATGGGTCATCTGCCCCATGCATTCTGCATCAAAGGTTATTCTTACAACTGATATCTAGGATGCCAATGATGGATAAGAAGTCACAATGAGAACCAACATTAAATTTCCTTTGATTATTCTCAGCTTGATGTGTCTGCTTTTACTAGGTACAGTTCTGCAGAAAAAATGACAAATGTGGCTTTATTTTGTCATAGATAAATATGTTTACTCTATTGTTTGCAGGGCATAGCTGTAGATACTAGTTGGAGCAAGTTTGATATTCTTTTCTAAGAATTTATTTCACTGTGAAAGTATCAGACATGAGAAGTAGGCTTGAATTAAATTTGCAAGTTACCCACTCGAACTTGTTAGAGATGGCTAAACGCAGCTGTTTGTCAAACCAGCTGTTAAAACAATTCCTGTTCCATTTGTTTTTTCTTTCTTTATATAACTCACTTCATGGCACATGTCCCCTGTTGTCTGACAGTAACAGCACCATGTTCTGGAAGTTTGACCTGCACACGACATCACATATCGACACCCTGCTCGAGAAGGAGGATGTGACTCTAATAGAGTTGATGAATGAGGAAGATATCCTGCAGGAGTGCAAGGCTCAGAACCGCAAGCTGGTGGACTTTCTGGTGCAACCGCAGCGCATGGAGGACCTGGTCAACTTCATTACCCAGGAGCCCTGCAATGACACGGATGAGAAACTTAAGTACAAGTAAGTATGTTTTGTTACCTTAGGATTTCCTGTGTTTAAAGGGAGAATGTCGGCTGTAATTAATTGTAGTGTCACAGCAAGATTTATTGAAAAGTTTATTTTTTTATGTTAATGGGCAAAGTGAAACTTTATAACACCAGCATATGGGCATATTCAGGTACCCCAACATATCCTGTGAACTCCTGACTTGTGATGTGGCTCAAGTCAACGACAGACTGAGTGAGGATGAAGTTTTACTGATGAAGCTCTACAGCTTCCTGCAGAACAACCCCCCTCTTAACCCCCTGTTGGCAAGCTTCTTCAGCAAGGTGTTGAGCATTCTCATTAGCAGGAAGCCTGACCAGGTAAAGCGTAAGGCAAATTTTACAGTTTGAAAGACCTAAATGAATGTCAAATATTTTTGTTACATTGATATATTTTTGTTTACTTGTTGCTTCTCTTGTAGATTGTAGAATTTTTGCGAAAGAGGGAAGACTTTGTGAGTCTAATGATTAAAAATATAGGGACATCAGCTATTATGGACTTGCTGCTCAGAATGTTGACTTGCATTGAACCACAGCAGCTGAGGCACAGTGTTTTAAATGTGAGTACATATTTTTCTGCCTTGTTTCCTTCAGAAAGACACCTGCATTATATTTCTGAAAAATCAATATGATGTTTCCACAGAGTAACAGGTTTTACTGAAGTGCATTCTGCCTGTGGTAGAGTAATCAGAAACAGGCAGGTGGATTGATTGTTCCTGCTTCATAAGTGGAATCCCTTTCAGTAATTCCAGCCTGCTATACTGGTGATTGCAGAGTTAGGGATAGGACTGATTTGAAATTGAGTTTTGTTTTGAAGGATGACATTTCTGCTCAGACTTTTAAACCCGATTAAAAGAAAAATTTTTTTTTTTTACAAATGTCCAGTCTCTGAAACATTTTTTAAGTTGTTTCTTTTCTGTAGTGGCTGAATGAAGAGAAAGTTGTCCAGCAGCTTGTGGACATGGTACAACCATCTCAGGATGAAGATGTAAGTATCGCTGCTGCATTTCTTGCCTTCCATATCTAATAATATTGAGGTTTATCAGAGCTTTTGTGTCTGGCTGACCATGTGTCTTCTGAGTTGGCTTTAATGGTTGGTTTTTTCCTTCTTCTAGAGACACTCAAATGCTTCCCAGTCACTATGTGAAATAATCCGTCTAAGCAGAGATCAGATGTTTCAAGTACAGGGTAGCGCGGAGCCTGACCCTCTTTTGGCCACACTGGAAAAGTATGTTTTTTGTTTCTTTTAATTATATATTAACTTTTATTTTCCTTTGGGTTTGAAGGCATACATCTTTTCAAGATTTGTCTTTTCATGTTTTTCAGCTAACAAATGGTTATTACTAAATAAAAACTATGGTGCCATTGCATAGAATATCATTTATCAAACTGTGTTGGAATTTTTGTTGTACTTTTGCTTAATGCATATATACAGGTAGTTTGTAGACATCAGGATTTTTCAACTTCTGTCCTTGAAAGATAGAGTTCAGGCACTGAAAAGTTTGATTCAATGTATTATCTTAACAAAACCCATTTCACTGCGAGCTGCTTTATGAAGGCTACTCTGATAATGACCAGGTTAAACTCAGATTTTTTTTATAGCTCTTTAATTTTTCTGTCTTAACAGACAAGAAACTGTAGAGCAGCTGTTGTCCAACAACTTTGATAAAGAGAAGAATTACTCTGCTATAGTCAGTGTTATCCAGATACTACTGACATTATTAGAGACACGGAGGCCTGCGTAAGTACTGTTTACTGTCTGACCGTTTCAGTTTGTGAGTTTTGGGTTATTTGACAACATTTGTAATGCAGTTTATCTTTTCTTAAGTTTTGAAGGTCATTTGGAGATTGGCTTTCCAGGTATGAACCACATGCTGTACTCACCCAGTCAGACAGTGCTAGAAGCTGTCAAGGCCAGGCTGAAGGACTTCCATCAGCTGCTGCTTGAACCACCAGAGGTACTGACTCACAACTGTAGATAACTCCTCCATCGTGCATACTTATTCTTATGAGAATTTTGAATACCATGAACCCTGGGAATGTCCTATACATTAACTTATCGTGTGTACTTTACAAAACTGAAGTCTTAAATGCCATACAGGGTGCTGTTTGTAATGGAAAAAAAAATATTTGTTTTGAAAACAATCCCCATACCATGGTCTTTCTGTAATGTTATTTATTTTTTTATGTATTTGCAGAAAAGTGTACTAAAAACCACATGGGGAGTGCTGGACCCCCCAGTTGGAAACACACGCTTACATGTGGTCCGCCTGGTTGCCAGCCTTCTGCAGACAAACATGTATATCATCAATGTGGAGCTCATTGCTCTCAACACTCTAGGAGTCATACTTGTGAGTATGCTGTTGTTTTTGGCCTTCCTTCACAATGACTCTTTAAATACACTTTGAACAAATGTTTATTTACATACGAACTTATAAATTTGTTTTGGTCATTATTGTTCATTCCTTTAGGTATTATTCTTTGACATTTCTTTTTTACTGTATCTTTATTTTTAGGATATGTATTTTAAATATATTTGGAATAACTTCTTGCACATACAAGTAGAGATCTGCGTTGCCATAGTTTTAAGCTTGCCACCTTCCCAAAGCGAAAATACTGAAATCAACCAAGAGGCCATTGGAGAAAACCACCTTGTCAAGCATGTGAGTCCCACTTTATGACAGGGTTCTTAGACTTTAGCTCTGGTATGGTTCTGGTAATCAACCCCTCCGCCTTTCTCTTATGTCCCCAGCTGTTTCAGGAATGTCAATTATTACAAAGAATACTTGATGCATGGGCCTCCAATGAGAAGGAACAGTAAGTAAAAGTACACTAACATGAACAAAGGGGTTAGTTAGCTCCTCCTGGAGGCAGTTTGTCGATTTTTATTAAATAGCATCTTATTTGTCTAGGTTTTCTAGTGCCATGTCATTTGGACACCTTTGTTACCCTATTTATGCATTTCAATAAAGTACAGGGGTATATTCGGAGTATATTTTACTTAAGTTTTGAACAAATGAAAAACAGCCAGGCCTTTTACTTAAATACGACTTATCCTCTTCTCCACTTCTTTGACCAATAGGAACATCTGTTTTTGTTTAATATGTTTATTTGAATGAAAATTGTCTTTCCTTACTGAAGTCATAAATACGTCAGTCAGCTCATATATGGATATGATTTTACAGTACTTCAAGCAATATGATTAAGGAAACATTGTTGAATTTTTTGACATAGGTAATATTGTTGCCATGTTTTTTTTTTTGTTTTTTTTTTAAAACATCATTACAAATGTTTTATGTATAAATTAACTATTAGCAGTACATTTTCTTAATAGAAAATTGTTTTTCTACTTTGTCTGGAAGCTTACTTTGGCAGATGTTTTGCAGTCCTTGGTGTATGCTATTTAAGGTGTTTACAACCCCAGAATCTAAGGTATGTAAATATATTGATTTTTGTTAGATCTGAAGGTGGACGGCGGAGAGGATACATGGGCCACTTGACGCGGATCGCCAATTCTGTGGTCCATAACAGTGAAAAGGGGCCCAACAGTGCACTAATACAGCAGCTCATTTCAGGTTAGTAGCTTTGCACTTGTTTTCTGTTAATGTCATGATTTTTTCAGTCTGAGGGGATCCTGAAATACATACCTTTCCCTCATTCCAGAACTCCCAAAGGATGTCAGGGAAAGTTGGGAGGCATTTACTTCAGTGCAGCTGGTAGACATTAATAAGAAAAACACAGTTGATTTAGTAAGTTCCCTCTAGCTTTTATGTCATTTGTTAGTGATGAAAAATTTTTTTAAATGTTAAATGATCTGGAAAATTGTTGGCTGTCTAATGATATATATTTGTATATTGTTTGTAGGTAAATACACACCATATTCAGTCATGCAATGACGATGAGGTAAACTTTAAAAATAGTGGATTTCATCAGGATTCTTCCTTACAGCCAGTAAGTATAAATGAAAGGGAGGAAAAGATAATACTTGTTAATCAAAACTTGTGTGTGTGTGTGTGTGTGTTAAAGTTCAGATGTCAGAAATTTGATTTTAAATGATAAAATGATATTTAGTTATATTAAATTGGTTTGTTTTATCTTCATGTGAATTTTTAAAAAAATTAATTTGTATTAGAGACTAGCAAAATGTTTTCTATTGAACTTAAAGGTCCCAATTTGTAGTGCCAAGATTGTATCACTGTCATTGGTCCTGGGTTTGCCAGGCCTTCTCTGATTATCAGATGCAACAAATGACGTCCAATTTTATTGAGCAGTTCGGCTTCAATGACGAGGAGCCTGCTGATCAAGATGATGTGGAGTAAGTATTAGCAATGCATGCTGTTTCTCAGTATCCTGGTGTTTTTATGATACAGTCATTCAAATTAGTTGCTGACTTGAGTAAAACTAGGACTTATGTGGTCAAAATAAATGCAAATGTATGTATCTTGAGGTCTTAGGAAGAACTGATTCAGGTAAAGCATTTCATAAACCCTAACCCATTAATATAATGTTATATAAAGAGTGCTGAACACACTCTAAGGTTGTCTGGTACTTTTTAAAATTGAGCTTTTTATGGTTGTGTGGGCATAGGATTTTCTTTGAGTGTGCTGGTATCTGGGGTCCCTCACATATGTCATAGGTTTCCAGTTGCAGGTCATTGAGGTGGTCGTTTCTGGGTGCTGTTTTTTGGGGGTTGCTGCAGCTTAGGGGCTGAATGCCCCTGAGCTGCTGCTGGGTAGGCTCTGTTTCATTCCAGCTCTTTCACCCCTTCATTTCCTTTTTTAAAGAATTAACCCTGCCTATATTCATTCATTATGAAGCATAAGCATGGGAGCAGTATTAATGTTAGTATTAGTTCAAGTAGAAATTATTATGTTGGTCATAATCTATGATGGAAACACATGCAGATATTTGTGTTGAGAATAAAATGTGTGTTTTTTCTGTAATGCTGCATTGTTAACTATTCCAGAAGATTTACTTTGTCTTTTTTCAACATTGCAGTATTCCCTTCGACAGAATATCAGACATCAATTTTTCGTTGAATACCAGTGACAGTGTAAGTTTTTTTTTTTTTTTTTTTTTTTAAAATCCTTGCAGTATTGTTTAAATATTGTGTTTGAAATAAATTAATAAAATAAAAATACACATTGTATGGGAAATGCCAAGCTTTACTGACTGCAGCTGGTTTTATTTTACAGGCAAACATAGCCCTTTTTGAGGCATACTGTAAGGAGAGGATTCAAAAGTTTGAAGACACTGGCTCTGATGAGGAGGACATTTGGGATGACAAAGAGGTCACCTTTGCTTCTCAAGCTTCAAGGCGCCCCAGGTACATTGATATTAACAAAATAAGATACCCAAAACTTGACTTCCGTGATAACTCCGTGGTAATAAATCCCTCAACACTCACCTCCTCAGAAGTTCTGGCAGCACCGATAGTGAAGAGAGCACTGATTCTGAAGAAGATGATTCTAAACGACATCCTTCTGAGCCCAGCATCACCAACTCTGAAGATCGGATGGAAGTTGATAGTGGTGAGAAATGTGCGATATGCATAATCATAATTGTGTTTGGTTCCGGCTTCTAGGAATAACCTGTCCTAGTTGAGGACTTCCTCAAGCTATTTGTATGCATTGTTTAACCATTTGGATGTCATGGGTGTTGTAGCACCTATGTGGACAGCCAACTTTGACGATGTCCCCATGGATACTGGGAATATCCTAGCAAGGGACACCCCCACAGCTGAAAGTCTGGTGCCAACTGTAGTGACAGAACCAGTGAGCTGGACTTCAGCAAGCCAAACGCTGGGAACGGAGACGGAATGGGCTGATTTCTCCAACTTCCCTGTGGCTGTCGGGTCAGTACCTTTACAACTCCAGGATTCATCTGCTTCAGTAGAGATTAGTCAAAGTTGGAATAAGATTCCTGGCAAAATAAACATTTTTGTTTGCATTGTAGTGTCAACCTGTATTGTTGATTTTAGACACCATGTGGTGAATTGTGTTAAAAATGAATACTTTGTGGTCTTTTCCCACTGGCTGCTGCAGCCCCAAAGATCCACTCAGGAGTAGTTCACCAGTGGCAATGGAGACAAACGATCCCCTGACTGGGAGCTGTCCAGCATTTTCTGAAGGTGGTGATCTGGGTTTTTCTTTGCAGGAATCTTGTTGTGAAAAGTGAATATTCTGGGCTACTGACCTATGGTCTGACAGGTGGTCAATTTTCTGCAGATGAGGAGAACCAGACCAGGTCACTGGCTGCAAAGATGCTGGGGGGTGTTTCTGAGGCAGAGGAATCATCTACTGACCAGGTCACAGAAACTGTCACCAATGGCTCTATGAAGGAGACAGTCAGCCTTACTGTAGATGCCAAAACTGAAACTGCTGTTTTCAAAAGGTGAGGATATGAAGAGCTCCAGTAACCTTTCTCTCTTACTCTGCATGTAAATTAAGCTCAAATGGACTTGCGATACTTGCTGTTTGCTTTGTCCTGTTCTTTTGAACAATAACTTCTACAGAATGAATTTGAAGTATACTACTTTCAGTTTTTGTTTAGAGCCCACATAATGTACACTTTAAATGAATTTAACCTTAAAACTACTGTACTTCATTCAAGACCTTTTTTGCCAGCTTGATTTCACCTCAGAATTTTGAAAAGGCTCCTATATATTTGGGTGAAATAAGTCACAGTTCATATGTTATCCTTAACTTGTTTTCACTTAAACTGTTGCACTTAAAGCATTAGCTTCCTCTCTTCTCTCACTGTGCATGTGGCTTCAGAGTGTTGAAATCCTTTTGGTATGTACGACTGGGTTAAAGGAATATTCCAACCATTTTGTGATTCCATGTCAGCCATGTTGACTTATCTTGTTGTCTTCATTTGCATGAACATTAGTGGCATCAGATTGAGAGTCACTGGTCATGTCTTACTTTCTGTTGCTGGGTTTTCTGTGGAAGCCCACCTGATAATAAGCCCACCACACATAATGATCTTGTATCCTGAGAATCAGGATTGGGGTTCTAATAGGACAAGCCTGAACCCAACTTTGAGCCCACAGCTTAGGAGCAAGCTACCTGCTTGACCACTGTGCTACTCTGTTGATTATTGTTTTTGTAGCTTATGGATAATTTTTTTGCCAGGAAGGAGAAGGTACTGTTTGTTTCTGGATATTGAATGTAAAACTCAAATTTAAACTAAAACTTTGTTGAAACGGACAGTCTTGGTTAATACATTAGTTGCTTTTTTGATGGTTTTTGTGCTTTCCAAAAACTTGTCCACTATAAGAAAAAAAAAAACAGTCTGTCAGGACTTTTCATTCTCAGGAAGAAATTTGTCAGTGCTGACAGTTTAACAAGCAGACTTTTTATTATGGGTAATGTGAGGTCAAAGTTTACTCTGTTAGTTTTTTTTTTTTTTTTTTGGGTCATACATGTTTCTGAAAAAACCTATTCATATCTACATGGGTTCATGTGCTTGCTGTATTCTGACAGTTTGGGCCTAGGTGTCTGTTGTGCATGTTGATGTTGTCTAAACATGTTTGTGACATGAACAGGTCTGTCTTGAATCTGTCATGCTATGCACATTAACTGTAAAATCCTTTCTTATAGTGAGGAGAACTTGCCTACCTCTGAAACTGTATCTACAAAGTGTGCTGTGATTGAGGGTGCCGAGTCAACAAAAACTATCCCCATCTCCAGTAAGACCAGGTGAGGACTTTTGGTGTGCTTGTACTGTCGTCAGTGTGAAATGTATATGAGCATGCCAGCCTGTCTGCATTGTGATAATTATGTTTCTAAATATACATTAAAGCCCTTTTTGCATGGGTGATTTTTTTAATTTTTTATTTTTTTAATTCAGTTTATAATTTTGATCTGTTCCTCAACAGCATCATCTACCCTGACAAAAAACGTCTCCAAATGAAGCTTTCAGTGCTTCCCATTGTCCGATTTCTTCTGTAGCCAGCCATACAGCTGGCTGTGCGGTAACTACAGTAAATCAAAACTATGGCATTAGCAAACAAAAGAGAACCAAGTAGCAGAAAATAGCGAGTTTGAATTGCTCCAGTGTAAATTACCCAGCTGTTGAAACAGGTAAATGTGATAGCTGAACAGAGCAAACAGCTTTGGGGAAAAGTTTCAGTTAATTGAATCAGTCCTAACCAGGGAAAGAAAATACATTGTCCCTAACCGGTTAATCCTAGTCACTGTCATCACAATTCATAGCCAATCCTGAGACCTGGGTGTATGGTTATAAAATTATATTCTAAATGGGATGCCAGACCATTACAAGGTGGCCCTGCACATGACACATGTTGTATGCAATTTGCAGTGCCCATTTAATTTGAAACTTTGGACTGCATTTGGACTGTGAGAAGAAACTGGAATGCTTGGAGAAAACCCATACAGACAATGGACATGCAAACTCTACACAGACTAAGACTGACTCAAACCCATACTCCCCAGGCGCTGATTGTAAACCTTTTATTTGTCCATGGTTTTATTCTGGTTGTAAGATCTGGTCTTATGGGACCTTCAGCTGATTTGCTTTTTGATAAATTCTGTCTCTGGTTGTCTTTTCAGTACTTTTGCCTGACTGGTCCAGCGTAACAGCCATGGCCTTCCTGCCTCACTTCATGCAGCTGTACTCCATGGGTGTCTCGCAAAGCCAGGCCCCACAAACTTTGCCAGTTGAGGACCAGCAATATTCATACTTTGTTTTCCATACAGTTGTACAGGAAGTTTGATTTGTATAAAGAAGTCCTTTAATACATTGAAAATGTAGTACTTTTTCTAGTTTGTTTATATACCATTGCTTCTATGAATCTGTCTCTTACTTTGCCACTGAGTTATGAGAAGTATGTTTAAATGATTATGAAATGGACTGTTTTTTTTTTTTTTTTTTTTTTGTAAGAATAAAATTTATACTGAAAAAGAAAGTATGTTCATTAAAACATACAGTGACAAAGCCTGCCTTTAATTTAATTAAATTTTAGTTCTAATTTAAAATATGGGAAATGTTAGGAAAGGAAATGGTTTTTTGCTGCCAGTGTTGTATGTTCATGTTTTTATAATTTAATGTTTTACATCTTAATGTAAGAATGATTGAAAACATTTGGTATAGTTTTTAACTTTTAATATATTATCAAGTAGTTGATACTGTTGTGTTACTAAAGGAACCATGAAGTTGTCCTTCCCATTGATAAAACCAAGCTGCAGGCTGAACACTGACACTGCATGTAGCTGTGGAGTTCCGGCTCCTGCTAGAAAACCTGTGATACTGAATCCAATATTGATTGTTTCTTGTTTTTCATGTTTTATTTGCCCTTAACATTATAGAACATAATATGTATATATTATATGAATCTAGAATTTCGGAGTCTGCTAATTGCAGAGATGCCCTGATATTTTAGCTGCTGCTATTGTTTTGTGTCAGTTCAGATTTTATAGGATAATTTCCTTCACAACTTTATGTATCAGATATCTTTTTATTTTGATCATACCCTTTTTTTGTTTTGATCTTTGCCTCGGGCAGGCAATCAAATGTATTCTGAGTTTTAATTTCATTATTAATGATTCAGTGAACAAATACAATGAAATTCTGAGCACTGCTAGTGCCATTTCTGTCTCCCCCCATCCTGTGAACAAATTCCAAGCAAAAGGTCTTGACACCAGAATTTTTACCTGATGCCAACTATTATTTTGGGCTTGAAAATGGTAATTCTTTATGCAAAAAGTTTCACCTAAAGACAGTATAATAATGGCTTCATTCTAAAAGTAGGTTAACAATGAAAAACTGGTATTTATCATGAGTGTTGGTGTACTGGAATCAAATCAAATAGATGTGAAAATGTAGGATGGAATGTTCTCTGGTTTCATAATAATGGTACTTGTTTTTGTAATCTCTCAACACCCAACTGTTTTCAGCCTCAGAGTGTAGATGCTTGGTGACCAAAATCATAGGTTCGTGATTGTTTGCTACAACTACATATCCCACGGTGCTTTGCGACTCACGTGCAACGTTCGCAAATCCCACAAACAGATTTTTTTAGTTCCGGTGTCGGTGCTGTGCCGTGAAGGAAACAGCTGTATTCGCACCGTTTTTTTTGGACTAGCTAGTTGTATAAAAGCAAAAATGAATATAAACACAATTACAGAAAAAATCGAGATGGGTGATCAAGATGCCGCGTTGATGGCACTACAGGATTTTAACAGAGAGGTAAGTTAGGTGTGGTACGCGCGGTAAATCGAAAACATTTCATCTTTAATTCATGTTCCTGTTTTTACCATGGACTGAAATAATACATATGAATGCGTTTACTCAGCAGCTATTCTACAACTAATCCCATATAGCAATCGTTTTTCAAATGTCTTTTAATAATATTTACTATAAAAAAATGACGTTTACGTTTTTGTTTTATACGTTTTTCCCCATTATTGCATAGCTGCATTGCATATTTTGATGTAAAATAGTTGTGTCAGGCGCACTAATACAGTAGGGTATTTTTTCTTTGGTAATTCTGTATAGTAACAGGATAATTGCTTTGGTCAACGGTTCTACAGCAGGATGAAGAATGGGTCTCGACCCGGCAACCTGCTTATGTTTCCCACTACGACCCCTGCTGGCCCATGTAGAGATGACATATTCCTGTCTTCATTCCCGCCCACTCTCAGGTGAACTGGCTGCTCTGGCAGCCAGCAGGGTGACTGACGTGATGGAGTGGTTTTGACATCCACGCAGTTTTTCATCATAACCCCAAAGATGTTCACGCCAACACTGAAAAATTTCACCAAAAAGAAAAAGTAGACCTTGCGTAGTCTTTTCACAAGAGCTCACAAATCTTTTTTCACAGCTGTTTTTGTAGAAGCTAAAAGTACCGGAGCTACTTGTTCATAATGAGCGTTCATTTGTTTCCAGGCTTTGTCGGATTGAAGTTCGGAATCTTTTCTCTGTCCTTTTGATGGGCGTCACCTTCCGAGAGGCCTGGGGAGGAGGGAGCATCTGTCTCAGCAGATGTTGAACTGAGCTGTGCTCTGACTCTCCCCTCTGTTTGTCTTGTTCTCTGTTCCCAGAAAGGTCACTGCTTCACATTCAACATGCAGGAGCAGGAGGAGAGAGAGGTAGGTCCCCCCTCACTGATGCATGGGACGGCTGAGACACCGTTGTTGCGCAAGCATGGCACTTTGCTGCTCAACCAGGGCTTGTTTCCATGGTAACGAGTGCAGAATTTTGGCCAGTACAAAAGAAATTACAGTAATTTCCTCTTTAACGCTCAGGATGTATTCCTAAAAAACCCAGAACAGTGGTAAATGGGGTCATTATAACATTGTTAGATGTGTGAAAATACAAACACAAATACAGCTGAACGATAATTAACTTTTGTCGAAAAGCTTGTCATTAGAGTCACGTAAATAGGTGCTTCTTATTTAGACCCCGTAAATGTGTATGTTCATGAAAATATATCAGGAAGTATTTTAAATGCTGAGAAGAAAGTAAAAATGCAGTAAAAAGGGGGTAAGATGGGAGTTCATTCTGTCAGATGGTCCCAGTCCTGTGAACATTGTCCCCATCCAGTGAAAGACACACAAAAAATGACTTTGACAGCTTTGAGATTAAAAAACTCAGACTTTTGAGTTGAATTATTATTATTAACCACATTTTTAGACATTTTGGACTTTTCTTATTACGTTTTCCACTGTGTAGAAACCTTCATTATCTAAGTGACCTCATTTAAAAGTGTACGTTCTGAAATATTGCTTTGTGACAAGAAATTGCAAAGTCCTATCCAGATGCAGTGGACAGTTTCCTGTTTGCCCCCACAGAGGCTGGGAGAGCTTGTGCTTAGCTTCCTGAAGCGGGACCTGCAGCCATCCTGCCGGCTGGCCTGCCTGGAGACCATCCGCATCCTGTCACGGGACAACAACAGCCTTGGCCCTTTCTCAACATGTGATGCTGTGGAGCTGCTGAGCCGGCATGCGGGGCTGTCCCCGGGAAAGGGTGCTATGCCTGAGGTCCCTGACGTGGATGTAGTGGTGGAGGCACTCAAGTGCCTGTGTAATGTGGCGCTGAACAGCGAAATGGCCAGGGAGGCAGCTGCTGGGCTGCACCTGATGGCGGGACTAGTCGAGCGGCTCAAGCAGTGCCACGGGCGGGAGTGGAGCCACGAGGTGCGTTTCTTTGACCTGCGGCTCACCTTCCTCCTCACAGCGCTGCGTGTGGATGTCCGTGCCCAGCTGGCCCGTGAGCTGCGTGGTGTCGCCCTTCTGGCGAACGTCCTGGATGCCACTCTGGGCCTGCGTTGGGTGGACACCTACGAGGTGGTGCGGGCCAACACTGAGGATGCCAGCCACCTGCTGCCCCTGGGACGCGAGGAGACGGAGCGCGCTGTGGAGATCCTCAAGATTCTCTTCAACATTACGTCTGAGACCAACCGACGTAAGGTGGACGAGGTGAGGAGGATTTCAGAAAATGCCATGTCCATACCACACACACACAGTAATAAAACTGTTGGCTCACTGCAAGGTCATGGAGGTCCAGCATATCTAGAACGCATGATGTTTTAAGGTTGGGGTGCACCCTACAGAGGACTCCAGTCCATCATGCAACATCACATACTTATTACTCATTCACATACATCACTGTATGTGAGTCACGAAACTGCCTCAAACATGTCTTTGAACCTTGGGAGGAAACCAGAGCATTTGAGGAAACCCACAAGAACATGGGGAGGACATGCAAACTCTAAACAGACTAAGCCAGGAAGCTCTGAGGCACCAGCGCTACTCCCTGTGTCACTGGATCGCCCAGTAACTGTGCTCACAGTCCAGATAAATCCCAATGTCAGTGATGTGGTGGTCCGTCTGCATGTCCCGCAGGAGGAGGCAGCAACGTACAGACACTTGGTGGCCATCCTGCGGCACTGTTTGATGAGCACAGCTGATGGAGAGGAGCGCACCGACGAGTTACACAGGTGGGTAGGAATAACATGGGACAGCAGAGAAGCTCCTGATGCCTGTGTGCATCTGTATTCTGTCTATCCTGTATGTCTTATCCAGACACACAGCAAACCTGCTGGGGAATCTGCCTCTGCTGTGCCTGGACGTGCTGCTCCTTCCCAGGGTGCAACAGGGCTCCATCGAGTACATGGGTGTCAACATGGACTCAGTTAACGTGTTGCTGCAGTTTATGGAGAGGAGGCTGGACAGGGTGAGCGACAGCAACAAACTGCTTCATACATAAATACATCAGTTTCACTTCAAGTACAGCAGTAATAATATTAATAGTAGCTGTCAAGCAGTGTACTGTAAAAGATATTTATTCATGTATACAGTATATGGGTTTTTATAACTAAAATATTATTACTACAGCTAATGACATTAACAATTTTTCTCTTAAGTTTTGCGTTCATCCAATGAAGCTAAGAATTATGCCAAGATTGCTGTCTTTAGCATGCCTAACTAAAGAGTATGTTTAAACATTTTTATTACCTTAGCAATTGCTTTAAATAAAAAAAAGCTGCATAATTTGAATAATCATGTACCAAGTTCTTAACTCAATGATGCCCCTTGATATCATTTGTATTGATGTCATATTTTTATTGGGACAGCAGGTAGCTGTAGGGGAGTAGGTGGTATAGTGGTTAGAGCTTCTACTTAGAAAACCCTGGGTTTTAAACCTAAATCCTATTGTTGTACCGTATACCAGTGTACCTTCACTGAATGAATACAGTAAAAATTACCTTGTATAATTGAATAAATAATTTTAAGTTGCTTATATTGCTTTGGAGAAAAGAATCAGTTAAAAATGTAAATGCACATATTAATGTTTATCAGTCAGATTTGTGTTACTACCTACTTTTATTGACACCCACTGGTCATACTGGTATTGATTTATGTTGATCATATTTGTGCTAATAACCCTTGAACATATTTCTGCAGACACCTGATGACCATACTTGCATTGACATCCTCAATTGTACTTTTTTTGGATCCTTTCCGGAATGATCCATGCTCTGTAAAAACCTGTGACCAATTTTCTTTCTGAAGAATCACTTTTTTTCATCTTTCTGTCACAGGGAGACAAGCTGAAGGAGACATTGTTGCCCTCATTGAACCTGCTAACAGAAAGCGCTCGCATTCACCGGGAAACCAGGAAATTCCTCAGAATGAGGGTGAGGCATCACTGCCACTGATGCCATTGATGGAACTTGCTGCCATTGTGCTCCCATAATGTGACGTCTGTATGCCTGTGTGTGTGTGTGTGTGTGTGTACAGATTTTGCCCCCTCTGCGTGATGTGAAGAACAGGCCTGAGGTGGGCAACGCCCTGCGCAATAAGCTGGTGCGTCTCATGACGCACATCGACACTGATGTGAAGCACTGTGCTGCAGAGCTGCTCTTTGTGCTCTGCAAAGAAAGCGGTGAGTTGCACACTGGAAAGCATGCACACACGCTCATTTACAGAAACACTGTTACCCTCCGTGGTAATGTAGAGGATCGCCACCTTTATTTGAGTTGCTTATCTCCACAGTGTCACGCTTTATAAAGTACACGGGATACGGCAATGCTGCAGGCCTCCTGGCTGCACGGGGGCTGATGCAAGGTGCCAGGGACCCTGGACATTACTCTGAGGATGAGGACAGTGACACGGAGGAGTATAGGGAGGCCAAGCCCCAGTGAGTGTTGGCACACCTGAACTACAGGGATTTTACAGGGAACATAGGATACATCTGCGGTAGTGTGTGTGTGTGTGTGTGTGTGTGTGTGTGTGTGTGTGTGTGTGTGTGTGTAGTGACAGTATAGTAGCGCTTGACACTAAAAGGTAAAACTAATATGTTCAGTACCAGTGAAAAGTGTCAGTCCACCTGGGCAACATCTGCATGGGACAAATTGGATAGAAGCATAAGAAAAGCAACACAAATGGGTCCTTCATCTTTGTTGACCAAATGCTGAATGTGGAGAGAAAACTACTTTCCAGCAAGTGGACTCACACTTTTCTTGTTGTTCCTGTAGCCATCCTTATCTGCTGTGTAAGAAGGAATAATAGAAGAAAGGGCTATGGAGTTCTACATCAGACTAACAGGTGAAAGAACAGGGAGGTTCTCTTTCTCTGTCTGGCTCACATACATTCGTGTGTTTCTGCATTTTTTCCCCCCCCAACAATTCCCTGCTATGTCAGCATTAACCCCGTAACAGGACGCGTGGAGGACAACCAGCCCAACCCCATGGAGGGTATGACAGAGGAACAGAAGGAATTTGAGGCTATGAAGCTGATCAATATGTTTGACAAGCTGTCCAGGTAGGGGGCCATTGAGGCAGCCAGGGTTCCATGTGGCTGAGCAATACCATGTTTTACATCTTTGTCAACTTATTGCATGTTCCTAACAATGCCAAATAAATGGGCAGCGGCTGGTGTGAAGGTCAAAGGCATTGCCTTGTCATCAAACCTAGGTTCAAATTAATGCTCCTGCTGGAGTTCCCTTGATCAAGGTACTTCCCCTGAACCAATACAGTAAAAATGACCCTGCTGTATACATGTGTAAATAAATGTAAGGAGCTCAATTTACAAACCTCACACTGTGACTTCAGAAGAAAATTGGCAGCTAAATGAAAAAATAATAAAAGGAAAGATTTAGTTTATGGATTCTCTGCATTTTCTGGAGGACAGATGTGCAGAACTTTAAATGTTTTAAGCAATTTTAGGAGCATAATTGATTTGAGGCACTAAGGAGTTCCTTTGCATTTTGATGTTTGATGTCTGTTTCCTAGAAATCTTTTTTCCCCTCATGGCAAAATGGCAGCATTTCAGTTATTTTTATTTGGATCTGTTTCCATACAAGGTGGTTTCTTCCATATGAATATTACTTGTTTGTTTACATGCAACAATGAAAGCGAGTTTAAAGGGTGAGACTGGACATAGAAAGTGGAGTATTGTGTAATGTGAACAAGTGGGAATGTCCGTTTGCAGAGACCGTGTAATCCAGCCCATGAAGCTGGGGCCTGATGGGAAGATGACTTCCCTGGATGTCAGCGATTTGCAGAGACTGACTGAGCAAGAGCCACCACAGAACGCCTCTGACAGCGAAGAAGATGCTGCCTAGATGGGACGGATGTCTTCGCTCAGGATTTTTGATGTGACAGTATTTGGGGGGGGGGTGAATTCCTGATAAGATTATAAAAAAGCAGAAACTTGTAACTCTTTCTTAGACACCACAAACAACTTATATCTTTATATCCTGCATACAATTCCATAACTTGGTTAATGATGGAGTCTTCTTGCCTATTTTTTAATAGTTCTTTCTGCACCATGAAGTCATCTTTCATTAAGCATTTCCTGTCAATTGTAATGATAAACTCGCTTTAAAGTCATTTTATGTATAGACTTATATCCAGGATGCTGCCCGTGTTAGTGTTGCAGGAAGCTTCGCTTTGGCCTACAGGTAATTTTATATATGGATCAGCAGGTGGCATAGTGGTTAAAGCTGCCATTCTGGCACCTGGATGTTTGTGGGATTTATTGGACTCCTGCTGCAGTATAGTCGATTGTGGTTCACCCCAAGTTGCACAGTAATAAAATCCAGCTGTGTAAATGGGTAAATCATAGTAAGCAGCTGACTGTACCAAGTTCACATTCTAAGTAGTGTTTTAGAAAGGTCTCAGTCATAATCTTTTGTTCCAGAAACATCTACAAATAAAACTTAATTTCAGGGGCAGTGAATGAATTCTGTTTTGGACCTTAATGTGAGATCGTACAAATATTTTTGCAGGTTTTCTGCTCTTGGCGCTTACGTTTCATCTCAAGGGTAAAAGAAGCAACAAGGCAGAAAGCCTGAACTTTGTGTATATGTGCATCCCATTTGTTGCTTGACAAACACTGGCAAATTATATTTTTCCTGTATGTATTTATATTTTGTTTAAATATTTATTTATGTATATTTTATTATATATGTATGATTTGATGTAAGGTTAATAAAAAATGATGATCCTGGTTTTGCTGTGTTTGGTTTTTGTCTGTGAATGTTTAATGTTCTACAGAGGGAATATTGTGCTGTGCATAATGGTGGTGCAAAGGATGACTGTCTTCCTTAATGTTAACATAAGTCAGTAGGACAGCTCACTGTTTTGCACTCAACTGTAATTTTATTACACAAATGCAGGCCGATTACAGGCCGTGAATAATTTGTACACGAATGAGGAGAACAAAACTACACAGAAACTATATTTCTACATCTAAGTGCAGAATAACAATAATCTGAACCTTGAAGGTAAAGCAGAGATGGCATCACAGCCTTTCCATAGAGGGGAGAGTGGGAATGTTTAGCTTTGCACTTTTCTGCTTTACAATGACTAAATACAGCTGCCAGTTTTTAATTATATTAAAATCAATATTGTCATAAAGGATTAATGAAAGATACTCGATAACAGGACTACTTTTCAAGAGAAAAAAAATTTGGATTTCAACCTATTTATAGTGTTGCTGCCCTCAACTCATATTTTCTTATTCTGTTACACCCCCGCATCAGTACTCCGTTGGAGTGAAACCAGATGATTTCTTATATTCATATACACTCACCGGCCAGTTTATTAGGCACACGTATCAAGTACTGAGTGGGACCCACTTTTGCCTCTGGGGCAGTATGAACTCAGCAACAAGGCACTGGACACAGTCCTCCAAGTTCTTGGTCTACAGCTTCAAAGATTTTGACAGCACATTTATTCTGTTAATATCCCTTTACACATCATCCAAAGGATGCTCTATTGAATGATGACTGTAGAGGCCACTGGAGTAAAATAAAGGTGTTGATCTGAATGGCCCTGGGATGATGTGTGTTTTGCAGCTTGGCACATTATCCTACTGGAAGTGTGAGTTTGAGAAAAGCTGGACTGTCCATAAAGAGATACAAGAGATCAGCAGAAATATTTTGGCATTTTGTAGCCTTCAAACGTTGCTCAGTTGGTCATGTGTGTAGAGAAAACATTGACCATACTGTTGGTGTGCCTAATAAAGTGGCCATTGACAGGGCCTCTGAGTAGCAGAAGCGGTGCGGAATGCAGTTCCCTCAGTGGCCTATGTACTTCGGGCCGACAGGGGGCGGTGTCGCCTTCCGGCCTGGTTTGTATCCCGAAAAACCACAGAACAAGAACGATCCGCCGCGTCGAGGAAGTCAACAAAAACATGGCCGATTGGAATAGAGGTATTCGGTGCCACGTCGTCAACTTTGAAATGCTTTCTTTTCTCTTTTGTCTTGTTTAATTTATGATATATTTCTTTCTGAACACTAAGTAGCTTAGCATTAAAAAACAGCGCTCAGTCGCTGCTAACACCGTTTGGCGTAACTCGTCTACAAAACTGTGGAGCGACGGAAAATTTTAAATCATGGTGGATAAATGAATAGTTAGCGAACGAATCTTACAAATAAGAAATTACTAACTTGACAGCTATGACTTTTTTAATACCATGAGTTCAGCTTTATAAAGAGACGACTATCGAATTAGTCTCACTGTATTTGGCAACTACGCTAAGTTGTGGCGTGAAGATTTACTTCCTAAATCAAACTAAAATAATAATAATAATGTTCTTTTGTCTTGGAAAACTATAAATGTTCATTTTTAGTTGTGTTCTACTGTGACCAGGTCATGGGACGGTGGATGATGTACTGGATGCGGAAAACAAGCTGCTGGCAGACAACCTGGCTGCCAAGGTGTCCAGGTTGAAATCTGTGAGTGTTGACAGTATGTGCAGTAAAATATAGGATCAAAACATATAAACACAACTGTGGGGTTAATGGACCTCAGCACCATTTTTTCAGATACAGTAAAATGTTTTTTGGCACATTAATAACATGACCTTCTCTCACCCCAGCTGGCGTATGACATTGACAAGGAGGCAGAGGAGCAGAACTCATACTTGGACAACATGGTGAGTTTCACTGTCAGTCAACTGGTTTGTACTGTAAAATTAACTTTAATGAATGATTTCAGATTAAAAAAAAAAAAAAAATCCACTATTTTCCAAACGATAAAAGTACAATCTTACCCCACTCCACCATACTGCTGCTTGTTTTATTTAGTGGTGATGAAGATTGATTCTTATGTTCTCTGCAGTTTGAAGTCTGTCTCGTTTCTCATAATTTTGCAGCAAAATGACTGCAAACAAAAGGAGTTTTTTTATTGCTGAATAAATGAGAAGTGTCTGTGTGTGCGTGTGTATCTGTGTACAGCAATAACCCTTTCAAAACAAACATGCTGCTGTACAAGTTGTGGCTTATCTGGCGCACCCCATACTAACATAGTGTACTGCCATACACCCCCCCCCCCATTAAGTTGTGAACTTCACTACTGGCCAGAAATTTGTTAGACTGATATGGGCGACATACAGAGGCAAGACTGTATTTTAATGTGTTTTTTCCTCAAAGGATTCAAACTTTCTGAGTGCTACTGGGCTGCTGACAGGAAGTGTAAAGAGATTCTCCACCATGGTGCGGTCTGGCCGGGACAACCGCAGAATCTTGTGCTATGTCTCCGTGGGCCTGGTGCTGCTCTTCTTTCTGCTGTACTACCTGATCTCGAGGGCACAGACGTAAGGAAGGACTTCAGGGAATAAACAGAGTATCTTGGCTCCCTTGCAGATGAGGGGATGTTCCTTTCTTATGTTTGCGGTCTTCTCTGTGGAGATTCGATCATTTTTAACCTTCATTTCATTGACTGAATGGTTGCATAAAATCCACAAGGAAATGTTTTCACTGGGATACAAAAGACGTTGTGAGAAAAATAGATATTTGGGACTTGCCATTCTGATGAGAAAATTATAACAAATGAGCACATTGAAGAGTTTGGCAGTTTTTTCTTGTCCTCCAACACTGTGAGTCCAGTGACTTGAAGATGAATCTAGACGGGCTGTATACTGAGGTCCTGCTGATGGTGATGGTTGTAGCCATGGTGATTTCCCCAAATTCCTGCCAGTGATTTTCATGTTATTAAATATGGCTGCCAGCAGTATAGAAAGTTGACTCTGATGTAATAAAATTGATCTAAAGTGTAACATTCAGGCCAAAGCACTTCATCCCAGTGAGGAAGCGATTGATTCCATGGTCATGCAGAACAGTAGTGACTCATATGAAGTCATCCACTCTGTACAGATAGCTGTATTATAACTATATTTTTGTATTTAACATTCTTTCTGGACACAAATTCAGACCCTAAAAAGATTATCTTGCTGTAACTACCTGCAGAAAATGTAAAGAGTTTGCCAAATTGTGACTTGTACATTATATTTATGGTGCAAAAGACAGATGGACCAATTTTTCTCAGTTTTTTCCTGGTTTGAGTGTAGTATCGCAGCCGAACAGTAATGTCAACAGAGGTCCTCGCTGCGCTGACTGTTTCTGCTTAAAAAGTTTGATTGGAAATGATTGGACTACTTGTTTTATTATTATTATATCCTATTTATTTTTTGACAAGTTGCATACTATAATGACCAATCAAACCAAAAAGTGAATATGAAGCTGCGTACAGCACCTCTTTGTTTGGATCCGGTACAGATGTTTGTTTAGTGTTTATAACAGCGAGGCCATGCATGCTTTTATTAAATGAAATTACGACGCATCAGTTTTATGACTTGGTTATCTTTGACACCTCTGCTGTGTGTTGGTTGAAGCTTAGAATGATCTTGTAAGCCTGTTGTTGCTGAAAGAAGTTTTCTGTGAGATTTACTCTTTGATATTTACTGGGCTGCTATTTAATGCACTCGTGTTCAACTTTTTAATTAAGCGGTCAACACTCAAGCGGAAATGCGTTCTTGGCCGGCAAGGAGTCGCTTTCTGCAGGGGAATGACTTTGGATGTGGTAATTCAAATAAATAGTGTATAATGTGGACTGTGTGTGTGTGTTTTGTGTATCCATAACAGTACTGGGCTGCACAGGTAAGTTTTTAGCGGTTTATCTGTGGAAGCACAAGTATTTGTACAAGATGCAGAATTGCGGCACAGTCCTACACGGAGTTCATGTTTCCCATCCATGTCGCTTAGTCATTGCTGGCATCACAATAATGTGTGTTTAAAGATGCGCTTAGGGATTCAAATTCATAATTTAGCACAAGATGACTCAACATAGAACACAACTGAATGTTCTGTCAAAGTAAACAAATTGCAGACCATGCTTTTATGCAAAGTTTTCTTTTTCATGTAAATATGTCTGGATTTCAAAAAAATAATTTTGGAATACTTTCTCGGAAATTCTAGTGTAGGAAATTAAAGGGTTTTAACTCATCAAATGGCCATCGGAGGGTTCAAGTTGCCCCTGATGACCTTGATTTCTGCTGTGATGTCTTGTGGCTCAAAGCAAACGTCACTTTTTTGTTTCTGTAAAAGGTTTTGCGAGACACGTTTCTTTGCCGAAATGAAAGCGGTCTTCCAGAATTTTCTGTGCTTCCTCCACTCAACAAACCTCTCCTGCCCAGCACTGACATTCATGTGAAATGCTGGAGAAGTCTGTCATCTCTTAGTCATGCAAATTGCTGTTTTCAAAAAGAGGACATCAAAAAAAAAAAAAAAATTGCGCTTTTTAAACGTTCTCCAGCACTACACTTGCTTTTTCACAGCAGGTTGAAAACTCGGTTAACGGCCGTGATGTAGTTGTAAATTTCCTCACCTCAGATCAACAAACAAAACCACAGGAGAGAATTTATGGACATGGATACATCTACAGATCTCTGTTGTCCTCCAGACGTGCCAGTGTAGAGCTAGAGGCTATCAAAGTAGATTTGAGCATCAGACCCACTTGTGTTTTGTAGTTTTTCAGCCAGCTGCGAAGCGATGTGGGCATTGGTTCTGATTTATAATTCAGATTATTTTCATACACCATTACTGCCGTTTGCCCTTGGCTCACTGAATAAGGAAATCCACAGTATAATTTCATAGCCTGGCATCCTGTGGTTCTGGGATAGGCAATGTTCATCACCATGACCCTGACCAGAATAAAGCGGTCAGTGATGATAGAGGGATGTGAGGAGTGGAGACTCGGATGTCTTAAAGTCTCCATTTAACTCTAAAGCCATCCAAGGACTTTTGGGACACAGAAGATAAAAGAAATATAAGTGCTCTTCAGCGTAGACTTAAATGTTCTCAACAGTCCTTTTCCTTGCGGTAATTTCACAATGAAACGGCCACATCTGGGGAAAAGAAGCAAAAGTCCTACATGAAGGGGAAATTGTTCAGTCTTTTTTTAAAATCTGCATTCTTTCATCTCTCAAGAAAGCAACTTCCAACTTGTTTTGAATGTGACCGCTCACTGTGGAAACATCACTATCAGTTTCCATATTCAGCAAAAAACAAGCAGCCAAATGTGCCAGAAGGGAATGGGATTAAGGCCACCTGCCTGAGTGTAATTATTTCATATTTAAACCCTCTTTTAAGCTCGCTGTTGGGGCAGATTATCATGCTTGTGGGTCCCGACTTTGAAAACAGCGTTTTGTCATCACTATTCGGCCCTCCTTGTCTAATTCCTAAGACCAGATGAGTCTTGAAAATATACTAATAAAAACTTAAAAACAGTTTTTATTTCTTCCCAAATACACTGAAATCTATACGTTAGATCAATAAAACTTCTGCTATTATTTATTTCAACGTATAAAAATCCACCATCTGTCAGACTTGTGGCACAGCTGTTTGCACAAATTAACTTACTATTATGATTTAAAATGTATATGTTTTATTTATATAAATCTTAATTACAATATATATTTATTTTTAACATTTACGTTTAACAGTGGTGTGACATTCTTTTGTTTCTCACGTGTCTGCCTATCTTTAGCGAACTCCGCAGACAAGGCACGTGGCCAATGTTGTCAGCCCAGATGCTGCCCTCGAGTAAAAATGCTGTGAATTTCAAAAATGTAAAAAATTTACTTGAGAAAAATTTAAGTATCACAACAACCTGTGCCTCTTAATCCGCTGTGTTAACAAATGTAGATATTTTTACTTAAATACGAGAACAAACAAAATTGCCTGCTAGGTGCTGTTTTTGTTTATTTATTTATTATTGTAATTTTTTATTTATTTTTACTTATTAATCAAACATTTTTAGTTTTAAGTTTGTAAACTCAGCCATGTACAAGGATTTGCCCATTTATACAGCAGAGTAACTGCCTTCCTCAAGGGTCCTATAGCAGCAGGCAGGGTTCAAACTTATGTCCACTGAGAGCCAGGTGACACTTTCTTACCTCTCCTGGCTGCCTTAAGTGAAGCTACCTCACTCTTTTTACGTTCATCTCATGCCTGTATTCAAAACAGAGCCACCGCTTCACAGGAGGGTATTTCTAGCAGAGAAGTTCAGGGCAAGTTTCCTTTTCAAAGGCAATAGAGCAGTGGAAGGATCAGGATTCAGACAACTGACTGAATAAGCAACACCTGAAGAAAGACCAGACAACTGAGGGCTCTAGACCCAACGAGAAGATAAAACCCTGTAGGTTGTTTTATCTTAGGGTTTTATCTAACCCTAACCCATAGTCGTCTTTTTTTCTTCATTTTCTCCATGAACACAACTCCCTTGTGTTTATATTCCCAGTGTTGTCACCAGCCTTCCTCACAATAAGCTCTTGGATTGTTTCCTGGGATTTTACCTGGATGGTACATACTTGCCTTCTTTGTTTTTAATACTGATGTGTGGCTCCTTTGTCCGCAGAAGACAGGGAGCCTAATGGCAGAATGAGACAGAGCGACTGCTGGCCTGAAGGGAGATGATGTAGGTAGTTTCCTGCAGCTGATGAGGTGATGTCCACAGCTCCTTAGATGAGGTTACATCATGACATTTGAAATTTGGTCCGGTTAGGAGACACACAGCTGTCCCTGCCTGGCTAGCTCAGTCAGTAGAGCATGTGACTTATAATTTCAGGGCTGTGGGTTCAAGCCCCATATTGGGCATTGATGCAAATCTAGCCGCAAGGGGGTGTACCTCTGTGCTGGTCCCAAGCCTGGAGAAAATGGAGGGTTGCATCAGGAAGGGCATCCAGCATAAAAATCTGTCAAACCAAATATGTAGACAAGCCGATCCACTGTGGTGACCCCTAACAGGAATAGCTGAAAGTTGGAGGAGGGGTGCAGAGCTGGTTTCTTGCTTAGTTAGTAGTCATCAAGGTGTCCAAAACCAGACAGCAGTGACACTTTTTTGGGTGTGGAATTCCTGCTCAGTGAGGCTGACATATTTTTGTTTTTTGACAAGGATGCCCTTGTGCTGCTTGTGATGTGTACATGGATGTGATGTGTAGTCAGCAGAACTTTCAGGTTCTTCTTACTTTTCGGGTTTACACTCCCCAGTCTTACAGTAAAATTAGGAAGCTGTGTTCACAGTATTCAAAGCTTACACTCGCTATTAGACTACAATAAATGGCAAACAAGTTCAAACCACACTTTTGTTTCAGTGTTATTGCAGGTGAATATTTATACTGAAACAGCACTCTGGTCTTTTAAGTAAATAGATAATATGCAAAAATTTTATAGCTTCCAAAAATATATGCTGACCTCCCATCTCTGTTTCACAAAGCATGCACAATTAGCAAACAGTTTATTAATAAACAGTTAACATTAATAATTAATATTATTGAACAAAAATTTCCCAAATATTCCACAGTTCTCAGTCGGGGAAAAACTGCTGGGCAGAGAAATCCCTGAAAGTTGGAGGACAGTAGGAAGGCGGCCACAACTAAAAGCGGCAACAAGGAAAATCTGTGACTGACAGCTGACGATGGCCGATGAAATCGGGAAAAAAATGACCGACGGGAGATGATGCTCATGGTTCCGAGTAAAAGTGACCGCACTGGTTTGAGTGACATTTAAAACATTTATTCATTGATTCATTCATCCATTCATCCATATGAGGAACTGTGCGCCACATGCAGGGATGGTCGTATGCAGAGGCGTTTGAGCATTAGGCTACAGGGGGTGACAAATAAAACATAAAAAAAAAATTAAACGGATGAAAAACAAAGGTTCCTGTCCACTTGTTCCTATCCAACAAAGAAAACCGGATGCTGCTCTCTGGCACCAATGACCCGGGTTCAATTTAAAAAAAAAAAAAAAAAAAAAAAAATACTACTGATGAACACCAAAATTTTATTTTCAGTTTTGAAATTGACGATTAACTTTATATCTGTTTGCAGCATTCAATTTCCCTGAACCACCTGAAGGTTCAGCTGTTCTGCTTTCTGCGCCCTGGCTTTTCAGGTGGACAGCGGCTCTGATCTGCGTCTGTACAGATCAACAACTGCGTGTGAGCGCTGTCTGCTTCCACTTTAATCCCTGCAGCTGGAATATTTCCCTGCAGAGATGATCGTGTTGATTTTCTAATCCTTTGGCGCTGCAATGGAGCTGCAGTGCTAGGATACCATCGCTCTGTTACGTTTCTGGGTAACTCAAATTATACCGTTTTTGTTCCATTTCCCCAAAATATCCAAAGAGCACAGGATCGCAGACGATAACCGGCATGCCACCATCCAGGTGCTGATCCAAGCCCTTCGGTTTGAAGCCAGAAATCACCAAGCTCCTATCAACCGCACCTTGTGCTCATCTTTCCTCACCTTGAGGACCACGTTTACTTGACAACTATGGCCTTTTGTTCTGTTCACCTCTAACTCTAGTTCTAATGAACCTGCTGAGGTAAGGACCCAGCCATAGCCTTCTGAAAGAGTATGGTTCAGGGGTTTTTTGATCTCCTCACAGAAAATAAGCTTAAGAAGTACAGCATGCTTTCAATGCCAGGGTGCTTATCCAAGTTCTCCAGAAACACAGTAAAAAGGGGAAAGGTGAACCCTTCACCTACCCATGTGCCCAGGGTACAAACTTGGTCTGCTTCTGACGTGCATAAATATACTTATTTTATGTACAAGACAAGCCGATGAAAAATGGTTTTCAAATATGGAGCTTAGCTGAAGGGGACACTCTTGACCAGCTGTCCCGCAGTATACACATTAACCTGCTCCTCTGTCCTTCCCCACAGAAATAAATGGGCCAGAGATTAAATTTAAGCAACACGGCAGGGTCCTCGATGAAAAAGGAGGAGAACTGAAAGTCAGTCTAATCAGCTCTGGCTGGGTTGCTGGTTATAAATGTTGGTCCTCCACAAGGGAATTAAAAAGGAGCAGCAAGAGGATGGTAGGACGTTGTGTCCTTGTCTAAGGCAGTTGAAGAAAGAGCTCTGATCTTAAAATAGACTTGAGAGCCAACCCCGGGGTAGATGTTGCAAATAGCATATTTTTCCCCTAATAAAGTCAGACTACTTGAGAGAAAAGTTACTTAACCGTTGAGCTCAGTTTTAAGGAATGCCTCTGTTGACAAGGCTTTGCCACCTGAGGGTTGTTGATTCAAGTTCCCAAGAAGGGCTGTACTGTAGTACTGCTGAACAGGTAATAGACCATGATTTCTCAAAAACAGTCTTGATGATTAAACTGGTAAAATGACTGTGCTCTGTGGCCCTGAGCATTAGTTGAGCAATGAAGTTGTGAATAAGAAGTACACTATATGGCCAAAAGTGTGTGGACACCTGAGCATCCCATTCCAAACCCATGAGTATTAATATGGAGGTGCCCCTCCTTTGCTGCTATAACAGCCCCCACTCTTCTGGGAAGGTTTTCCCCCAGATTTTGGGAATTTGTCCCCATTCAACCACAAGGGCATCGAGGATGTTGGGCGAGAAGGCTTGGCTCGCGGTTGGGATTCCAGTTCATCCCAAAGGTGTTCAGTAGGGTTAAGGTCAGGGCTTTGTGCAGCCACTCAAGTTCTTCCACACCAACCTGGGAAAATCATGTGCTTACAGAGCTTGTTTTGTGCATGGGGGGGGGGGGGGGCACAGGCACACTGGAGCAGAAAATGAGCTTCTTCTTCCCCAAACTGTGATCACAATGCTGGAAGCACTCAATTGTCTAGAATGTGTTTATATGCTTATGGTTGAGGCTGAAACAGCTCAGCTCAGTCATCAGAAGGGGGGGTCCAAATATTTTGGGCCATGTAGTGCAGCTACTGAGCTCTGTGGTTTTTACCAGCGTCATTGTGGATTTAGCAAATGCTTTGTCAGAAAAAGAAATAGAAGCCTTTCTGATCTGGGATTGTGGTGTTAACCGCATTTCAGTTACGGTCTTCAGTCCGCTGTTGGAGGCTTCTGAAGAGCAGTGTATGAAATGACATTTCTTTGCCCTTTACAGGTAGGATTTCCTCACTTTGAAGTGTATGAAGTCAGCGTTTGAATTAAATTAAACAAATCCAAGGTGGACCTTCACCCCTGCGATGACTTTGCCAATGTGAGGACTGTGAGGCCAGAGGTACGAGTGTTGTCTTTAGAGGATGCGGGAAGCAGTTTCAGGAAAATTGCAAAGTCCAGCATGGGCACAGCTGTGAAATTCAAAACATCATCACTGGAGCCACTTGTAAAAATTTTAATGAGCATTTCAATCATAAATTATTAAAAATGAACAACTAGAACTCTGAATGGCACAACAGATCACCATTTGGCTGGGTACAGTTTCTTTCCATAAATCAGAATTAAGTCAAATAAATGGTAAGTTTTTTTTCTTTTATTACAGCTTATTGTAGTTATTTTCTCCAAGCATCACCTAGCTTGTCTGTGAGACAAAAAAAAAAAAACTGATTTATATGCTGTTTTGGTTCGCATATTGTATAATTGAAGAAAAAGTTCACGTGATCCTGAGGAGTCCAGAGGAGTGAAAGTAATTTCTTGGCTCAGCTTTAGCTACTGAAATCCAAGTATTCCTGCACCTGTTTTCTTGCTTTGGGTGTTGGGGTCTTGGGCAGCTCATAAAGATCAATTTTGCAGGGTCAGTTCTGCATAAGTCTGCTCAGCAGTTCTCCTAATTTCACCTTAAAAGGGATGCTCAGATGTGAAAAGGAGGGAGTGTCTGCTTGTGCTGTTGCACCGCTGTATGGGGGTTGGGAGCAAGAGTTTTCAGAGGGTTCGTGAGAAGCACCCAGTTGTGTTTTCTTCCCTAGCACATGAACTTTGCCTTGGGTTTCAGTTCAACGCTATGCTTGTTCCTCATGCTGCTGCCTTTATAGGGAAACCTCTGGTCCACTTGAGCGGACCAATTTGGGTCAGAAGGGTGGACTACTGGCCACATTGTCAGCGTTGGAGCGTTTTTGGTCTACAGATCAGTTCTGGTTTGCGGAAGCTGAGCTGCACTCCAGATGTCGCTCACCAGGACTTACACAGTCAGACCAATCTGGAAATTTGTAAAGGTTACGATTGTTCTTGCTTCTTGGTTTGCTCTGCCCTCTACTAAACCAAATGTCTTTCAAAGACAAAGAATAATAATAGTCCACGATAAATTACTTTATTTAAAATCTTTCAGTTGCAAAGCACTGCTGGAAGTATCTTTATTTTAAAATGTGTGATTTTTTACATTACATTTACATCAGAAGACACTGTTAGCATTAAAGTAGAGCAGCTGCCATGACAAAAATCAGAGATATAAATCATATTACCTCCACAATAAAAAAAACATGATAAAGAGAGAGACGTATTGGAGCAGGATACAGTTTATAAGCATATTTATGTAATATGGATGCTGTCATCTTCCTATACAGCGATGCCGTCAGCAGCAGCTGTGCAGAAATCTGTGGAAGAAGTTTCTGAACTCCGTGTTGAAGACGGTGTAAATGATGGGGTTCAAGGCGCTGTTGGCATAGCCCAGCCAGGTGACGGTGCTTATCAGGAAGGGCGAGATTTCGCAGGAAGTGCACAGGGCCCGCGTGGTGTGCACCACAAAAAAGGGCGTCCAGCAGAAGAGGAAGATGCCTGCGATGAGAAGCAGCAGCTGGGCTGAGCAATCCTGCCTGAGACCTGCGATCCCATGGCGACCACCAATTACATGCACAGACTTGGTATAAACCACTTCCAGAAAAAATGGAGGTGAAATCAGCTACTAGCTGATTTCTACCCTCATCCATTACAAAACCAGCTGCGTGAAGCTGGCCTCCCTACAAATGGCACAAACAATGAAAACCTTATGATTTGTTAGTGCTACGCTTGTGCTGGAAAATTAAGATTTGTGCCGTTTTCATTCCTGAGATATGCAGTAAGCCTTTATTTTTTCCTGGCTAAGACGTAACTCAGCCCCCCTACAACCACAAAAGCACGCAAATTAATGATGCAAACAGTCTCCGAAACGAAAAGTGATAGAACCGCGGTTTCACGGCACAAACTGGCACAGATGGAGCACTAACAAACGCCCAGTTTCGGGCTTTTTTTGGTTGTAGGTGAGTGATGTCACAACCTGGAAAAAATAAAAGCTTATATCTCAAAAATGAAAGCGGCACCAATCTTAATTTTTGCACCTTAAACGTAACACTAAGGAACCATAAAGTTTTCATCATTTCTGCCATTTGAGGAGGGCCAGCTTCATGCAGCTTACAAAACCTCTGTGTTAATCATAGTTTCAAAGGATTGCATTATTTAATAATTTCTAAAACTTTGCATGTAGAGTATATTCTTTTTCTTTAATAATTGCATTCATACATAAGGCATAATTGAACGAAACTCATGCTGACCCCTTGGCATGCAGCATAAACCTGCAGTAACCGGTAACACTGTATGTTATCTTTAATAGCAGAATTACCAGGGATGAGCTTTCATACAGGAACAGGGGGGTAACAGAAGGTCTGCACGACAAGTGTTCATGTAGCTCAGGAGTGTAACTTTCTCATGCAATGGCCCCTTCATACTTCATAACTTCATAACTCCTTCATAATTCAGTGTCACTAATGGGTTTTCTATAAATACCAGTAGAGGGGGAGAAACTGAGGAGAAAAATGAGGATTCCAGCTGGAAAACAGGCCTCCATTCTTTATTTAGCTTCAGCGAGAGGCCATAAATTACAGCGAAGCTCGTTCGGAAACCGATGTTCATTGATGTTTTCCTCAGGTCAGCAACAGAGGGAGCTCAGTTAAGGTTAATGCGTATAGAGGAACTCCTCATTTCGCAAAATCCCTCTGCCCTTGAGGCTTACAGCCATCTTCATTGCCAAGCTTGACCAGATTTGACTTTTTGCCCGTGTAGATCTTGGCACAACATAGGTAAGCAATTTTCAGGAAGCCCCCTCTGACCACACATTTGGAAACATTTAACCCTGCAACCATCATCCTTTGTCTGTGATATGAAAATAAAACTTACTTGAATTAATAACTTATTTTAACACCGTTTGTTATTTGGTAAAAATTGGCTTTTTAATGAATTGGCTAAATCAATTTAATGTTGATAGAAACATAACATTTCTGTTAAAAAATGAGGAAAAGCTCTGCAGCTGTGTTAGTCTGTAGCAGCAGAGTAACAGCTGCCCTTGCGGTTACTGCTGAACCCCAAAGTGGATTTGGCTGCTAAACGTTGTAAAGGTGTTCCTCTGAGGTCTCAGTGGGAAACACCCAGTGTTTTGAAGTCCCGATTCCTTTCTGGGTAGAAAAAGATTTTCCTATTTTGGAGTGAGATTCCATTTCCTTTGCAGGCTGAGAAAGCGTGGACGGTAAATGCAGTTGGGCTTCCAGCTGGTCTTTCCAGCTTTGCCCCGTGTTTGGAAAGGTCCTTCACGGCACAGCATTGCGCAGCCATACGCGCCCTTTATCTGAAAACCCATCACTCCTTCAGCTTTGGACTTACTTCAAATTCCCACTTTCTCTCTGTTGTTTAAAGAACATCGAGCGGGTGTCTCACGGCAAAAAGACAAGAGGGGTATTTGTTATGAGAAGGAGACGTGATGAATTCCCATACTGACCTGTTGCTCTGGCTAGTACACCGCTGAGGGGAGAGGAAAGAAGCAGCTGTGCACAAACAACAATAACACATGGAGATCCACAGCATCTCAACTTTGGGGCTACCTCCTCTAAAATGCACTCAGATCTCCTCCTCTAATTCCTACTGCTTCCTTCATCTTACCTCCCTTAGATCTTTACGAAACAGTCAGGTGTGGTCAGTTGAGATAGAACCAAACCTGGCAAAGCAGCATTTAGCTGTTGTTTAGCCACCCACCGCAGGACCCACCTCCCAGAAGACCCTAGATCTGAAAAAATGCTCAGTGTATTAAGAAACTTGCCTTGTTGACACTATCAACAAACATTGCAGTAAAATGACTCAAAACATGACACTTCTGCCCTTGGAAACCTGCGATAGACCGTATCAAATGGATAAAAAATAACTTTTGCACATTCTGAGGTTGAATCTATCAAGTCAACCAGTTTTTTAAAAGGGAGGATAACCTACCGACCACAACTGGAAGCACCTTCATGGCCTTCCGTTCCCGGCCGTTGATCTTGGCCCTCCTGGCTGTGGATGGGGTCTCATACATGGTGGTGGAAAAGGCCACCGCCTGGATGGAGGTATGCCGGTATGCTGACTGAAAGGGGCAGACCGGCTGCGGGTGCTGTTCCTCCTGTCTGCAGCCCGCTAAGCCGCGGTCCACGGCTGCAACCTGCTGCAGCTTGCGGCACATCTCCATGCTGTTGCGCAGCTTCGCCTTGCGTGCCTCCTCCCAGCGGCGCAGGCCCCGGAACATTCCGCAGTAGAGCAGCAGCATGATCGGGCATGGGATGAAGAAGGAGCACACGGACGAGTAGACCACGTAGCTGTCGTCCTCCAACTTGCATTCGGATGGATCCCTGTGCGGCACGTTGTTGATGCCAAAGAGGACCGGCGATGCCACGGCCAGTGCCAGTATCCAGGTGGCTGACAGGAGAACGGTCTGCCTCTGGTCTATGTGTTTCCTGTTGTAGTTGAGAGGGATGGACACGGCGATGAATCTGCCGAGGGAAATTTTGTGCGAATGAGCACGGAGGCGTGACAAAACTGGACTGTAACAACAAAAGAACAGTTTAAAATTACTGAGACAGAGGAAGAGAGAAGATAAATTTTTGGAAAAAAAAATAAATGATAGCACAGCTCTGATCCCACTGGGCCAACGTGCTAAAGGTTAACAGGGATAAGTAGGCCATATTTCTTCATTTATAATAGCAGTAATACCTCAAGCAGCCCTGTGTCCCTTCGAGAAACTTTTCATAACAATTAAAATATTTTTTGTGAAATATTTTCAAACTTTTTGTAATTCTTTTCCCCAGTGTGATACTTGTTATCCATAACAGCTACTCCTCCAGCCCGTGTTTATTAAAGGAATCACTAATCCAGTTTGTCTCGCGCTCGGGGTTTCAAGCGCTCCGGACTTTGAATACTTATGCAAGCAGTGTGTTCCAGGAAGAAAAAGAAGATGAAATCGGATGAGTTATAAGAAAACAAAGTAAAACAACGAAAAAGTTCAGAGGAGGCAAACCTGTCAATACTGATCGCGCACAGGTTGAATATTGAGGCTGTGCACAGCATCACATCCATGGTCATGAGTCCATCACAGATGACCATGTTCAGCGTCCACATGCCACCCTGGAACTGAAAAGAGAGCCCAGCTCCGGTCAAGACTCACTGTTGCACCAGTCTGGCTGTGGAGGACATTTCCAGAACCAGCTCTGCTGGAGCTTCCCCCCCCCCCCCCCCATGGATCACAGCAGCACATCCCCTAAACCTGGCTTCGGTGAACTCGACCCTCTTACGCGTATGTGCACATTTCAGCACGTTTTAGTATTTGTACCCCAGCCAGCATCAGGCAACTGTTTACTACAGAGGCATTTTATTAAGTAGAGTTAATCTAAACTAAAATAACCACAAAGCTAAAATCAGATGTGGACCACACAGAGGTGCATTATCGCTGCAGAACTTTCGGTGTGTTTGGAAGACAAAGATGCAGCACAGGTGAATCTTGACATCGGTTGCAGCGATGATTTAAAAGCTTGGCCACGCTATTTGTTTAATGTCAGCGCTCCTATTAAATTTGGCAGATTTTGTGAAGAGCTTCACTGAAATGACGCAGGCTGTAAAACTTTGAGTTCGTGGAGAATTCAGGTGTTGTTTTTGAACCTGTAACCTTTGGACTTGATGAATATCTCCATTATCTTACTTATTTTACAATAGCGGGGCCCATGTGAACAGTTTTGACAGTTTAAAATGCTGATACAAACCTTTAATGTAAACACTTATCTGTATGCACGAATGTAAAAGGTTAACCTCAGTTAACTAGTTTTGCGATGTTTACATTTTATGCAATGCACATTCATTTCCTTTCCTTTACCATGGATGGAGATGCGGCAGTGGAGCTAAAAATCAACAAATGCTTTTATGGAATATTTTCTACATTTTCATTTATTTAATAATAGCAAATCTCTGAACCTCCTCCAGCAACGTGCGTAAAACAAACTTACTAGTCCGTAAGCATTTCTGAGTTTAAAATAAGAAAAACAAAGCCAGAATCAGGTCAGTTTGGACAAACATACAACTTTCTGAACCAAAGCTGTGAATTTAACTCAACTAAAGCAGAGCCATTAATGATTAAAATGATAAATAATGCACTTTTCTGCCTACCGCTCTGTTGAAATAGACCAGCAGACAGGCATTAACACCGAAGCTGTCCATGTCAAATCCATGGCTACATCGCAGAAGTAATGACCGATTTTAATTTTATTTTAAGCGACATAATCGGTCGCCTAAAATGACATCCTTGCCATGGATGCAAAGATTAACTTCACCTCTGAAGTTAGGAACAAAGGCAAACGTCCTCAAACTAACACAGATGGATCAGCTGACACCATCCACAACATTACTCTATTTTACCTTACCTTACCTTTACCTTTATTTTTAAAAATGTCTGCTTGCCTGTTATAAAATTAAAGTGAAAAGTTTACATGTGTGTAACTATTTTCAGTTTTTTCTTTCTTGACTTAGGCTGCCAGGTAATTTTTTTTAAAACGCCAGTATATTTAGGTAATTTCTCAGTACGAGTCAGTGTGGTATTTTTAAATTTATGTACGTAAGAAACACGACAAAACACACCTTTTCCATTTGGGGAGCGCAGCTTACGCACCTGCGGCACCTAAGGTACAACTGAGCCTGCTCAGCACTTTTATTATTGGCGTCTGTGGTCATGGTTTAAGGTTAGAGTTCTGGTGTTATTGCCACGTTTTGGAGGTTTCCTTCCATACACAATTTTTGTCTCACTTTATGAAGGATGGGAAATCTGTAGATGTTCAACCTTTTGGTTATTATTCGCTGTAATGCTAACACGATGATGGCAGGAAGGGGTCACTCACCTCTGCGTAAACATATAGAGGCAAAACCAGAATGGCCAGCAGCAGATCTGCCACAGCCAGGCTGACGATGAAGTAGTTTGTGGTGGTTTTCAGAGCCTTTTCTGCGTAAACGCTGAGACAAACCATCACGTTGCCGCCGATGATGAAGACGATGAGCAGAATCCCGATGACCAGGGCGGGCAGGTTGTGCCCGGAGTCCGGCGGCGGGGCGCTGCGGTTGGACGCGTTGAGAGCCAGCGACATGTCGGATGCTGGAGGTCCTGGATCCGAGAGCTGGTCCGGGTCCCTCTGCAGCTCATATGATGGAGAAAAGCAGTCTCTCCTCCAAGTGGATCTCATCTGAGATGTTTCCCCCCAGTAGAAGTCTAGTTTACAACGATTTTATTTGCGGTGGGATGGATTTGCGCCTGTAAACCTCTTCTTTGTGTCTTGTCCTCATAATTTCAATTCAGGTGCTGTTGCTCAGAGATAAGAAATGGGTTTTAGTCGACGCATCCGCACGGATTTTTCGAGAAAAGTGACAATCGCAGGTGAACCCCTTCTTTATAAAACACGGGCGTTTGCGTAATGCGTAAAGTTCGGCGCGCAAGGACTCGGTGTCGCGTCCTTTAGGGCGACTTGGAGCTGGAGATCTGACCCGATCCCTGCGTGAGACCCCAGTCCTCCAAGCCCCTCCAGCTCCCGCCGTGAGGAGGTGAAGCTGAGTTGAAGCTGCAGAGAAGCTGATGGTGCTGAAGCTGGAGAGAAGAGGGCGGCGCGTCGGACCGAGATGCTCCTAAAAAAGAGCATCCATGCGCTTCCCTCCGTGTCGCTACTAAATAATTCCACTTCATGGTGGCTTTGAACCACCTGCAAAATTCATTAAACGCGGCGAGAAGATAAATAAATGAATTAAAAAGTCAATAAATAAACAGGATTATAGTTGCATGAATACATTAAGCAACAAAATAAAAGTAACTGGTTGGAGGACAACTTAGTTTCCAGTTTTAAATCGAAGCCACCTGTCTCACTCTGTGTCTGTGTGTGTGTGTGTGTGTGTGTGTTCTTTCCACCAGCAAAGAAAAAAGGTTCTTAGATTTCCAGTGAGATTAAATGAAATCATTCCAATTTTCAGGTGAGGGACATGACCAGGTGAGATACTGCAGTGTGCTGGACACTCATGGGTTGGGCTTGACTGCGATTCAGGCTGGTTTGGTTGTAGCTTAAAAAGAGACTGAAAATGATTGTTGATATTAATTTCGCCATCCCAATTTCATTATAGGCCAAGGGATATTTTTAATGCATTTTTACATGGTAAGAAGATTTACATGAGAACCGTCGACAAAACCTACAACCATGACATTACCTGCTGGGCTGGTGGGGCCCCGACAGATCACAATGCAGATCATCGCAAATGTTTAGGGTGCTGAGAGATTTCTTTTCATGACTTCTGTATTTTTAAAAAAAAATGTACCAGCAATTGTGTTGCCTCAACAGTGCAGCCCCATACTGCAGGAGATGGGAATTACAAAGGCGCTTAACAACCTCCATCACTGTTAATGATGCTATTTGTCTCCTTTGGTCCATTTTTTATGTTGAAAACCAAAACAAACTCATCTGTTTATGTTTTGTCGCAAAATTTTGGCAGCTCGTGGCTACAGGGATGGAAGGAAAATGCAGCCACTCCAAAGTCAAGCTACAGCTAAGGGTGAAATTTCACAGGAGTTAACCAAAGTCGAACTGGATCGCGTGTGTCCAATGCCTGGTGCACAAAATTAAAATCATTTAGGTGTGTTTGCGCGAAGGTGTCTGCTGGCAGGGAAGGAATAAAAAAGCGGACAAAAGGTAAAAGCTGCCTGGTGTTAGGAAATTAATGTGCAACTTATGCAGCGATAGCTGATCGGAAATAAAGTGAACGCCGGCAGTGGAATGAAAGGAACTTCTTCTTCTTCTTTCGGCCGCTCCCGTTAGGGGTCGCCACAGCGGATCAAAAGCTTCCACTTCCTCCTGTCCTCTGCATCTCTCTCCGTCACTCCCACCACTTGCATGTCCTCCTTCACCACATCCATAAATCTCCTCTTAGGCCTTCCTCTCTTCCTCTTGCCTGGCAGCTCCATCCCTAGCATCCTTCTCCCGATATATCCCAAATCTCTCCTCTGTGCATGTCCAAACCAATGCAATCTCTCCTCTCTGACTTTGTCTCCAAACCATCTAACCTGTGCTGCCCCTCTAATATACTCAGTGGAATGAAAGGAGCTACTTTATGCTAATAAGTACTTTCGAGTCGCACAAAGTTCTTCGCCTTCGCTTTCTGTACAATACCTACGAATTATGAAGCCAGATGTGCATGAAGTAGTGGGCCTGTGTGAACATCCTGAAGATCTGACCATATTCTGAATATTTGATTCTGAGAGTCAAACTTGTTTACCAACAGGGTGTAACTGACATTTTTTTCTGCAGCTGTAAAAATTCTGACAGTCACGATGCTCAGTGATGCGCTCAAAAATAGATATGAAATAAATTATTTGTTGTTTCCTTGCAACAATGTCTATGATAACAGTTGGAAAATAAAAAAAAAAACAAAACAAAATGAATGCCCATTAAAACCCTGTTGTGCAACATTTTGAGTTTAGTTAAGGGATTAAATATGTATTTTATTTGTTTTGTATTCCAAGGCTCCCTGTGTTGTAAACGTCAAACAATGCCAGATGATGTAGCTCTCTGGAGCCCTGAGTGACAGATCGGTGCCTGTAATGGACCAGGGCCTGTGATGGATCGGTGCTTGTCATGGACCGGTGCCTGTGACATACCAGTGAAGCTGAGAAACTGAGACTGATGTTTGAACTCTGACATCCTGTTGAACATGATGACACCTTGAGAACTGTGTTACTTATCAGACCATCTTGCGTCCTGCATAGACCCCAAGGCTATGGTGGCTGTCACATGGCCAGACGGAGTCAGTTAGAGCTCCTTGTAACTCCTTGTAACTGCAAAATTTTCATTAGACAACATCATGCTATTTCTGGAAACCTTCCGCAAAAAATGACCATGCTGACACCCCAGCTTTGTGCCGCCACCGCAATTCATCAACTCCGCTCGCCCAACTTTCTTTTGGGCACAACATCACCATTAAGTCATTTTGTTTTGCCTGCAATTGTTGCTGTGGACCTCAGAGAGACTTTTGTCAAAGAAGCAGATGAAGCAGATTTTTATTTTTCCCAGCGTTCACTTTGTCGCTACTCCCCACAGCCTCCTTCATTGTGCTTTTTGTCCCGAGACGTCTGATGCGGGGGTGTGGGCGCCAGATGCTTTTGTGTTAGTTTGCTATCAGTCGGGCAGATGCTTCCCTGCGGCTCAGCACATATCTGACATATTAGATGGATGCAAATTAGGGTTCATTTTTTGCTCATTTGCCTGTTCAAGGCTCTCACAAAAAACACTCGCTTGACTGCACAGCATTGGTTTGCGGAGGAGAAGCACCCTCTGCCGCCACTGAGAACGTGCGAAGCTCAGGGCACTGCTGTACACCCTTTGTACTTCTACTGTGCTTCTTTTGTGACCTTCTCCTCTGTCACCAAAGCTTTGCAAGTAAGTTTTTGATGTTATGATCAATGAACCCATCCAGGTTTTGCTCAGCGCTGTGTTATGGGGATACAGGAGCATCGTGGATGGTGTGCCAGTCCATTGCTACACACACGCACACATTTAGAGCAACCCTGTGGGAACAAGAGCAGAAGAAATAAACTCCAAAAGAGACTGAAATTGACTCAAACCTGCATCCAAGTCCGCAGATTTATGAGCCACCGGGGCAACCTGCTGCACCACTGTGCTGATGATTCACCGTGTTTAAATATAAAAACTGTTTAGCTGGCTTTCAGGATCCTTATCTGATAGGCTCACGCAAGAAATTCCAGCTGTCACGAACAGGTGAGATTCAGCAGAAAGATGGATTTTTGCTCTACCTTAGGTCAAAAACCCTGAAAGTGCTTCCACTGTATCTTGATCGACAAGATTAAAACACAGATCCCTATCTGCACAGTTGAACTTAACACGTTTTGGTTCACGCAAGACTTTGTTTTGCTTAACTGGAGTGATGATGAAACCGACAAGAAAATTTATGACGGGCGTGTCAGCATCTTTGTGTTAGAAACTTACTTTTTTCACAGCTTTTTCATCTTGGTATACATGATCTCCTGAGCTTTTGGTTACCAAAGGCAATGTATCCTAAAGATCTTTGTGAGAACATAAAGCGTAATGTACATGAGTTTACATGGTAGTGTTTCCCTGCACAATGGGTAGAGCCTTAAAAGAGACGATGGCCTTGCTGGACATGTGCGTTTGCCTGGAAGAACATCTCATGATGGATAGCTGACCTGTCCTTGCCCCAGACACACATAGCAGCAGGAGAAATGACCTTGGTTACCATGCGGTCCTCTGAGGTGCAGCAAAGGGAATCTGGCCAACAATTCAGATGTGATGGAGTAACAGGCCTGGGAATTACACACCAAGGCAGGCTGACTGGGTGGTGCACCTTTGACCTCTGCACCGTGGTTTTACCCGGCTCTCTTCACCACAGCACCTGCCCATTTTCAGCACAGACTTAGCATCGTTGCCCCTTCCCCCCTCCGGAAATAGACCTGCTCGAGAGGGTTGTTTCCTCCTGACGTCTACAGCTTTGATTTTACGGCAGAACTGTTAAAACCATCCTGTGCAAAATGCTGCTGGGTTCACTTCCAGACCCACGATTCACCCCAGTACCATGAGTGCTTGTGAAATATTTATCTGTACATATTTGATTCTACTTTAGTCACAGCGAAGAATTCATGGCATTAAAGAGCAGCAACAAATGTGTGCGAAAGCCCTAACCCACTCAAATTTCCAAATATATGTGAATATGAGAACAATAGACAAGAGAAATTTGCCAAAATTCCTCAGTATCAGTTTTGCATCAGTGGAGGAGACTGAAATGCAAGGACCACTAAACCACACCCAGATGCACCACACTCCTTTACCAGCAGCTACCTTTGGGCAAAAAAACACCTTTCTGCCTCCTGTCAGATCTCACCTGGTCAACAAGTCTCGGTGATGCTGCAGCGCGATAAGAGGAAATGGTGGAATTTGGACCATGAAAGCATCACCCTCAGCTTTTTGATCGCACCATGCTTTTCCTGTCTGAGGTCTCAAGTGCTGTTCTGAACTCTTCCCAAGAAGCCCAGATTCTGACAGTGAGAGCGGATATGGAAATGAGTTCCGACTTCAAACAAGCAAAATTAAATGTCATCAAGACCCTTGGAAGGAACCCATGCTGTGCTGTGCCGTTCTGGTCTTCACAGAGATGCTTCAGGAGTAAACATACAGCCAGGGAGGAAAAGGCATGAAATCAGGAGGTAATGGGAAGGTAATCCATTTCAAAAGCCAGCAGCTTTTCATCCTTCAGAACTCCCGGACAGATAGAATGCCGGACAGAAAGTCATAAATCGTGCCTTTGCTTTGAAATGGACACATTTCGACTGTAAACATATTTTTGTCATTCATTATCTGTAGAGACCGCAGTTTCAATAATAAATATGAAAAAGACATTTTGTGCGGTTGTAGCTGTAAAAACAGTGTAACTGTTAGTGTTGGACTTAATTATTGAGTAATAAATCCATTCCCCCCATCCATTCATCCATCATTGACTGCTTTATTCAGGCCAGGGTCACGGTGGTTGAGAACCTCTCCTGGAATCACTGGGATATAAAACTGCCTCTGGGGGGGATGCCCGTCCATCACAAGGTGGCCACACACGCACAGCCACACATTACAGGCAATTCATAGTGACCAATTAACCTGACTCACGTGTCTTTGGACTGTGGAAGGAAACCCACACAGATATGGAGGGAACCCAAACCCCGCACACACAGATTAAGATTTCATCTCACAGCCGTGCTGCTCACTGCACCTCCGTGCTGGCCTATGACAAATACAATCCTGAAACCAAACTTTAAACACATAAATCTGCGATGCGTAACCTTTTTTCCTGTTGCCAGCTGTTTCACAATGAAAAGAACAATCTTACTCTCATTTGGGAACATCAGATATATTTTTAAGAGTTTCAAACAATTCAAATAAGTTGAACTGTGGTTTTCTGTCGAATGCATTGCTTTTGTTGAATTTATATATTCATTTATTTATATTTTAATGGTGCCAGAAAGTACTGGATTTCTGGTAATACCAAGAAGAAAGAGGGGGTCTAAATTGTTGCTCAATGTTTTGGCCTTTTTCACCTCTTGGGATAAAATGGTCCCCTTTGCCGCAAAAATTCCTACTTGTTCCCCCAGTGGGGATCAGTGTTCATGTCCTGTAGTCATAATAAAGTTTAGTGGAAATGAAGTGCTGCAGTGTAAAATTCCACATCTTAGTTACCTGTACATTCAAGCTATTTTCTTTCCAGGATATTTTGGTCTGAACCAACCAGCCCTTCATACATACAATATCAACCTCCCTTTTAAAAATTTTAAAGGTTTAATTCCTTACTGTGACAGCCGTAACCTCAATTTGTCTTTGTTCTTTATTGTGAGGCCTGTCACATTTGCTAAGACGAATGCCGTCTGTGAATGTATAATCTTGTTCTTGGGCCTGTGTCCAAAACTGTCCTGGAGAGTAAATCATAAATCTCAGCAAAGCCCAACAGTCTTAACCAGAAGACAAAGTAGAAACTTCCCACTGCTCGAGAAAAAAGGTGGTTTATATAGCGGATGAAGGACAGCGAGGGATCCGATTTAATCCCACAGAATACGCAAATCCATTTAAAACGTCCTTTTTGCAGTGGTTAAAGGTACAAACTGCAAGGTAGATGTTCCCATTTGAGCATTGGTGGGGGGACTTTTGGAACGCGCTTCATCTAAGATGAACCAGCAAATGCCCACATGTACAAATTAAAAATAAAGAGGCAAACATTGGAAAATTCACATTATGCACTTGAGCGTATTTGACTGAAATGCTCAGACGTCAAGCACTTGCCTTGGTTTACCAAGGGATTCCTTTCATTATCATTAGTTAACAAGTGGCTGCACTTTTTCCGGAACCTGGATGATTGATAAGTTGCAGGTTGCTGTGGCGGGATCCGAACCCACCCATTCCTTCCCTGAAGATAATTCTCAATGCAAATTTTTCACCATTCAACAAACACAAACAGGAATGTAGGATTGCAGTTTAATCCAACATATTTGGATGCTGTCGCAATGATTCATTTGTACCCCCCGGTGACATCAGTGTTGACCATCAGGTACCTGGGTTTTTATTTTAGTTATTTCAATAATATTTTCCTCTGAATTAGTGTTTCTTAAACTTTTGTGGATGTGTTTGTGAAGGGTCACCACATGATTGTGTAGTAAATGCAGCCTAGTTTGTCGAAGTGCCAATTCAGGGGCAAGTGATACAGTGCCCTCTATTGTGATTCATTCTAAACTGCGTTGGAGTCTATGAACAATGCACCTGCTGTATCATGCTCAGCTCAATGCGCAGGTCTCCAAAGGTAACAGAATGGGCATATGAAAGTGCTGCTCTGCTAACTTCCACCCAGAGGCCAGTCAACTACCCCAGCGCCTCTACCCACTCATTGAAAACTTGCAAACTCTAACAACAAAAGACACTGTTCAGTCTACAGTTGAACATTTGAATTAACTATACACATACAATACTAACACCTACCACTAGGGTTTACATAGTTTTATGTAGTATCCAATGCTACAATTTTCCTGCTCACAACATCCTCACCCCTTTCAAAACCTGTAAAACAATCAAACTAATTTGACTGACAGCGCAAACACATATGGAGAACAAGTTCATGCAAGGCTGGGGGTGGAGAGAATTACATGGATAAGGCTATGAGGTGAAGGGGTCTGGTGCTGGTCTGAAATGTGAAAAAAGAAAATATAATGAAGAATTTATTTTTCCTGGTTTTACTAAAGCTTGCAGTAGTGGTTACAAACCGCCCGCAATGTTTTCTTCAGTTTGTCTATCTAAACTAAACCCTTAACCGAAACTTTGTAATGAAAATGATGCATGCAACGCAAGTGGAAAAATGGTCTTTTGGCTCAAATTAACCAGCAGCTAAAAATGTCAGGAGAAATTAAGAATTAAGAACACGAGACAAATAAAAATAAAGATTTTTTTAAAACTGGATTTCAGTTATGCCAAGTTTGAGACTTTAGACAGCAACTATTGTTTTTTTTTAAAACTCTTAACAAACATGTAATTTGAGTTTCTTCTTTAAGCAGGTGTTCTTTTTAAAAAGTAGAGATATACTGAGATTGAAGAAGCTTCTCCGTTCATCACTTTTCAAGGTGCACCTGCAGTTAATGTCACTTTTCAGCTATGTAAAGCAAGACAGCTGGGCATTACAGCGATTTCCATACCGTCGGATGATAATGGTGTTTTGACAGTGAAAACAAAAGGAAAAGTTTGTTCTTTTTTCAGGTTCTGACAGTTATCACAATGCTTGCTTGACACCACAACACAAACTGGAACTCAGCAGGGAATATTTCAATCCCACAAAGAAATATTCACATCTGGTTTCTTACAGCCACAATAAATGGGTTGATTTGTATTATTTTTCATTATTATCAAAAAAAATAATAATGAACTTTATGGTTCTTAAACTGCAGCATCAGCTGCCATAAAATCTGCATTTTGGCTGATCATTATACTATTCTACTATCATCAGTTAATACCAGAATATAGACATCAAGCTTTTTCCACATTTTCCCACTCCAATATGATTTTGTAAAAAATAAAAATAAAATGTTTGTAAAAAATGTGGTTTTATTCCTTTAGCCATACTAATAAATACATTGTTGATGTGTAAGGTGGCCCTGAACAGCAAGATTCACGCTCTTGGCTGAATGCAAAAATTTCCAGTCAGTCGAGCTGATCCAAAACAGTGCAAATGACCTTGTCCTGAAACTCCAACACAGAGAATAAAAAAAAAACTGTTAGGAATTCATGAAAATTGTCTTATTTGTGACTCTGAATAAACTAGAACTCAGCAATTTATCATACAAAAAATGTACAATCTCACTACAGATACAGAAAAAAACAGAACTGAATGAAAAGTGAAGGAAAAAAATCAGTTTGGGCTCAAAAGCATGTGTATTACAATAATATTTGTAACCAACCAGTAAATTATATGCACAACCTCATTGTTCATGCATGCAGCAGATATCAGAAATAAATTATTGACATATACACATATTTAAAACCATAACGCATCTTGAATTTTAAGTCTTTCTGAGTATCTTTTTTTCTCTGTTGTGCATGTTGCTGTTTAAGACTTTGTTTCATCCATCCTACTGTTTTGTAAACCAAATTTGTTTCCCTTTTGTATCTTTATATGCCATTATGGTGCCTTTAAAAATGTAAAGAAAAGAAAGCTAATGAAAAGCGAAAATCGAGCACATCTACCCACAGGCTTCATATTAACACAGACGCCCCTTAAAACTAAAGTGAGGTGATCATGCCACAGTATAAACTATATTTTGTGTAAGCAGGCGGTGTGGGCCTTTGTGGCCGACCCATGGCCGCACTGTGCTCTCCACTAACACTGTGACGGCTGTGCTTAAAGTCCTCCGCCTAGAAGCTTCCAGATTGACGCACTGCTTGAATTTACATGTGAAATGAAAAATGTCATAATAAATTTGTTTAAAAAAAAAATTACTGCATTTGAGAAATAAAATCATTTTTATGGACATCACATCCATGAAGGTGTGTCCCACAAAACAGGATACAGTGAATACTTCATTCTCCTTTTACTTGTAAGTGATTTGTTAAATTTATTTTGGCATTGTTTGGCATGAAAGTCTTGAATTGCTAATTCCATTCTCTGGAAGCGCCTCAATGATGACCTTCCAGATGCGCAAGGGCTCTGTTCCTCGGCCCGAGGGAAGCACGCTGACTAAATCGACTATAATAGTTAAATCATAAAACGCCGTATCATTTTCTGCTCCAAGGATAGAGTCACTTCTTCGCTCCATCTATATTTTTTTTCTCTGTCCTGAAAGTTTTTTTTCCACGTCTCCACAAGGTGACAACAATTCACGGTGCGGCCTTTGCTATTGTGGCCGGTCGAAGGTGGTGAAGTTGACCGTAAACACGGTCGGGCTAGACTCCGTTTGTTACGACCTAAACTGCACTAGAAAGGCCCATTTCATCCTTTTACTGATGAATGACACTCATTGGGGGAACAACTTCTCGTGTTTTTGTGCCGTGAAAAGACAACAAAAGACTTCTTTTCTGGACTATTAAATCAGTTTTCTGTTTGCCAACGCTGGTGCGGCAGAACTGTAACCCTCCTTGATGTAAATTTAGTTCAGGTTATTTGCTCAAAAAAGTATGTAGCAGTAAAACTACAAATAGTGCAAGAATTGCTGCTGGAAAGCACCACTGAGTCACGTCTGACTCCTGAGCAACCACCGGCGTGGTTTTCAAGGCAAGGAGCAATGGAGGTGGTTTGCCATTTCCATCTTCTGGCACTTTTTTCCTTGGATGGGCACAAACATGGAGGAGAATTCGCAAACCCCACACAAACCCTTGAGCTGGACTGGAAGCCCACATGAGGCAAGCAGCCCAGGAGCCGTGAGGCCCCAACTGACCCCCATGCACTACAACAAACCCTATGAAGATTTGCGTCGAGCTCCTTGGAAGTGAAAAAAGTTAAAAGTGAAATACAACCCTCCTTCATTTTCCAATTTTCCTGGGGGAAAAGTTTGTCCTGATTTGGAAAAAGTCTGGAAAAACATAAGTGTAAAATATGTGATGAACATTAAATAAACTCAGGAGTGTAACTGAAACACACACATAGGGGGTGCTGCTCTGCCTTCATGGAACCAGCAGTAGAGGCGGCTCATGGTTCTTTTCTTGAGGCAGCAACAAAATGAACACATTTTTATCCATTAATGAAGCTATTTTCTCCAAAAAAGGTAAATATAAGATTAATATTTATATTTCCATTGTTGAAAAATAGTTATATATATAAATGTTTTTTTTCTCTTTTTTCTATAATATTTTTATGATAGGTCCATAAAAACAGGGTCCACTACATGGAGGCTGGACTGCAGTGAAGGTGAAGTTCAAACAGGGAGGTAAACACTTTCATACTGAAGGGTAAGAGAATTGGAATGAGTGCCGGTCCTGCGTATGGAGCATCCAGGTGGGTACCTGTGAGTCCTATTATTAATCTGTGATCTTCATTGCCTCTTTCTGACATCTGTGCCTTGTTGGATTGTTCAATATACCACAATTTTCTCTTTCTTTAATGGTTCCAGCCTTCTTCATGGCACCTCAGATAGCCGAGTCTGAAGTTGTTGCAAGGTCACTGAAATTTATTGTAGTCCTTTTTTTCAGCTGACATCTTTATCCAAGACAACCTTCATTTATACAGTGTGGTACTCTTACTATAGTAAAGCAGGGTAAATGCTGACGGGAGGTGGGATTCAGACTGGTACAAGATGACAGCCTGAGTGCTGTGGCCCCAGCTGGATGCAGATGAGCAGCTTTTAAAACTAGGCAATGAGCCTAAACGTCTCTCCGAATTCAGCTTTACAGCCACACCACAGTCCATCGGAACCAGCACACCAAACCCTGCAACCCTGCCAACCCTAGCTAGTCTGAGAAAAAAGAAAAGAGTTCAGCTGTCCCAGAGCAGAAAACCGTCTTGCTGATCTGCCCCTGTTCCTTTTCTGCAACCAAACTCCCATCTGTTACTGCTGTTTACCAGTTTCATAATTTAGCTTTATGATCCCCCACATTTCATTATGTAACAGCTGGTTGTAGTCAGGCTGTCTAATTCTCTTCAAAATGAGCGTTCAGGGTTCGACAGTAATTCCATTACACTGACCTTTGCATTTCAGATTTAAATTTTCAGAAACACTGCCTTAGCACAGCCAGGAGATAGGATGGCAAATTCAAAATGCCGCTCACAAATAAATCACAGCGGAGCAGAGAAATGTTGCCTCTCAACACTGATGTGCACCTAAATGTGACAAAAATGCAGGTTGGGGGGGAGAGGTATGAAGCGGATGGTTTGCTCTCTGAGTAACTGGTTTTGGAGCAGTGCATGCTGAGAGCTAGCCCTTTTGTTTTTCACTGGGGACACTGGCAGTCAAGGTGGCGGAGGTTCCTCTGCGTATGACAGCTGAGAGCCACTGTACTGGTTTACTGTGCATCATCCCCCAGGTCCCTCTTCCTTTATTTACGTACATACATAGGAATCCACCTCCTGTGACTATCGTACACGGATTCAGAGGGCAAGAATTATGAATACAAATCATGAAATATAAAGATAAATATAAATCATTACAGAAAGGCAAATAAATCTTTATGAAACAGCAACCTCCCTGTTTGTTTCACCTCTTATAATATTGTCTTATAATGTATTATATAATAATGTAATTATTATCATATAGAGTATGTTATTATTTTATATATATTATTATATATAATGACTATTACATTATTATATAATATCCCCTTATAATATTTATTCTTTTTCAATATTTATTCTCCTTTTATGAACACAGCGCACACACACACACACACACACACACACACACACACACACACACAGATGCTTGGCAGTGCATGACAGTGCAAGACAAATAAGAATAAATATTAAAAAGGGAATAAATATTATATAATGTGATACAATAATGTAATAATTATTATATATAATAATAATTATTGAGCATGTTTGGCCAATGAATGTGATTGTGATGCTCTACACATGCAGATTTTGCCTTCTTAAAACCGTGAAATCTTTCTCTTACCCCCTTTAATGTTACCCATCCTTTCACTCTGAACACCCAACAAATTGATTTTTTTTGCATTAAATTATTGTTTTTTGGTTCTGAGCCTTGTGACGGGCCAGTGAAGAGCACTCAAGTCATTTCTGACTCTTTCTTACTTATATCGTTTTTTTTTTAAATTTTTTTTTTATGCATTAGCATTCTTGTTTACAGTCAGACATTTTTCGCTGCGTATCATTCAGTCTAAAAAATCCAAAGCGGTGAGGCTGTGTGCGGAACAGAGTGCAGAGATCCTGCTCCTTACTTCAGAAGTGCCATCCATTTGAAATGAGGCTAAATAAGAAGCTGAATGAAGAATAAACCAACATACTCAGGGCCTGCTTCACGGTCTGAAGGTCCGGAAGCGCTTTGTTACAGCTTGTCTTATTTTCCACTAATGTTGTCGTGTTAAATGTCAACCAGTCAATTGCCTCTGTTTGGTTTTGTCCACGAACGCTTCTTCGCCACAGACCCGCCAAGCAGAGAGATAACATTAATGACAATAAAATGTGTTATCGGTTGCAAGAGATGCCAATTAAGGAAGTCATAACTTGTGGGGTTTCTGGAAAGAAAGCAGCAGAACGGCAAGTGGGGACAAAGCGTAAAACCAATAGCAAATACATATAATGACAAATTCAAACAAGTAGGGCCATAATACCATCTGTCAGGCAGCATGGGAGTTGGTCTGTCGGAGGATGGTGACGTCATTTTGGGGCTGTATCGCTCAGGCGGTCAATAATGATGGGTACTTAAGTCGGGTTTGGATGAGTGTCTGTGCGCTTGTTCTGGACTCTGCTGGGCTCCAAGGCTGTCCTGCTGAGGGTGAGTGGATGGTCCGTTCCTCAGGTGCTAGTTTACCTCCGTTGTTTGTGGCCCTCAGACCTGGTCAAGGAGTGTTGGCCCGTGTGTAGGACTTTCTTCCTTAGCAAACTCTAAAGCGCTAAGTCAGCTAACCACCTTCTTTGTCGTGAGGTTGTTGGAAGTTTGATGACTTGGTCTTGCCAGGACCAATGTTGAGGTCCACTCGAACGCAAGATGCCTGCTGGGAAGCTCCACAAAGTAAAACCGACAGTGTGATCCTTTTAAATGTTCACATCTTTCTTTTCCAGAATAACAACATGGCCTTCCTTATGAACCTGGTGCAAGTGCTGCTATTCATAACTATTTTCTTCCAGTACACAACATCTCTTCCTGTCTTGCAGAGGTATGTCCCTCATTCATACAGTATTTATTCAACATCTTGGTGTTTTCATCTTCAAATTTCTGCCCAGTAGTTGTTTTGTAACTCCACTCCCTGTATATAGAATTTGCTCATTTCATAATTTAGTTTGATGGCCTCACATCAATCCATATATGACCACATAAATTATGGAGGAATTAAAACCTCACCTCACGCATGCCTGACACCTTAAAATTTTCATTTGCATGTGTCCATTCAGAAAATAGACTTTTGGAAAAGCCAGTCCCTTTTTTTCCCTTGAAGAAATATCCAGAAAGTTCTCAGCTGTTTATGTTACTTAGCATTCATACATTCCTGTTTGTGCACCCACACTTCTTTTTAAACATTTAAAAACTCCTTCAGGCTGTTCTTTCTTATCTTGACATTTTGAACTTCCATCTCTGTGAATTAAAGTTGTCAGTGGTTTGTTGTTGTACCAGTAGTTCCCTGTGGTCAGTTTTTATTTTTACATTGTATTGTAGAATGTATTCAGTCCTACTTTGTGATGCCATTGCAGCAACGATGAAGGTAGGGAGGAGACCTCAAGAAGCTCAATGAACCACCTGAACTCTCTTCTTCATGACTATGCGGATGCTCTTTTGGAAGCAAAACGAAGGTAGGAAATATTAATTTCCCTACTGGTTTGTTTTCCTCCAATTCAACAACTTCATTCAATACAATTCTTCCTATGTCTTCAGTCGATTTGATTTTTTAATATATTTTGCTCAAAGCTACAACAGCCTCTTAACCAGTTGACCATGTGATCTCCATACCATGATTAAAAACCAGACCGCTGCTCAAAGAACATCTGATACTCAACCAAAGGGACCACTGTTTGGACCTTTTCTCCTGTAGTTCCAGCATGCCCAGGGAATCTGAGCTGCACACAAGGCAGCTGGGAGACATTGAGTTCTCCAACAGATATGCTGAGTATCTGAGATCGAAGGCCAAGCTCAACACCATCTGCTCCTTCCTCCACCGCATGAAGAGTATCAAAAAAAGGTACAATCTGGCCTGTTAAACAATGCCTTCTTATTACTGAACAGTGATGTGTCGAGATCTGGGCACCGGTGATCTTAATGTGGTCACGCTGGGAATTAGATGATACTTTGGAATATCGGCCAACGTTTTTGTGGCCATCTAAAATTTGATACTGAGCTGAAAGGGTTGCTGTTGTCATCCGCAGTGCACCGGAAGCGGACACGGAGAGGGTGAACGAGCTCCTCAAGCTGTACACGTGCCCCAGCATGTACCAGTGGGGGTCTGACCTGTAGGTCTGGAAAAGCCCAGGAGGGGAGATCCATTTTAGGGTGTCTGCTGATCACAAAAAGCAGAGAGAACGAAAAAGAAAATCTTAGAATCAGGACAATTATTATCCATAACTTACTCTCTAAATTCTGTTAAAATCATTTTTTTTCCAGAAAAATCACTACACTTTTTAGTAGCAAATAATTTATTAACTTGACTTGGAGCTGTTATGAAAGCCTTGGTCATCACTAGAGTAATAATAAATTTATGTAAATAAGTATCTAAAGGGGAATAGTGGACATTTCCTTGTTGCGGTCAATTTCCAAACGTTGTCTCAGTCCAAACTGTAACTTCCACACATATTTATTCTAACTGTTATATAAAGTATGAAGCACTGTGGTGAACTCTTCAGTGTGAGTCCTCTCAGTTTGCCGCAGGTGACAGTAAAATGGCTTCCAACATCGCTATAACATTGCCATACAGCAGCAGCCTATTTGTTTCCAATAAACTTTCATCATACCTGGTGGGTATCGAATGAGCTTTGTGAGGTGTTTCATTTCTGCGAGATCTATCAGAGATCTACGCTTTGTTAAGCAGCAACTTGGCAGTGGATGGTACCAAAGATCATAACTTCCCCTTCCCAAAAAGTTCAGCTACCCCTATTAAATGGTGATGCATGAGATTCATTGTCTACCACACTGGACTGAATTTCAGTGTTTGTTTTTTTCTCTCAAAATACATTCCCGCCTTGCACTGAAGCATCTGGATTTTAGCTCGACATGTAAAATTATTCATTAGCTCACTCACGACTCTTATTGTAGAAATCAGGGTTGTGGGGGTCCAAATCCTGGAAATACACCCTGGATGGATTGACAGTCCACCCCAGCTTTAGGGGTAAGTATCGCAGGTAAATATGCAGTTGCGAAAAACTCATCCTCAGGAATGCACTTTGCAAGCCTTTACTAAGAAGACGAGAAGCAAGATATGGAGCAACGTGACAGAAGTAAGTCTACGGAAGTTAACAGGCTGCCTCCTTCTCCCTCACCTCGCCATCCTGCGTTGATAATTCATAAATTCTTCAGAGAAGTTGAAACAGCCTTTCTACACCGGTTAAATTTCTCTAAAAAACTAAACCTTTGCATAAATAAAAACGCCTGATCAAAGAGCTGAAAAACTTACCAGTTACTCACAGAGGATGTGAACAGTGTAAATTCAGTGGATTTTCCGACAAAATTATGATAGAGGCCTCTTTCAAATGTCTACTTTACATCAATCTTTTTGAAGGCCTCTTCTCATAATTCATTTCGCCCCGCTGTCAGCGTCTTATATAGGAACAAGTAGAGGTGTCACTGTCAAAGTTATCGTGTCCTACACTGTCCTCGACCCGGATATGACAGAGCAATAAATAGCAGACAGCACATCATTCAGTACTCATAGTTTTATTCACTTAATACACTTAGTGTTTAAAAACGTACCCCAGACTCTGAAAAAGTAAAGTAGCTAAAAATATTTTTTCCCATTTTTGGCTTCAGGCTTTAACTTTTGTTGAGTGTGTTGCAGCCATCAAATTCTAAATTTGTGTATATTTACAAAATACAATTAAGTTGGTTAGTAAAACTATAGAAAATCTTTTCTTTGTAATATTGTCAGTGAAATAAAGGTTCACATGAATTACAATATTACAGATTTTTGTTTTTATTGCATTTTGGAAAACATCCCAACATTTCTGGAAACGCGGTTAGTATATTTTCTCCCCTTTAAATTTTAGACATTGAATTTGTATGCTTACTTCATTAATTCTTATTATATATAGCAATAACGTAATTGAGATTGACAAACTGAATTTCAAACCATGTCCAATAAATGTGATGTAACCAGAGATTCAGTAGGTAAACATCTCTTTGCTTGTTTATTGCTTGATCCCCCTTTCTCCTTTTTTAATTCTTCATCTCCAGATGAACTCCTCCTTATCTCAGCTGGGCAAAACCAACCCGGTTGTTGTCCCGGTCGAACACGGTGTAATACTGGCTGATGAACTTGTCTCCCAGAATCCACAAGGGCCCATTAGGGGGCAGAATATCGTAGCTGGTGAACCCAACGAAACAGGTGGTTGTACCTCCCAGCTGATTCTGCACAGAATGAGAAGAAAGCAGACTTTGGTTGAAGGTGTTCGCTCGAGTGGCTTTAAGTGGGCGTCCAGGCTTTTGTTTAGAATTTAACATACAATTGCATGTTACTCACGTCATTCTACAGTCTGGCCTCTATGTCTTTGTTTACACAAATGATAAAATGCACTCTTGATTCCAAAAGGAAGATTTATCTCCCACAGCAGTAACAAATGTAGTGTTAAAATATCAAAACTTTGCATAAATAAGTTCCTCTCATCGAACTTCCAGAAAACTGAGCTTCATGAATTATATACTATTTAAATGTACCCAGTTTTGATGGACGATTGCAACAATTGATCTTTTAGTACAGGTCTGTTTTATTGTTTTTATGTCAGAAAAAACTTCTGTATAGCTCTGGAAGAAAAAATTGCGCCAAGAAAAAGATGCTCTGGTGGAAACAGAATGGACAAGGTTTGACATCATACTTTTAAAATTTTGGTTCCGTATTTGCATAAACACCGACAAGCACTAGCAAACTGCATGTTTTTTTTGCATCTACGCAAATGACAAAAAAAAAAAAAAAACACATAGAAAAAACTTTTATGAGACACTTTAATGAAGCTGAGATGTTACCGGTCCCACCCTTGAGGAACTCACCTTCCAAATGTACTGGTTCCCAGTCAGAGTGAAAACCTTAGTGCCCAAGGTAAAGGAAATTTCCGGGAGGGTGGAAACCTTTGTGCAGTTGACTTTGTACTGAAAAACATCAGATGAGACAGCCAACGTTCATATGAGGCTACACACCGGTGCCACCAGACTGCTTATAGCTTCTGACATTTTCTCCCACAATCATTGAGCGTTGCTGCAGTATAAATGTGTATTGGTGGTGGTGGGGGGGTTACCAGTCCATTTGCGTCCAGTTCAGCTCCGATGGCGAGATACAGGCGTGAAACTTCAGCTGAAGGCCCGGTGATGAGGGACGTTCCAGTGTCAACGATGGCCTCGCAGCCTAGGCTGCACAGCATTACCTTTTTTCCAACCAACACCCTATCAGAGCACAGAAGGTATGGATGTGGATACAGACCTTCAGAAGTCAACCCTTGCTATGTTCTGGCGTTGACACCTATGCCATGAGTTATCTTTGACAGATAGACAGGTGTTCATTATTACTCAGGTGAGGGAAAACAGGCAATGCTGAAGTCGAGGCTGCTAACTTACTGCTTCATGTGGATCTGCCAGTAGCCCTGTTTGGTGACCTGCATGTAGTGGAACTTTCCAGAGTAGTAGGCTGGATCAGTCCCCCCAAGCAGCAGTTCCCCACCTGGCTGACCATTGGGGTTTCTGCAGTAGAGGGGTTCATACCATTTCAAAACAGCATCAAAAATAATAAAACGCGTGAAAAAATAAAATAGGACATCACTCTATTCATTGTCAAAAAAACTGTTCACTGTAGAAAATGCAGAATATTTGTTCAAAAGGTAAGGCACAGGTTGATGGAGTGCATACCTGTTAAGGTAAAAGGAGAAAATATTACTTGGAATCTTCTTCAGGGACATTATGCGGTCGAAGAGGGGAATGGCTTGTGCTACGGATATGCTGGGGTATCCCATGCCAAGGATGCCGTCAAACTGGGCATAATAGAAGGCTGTGCCAGGTAGGCCGATGGCCTCTCCAAACACTAGCTTTGGCACAGTTATGCTTCCGATCTAACCAATAAAACAAATAAATCAACAGTGTAACAGACCGTATGAATTTTAATTTAATTCAATTTTTCCCACAAGGAAAGATCAAATGTTAGTTATGCACAGTTATATTTAGAGTCATTTTCAACTGAAGTTATGGTTATACTCGCAGTTCTAATAGTGGTTAGAGTTACAGTTTAATGCAACGTAAACCTGCTGGTAGCTGAGAAGAAAAAAAAAACTCACATCAGCAAATAATGGGACAAAAATAAGCTCACCCATCCATTCTAATGTGCAAAGGAGGTATGGGTGTGTCCATGTCTACTGCAATAAAAGATCTGTACAACTATCTTGTCTAAGCTATAGCCTTTTGAAGCTAAATTCATTGTCCCAAGGTTGCTGATCCAGACAGTACAATTATTATCATTATTATTATTATTATTATTATTATTGGAAAGTGTAATATTTATCAAACAGTATTAGCAAAGACAAAGGGCCAATGATTTCCCCTTTTTGCTCATGGTAGTTATGGTGTATTACAGTGCTAAGGGGTTATTTGCACCTAAGAGCTTGTTCCATTAAAAACTGCCTAGTTTTACCTCAAAGCACAATGAAAGGCGTCAGTGATGGGAGACGTGTCTGCAAGACATACCTTACAGGTGTCTTGGCTAAGAAACCCAAACGCACTCCCAGATCCGTACTGGATGGAAAATGGAGTCCCTTCCCTCACGTACGTGCTTGACTTTGATGATTTATATTTCTTGTGATTTGCTGCAACACAAAAAACAGCACTGAGTACAGAATCCCTGTTTGACATTTTTAATATCCCACAATGCAATAAATACCTCACTTAGCACTCTAGATGCCTCCTTGAGAAATGGAGCCAAATGAAACAGTGCTGTAAGAGGTCACTAATATAGCATTTGCCATAAACTGAGTGTTAAAACTGCCCATGTGCAACACAGTACAAAATAAACCTGTTATACCTTTAATAACGGCAAGAAAACCATTTTATTAACAGCAAATCTAAAAAATAAAATATGGCAAATTATTATTATGGTTATTGTTAGTATTATTATTATACTAAAAAGGCCAAAATAAAATAAAAGTAGCAAAGGAGGACGAGCTGTTTGTGTTGTCACTGTATTATTAAAAATGGCTCCACAAGTCATTTCTGCTGGTTTTGCATTAATGGGAATTCACGGGAAAATGTTTATAAATTTCAGTACGGGGACCAGGTGGACTTACTGCAGGCGGAATACACGGACGAGCATAAGACAGACGGCACCCAAAAGTCAGAGGAGCCCGTATCAAACAGGATTTTGAAGGTCTGCGGGGGCGTTCCCAGGGAAATCTGACCGTAGTACTGGACCTGCGGGGGAGAGCAAGAGTTTTCACACCGCGAGCCAAGCTGATGCTGCCTCTTAGGTTGCCATGAATGTGACACAAAGGGACATATGAGTTTCCACAACTGAGAGTCACTGTTGAAAAGCCAGTTATGCATTGTTTTCACTCGCATGTGAATGTGACAGATTAAGCACATTTTGGAGATCCTTAGAGCAACAATGTGGCATTTTTTAAAGACTGCCACCCAACCCATCAGGTTTGGGCCAAATTTCAGGAATGACAGCTGCTATGTATTTCTGACAACTGACAAATTAACCTGGTGACCAAAAAAACCTTGCATACTGATCTCTGTTTGCTGCGAACGTTTAGACTGTTCTCAGCATTTCCTCTGCAGTCCTCATGAATGCCAGGAGGACAGAAGATGTGTATAGAGGTAATTGGGAGAAATCTTGGTACAGCGGTTGAGCTACTGCTAAGGCAGGTGACAGAAATGCCAGGAGATAATGGTGAGGCTTGTTTGCAGGCAATGATGTTAAGGGGGAGGGATGGAGAGACAGAAAGGGAAGCTTACATCCAGGTAGTTGCTTAGGCCCACTGGAACAGGGTTACGGCCATACTTGTCGGCCGTGTCTTTAGGCAGCAGGTCCTCCATGCGCTTTCCAGCTTTCATCACCTGGTGTCTGATGGATTCCATCTTTTGCAGAGGAACCCTAGTACATGACAAAGAAAAGTGATAGTAGACCAGAGCACTCAGTGGGTCCAGCGATGCTCCCAACTCCAAAGATCAGACAAATACAAGTGCAGGTACATTCTTCTTCACATTATTAGTTGCAAATTATTTAAAATAATACTTTTTACAAAGCCAAATGTTTTACAAATGTGACAACAACAACTGTAGGGAGCATTATGTCACACAGCTATAATTTCCATTTTACATTTTAAAACAATTGATAAAATTCAAAATGATCGTGACCCTAGACCTTTACCTGTTTTAATGGAAGGTAGATATTAATATTAACCCCAAAACCCAAATTTAAGCTAAAAAATAAAACCAGCAATGAATGAATAACAAAAGGAACAACTAGTTAAATAAGACAGAAACATACATTTTACACAAAAAAATAAGATGAGTTTAAAAGTATGATGTCAAGATGAGTCTTATATGCTGTATATATTACAGAAATAAATGTTAAAAAGTAAGAATTTACCGAATTATCTTGTCACATGAGTAGGCAGGAAGGGTGAGCAGCACCAGCCAGAGAAACTTCATTTTGCTCCGATGAAAGTCGTATAGATGAAGTCTGAGGATCTTCTGAGTGATGTGAGCATCAACTGGCAGGTATATAAAGACAGCACATTACCTGGAGGGTGAAAATTCCACAGTCACGTGGTAAGAGTGCAGGAAGGCCCGAGGGAATGGGAATGAAAAACCACAAAGGGGCGTAGTCTCTGACAGCGGTTCATACATGTGCGACTGCACACACGCGAGCACATTTAGTCACCAACTCACCTAAACACACCTCCACATTGACAGGAAGCCCACAGGACATGGGGGGAGATCATGGCAAACTCCAGGCCCAAATCCAGAACCCAGGGAGCGCAAGGGTCCAGAAAGATGTCAGTGAATGAAAAATGTTAAGAATTATCGGTTGCTTGTAATACTACTGTAAAACACAACATCCTCAACATTGTGTTTCCATCTGGCCAACACTGAGCCACTTCATGATGCCTAATGCTTCATACTGTTGCATTGATGCACCTGATTTGGATAAAAATTCACTGTTTTCATTTCCTTCACTGACTGTGGTTGAAAAAGTTGTAAAAATTTACTGTGTGACTTGGCTGTTACACGTGCTGTATCTAAATGTCTTTGCTCTGAAATGCATTGTTTAATCTGCACGATGCTTTTTGCTTGTTACACAAAATAAACAGAAGCAGCACAATGTAATACAGATTTTTTATTTAATACAATAACCAAAATATACAAAAATACCCCATGCCAGAAAAACAGTCACCTGAAAAGTGGAACTTGCTAAAAATAATTTCTATAACCTCTGACTTGTTGATCTTACGTCAAATTTGCAAACTTTCTCCTTTGATTCTGGTTCCTTCCCTCCTCATAAAAAGACAGAAAGGCTGTAATTTGGCAGGACAAACTGACTTTCACATCTACATACAGTAAATACGTGATAACCAGAGTTTCAAAGCAGTAGACATACTTGTAAATCTCTTTTCATCCCTCCCCCCATTTTTAACTCCTCACGTCGACCCCAAATGCAGCAAAGCAACCACTGCCCTGCTTATTTGGACTTGGCAAAGCCAACCCTGTTGTTGTCACGGTCAAATTCTGTGTAATATTGGCCGATGAACACGTCCCCCAGAATCCACAGGGGCCCGGCTGGGGGAGGGATGTCCAGGCCCATGAAACCGCTGAGGCAGGCGGTCACTTCTCCTTGGTGGAACTGCACAGGGCGAGAACAAATCAGAACCTGGATGTAGTTCACTGGAGCGCTCTTTACAGCCTTTCCAGCAGCCTTGTTGGTTTCTCATACTGCGTTCAACGGGACAAGAACAGCTGCTAATTTTTACCAAAAAACTCCAGAAATTCTTAACTTAAATTCATAACCAGTGTTTTTCTCTTTACCAATGTCTCAACAAAGTTACACACACACACACACACACACACACACACACACACACACACACATACAAGATTTAAGAGGCATGTATCAAAGAGTAAACAATGATAAACGATAAACTATCTTCAATTCATATAAACATGTCTATTCCCACAACTTCAGCAAATCTATTCACAAATTTCCTCAGCAGATCCTGTTTATCCAATGTTTCCTCAGCTTAGTGAAATACAAATAAATACAGCCAAGATGGTAATTTGTCTTAGTGGCAAATTGAAAAAAGACAGTGCTGATAATTTCTGTATTTTTCTCATCCATCCATCTATCCATCCATCCATCCATCTCTGTTATCAGCTTATCCCGAGCAGGGTTGTTTCAGTCCAAAACCTGCTGGAATGACTCTGATGAAGATGGTTATCATCAATTGTGACTGACAAACTACTGTGTGTGTGCGTGCGTGCGTGCGTGCATGTTTTTACGCATTGTCATCGTGACAGGATACTAAACGACAAAAAATCACTAAAAATAATCTAATAACAGAACAATACCTCAGTGCATTTTTTGCCTCTTACCCATGATGGAAAAAGTCCCAAACTCACATAAGGTTTAGAAACACAAAAGTGATGCCCTTAAGCCTGCATAGCTCCTCCACCCTGCTAAATCCTTCTAAGCAGTCATTCCAACATTCTGTCGGCCCACTGAACACTGAACACTATTGTGCTCCAAGGACATCACTACATCTTCACCCTACCAGTTTAGAGATGGTGCGCCAGAAACAAGGAAGCATTCAAGAAAATGACATAATACAGTAAACCAACTAAAATATGTATAGATAGTTCTTTGTGCGATGGAATGTGGGAGAGCAGCATTACATCATAATCTCAAACAATTGCAACCACTGACAATTGCGTTTAAAAGTATGGGTTCCTGGCAAACAAGACACACTGTTGACTAAGCAAATAAAGTCAGTGAAGCTGAGCTGCGTTACAGAAGCATCACCTGTGCTGTCCTTGAAGGACTCACCTTTAAAATGTACTGCTCCCCTGTCAGACCGAATGACTGCCCACCCAGGGTAAAGGAAATGGTGGGGAGGCTGGCCACTTTGTTGCAGTTGATCATGTACTGAAACATATCGAAGGGAGGGAGAAACTGTGAGTGACGACAGCATGGCTTCCACCACATCACCTTCACACCAGCAGCACCAAACTTGGCTTGTTTGAAACTTGTTCACGAGCGGTGCACGTTGCTGTATTTGCGGCTATGCCGGTGGGAGGCGCGCTACCTCTCCGTTTATGAGGGGTATCGCTCCGATGGCCTTGTGCAGGGCTTGGACTTCAGCATAAGGCCCGGTGATGAGGGACGTCCCCGTGTCTACTACGGCCTCGCAGCCCCCTCTGCACAGGGCAAGCTCATCTCCCACCACAACCCTGTGGAAGCAGAGGAGGTTGGGTCATGCTTGTGATGAAAATGTTCTTTAATTTGCTCACATTTTTCACTAAAGTGGCTTAAAATGTCAACCTGTTTACAGTTGTTTACCCATTAATACAACCAAGTAAGTTTTACTGGAGCAATTCAGGGTAAGAACCTGCAGCAGGAGCTGGGATTTAGACCTGAATTGAAAATGGCAGCTATCTCAAGCATACAGGAACCTCAAGTGGGAACAGAAGTCCGTGTGTAACTCAATTTGTTCGTAATTCACAAATCACTTTTACCCTCTTGCGGTTGACAAAAATTGAATAACACATCTGTCTATTTTTTAACAGGTTAAGGAAAAAAGCCTAGACAAAGCTCTAACAAATAAAAAATACTCAGTAATTCTTCCATCCATCATCATCTAAAACTGTTTGTCCGGTGCAAGTCTGCAGATTCTGCAGCCTATTTCTTTATAGCTTTTTTGATGTTTTCTGCATCAGAAAGCAGGACAGTTCAACCCGATGGGCTTTGGGGTTGGGAACAATGGTCAGGTAGGCAAAATTAATCTGCACCGGCCAGTAGACCAACCCAAGAACTAATATCTTGGACATAGACCAAGAATAGTTTTCAATACTTTTCGTTGCAACATTTTTAAATTAAATTTGGGCCAAATTAAATCTTTTTGCCCCATAACTTTAACTGCTGGTCTTGGTCAGGGATGAAGTGGTCTGGAGATTGAGCTGGAATCACTGGGTGCTGATTTAGGAGACCATAACCAGGATGGGGGATGTGACACACACATTCACATGCTGTGGGCAGTTTACAGAAACCAGTTAACCTGAAACACGGGTGTTTGGACCGTTATAGGAAACCCATGCAACAAAAGGGTAGAACATGCAAGCGCCATTCAGGTAAAAATGCAAATAAAACAAAGACTCTTCACTGATTCGTTCAATAAATTTAAGCATTGTTGCTATTTTTGTCATTATTCATCAAAGTATGGAATTTGTGACAGAAGGGTACCAGCAAGAGTGAAAGGGAAGGTCTACAAGACGGTAGTGAGACCAGCTATGCTTTATGGGTTGGAGACGGTGGCACTGACCAAAAGACAGGAGGCAGAGCTGGAGGTGGCAGAGTTAAAGATGTTAAGATTTGCATTGGGTGTGATGAGGATGGACAGGATTAGGAATGAGTATATTAGAGGGTCAGCCCAGGTTAGACGGTTTGGAGACAAAGTCAGAGAGGTGAGATTGCGTTGGTTTGGACATCTGCAGAGGAGAGATGCTGGATATATTGGGAGAAGGATGCTAAGGATGGAGCTGCCAGGCAAGAGGAAGGCCTAAGAGGAGATTTATGGATGTGGTGAAGGAGGACATGCAGGTGGTGGGTGTGACGGAAAAAGATGCAGAGGACAGGAAGAAATGGAAACAGTTGACCAAAATAAAATAAAAGTTAACGGGAGCAGCCGAAAGATGAAAAAGATTCATCAAAGTATGGAACACCAGACAGAAGCAATAAGCACTCTAAACCCTGAAGAATCATGAGGAATCCTATAACACTGGAACATGAAGATTTTGCTACTGGGGGTAAAACACATTTTATATAATAAATCGAGTATGCTGATTCCAAATCTTAACACAGAATTTGCCTAGCACGTCCCGATCTTAAGTCATACACACATACAGTACATAATAATTATGTTGGGACTTGTTTGGTTATTGACTGATAGTTTGCTTCACATCCGGTTGCATGGCACCACGATTCCTCCTGCAGCTACTGCTACTGAAATGGACAGTTCTGACAAACATCTGGAAGATGATGTCACTGCTGATGAGTTGTATGATCCAGAAGGATCATACAAGCGGGTGAGCCGCACTTGCTAAGTCAATCCGATTTAGATGAGCTGGTGAGGGGTCTGTCACTGTCAAAAGAGAAATCTGAACTATTAGTCTCCAGACTACAGGAATGGAACTTACTACAAAAAGGTACCACAACTTCACACTTTCATGATGCCGCAGAAAGTTAGCTGCTTGCAAGAAACTGGAAAATGGTATCTGTTTCTGTATCAGTGTGAATGGTCTCATGCTGGAGTTGGGTTGTGAATGTGCCTGATCAGTGGAGACTATTCATAGACAAAACAAGCTTGAAAGCTGTCTTATTAAGCAATGGCAATGGAAAACCTTCTGTTCCTATAGCTCATGCAGTAGGCACGAAAGAAATGTATGAGTGGAGAACATTTTGAATGGAGAACATTTTGAAAGTGATAAACTGCTTGGAACATAACCAAAACATTTGTGGTAATCTGAAAGCCATAGCACTTCTCCTTGGTTTACAGTTGGGGTATGCAAAACACATGCTTTCTGTTTTTATGGAACTGCCGTGATGGCAGCAACCATTACAAAAGTGGAAAGTGGCCTCCCAGAGTTGAACACATTGTTGGCCAGGATGACGTACAGCATAAATCACTGGTTGATCCACTGAAAGTGTATCTTCCACCACTTCACATAAACTGGGCTTCATGAAAAATGTTGTAGTAGCAATGGATTGTGATGGAAATGCCTTTCAGTATCTTAAGGAGAAGTGTGGAGCAATGAAAACTGATGCTAAAGTGAAAGTGGGAATTTTTATCAGATTCTAAATCCGCGAACCAATGCGTGATACCACATTCAGAGCAAAACTCAACCCACTTGAAGTCATCAGTTGGGATGCATTTGTGCTAGCAGCGCAAAAAATTCTTGGGAACCAGCGAACTGAAAACTATGCTCAAGTCGTAAACAACATTCTGACGGCTTACCAGAAACTCAGATATTGGAAGTAACTGAAAATGCATTTGTGACATTTTTTTCTACAAAATTCGGGTACAAAATTTGGGTGACATAAGTGATGAACATGGAGAGAGATTCCATCAAGATATTTCTATTATGGAAACAAGATATCAAGGCCACTTCAACCCCAACATGATGGGTGACTGCTGCTGATTTGTGTGATGGGCAACTACGATCACTTGCAAGCCTAAAAGCAAGGGCTTAAAGTGCTTTGTATTCTGTTAAGCTGAAGGTAAATCTTTTCAAACATAAATATTTCAGTACATTATCTTCTCTTTTGTTGTTATGAATACATCAGCACGGTGTCACGCAGTTGCGGGGCAGAAACTGCATTATATGCAATTTAATTTTGCCAGCCATATGCTTATCTTAATATCTTGACATGATAGACAAAATCTGATTTCACATCTGGAATTAGTAACTTAATTTAGCGTAGGACACTGCTCAGTGGCAGAAGAATTTTTTTTGTGGTTCTGTGTAATTGTTGAGTAGGTTTTGCTTCCATCTAGTGGAGGGTGGAAGAAACACAGGTAATTTTCGCTCTGCAATATATATAAGCAAAAACGAAGAAAATGCAGTTAAAAAATAATTAAAGATTTGGACAACATCCATATCTTTGAAAATTCATAACTAAAATGTTTTTACTATGAGGTACTAGTGTACTTATTTTAGATAGAAGATCAACCCCTCTCTACCTGTACTGGTTTTTATTCCAAAATATATTGGTTAGAGAGAAATGAGCTGTGATGATGACTAAAAAAATACCTCTTTGACTGCTCGCCTATGACTTAGTGTATCTACTATCACAAATCCCAGGTTGTGCATGGTCACATCCATCAGAAGGCACCCCCTTCTGCGAACACTGACTACATCTCCAGTAGTTCTAGTCACAAGAGACCAAATAAAAGAACTTGTGCAGTCTTGCTTTCTCATTTCTGAAGACTTGAGTTTTGCATCCAGACCTGTTCCTTCTGATCAATTAACCTCTCACTGTATTTCACTGGCATCTTCACAATGTAAATGAAACTCTTGGATCCACCTTCTCCTATGTTGCTAAGTTGCAACTAACTTGAAAATGAAGAAACATGCACAATGGTACCCCAGTGAAGTAAATCAGGTGTCACCATAGCTGTTTGAGCCCTGCATAGAGGCTGTGACCTCAGCACTCACTGGTCCACGTGGATCTGCCAGTAGGCCCGTCTGGTGACGTTCAGGTAGTGGAAGCTTCCTGTGTAGTAGGTTGGATCACTCCCCCCAAGCAGCAATTCCCCACCAGGCTGAGTGTCAGGGTTCCTGCCACAGAGGGAATCAAACTCTAGCATAGTTTGGTGCCTTTATACATTTGCTGCAAATGATTGAGTAAGTTAACAAGAAGGAAAACTGCATGTTTATGGAATACATACCTGTTAAGGTAGAAGGAGAAAATGTTCTTGGGCACCTTTGCCTGCTTCATGATATTGTCAAAAATGGGGATCACCCCATCCACAGAGATGCTGGGGTAGGCCATGCCAAGGATGCCGTCGAATTTGGCAGTGACAAAGACCATTCCAGGCTCCTGGATGGCTTCTCCAAACACCTGCTTCTCCACAGATATGTTTCCAATCTAAAAGGGACAAAAGTTCAGGAAATAAACTGTGTCCCACAAAGCAACAGGCAGCAGGAATGTTTCCACGAGATAAAATTCTAGTATTGAGCAGACAGTATCAGCAGATACATCAGACCGAGGATTTCAAGCCTTTCTTTTACAGTTCTGTCTAAAGGGCCCTCAGGCAGAAGGGTTATGGTGCAATCGAGTCCTTAGCAGAGTTATTTCCACCTTAGACTTCATTCCATTAAAAACTGCCTGGCTTTAGCTCAGAGTTCCATTAATGGTGTCAGTGACCAGAGAGGTGTCCACAAGCTGTACCTGACATGTGTCTTGGCTAAGATAACCAGACAGACTCCCAGAGCCATACCGGATGGCAAAGGCAGTCCCATTCTTCACGTAAGTGCTGGACTTGGCTGAGTTATACTTGCTGTGAAAATCTGAAATAGAGACCGTACAGAGGGAATGTCTGAAGATCTGAACCCATGTTTGCTCTTTCTCATACTGTCTCATTTTTCACACTCAGCCCTCACATGCAATCACAGCTGGGACCGGAAGTCTATTTGTAACTCAACAGTCACTTTTACCCCTAAATCACCATGCAGACATTAATCCAGGGTTGGGGGCCTATCCGTAAAGTGTAGGGTGTAACAACATTCTTTGATACCTCCTGCCTTAGACCATTAGGTGATAATGGGGTTTAAAAGAAGACCAAACCTTCCATTGCAGCAAATGTACCACCCAGCATTGACACTTTGACTATTTCCAGTCCCACTGCATGTCCTCTCAGATTAAAATATCTGCCAGCAGAGGACATTTCCTCTTTATTTCTAATGGGACTTTCATTTTATGTTTTTCACCACATGATAGATCATATAAGTGTAACGTTACCACAATGTCACTACAATTATGGTCTCCTTTGATTTATATCATGCACCCCATGTAAATACTGCTCTCTTTATTCGTGTGCCCAATAACTTGTCACATGATCTACACACTTTATATAAAAGGCATACATAGATGGGGCTGTGGTGGTGCTGTGAGGTAAACTGGTGCCTCATACCACCTGGGCTATTTGCTTGATGTAGAGTCCAAGTCTAGCTCAGGGTGGAGTTTGTGTGTTCTCTTTTGTGTTCGTACCCCTCTAAGGGGATAAACATACCAGCTTCCATATTTAAATCTACATGCTTTGTATTAAGTATGTGTATATGTCTAAACAGAGATATATCCAAAAACTTTATTTACAGTGTGTGTGTATATATATATATATAGTACATACTGTATAGTGTGTATATCTACACATTTTATATACAGTATCTACACATAAAACATATATTTGTATGTGTGTGTGTGTGTGTTTCTTGAGAAAATGTGCATGCATGCAGATGAAGGATTCCTGCCAAAAATGTACAATTATAGGGCAAATTTCATTTATTTACTAGGTTTGAGAGGGTTGACCCCTTTTTAGGCTTAAATTTTGATCTTAACTGTGCTAAAAAGTCTTCATACACTGTCTGGCCAAAAGAAAAGTCATACACTCTAATACTTGGTTGACCTTTAGCTTTGGTTCCGGCACGCATTCGCCGTGGCACTGTTTCGATAAGCTTATGCAATGTCATAACATTTATTTCCATCCAGAGTTGCATTCATTTTTTGCCAAGATCTTGTATTGATGATGGGAGAGACGCACCGCTGCGTAAAGTCTTCCGCAGCACATCCCAAAGATTCTCAATAGGGTTAAGGTCTGGACTCTGTGGTGCCCAATCCATGTGTGAAAATGATGTCTCTCTCATGCTCCCTGAAGCACTCTTTCACAATTTGAGCTCGATGAATCCTGGCATTGTCATCTTGGAAGGAAAAATCCATTGATGGAAGAACCTGGTCATTCAGTATATTCAGGTAGTCAGCTCACCTCATTTTTTGGGCACATAACGTTACTGAACCTAGACCTGACCAACTGAAGCAACCCCACATCATAACACTAAGTTAAATCCAAATGCTGACTTTTTTTTGGCTGGGCAGTGTATTTTTAGTTGAGTCAAGTGCGCCTGGATTTGAATCCATATATCCGGACATACAGGCCCAGGAGCTGCTGTTCCATCAGGGTACGTCTGGTATTTTTGCGCTAATAACAAAATATTAACACGTTAATAATTAAATTAGGGAGTTCTGTGACGACGCTCATGGCAAAGATCTCCAAACTCCAGTGAGCAGGACTTACAGCAGGCGATGTCGAACAGCGAGCAGTGGATGGAGGGCACCCACAGGTTAGAGGAGCCTGTGTCGAACACCACGGTGAAGGTCTGCGGTGGGGTACCCAGGTAAATCTCACCGTAGTACTGGGCCTGTGGAGAACATCAGGGCTCACACTTTGAGCAAAGCAGGAGAAACCTGCTTGCTGCTTCTCACATGACACCATCTTACTCACCAGGCTGCAGCTGAAACCGGCTGGACGGCTTTACCTACCTCTGGCATTTCTGCACTGGATTGTGGAGGACTCATGTGATTCACTTTGTTTCTTTGTGACGCAGCAACGATAAACCAGAGCCGTATCACATTTGACAATGAAGACAGCGATCCCACTCACCACCAGCAAGGTTTTTTCTTTGACACCAACCTGACATCAGTTCTGGACTCAGTTTTGACTCTAACGCCAGAAAAATATATATTTTGTGAAAATGATACAGATATTTACGTGATCGTTGATAACTGAATACTTTATAGAGGGAAAAACGGCCTGAAAGCAACCTCTAAGGTGGTGTTGGAGGCAGGAGTGAAGCTCCCATATGAGCTATGTGTCAGGCTTCGGGGGGGTGAACTTTGTTGCCAGGACTTGTTGTGTGACATCAGTAACTGTGATCTTCATGAACACAAAAGAAGAAAGGAGGAGAAGGAGTAGACATCCATTTGAGAGAAGGAGAGGGGGATGGAGGGAGGGTAGGGGAAGCTCACATCCAGGTAGTTCATGAGGGTCTCTGGAGTGGGGTTGCTGCTGGAGGGGAAACCCAGGCTGTATTTGAGGGCTTTCGCTCCGGCCTGCAGCTCCTCCAGGCTCCTTCCAGAATCGGCCAGGGTGCGACGGACGCTTCGGAACTTCGTCAGAGGAATCCTGGGCCGCGACGCAGAACGTAAAGTTTACAGAAAGACCTCAGTGTCCGAGAGGTCCAAAAATACCGCTGAACCCCCATGGAGTTACCGCATTACTGCGCTAAAGGGAATAACAGGTCCAACAAACAGATACACGTTCACGACACAAAAAACAGTGACTGTTAAGTCATTAAAAAAGCAGGGACCTTTAAATTATTACGCAATTAATTTGAATAATAAATAAGGAAAAAGTATAAATGAAATGAGTAAATATAATAAATAATAATAATGCAACAAAAACAGAAGACAATAATAAAATTAAACATGAAATTTAGTCTGCATTCCTCAACGTTCTGCAGGTGGAAAAAAAAAACTGAATAAAAAACTTTAGGTTTTTTATTGGATCGGAAAAATTAGGTGGAATATAAGAATGGATATGAAAAAAAGCTCATGATTTCTTGCAGTGAGCAGAAGCACAGATGCACTGGGAGAAACATGAAAACGCAGGGAATGACTGATGGAGGATTAGCAATAGAAGCAGATGTCTGCGCTCTTAAAGATAAGGAAGGTAACAAGAAAAGTGGATGGGAAGATAAAAAAGGAGGCTGGAAATTGGAATTAAAAACAGAGGCATAAATACAGTGTGAGGCTGCAGGGGGGATTTCAACGTAAGCAGAAAAATTTAGATCAGTTCTGTTGAGGTTTTGCTCAGGACCATCTTACCGCAGAAGGTGACTGAATGCGCAGGCAGGCAGCGCTGCCAGCAGCAGGCAGAGGAGCTTCATGCTGACGCCCTGGAATCGGGTCCGATTACGGGACCCCGACCAACTCACCCCCGCGGCCCTGGACGGTGAACGGGAGCGGCTCAACCACCTGCGGAGACCGAGCGCTGCGCCGCCGTCATGCGATGCAGAGCAGGAAGCGCCGCAGGAAGCGCGGCGCCGTCATTCCCGCAGCATCCGCAGGGGGGCGCATTGTCTGAACGCAACGGACCCCGCAACTCAGCCTGCTGTTGCAAAAATGCACGCTCAAAGGTGATTTTTTTCCCCAGCAGATGGCGTGGTTTTTAGAGCAGTGGTTTGGCATAAAACACCGCTCCTGCTGTCGGACCTTTGAGAAAGATACTTACCTTGAACAGCCACGGTGAAAAGGTGTACAAATGGGTAAACAGCTCAAGTACTTTAGTACGCATACCTGACACTGTATGTCTCTTTAAATAATAATAATAATAATAATAATAATAATAATAATAATAATAATAATAATAATATTATTTAGCAAGAATGTGGTTGACTGTTGACCAGACCCATATAGTCTTAGAAAAGTTTTTTTAGTCTTCGGACTTCTTAATGCTAATACAGGTGTGTCCCACTTCTCTCATTATTGATAGCTCTATTATTTAAAAAAGATTACTAAGTCATATCAGAGTACTGCTGCTGCAGTGTACAAGCACTAAACTGACTCCTTTCACAACTTTTTAAAATCTGACTTTTTTTAATGATTCATTTCTTAGTTTCTTTAGCTGTGGAAATGGTGTGGCATCAAAGGAAAAATGTGGTATTCCATTCAAGTCCACTGGCAATGAGGAGCTGCCCATTTTAATGCATGATGTCCTGTAAAAGTTTTTTTTTTTTAATTATTAAGGAGAAAAATCTCAACTGAGAGGAATTAGAAGCTGAAGTTCACAAAGTTCTGCTATTATTCATTGGAAAATATATTTTAATAGCATTAAAAACTGATGGGTTTGCAACCAATAGACAAATTGCAGTCAGTGACACCCGAGTTTTTTTCTTTTACAATTGCTTGCTTTTTTCCTCAAATGGGAGTAACACAATTTTAACTTTTTTTATTTTAAGTTTTCTTTCTTCTAGATTTAGCTGATAAATAAGCATCTTGCTGCAGAAATGATGCTTCTGCAAACCCAACCCTCTATACATCCTGCCAATGTAATGGGAATTTCATACCTGGGAATTTGCTTGTCATGGCTGCTGTTTATTTCAGCCAGGGGTTTGTATTTATTTTGGTACATTTTGAATTTTGTGTTTGTTTTATTAACCCCCCCATCCCAGATGATGTGTGAGATGCTCTTTGCTCAGTGTCCTCCTCTGTAAGTTCAATGCCACAGCTTTTGCATTTAGTTTGTTATTTTTATTATGCCAGGAATGTAATACCCATAGCAAGGTCAGCATAAATGCAATATTGCTGGGTAAATGCACAGTTCTTTTCTATAAAAATGTATTTTTACAATTAGGTGAAAAGTTTTATGGGCGATGTGCATTTTTACAGCTGAGGTGAAAAACTGGTTAGTTAATAATCTTTCTTTTTTCATGCTACAAATTATTAAAAAAATTACATTCTGCTGCACATAATGCAATGCCGATGACACGTACAGCAAACTTACTGTAAGATATAAATGCAAATATATGTCGATTTTCCTGTGAAACTGTTATAAAACTATCGTTGTGCCAGTAGTATGAGCATATCTACTGAGGTAGAGAATGGTATGATCTATTAGTGAATATAAATTTATTTATTAAAACTGGAATATGTGGTACTTAACTGTGAAATGCTAGATTAATGTTATGCATTTTGAAAAAATGCAGTTTACCCAACTACATGCAACTGTGTGGTTCTTTGGCATACAAGCTATATGCAACCCAAGTCAGATGCATTTATTTCTGCTCATTTTAAATATACACAAGGATAATAATTACCAGCTGTGTGGGAAAACTTCAATAAAAAAGCAAATAGTAGGATAAAAAAGTGAGCAGAATCTTGTGTCCTGTAGAGTACCATGGTAAAATTGTCAAAAAGGCGATAAAGGATTCATTTGTAAACTCTCAAAGGAGCATTTGTGACCTTCTAGCCTTTGACCTTCTTCACCAGGAGTTCAAGCCCCAAAGGACGGTGATGTTGCCGAATATGTGTGGCGATGAGGTGCGGGAATGTGGTAAGGCTGGGGTAATCCACAGCACACAGGTGTTGCTGACGTCTAGGGGAAGGGTAATTCACCGTGTTTCTGCAAAATCCCAAGGCTTCAAGTGGGCTTTAAAGGGCAACGGAAACAAGGTTGGCATGCAGGGAGATGGATTCTTCTTCTTCATTTAAATGCTAGAATTCCCTTAGACCTTAACACTGCAAAAAACTGAAATTTGGGAATGTATTCTTTATTCATTTAATTTCATACCAGTACAAGTTTTACAACAATACATTCTGTAAAGGAGGGCAGCAGTGGTGCCAAACCTTCTTGATCCAGAAGATTTTATTATTATCAATAATAATAATAATAATAATAATAATAATAATAATAATGTTTTTCCAGACCTCAGAGAACATTATGCAGTGTGTTTGGCCATAAAAATAAGTGCTGGTGCTCTCATTATTGGCATGCTGGTGTGCATATCAGTCCGTATTAGCAGCTATTAAGTATTAAATCTTAAATTTCTGCAGTGAGTGAAAATTAGGAGATTGCAGATTCACAGTATATATTTCTTTAATAAAAGGGACACAAATACGGAATGAACTGGTACGAAAGTAGCGTGTGAGCCGACTTGCAGCGTGACTTAGTGCACCCTGGGTACTGACGTGTAGCTCTGAGGATTGTTATGAATCATGGCCAAGTGGTACAACAGTGTTTTGCTGGGAGAGCAGCTGGTCGCCCTGGTGAGAAAAGAGTAAATGGAGATTATGACAAGCACCAGTATACAAGAAAAAGTCCTTGTTCTGAAAAAAGAGCCACATGTAGAAGTGCTGGTATGACGTACTGCTGTTTTCTGACCCCCTCAAGCACTGCTTCTGCCAAAAAACTATAAACAGCAATTTGTTTTGCTATAGTTATGCTGCAACAACCTACGATTACGATTTTAACATTTTCATATGTCTGACAGTTGGCAGCAGTCTGCCAAAATGGTAACAGTATGGAGTGTTAAAAACACAGCAGTGACCACAGCACAGCAGGATAGATGCCCATGCCGGGTTCTGCTTCCCCAACAGGGGGCGCTCTGTACAGTGGGGTATTTTGGCAGAACACATTCACAGCCACATACTGTACGTTGCGGCGGCGCTACGGCCCTCTAATGTTTCTGATTTCTGGCCATATCGTGCAGCTAAATGCCAGCATATGTGCAGTGTCAAAATTTGAGTTATTTAGATGTAATCCTGGGTTATTTAAGGAAATGTCCGCTGGTGACATTTTAACTTTTTATTCACGCATTCTCGTAAAACAGCTAACCAGGTGTCTACGCATCATTGTAACACACTTGGACACGGAACAAATCATCGATTAATGCTTCAGCTGCACAGATCCAGAGGTGATCTCTGAACTTGGCTTATGTGTTAAACCCCACTGGTGCAACAAAGGTGTCGTCTCCTTTCGCTGGACCAGTAGTGATAACTGGAAGATAGAAAGATCTGGCAGCTTTCATTGGACACTCTTTCAGACTGCTGTCCTGCTAAGAAAACCGTTCCTCACATCTGCGGACCTTCCCTGGCCCAAGGGCGAGGGGTCACCTTCAGACCCAGGGAAGATGCTCTGTTCTGGAAGGGGCGAAGGTGGTGTGGAGCGGATTAGCTCATCGCAGCTCAAGAGAAGGAAGACAGCTAGATTGAAACCACATGTGTGAATCAGCAGAGAGCCGTGTGCTGGCCTGAAGTCATCCTGCTGTGTCGAAACCCTCCTCATGTCGACTCCTACACTCGATTGGAAATAAAAATCAGAATCTCTTCATTTGAGTAAATACTGAATTACATGCTGATAGCATCACTGCATTTTGTGGTTTGTGCTGAAGTGCTGAGTTTTGGCATCTGGATGGAAAACAAATCTTATTTTTGTCCATCTATAGCATCTTCTGTGGATGAAGGCATTCATGAACCTGAGCTGTAAACAAACCGATTGTGGCTAAAATGGAGAGTTTTAAGGTGCTGTTTAGGAAAATCGTGATTTTTCTTTTTTATTTGAAATAAGAACAACAGGCGTTGTTTGTTTTACCGTTGCTTTTTTTTATCAAGCGTGACTTCTTTTATATATAAACAGAAACAAGTTTATGTTGTAAGTCAGAATCAGAACTGGGTAGACATTTCGCAGAAATTGCTTTTCATTGGTTACACAGGGAAATAGAGCAACGGTTTTTGCAGCTTCCAGAATTTTCCGATAGCTTCCGATGGGGGTTGAGTTGATAGAGTTAAAGTATTGTGAGAAAATGTGCTTGCTCCATCTTGAGTTGCAAGTTTGTGGAGCCCAGCAGAACATCTTGAGGAGGGCAGACTTACTCACACATTCAATCAAGGATATTTTCTACTGTTTTAATATTTTAATAATTTCTAATTCATTTATTTAAATTTAATATCTTTCATTTATTTAGCTAATCTCTTTTTTCCAAAGTGTCACACCGATTTATCACATATACTGATTCTTTTTTACTGGAATAGTTGTGGACACAAGGGTTCTGCAAGGAGGACTGAACTTTGGTCCGCCAAGTCTGAAGGCCACATTTTTAACTGCTATGCCACCTGCTGGTCCCCTGAAGATGTAGTCAAACCTATTTAGCTTTGCCAGAAAGCTATGAAGGTGAAGGTATCTGAACAAGAGGTTGAGTCTTCTCCACAGGCAGTGACATTGAAGTCATGGACTTATCGTGCTAGGATAAACCCAACCAAGCATGGAAATATACACATACACCAGAGCGGTGAGACCGGATCGTCCAGAAGGACAGAAAATGGTTCACTTTTGTGATACGGGCAGCGTGTTGACTTTTTTCAGCCTAGCGTGTCGTATGCTGGAGTTTAATTTTTACCCCGTATTATGTTATGTGTGAGTATATATTCAGTAAATATAAAAATAAATATAATAACCAAATTTATTTATTCAGAATTTTGGAGGAACATATGAAGATGTGAGAACCCAGGATCCATCCATCTAGATGAAGAAGGTACTAAAGCTGATCTTTTGAACAAATGGCTTGTGTTTCCAGAGAAATTTAAACCTTGAATCTCTGACATCATTTATTAGAAATTTGGCTTTTTTGCAAACTGGTCCAGCCTTCATTGTATTCAGACAAAGTATGACTAACGCCTCTCCGCTCGCTCTGTGCCTCTTCAAACTGGGGGTTCGGACTGCCGGGTTTGCTGCTTGTGCGGTCAGTGGTTCCCGTGTCAGCCTGTAAGGAACATTTGATGTTTTTTGTTGGACCTTACAAGCCTTGAGGCAGAGACAAAGCTATGTTTTTCACAACTTGCTGAATGCTTGCTGCTGTTTAATGGGCGAGATCTGCTGTTCCCTAAAACGGAGGACGATCCGGTCATCTTAGGAGATAACCGAACGCAGAGTAACCGTTGATGAATAAGTCGCATCTGGTGCGGGCAAGATTTTTCCAGATCTATTGTGGCTTGGTGAAAGCTGGATCAATGGATGTGTTTGATCGTACGACAGACATCTCAGATGTTACACCCTTCACTCATATAGCAGAACCCCATGTACGCTGACTAGCGTGCAACACTTGCTGCAATGGAAAAAATGTCGAAATTAAATACATCTTAGCTGATAGCACAGCAGTAATAGATCTGGAGTGTTCACTTAGAGGTTTCATATCCAAATCTCTGGCAGGGGCCATGTGTTGTACCCTGGAGAAAGGCCACCGTGTCATTTTCTTTGGATGGAAGTGATGGTTGACAAACAAAGCAACAGAGAAGCCATAAACAGCAGTGGGAAGTCAGGCTGCTCGCGGATCCACGTGGCCTGACAAACTACTTCAACTTCAGCTCAAGTGTTTTTATTGCTCTGTAGTTAACTTTGGCACAACTATCTGAGGCAGAGGCAAAGTTGTGACATCATCTGTCAAGCTCGCTGATGGAGATCATCGGGGAGGGCTGTGTGGCACTTGCGTGGCGGAGCTGCATTTTACATGTCGGTGAATAACAGTTTCCAACCAAGTGAGCTGGAGTACGGCCTTCTGCATAAAAGTTGGCAAGTAAACATACATAACAGATGATTTCAGAGTTTGCAACAAACCCACCAAACTCCATAAACATCTAGCATGGATGAAACCCTGAGAGAGGTACCTCTCGCTGAGGCTTTCTGGTCTCTTTGCTAGCGTGGGGTGTGAATCGGCCTTCGTGGGCCAAACCAAAATTTTCCTCCCACGCCAGTAGAGTTTTGGCCAACATACCGCAAAGAATGTAGAAGGGAAGTGTGCCCCCATCAGACCGCTATCCAACACAGTGGGTTCTCATCGAGGGGGGAGGGGGAGAACTGATTCTTTCTGGGTCTTCTGAGGAATTCCCAGAGTTCCTGGGGGTCGTTGTTTCCACACCCTCTTGCTTGACCTGGTTGAAGGCCAACTTCTGAAACATAGCAGAACATCAGAAAACAAAATATGCTGTTCCTATCTCATTTGGAAAATTTCACCTCCATCTCAAAGAAGTTATTTCATACCACACCTCATCCTTCAGCAATATTTATTACGTCTTTAACTGTTTTGTTTCGCTAAGATGGCTTTCTTACCTTTCACCAAACACGAGTTTCTTTTCCAGCTCTTCCTCACTTTTCCTAAATCTGAAAGCAATTTTGCTTTTAAAACAACCCTGCACTGTGGATTTTGGGATATTTCTGCAGTTTAAAACCCAATAATTGTATTGGTGGCATATAATCCATAATTCTTATTAGTGATTATTAGCTATTATTGTGACAATTACTATTTCTAGTTATATCATATTATAACTGCAGTTTATTTTTATTTTTTGAGATCACTATATACATTTTTAGTGATGACATTGTTTTCTGTTTATGACAGTTTGCTTTCTTTCTCCCTTTTCAAAGTCACTGGGTGTGTGAGTGTATGTTTGTAAGAGGGAAGACAGGGCAGGGTTTGGTGAGGGGGCAGGGAAGTCACATGACCCTATAGCCTCCTGGAGAATCAGGGACAGGGGAGGGAGTTTATGCTGGAGGATTTAAAGTGCTCAATGAGAACCACATGGAGGAGTGAGGAGGAAGTAGGACTGATGACTAAGGCCAATCTGGCTAGGAAGAGCGAGCGTCGAGGATCCCCTCTGACATCTTCAGCGGCACCGTGACAAGAAACCTACGTGTCCAGCGCACACAGATCCAGTCCTGCTCTGGAAACCTCTCTTTTACACCCGAGCAGCCACACCTTTGGAGCAGTGTGGTCACTTCTAACTATTGTGCTACAATTCAGTGGATTAAAAACATGTCAAGCAATATTACAAGAAGATCCTCCAACAGGCAAGGACTGCAAAACCTCCTGAGGTGAGTGGGCAGTAAAATGATCACTTTTCCATGAGAGAAAATTCAAATGTGTAATACTTAATATTTTACATTGTTTAATAAAACTTATACATTTTTGCCTGCAAGTGCCATGAGTCTATTAAAAGCCACAAATAGGATCTGTAAGAAGATACCGATGATGAAGCGACCAGCCTTTCACTGGTGACCCTGAATGGGGGGCATACTGTACACCTCCAATATTGAGATCAATAAATGAACATGCTTAGCAGAAAAAACAGTTATTTAAGGGAAGAGTTTAATAAAAGTTCCTCTAAATTTATTTATTTTTTTACCCTGAAAAAGGATCTCCAAAGATATGTCATTGGGAGGAATTGCCTTGGAGGCACTCTTGTGTATTGTTCCTCTGTGAGATTTCTGGTTTAGGGGTGAGATCTCTCCTCAGAACTCCTTGATGGAACTTTGCTCGAGGGCTTGGAAAAGACTGCTGGGCTAGGCTTCCAGTAGGAGGGTCTCCTTCATCCTCGCAGACTGTGAGAGCATGCGGTCACAGCAACAAAAAGCACAGTCATTGATAAATGTGGTGAAAGATCTCCATTAGCTTATGAGGCAACATAAATGTTCAGTGGGGACAGGAAGAAGCATCACTGCAAAAATATCAGTCAAAAGTTTGAATACAACCAGGCAATCTGGGCCACGCTTGTATTGGGCAAACAGGATTAAAGTCTAACAACAAAACAACCCACAGGGGCCTGACATCTTTGGGAACTGCCGTAGGTTAGCTTTCTTCAGCCGACTTGTCAGTTGAATGTCTCATGAAGAAACCTGTTTCTGGAAACTTCTTTCTTGAGTGAGTACCCTCTTATTTACCCTATAGGCAGTGTTCCATCAGTAGAATCATGAAGGAAACAAATGCATTAGAGCTTGACAAACCTCAGAGAGCTGTACAGGGAGGAACGGCAAATCCAGCAAATCCAGATGCTTGGCAGGCCTCGATGCATCTTAAACACATCTTCTGAGAACTACCTCTAAGGTCCATGTTTGTACTGTCAAATGCTGACACAGCTGTGTTGCATTGGATGTGATGTTAACTTCTGCCATCAAGTGTGCTGAAAGTCAACATGGGCTGTTAAGCGGGATGACCTGTTGGCACCTTTGGAGCTTCTGCTCTCGTCCCTTCATCCTCTAGTGAAGGTAAACGGTTTGGGTCCACATTTTGATACCAGATTATGGTCCCATTATGGAAGAAGGGCCCCTGCACTGAGTTCACCTTTCTACATTGATCCACAACCATCAAAGACAGTTGTGAAACAGATCTTTGACTAGGCTATCTGTGAGTCTTTGGGACATGCAATAACTGGGAAGCAGTGCCATGGGTTACATCATTCCCCAGACTGCTGCCACTGACAGCCCTCAGTAAAAGGTCCATCTCTTAAGGCAAACAGAAAACAGGCATTAAAGACAAATGAACTGACACAGATCCTTTCACCCATTTCTTTATCTTCTTGGCTGGATGACAAAGTAGAAACTGTCTGAACCCATTACGGCTGCAGAAACTGAGCACGATGTTGAAAGGCTCCAAAAAAAGCCTATTCGGTGGAACAGGAGCCTCACGCATTTAACTGATCGCCTTTTTTTGTACGATTTCAATACACCACTTTGGACCAGTTTGACTTTGACAAGAATTTATACTTTTGTTAGGACAATTCCTAAGAAAAATAGCTTGCGTTCAAATAATTTCCAGTAGGTTTTACTGCGGCCTCTGGATCAGTTAGATTTTATTAAACCTTTTTGCCCTGGATAAGACTGCTGAGAAGTACTATAGTAACTAATTTAATAATTTGCTGCTTGGAACACAAAAAAGTACTTTTTGAAGTAATAATTGATTTTCTACATGGTTTTTCTACAGCAGCTTTTGCGTATGCACCACACAAAAGTCATGGATGAGCTGAACATAGCTCAGGTCCAGGAGACTGGGGCCACTGCCTCTTATTGATGTTAGGCGCAGGGGGCAGAAGTGTTTGAGCTCTGCGATGTGATTTATGATCCTGTTTCCTCTTTCTTGTCAGCTGCATAGTTTAGCACAATTGCCTGCATGGTCCATCAGTCCAGAGCACTGGCAATGTCCTCATGGACTGTGATAGGAAGATGATAAGTGAACTGTTTGAATGAATGGGGCAATAAAGTCCCTCAGTCCTCTGCAAAGGCAAGTCCTTTTGGGGGTAGGAAATGTAAACTGTCTTGCATTGTCCCCTGGAGTTTTATTTATTTTTCAATTGTTTGTCTTTGGTGTCAGGTTGTACAATAGACAAAGGGAAATGCGAGATCTGTCAGAATATGACGTATCGGCTTAGAAAGCTGCAGTTTTATATTTGCAAAGTCCGAAGAATAGAAACGAGGCCACACCTTGGGGTCAATATTTAATATTCTTAGTAAGACTGTGTTGGGACTGATGAGAAAAAGGCAACTGGTTTGTCAGTCCAAATCATTTGTGAAGTTTGGGAAAAAAATTGGTGGCAGATGCATGACCCAGTTTTCATGCTGCCAAAGACAAAGCGATGGTGATTTAGGATATGCCGGAAAACTGGACGACTGTGTGGAAATGTTAGGTGTGCTTGGAGCTGAGTACAGAAGAGAAGGCGGGGGGTCCTGAACAATACGATGGGTTTGTGTTTATCTGGATCTGACCGAAGATCCACTTTTTTGCCAGGAAGTGAGTGGGGGATGGTGCTACTTAGGCCATGATGTAGGAAGATCTGTGGATCTGAGGAGTGGAAGAATTGTGTCTCTTCCTTAAGCTCCTCTCTCAGCCTCCAGTCCTGACTCCTTATAGCATATCTTGCAAAAGTACAGAACCGTATCGGAGGCTGTGCTATAGCATCTGGCGCCCTTAACACTATCACTGCAGTAAGACCCTTATGCAGTGCTAATATTGAGTCTTGCTGCTTTTTAACTGTGTGGGGGAGGGTTTACTTGGGGGAGGGGTGTGAGGTGGGATCTGTTCTCAATGGGCTTTCCGTTGTTGGCTTGCATTTAACATTTTATAAAAATTATTTTTCTGATTCGGCCTTCAAGAAACTCAGAGAGAAAGACACAAGACTCCTTCCCTGTCTGGATGCTGTATTATTAAATGGATAAATCAGTATGAGGTTGCATGGACCACCAGGCAGAAAATATGTAATAAATAATTCAGGTTTTATTTGTATTGACAGAATGTTTGCTTTATTCATACCCCTGAATACGGGCCGGATTGCAGAAGCAAGCGGTCAGCGGGAGGCATTCGTACTTCCATTAATGCGGTTCAGAGAAGGCAAAGCGCTTTAATCGTTCGCCTTCCAGGAAAATAAATTAAGTGAAAGGTTCTTGAAAATTTGAGCAAAAAGAAGCTAAAAAAAATCTGGAAAATGTGACAACGAAACTGCAGAGGAGCCAACAGCAGTGACAATAGGGAACACATGAGTGCACTGTCCCAAGATTTGTTGACAGAGACATGACGTTGACATGCGCTGTCTCTTTTGTGAGGCAGTGGGTATTTTCCCCTTTGTAACCTCATGCGTTTTCCTCCGTGGGTCTGGTGGAGGTTTCAGTACTTCCTTCAGGAGTTCCTGTTAGTTGGTGGGAACAGCAGCCTACTGGCTCAGCAGGAAGATCATGTCCTCCCCAGCCTCAGCTCAGGCCCTGCAGTCTCCTGGTCTGGCCTTCAGAACCTCCCAGCTGCTTCCTGACACATCCCCCTGTCCTCTGCTCTTCCTAACCTCCATCCTAGGGTTGAACCTCGCCAAGCTGTGGGATGTGACAAGGTCAACGCTGTGCTCAGTCATCTGTGAACATCAACATGTGGAACACCATGCATTCATTTGTGGACCACAGCCTTTAAAATCCAATAAAGTTGGCTGGAAAACCAAATTTTATGACTCTTCAGTCCTCCATTTATAGATTCCCTCAAGTTCTTTTAACATCTTGAGTGAAAATGCATACTTATAAAGACAAACTTGTGTTTTGAACTTATTCCTGTTTGTATGAGACGTTAGTAAATGGTACCTCCATTTATACTGAGTTTCTGCTGTGAATAAATCCATAGCTGCCTAAACCTAAAAAATGAAAAAAATAATTGCGACTGTGCTGTATTCCAGCCTGTGTTGCTCTGCTGTTTTTCTCAGCCAGTGCTCCCCCTTTCCCTCCATGTGTGACAGACTGACGGCGCAGCGCAGCATTGAGGATGCTGAGGAGATTGAGCGAGAGCGGCGGCAGCGAGCACGGGAACTGAGCCGCAGCCACGACCCCGAGGCAGACGGCGGGGAGCCCTCCCAGGAGAGCAGGCCGTCCGATGCTAGCAGTCCGTAAGTCTTCTTAGCCTCTCGGACACCAGTACAGCAGAACTTAATACACGCTGGCTTATCTACACCCAGCAGGGCCTGCTGAGAACCCTGAAGACTGGCCTGGTTGTTTTACAGAGCCTCCCATCGCACAGTCTTTAGTAAAGGGTCAGGTCACATCCTGCTGAACTGCAGAGCTGTTTCTTTCGAACCAAAGTGCTACTTGCTGTATTTCTGAATACATGAGAACAATCTTCCCTTCAGGTGCTGATGCCAGCAAAAACTGTAGAGCTGCTGATCTGTGATCCTCTGGTCACTGTAGTCTGGTGTGCTTCTCCAAACTATTACACTTTTATTAGCAGGTAGCTTTGCTGCTTTTAGCTATAAAAACTTGAAAAATGTACTCATTTATATGACAGGGTAATTTTTACTGAACCAATTTGGTGCATGTATGTTAAAGTTTGAATTAGAAGCATAGATATGTTCTTGAGAAAAGGAGCTTAAAATGTTAATGGAGGCCACTGATGTGGTATATTTCTTAAACTGAGCTTAAAAGCTTTAATAACAGTGAATGAAGAAGGAAAACGGTCTGCACTGAAATATGTTTTTTAATTTTAAAAATATGGTGAATTATTCTGGTAAACTGCTATACTGCAGTACTTTGCTCAAGGGTACTGCAGCAGGAGCATCAGTGAGAATCAAACCCACAACCTGTCGGTTGGTCCATTTCCAAAATGTATTTCTCCACTGCATATTACAGTCAGTTCACGAAATCTGTCCTCTTGGTTTGTATCTGATCGCATTATTATTAACAGCGGTAATAGGAGAGCCAGTGTACAAAACAGAACAGACTTTTAAACCCCACCTTGGACCCTACTGTTAGGTTATGCGGTGTTTGGGGTTGCTGCAGTTTCTGGGTAGATGTGTGTGTCCATAAAGTCCACAGAGTGATGCGTTGTGCAGTTGCTGTTGTTATTGTGTCTATGCTGCATTCTGCAGATGCAGTAAAAATGAACTATTTGCATCCATTTACATCTCCTCATATAACCATAGTTTTCTCCAAAGGAAAGAACTCTGTTAAGCTACTTACAGTGATTTACTTGTTTGTACTGTTGGGTTATTTTTACTGGAATAATTAGTATGTACCTTTCTCAAATGGTATGACAGCTGGTGGTGGGGATCAAGTTCTCGTCCTTCAGATGATCTCATGCTTTTAAGTTATTTTATTCTGAAAATCTTAAAGCAATTGCTTTTCATTTAAGGTGATATTTTTCTATCTGGAGCTGCAATGTGTTTTTTAATGTTAGAAAAATGCCTTTGTCTCCTACAGTTCCTGTGCAGTCTTCTGTTTACACTTTGTTGTTGTCTACTGGACAGACTAAACCATCTGAGGAGGAGCCTGAGATGACTTGTGGTGCGCTTTCCCTTTCTGTGTCCAGGCCAGAGAATGGGTTGAAACCAAATGACCAGCTGACCCAGGAGGAGGATGAGGGCTTCAGTGACTGGAGCCACAAGATGGAGAGAGCTCAACAGAAGCACAGAGAAGATGGTGGCCAGGCAGAGAAGGACATGAGGCCCTGGAATGGAGCCCTGAGCCCCAGGCAGGAGGAGGTGGAGGAGCTGGAGCAGAGGCGGAGCATGAGGCAGTCTGAGGATGTGCCGAAGAGGAAGGACAACATGCATAGACAAGGAGACCGAGAAGAAGAGGAAGAAAAACAAAAGACTGAACAGTTGAAGGTTCTTGTGAAGGGAGAAGACCGGGGGGGAAAGGTAAACCTGCTGAAAACCCCTAGCTGTGCAAAGACAATATTTAACAGTTAATGTGCTGCATTAAAATTTATTATGGATGAGTCAGCTCACCTAAAGGGAATTTTTCAAAGGGCCAGAAACAAGGGAATGTCATTTTTTGTGAACAGGTTAAAGAGAAGACGAAGGAGGTGAAAGTCTCGTACATGTCTGCAGTCTTCTTGGAACAGGAGGCGAGACCAACTGATGCAGCTGCAGATGGAAATGAAGTCATTTCTCCTCTGGTCACAGTGACAAAAATGCCTAGGTAGTGTGAAATGGAAGACCCTGAGGTCACATGATGTGCTGGCTGTATATTTGCCTTTTGTCCCATTATGCTGCTACACACCTCTCCTTCACTCTCGGCCAGAGGTCCAAACCAAGCCCAGGATGTGGATACGGGGGTGGGAGACTTGCAACATCAGACCTACTACCGTCAGCAGCAGAGGGAGGGTCCAGGGTTGGAGAAAACACAGCACAAACCGGCGGAAGCCCAGCAGGAGAGGCTGAGGGTGAGGAAGAGGAGCAGCAGTTGCTCTGTCTCTCTCTCTCTCTCTCTCTCTCTCGCTCTCTCTCTCACACGCCCACACACACACACGCACGCACAATCCATTAGGTGCGTACTGACCCTCTGAGCTGTGTGCAGGCGGAAAGGAGACACAAGAAAGCGGAGTCCGAACAGAAGGACCACAAACCCAGTTCTTTCAGCCTGACAGGGGACCAATCTCTCACCTCAGGCTACTCTCAAAGTTTCCCCTGGAAGGTAATCCTAATTCTCATTATAAATGCATTCACGACTGCAAATAAATTTCGTAATCCCTCTGACATAACTTTTTTACGACTTAACCTTATTTTTAATACATAATAATCAGTACAGAAATATCTGGCTTGCAAAGAATTATGATCCCAGAAATATTCAGCTGACAAGTTGCAGTGCAGTAATGCGTGCATTTCCACGATGGCCCTTTAATTTGCTTACGTGACGTAAACTTTTGACTTTGAGTCTCTCTGTAATTTGGGTGTATAAATACACGACTTCCTTGGAGGAAACTGCGTATGAATATTGTTGGGTGGGGCCGGGGCTTCCTCGATGCTCTCTTCCCTTTTTCCTATGTGATTTCAGAGCGACAGCCAGGAAGGAGTGACAGCAGAGCATCTGAGCTCGGTGAGTGGAGCTCCTCATGTCACGGAGACTCAGGGCCAAGGCTCGATCGTGAGAAATAAAACCAACAGGCGGTCAAACATGATCGCTCACTGTGCTGAGAGTACACCCTGGCACTGAGATTGGATCTGACAATAAACCAAACATACTGTAGCCAATCACCTTTTTAATATTACATTTTGTTTTAAGGATAACATTTCCAGTTTCCTTTGGTGTTGAAATGATGTGCAGGCTTTTCTGTACTGAGATATTTTTCATCTTGTTTAGCCTCCGAAAACAATTTGTAAAACCAAATAAAAACCTGTGTTTTACAGGACAAACTGTAAACATTTGTATAGATAAAAGTAAAAAATACTTTTAAACATTAAGAAATAATGTCATTTATATAGACAATTGCATTTATGTGTTACTGAAAAGAACAAGAGTAGCACAGTACCAGCATAGTGGTTGGAATGCTAATAATCTGAAGGGTTCTGGTTCCAAACCCACTGGTCCTTCCCCTGAACTGGTATTGTAGTGCTGTAATGCACTCACTTTACTGGGATTTAGTTTGGTCATCAGATTGCTCTTAGCATATTGTAAAAAAATGTTCAGTAAATGCCAAATTATTCTTGTTTGTAGATCACAGAGAGGACAGAGTCACTGGGCCAGTCGCTGAAGAAAAGGCGAGTTTCCGAAAATTCACCTCTTGCCCTGTTTCCATGACCTGTTTCGTTCTGCCATAACCATACAAATTCACCAAAAATCGGAAATCTAAGGTTTCAAAAGAAATAAAACACCGGTTTATAGCTGGAAAGTTCCAATATCCTTCTGAGCAGAGTTGGCTGATACTGCGGTCCCACAGCAAAGTGGAGAAGGATTCCCAAATCGACGCAGTGTTTTTGTGCATCACATTTCTCTAATGTGATTGATGAGGGTGTTCATCTTTACCAGATGTTACAGCTGTGTTTTCTTAGTGGTTTTTATCTGAAAATATGGCCTGACTCCATCCGGCCCGCAGTACACAGTGCTAATGGGCTCTAACCAGTTTGCGGATTGCCTTTTAAGTGATATTGATGATTGACAGTGAAAAGCAGTTGTTAAAGTCAAAACTTTCTATTTCATTTCGGCGGTCCCCTGAGACTTTTCATTTGTCTTCGCAAAAGGGCGCAGGAGAGAAAAATGACATGAGGATTTACAGACGACGCGTTCGCAAACAAACAGATTTTTTTTCGCGCCGTTACATGACAGAAAGCCATCTCGGCAATCCTTGCTTTTCGTTTCATTCTGCTTTTGTTTTTGTCAGAAGATTTCCAGCTCTGATTTACTGCCAGGCATCTTCTTGGCGAAACCCAACACCTCGGAAGAGCGATGGCTTTGCTGAGAGGGTTCTGTAATTCCATGAGTCACATTTTCAGAGCGTGTGCAATGTACAAATATTGCTTTAAATCCTCTATCCAAAGGAGGATAAAGGCAATCACTCACATGTAATACCGGGATGAACTGCTCGTATTGGAGAATGAGTTTGGATGGTGAAATCCCAAGTAATGCACAGTATTTTAATGTTAAGAGGGGGAAGCACTCTCGAATTTAGTGGAAAACGTCTTTAATTTATGCAGTACATGGTCACATTTTGCCCTAGGACCTTAATCTTGGTGCAAGTAAATGCCTTCATGAGACACGTACGGTGTATAGAAGGTGATCTTTGATGGTTTCATTATTATTGGGCAAACAGGTAACTCAAAAAACCCCTAAATAGTACCCAAGAAACACAGGACAAGGAGAGTACATGGATTAGAAGCCCAACAGTAACAGAAACAATAGGGGAAGAACAATATGCAACAAAAAGCTGAATTAGAAGACGCAGTTTAGGGTGCTTCTTCATTCCAGCCATTAGGCGTTTAGCTTGCACAGAATACACGTAAGTCCACATTTTATGACAAAAGAACACTCTCAATTTCACACCAAAGGCTTTTTATAATGCCATGTGGTTGCAAATGCTAAAAAATGTGACATATAATTTCACTCAGTTTTGCTGGAATGTATAACAGCTTTCAGAATGCCTACTTTGGTCTGTTTTAATGCAAAACCGAAGTCAGATAGAACTGTTGTACTCCGATAGCTGCCGACTACGGTGAGCCAAATTGAGTCCAGATCGGTAACTGGCCGGATACGTCAAGGTGAAACAGGCCTCCTCGAAAGCTGTTAAAGTCTTAAAGGCACCTTCTAGAAAATTCAGCTTTATTTATCTAGAGGTACCAGTGGTTTGGCTCTTCTAGTGGAGTTTTAAACTTCTCATAGACTGTTTTCTTCCACTGTTGATGTTCACACGATTTGACATTTTTGCATTTGTTTTAAAACAGTAACAGCGTTAAGAAGACCCAGAGCCCTGCAGTCATCTCGAAAATTGATGGCAGACTAGAGCAGTATGCTCATGCAATTGAGGTAATGGCCCACCTCGCCTTTTCCCTGTTTTCACAGTCAACAGCCACAGTCACCGTGGACTTTCTGATGAAATCCATTTGTCTTTGCGGAGCTTCCCTCCAAGCACACAGTCAAGATAAAAAATGTGACAGCACCAACTGGCAGTACATTAATGCTAATGTCTAGCTTTTTCACAAGTGCCATTTGTTTTTGCTATTATTAGGTGGATAAACACATTTTCTAAATGAATTTACTTCACCCTAGCTGGCTAACATGGGAGGCAGTCAAGTCTCCAGATCTGTTTCGTGGCAAAAATCATAATCGAGAAAAATGTTGATCGAGTCAGCAAACAAATAATGGCCTCTTGGTTTTGCAGAGCTCCTCGAGGGAGGTAAAGTCAGTCAAACAGACACAGCTGGACCTTCCCACCCCCTCGGAGCCGGTGGCATCCAAGAAGAACATATTTGAGGCTGGAGATGCCTGGAACCAGAATGTTTCCAAAAGCACTCCGTCCAAGGCAAGGCTTGGAATCCACAGATTATCTGTTCTTGTGCCCTTATCAGTCACTGAAAAATCTAGGGTAGAACACAGACTGTGCCTGAGTGATGCCTTTCAGCAGCTTTATCATCCAGCTGAAGAGCAGTCGACTGAGGAAAATAGCTAGAGTGACAGAGTTCCCAAAAAAAGCTGGATGATCAGTTTTAACCTCAGTGGAACCCATTATTAGAAGCCCTCACTTGCTGTTTGCTTTGTTCTCTCACCAGAAGAGTATAAGAGTTGGGGTTTGGATTACAGAGAGATGGTTTTTTATAGGTTAGCTGGTTAGCTAAAATATTATGGGGGATTTGGAGAAAACAGAACATGTTTTGCTTCTCAGTGATCTAATGCACTGTCTGTAGTCTTCCATTCCCATCCTTCCATTTCTCTTAGTGAACAGTTAAGTCGATGCCATGAAGCTGTTTGTGGGGGAAGTGGCTCTATACAGTTACCCATTACCAGGCTTAGTACTGCAGGGGTGTAAAAAATACACTACTAGGGATATGGGAATATATGCTTCTCTTCATTCTTCTCTGACATCAAGAATCAAAACCCAGTTATTGTTGTTAACCCTTATACAAGGGAGATCCTCGGGTCCAAGGTGCGCAGAGAAGTGGGGAAAAAAAATTAGAAAAATAATAATAAAAAGATAAATTAAATGTGAATACATTTATCTTTTAAATAGATAAATTTAAGATAAGTTTTATGTACAGCTGTCACACGGAGTGTAATGGAACAGATAGGTTATTGCAATACATCAGCATTACACACTGGACATCTTTCTCCAAAAGTGTACTAACGCTAGACTCAGAAACATTACAGTGCCCCCACCTCCAACAGTGGCCAAAGGAGCATCCCATCACCAGAACACAACAATTCAAATACCAGTTGAACTAAAACACAACAATAACATAAAAAAATCAGTATATACAGTATAATAGATGGTTACAACAGTCGGGCTCATTATTCACAGGTTGCCCACTTGGTTCGAGACTTTCTTTTCACTTTTGCTGATGTCTCATCCTTCGTGGTGAAGGACTGAGTGCGACTGAATGGCAAGGCCAGTGCTGGCGGTGTGATGGTGCTTCAACAGCATCTTTGCGCTTCTTTAAACTTCTAATACTGGTCTCTGCAGCAGGATGCTGAGGGCCTCAAGGTGGGCGTGGCCGACCTGATCAGCCAATGGGTGAAGGGGAATCCGGACGACGGTGGCAAGAACTCCTCCTCCAGGACGGCAGTAAGTCTCAGTGTAGTCCGATCTTCCTGTTATCACATTTACTGACGTTACAGAGTGACAAAAAAAAAAAAAAATCAAATCCTCTTGTCAAACTCAGACAAAATTAAAAGATCTCCTTTTTATCTTCTTGTATTATTTTCTGTGGATCCTCCATTTCTGGATTGCTCAGATGCTGCTGCACCTGCCCCCTCTGTCCCTCCTCAGTTTATTTCTTTGAGCTCTCTCCATTTCTGCTGTTCTCCCTCCATCTTCTCTCACCAAGGTAAAAGGTGCCCTTTTCCTACCTTTCTTATCTAACATATATTTGGCCTTGTCTCCTTTACAAGCTGGAAATAAAATCAGAACTGGAAGGAGCTGTTCATAGAATAGAGGCGGCAGCTCAGCTCTAAGTTGAATTTTGAAACACCTGAAAAATATAGGGTTTTAAGCATGATTTATGCATAGGGTTTACTCTTTATTTCTGTAGTCTGTAAATGTTGTCAGAGATAAAACTACCAGCTTCCAGCTAAGCTAGACAGCATGCTGTACTCTTTTCCTTAGACTGCCCTCTTGAGGCAGGAATATAAAGTGTCACATTTTGGGGCCTGCGCTCCGATCCTCTGGGATTTTTGTGCTAGATTTTTGTGTTAGATTTTTTGTGCTTGAGTTTTTTATCATTGCTTTTTAAGTTATTTTAAAACTTAATCCAAAATAGATTTAATGCGAATTTATTCACTCTTTTCCATTTTTTTGCAAGGATTCAATGAACGGAACTTAAACACACTTTTGCACTTTCTTACTCTGATTTGGCTTACTGAACCACCTGCTAATACCATGTGAACCATCTGATTTGTTTGGCTCACAGCCCACTTAAACAAAATTCTGAGTGGTTAAAATAAAACCCTGCATGGGGAGGAGTACGTAAGCAGTAACCAGCGTCCACAGCTGCTCTAGCATCCTGTCTGTAAGCACTGCTCTCTCCTGCATCCACATACTTCTTTCCTTTATCTCTTTGACTCCATCCTTTGACTTTTTTCTCTGAAGGATGTCAAATATGGGGACGTCTTGCACAAAAAGAACCTTTGGGAAACTTTAGGAGACAGTAGGACATCAGGAGAAAAGAACAAGGTAGGAAATGGTGCCCACTAGTGGTGCACAGTATGGTGTTGCTCATAAAATGTTTTCAGTTGTAAAGAGCAATCTTTGTTGAGGAGGAAGAAGACATGTGGTGTAGACGTGTATCTCTTGTACTAAATGAAACCAGGTTTAGGTCCTACCGCCCAAAATACCTACAACCGGCTCCCAGCTAGAAAGGACAGGAGCTAGTAACTGTCAAATATAAACATCTATTGGAACATAACTTTTTTATTTTCTATCCTGGAACAGAAGACCAACAGGGAGGGGTGATGGTGGGGTAGCTCACAGATGGAAAAACAACTACCATATTTGCTCAAAAAGATATATTCAAGGACTAGACCTATAAAGGACATATACACTGGTGTCAATTACCCACAGAAATGATCAAATGGAGCAAGTAAGCATGAAAGGTGGGGAAACCTCAAGATAGTCTGAAAAAAAAGGAGCTGAAAGTTAAGCCAAATTAACTAAGGAGTAAGGAGGAGTTTTGATGCCAGTTTTAAGATAATGGAGATCAATGAGGCAGAGGTGTCAAACAACTCTCAAGCAGCCAAGAAATATAAAGTTATAGAATGTCACGTTTGAAGGTGGTGCACCCAAAAAGACTGTCTTAAACACGCAAACACTGTAAATATGAATAAATATCATTCTTTGTAAAGATAAGATATTACATTCCAAAGAACTTTTTCCAAAAATGAGCGTTTAAAAAAATGTCATCTTATAATTAGGATTGTCGTATATTTGGGATCATATGGTATATTTATGTGCTAAATGCAACCACTTTGAGAATAATACAGTTTGGAGATATTTCATGTTATTACTTTTTAGTTTTCCACTTTCCTGACCCAGGCAACACTAGATAACACAGATAGTGCTAAATCTACAATGATGCTCACAAATTCCTGAGCTGGACAAATGTGTGCTGCATTCGAACTCTGTTAATACTTCTTCTTGCTTTTCAGGGTTCTGGTTCTCTGAAAAAATACAAATTTGTTGTGACAGGGCATGGAAAATATGAGAAAATTCCCATGGAGGATGACCATCATAATGAGTTCACAAATGGACAATCACGTAAGTGCAGCAGATCTTAACCACCTATTCCATTTACAGTTTACCTCTGTAATTCTTTTCAAATTATTTTTATTCAAGAACAGTTGTCCAGTAAGGTAAGGCCTGCCTCACATAAGTGCCACAAACTGGACTGAAAATAGCTGGAACAGTCTTCTTATGGAGAAATAGTACAGACTACAGTTATCTGGTAACAACATACATTTTTATTCTATACAGATTTATGAATATGTAGAAAATATAGTGAAAAAACATTTGGGGTATATTCTTATCTTTGCATGCTGAAGCCTGAGCATCAGAATCATTTTGAAAAAGTTCACCTTTTTAAGACCATGGTAAATCTTTTCAGTTGTATAGCTCCATTCTGTTTATATTTCTGTAAGCGAATATAGGAGTTTCAACAATTCCTCTAACTGAGAATTGCATTTTTTGTTGTACATACAGTATCAAAAGAAAACAGATCAAGCAAAAGTTTTCACTGCTTCACACATCACAGCAGAGGGATCATGAAATACATCCACCAATTCAGAAACATTTCCAGTACTTCAATTTCGATACCAGCAGCCAGGCTATATCATGTCAAACTGAACTCCTTTCTGTCCCATGAGGTCCATGACCATCACACCTCTCATCCACCTTATTTCCCTTTTCCTCAGTTCAGTACCTTCAACTTTTACACACTTTCCCTGCATTGGAGGTCTCTGGAGAACTTCCCAGAAGGTTTGGTTTAGGCCAGATTCCTCCCATTTTCTGCCACCATCTCACTCCTCACAAGTCCTCCTCCACCCTTCACTGTCTTTCCCTCTTATTCATTCCTCTTTTTGCAGTTTTTGGAGTTTCCATTCTTTATCCAAAGTATAAAGACCACAATACAGTGATCCCTTCTCCCTCTCGTGTGTGAAATCTTCACACCAAAGTATGGCAAAGTACCCTGAGTTTTTTGGGTGAACAGTCACTTATTAATTTTTAATTTATTTATGTATCTGTTTAAATTGAAGGATAGGCAGGACCATTGCTGTTCATTGTGCCTTGAATCCTTTCACTGTTAATTATGAAACACCTTTCAGCCTGAAGATAAGAAATAAGCAATAGATTTTTGGACTGCAAACAGTAATTCAAATTAAAATATTCACTTTAAAATGGCAGTTCTCTCCAGCTATTCTGGTCCATTCTCTTGCTTAAAAATATTTTACAACTGTAAACTGTTTTCCTGGAGGATCTCACCTCAGTTCTCCTTAGGTGACATTATTGTACCTGTGCACTTTTAAATAACCACCTAATTTGTATTTATTTATTTTTCTTATTTTCTGTCCTTTTTAATTGTTTGATTTTGTTGGACAAGAAGTTCCACTGGATGGCAAAAGCTTGTACTTTTTAGCAAATCATTTTGAAAAACTACACCCTTTTTTATTAGAATTGTTAACAGCCTTTTGAATAGATAAAAATCTGTGGAGCTTTTGGAAATGCTGGAATTCACTAAGCTGACATTTAAATCAGTACCAAGAAAGGATGAATAGCTTTCTGAAGAAATGGAAAGAGGTTCTGTTTGAGTGCTCCCATTTCACTCAGCTTGGTGTGAACAAATGAAACTAGAATCATAAATTGCTGATTTTACATGAAATCCAAACAAATGTTTACCACTATTTCTTTCTTTTCACATAAGCTAACAGGACAAATGTAGACAATAGATTTTTGCTTATTTCACCACAGGCCACCAAAAAAAAAAAGTCAAGCACTTGCACTCTTTGCACCTCCAAACCCTTTTGCAACTCTGTTAAAGTCTTTTGGTTCATCGTCTTGAGTCTTTCGATGTAAAAGCCCCCTCTCGAACACCGTAGCGATCTTTGCCAGGGGTTTTGAGGCGGCTTCCTTCAACTTCCTTGCATCAAACCTTGGACAATACAACAGGAGAGGAAGGTGGTAGACAAATGACGGGACTGATTTTTGCGCATCATCAGATACATTTTTACATTCTGCCTTGCTTTTTTTCTCATTGATCTGCTTCATGATGTTCTCCTTGGTTGAGAACATTTGGAACAGCATGGCATCCCACATCTTCATTGCCCTGGGGGCATTTCCTTGAGTCCCTGATTGACTGCTAACTTCTGAAGATTCCATTTGAGACTTCTGCTCTGTGCTGGTCACACCCTTTTGAACCGATTCTGGTATTGGCTCAGGGAACTTTGGCTCCTCTGGTTCCACTACCATGTGTTTTTTCAGCCGTGACCAGCCACTGAGTTTGGATTTCAGGCCTTTTGGCTTTTCTGGTTCTTTAACGTGAGGCTCTTTCTTGGGCACTGAGTCATTGTTTGGTTCGTTCTTCTCTGGTTTTGGCTGTTTGGTTAATGGCCAAATGTGGGAAATTGATTTCTTTTGCAGGGCTTTCACTGTAGCAACTGCTTCCTTGGGTTTCCCTGTTTCTGCTCGGTCATCTCTTGGATGAGTTGAAGGCTGAGATGAACTCAAAGGAGTTGCTGTGCTTGTAAGTACCTGAGAGGGGCAAGCAGGAGTAGGGGCTTCAGTTATTACCTCTTTGACTGCAGCAGCTTGAACAGGGAGCATTTGAGTCTTTGAGGCTTCCTTCAACTGTTCATTCTGATGAACCACACTTGGCTTAGGTACACTCTGGCTTGTGATCAAAGAAGCTTCATTTTTACCTTGATCAGTGGTTTTGTCCTGAGAAAACGACCTAACTTGCATGCTGTTCTCTATAATCTCTAGTGTTTGCTTTTTGTGAATAAGTGTGTCTGTTACATTTTTGGAGGAACTTCTTTCTGTTTGATCTGAAGGTTGTATCTTAACTTGCTGTCTTTCAGAAGTTTTCTGCATTTTCACTTCTGGTAAAGGAGTCTTGTCTTGCTGTCTTTCAAAGCCTAGCATGCTAGTCACTTGGGTTTCAAAACTTGGCAGGTTGTATCTCTCTGCCTCTGAAGCAGATGTTTGAACATTAACTATTCCATAAGCAGGTGTTTCAGTTTGTCTTGCCTGACTGGAAGGTGTGACTATTGGTATTGGAACTTCTGCAAAACTCGATTCGACCACAGCAGTCACGGATTCAGTGCATTTCTTTGTGGAAGTTGGCAGTGTCTCACAAGGAGGAGCAACGGGTCTTTCGTGTTGCTCAAGAGGTGCCTCTGGTTTTTGTACCTCAAAAGAAGAAGTGATCTCACAGCACTCAGAGTTGGGAGTCTTGGGCGTTGACTCATTTGGTTGGGGAGCCTGAAATGTTGGGCTCGTAGATTTAGTGATCCCATAACTGGGCAAGTTACTTTTAATGCCACCATAAGCAACATAGGCAGCTGGAGTCAAACCGTAATATTTAGATCTTGACCTGGGCTTTGGGGGCTCGTATCCAGGCGGTTTTTGATACCCAGATGAAGGTGTAGGTTTGGGGGTTTCATATGTAGGTGTGTTAGGACTTTCATGCCCAAGTAAATCAGCAGTAGGTTTAGATGACTCTAATATAAGAGTCTTGGGCTCTTGAGGAACACCTGGAGCTATAGAGTTAGGCGTTTCTGTACTACTTATTAATTTTGACTCCAAAGATATGTCTGATGGGTTTTGGGTTTGATATGCTGATGTTTTATTGTTGGAAGATAAGTTTGAAGATGAAGCCCCAAATCCAGACATTGCTTTAGGTATTACATCATTCAAAAATATTTTACTCAATGATTTTTTAAAAGCTGGATCTACTGAAGACACATTATTTTGAATGCCACTACCTGATTCGACATGTGGTTCCTTTTTTGAACGTATTGAAGAAGCTTCTACGTGTACAGACTGTATCAAATTTCCGCTGTCATTTGAAGCAGATTTGGTTGTGATAGTACCGGAGGTGTGAATTTTGAGTTTACGGATTTCTGTACTGACTGTGGGGACAAAGCCATTTGGAGGTGACACTGCCATGGAAGATATGGCAAATAAATGAGGGTTGGCTCTTGAGACTTCAAAAACAGGTGTATTTTCCCGATCAATATACGAAGGTGTCTTAGGACGCCCCGAAGTGGTTTTTACCGGTGGAACTTCTGAAGTTGGCCTCGTCTCCATTTTTACTTCAGGTGTTGCTGTTGTACTCCTTAGCACTTCATCTGGTGGGGCTGCACTGAAAGGTATAGTTATTCCTGAAGTTTCATACAAAGGTGGCTTTGATATTTCATAAAATGAGGCCTTAGCTCTGTATATTTTTATCTGGGGAACCTCAAATAATGGTTTTTTGGATTTATGGATTTCAGTGATAGTTGATTGTGAGATGGTTGGTTCAAGGTTCATTAAATTCCCTTCTTGACTTTCTACAGCATGGGCAGCGTCAGATTTAACAGAGCAACTTAGATCGCTTTCAGGATTGATTTTCCTATCCTGGTTCGAAGCTGAACGCTTTGAACACACAACTGGGACCGTTGTTATGGTTGTTATTTGAGTTTGAAATGACGGTGGAGAAGACCCTATTGTTGGCTCTAAGATAGAAACTTGAGTAAACGTTTGAGCTGTGAGAGGGACTTCTTTAGTTTCTGTAGTGCTTGCTGCCGGTGGGGCTGGGAAGCTGGAAGCTGAGACTGAAGCTGAGGCTGGTGCTGGAGGACCTGGAACCTCAGCAGGCAGCAGTGTTGTGAAGTTATGGAGTGGAGCTACCTGGTGATGAAAGGTGTACACTGGAGAGATGTACTGCTGCTGGGAAAATGTTGCAGTCGAAACCAAGCTTGCGTTCTGCTGGTACAGGTAAGGGGATGGCGAGTGTTGAAAAGAAGGTCTGGTGGGAGACCTGGGGTGCAAGATGGCAGAGTGAGTAGGGTCCGGGGTCTCAGGAGGTGTGGAGGTGTCACTGTGCTCCAGATCAGGGCCCGCTTCATTTACTGGGGAGAGGCTGGAGCGGAAAGGCACAGGTGTCTGCGAGGTTTGATGGGAAGCCTTTTTTTTGGCTGTCTTCTTGAGCAGCTTCTGGAGCCGAGCATTGTCCTTGCCAGGTTTGGGCAGCAGTGGTGGAGGAAACTGTGGAGAAAGCAGGCCCACCTGTCCATTGTTGTAGCTCAGCGCTGTCAGCATTTTTGTCTCCTGGAACAGAACATGTATTTTAGTTGAGCTACACAGGATGTAATGCTGCAATAGCTGTAATGCTCACTTGCTTTGCAGAGTGACAGACATAGGCAGTGTCTGTCTACTTTTTCTTTAGATCATCAACATCTGCATCCCAAATTGCCCAGATGTCTTTAGGTCAAAAAGAAAGCCAAAATCACTGTGAAATGCTACAAAAGCAAAGAAAAAGGTAACACTCTGTGTGGCAGTAGGCTGGCACCTTGTCTGAGATGTCCCCTGTCTCACAACCAGGGTCAGCTCTGGACGTCCTTGACATTGCATCGGGCCAAATTTTAACTATTAAGAAGTTAATGAGTGAAATATATCATTTAAGAATAAACCAGAGATAATATCTGTGTTCAAATATTTAAAGCATATTGGTTTTACCATCATAGATGACAATATCTTTATTTTGGTGCTTTAATTCATTCAAGGTATCACTTTACATTTGGGAATCAGCAATTTTTTCATCCCATACGAAATGACAGTAATCTGGTACTCATGGACTCCTGTGTTTGCTCTCTTTCTCAGGTGGGATCTGCCACAGTGAATCCTGAGAGAAGCCCGGGACACACGATGCCTTTGAAAGCCAGCCTATGCTTCTTATTGTCATTCAATCCCCATATACCTTTTTCACTCACATTGCATGCCTGTCAGTAGCATCTTCTTCTGCTAATAATATTAGGCAGAATAAACATGTCAGTGTTGCCTTTTTCACATGAACCCATTGCAATTCCATTTGACTGTATTCTCCATTCCTTACTGCAACATGAGAATTGTGGATAAAACGTTCCGCACAAACGTATTACAGCCTCTCAGAACTATGTTTTTTTAATACAACTCTTTTGATTAAATATCTTTTAAACATTTTTCTTTAAACCTGGAGTTTTTTTTCCAGCCAAGATGATGTAGTGTAATATAAGTGTTAGTATATGTTCTCCTTTTTTTCTTCTGTGGTGATCCTGTGTTCAACACTTTGTTTGCTTCTCTTTCACTTCATTACTGGATGGAAACGCCTTCCCTGCAGGTATGAGCCAGATGCTGGATGCTGACCTTATTTTAGCGGGACTGGAACAGTGATACAGCTGAAGCTCCTCATGCAGGTTATGAGTGTCTCTTGCCGGATACTTTGCATTCCAGTTGCCCCCTGGGCTAGAATTCTGTTCATACTAGCTTGGTAGGCCTGGGGTGGACAGACCAGCTTGAGAACGTCACTGTTTGTAAACACAAGTGGTATCAGCGTGTGCTCTACTAAAGTCTAAAGTTATCACTTACTGTGCATTACAACTGGTCCATGGTGGCCTATATTAAAAAATACCTTAACTAACATCTTTGTTTTCTACTTTGTTTGCTCAGAAATGAGTCCTGATGAATAAAGTATCTTGGTTACATAGCAGAGATGACCTCACCTCAATACCCATTGAATGGGTAACTTCAAAACTGTTAAGTGGAACATGCAAACCGTGTGTGTTTCTGTCAAACTCAGAATTTTAATGCAGAACATACACAAAACAAAAAAGTGGCTCTTTGTATCTCTTCATTTCTGAGCTTTTTTTACTTAGGAACACATAAATATGGGAATATTAGTTCCTCCTTGGGAACATATGGACGTCCACCTTTAAGAATGTTCAGTAGGAGCCAAGGCTCCTCAGCAGTGGCTATGGAGCTCGCAGACTGATATGTGAGAAGAGGTCATCCTTTTAAGGCCCTGCTAGTTTAGACATGTAGGTCACCTCAAAAATAAAATTTCAAAAGAGGAAAGATTAATAATAGTCTTCCCCACAAATGATATGTACTGTACAATGGATTCCAATCTAATAAATATAATAAATTGAATAAATAAAGGGACAGTAATGCAAAAAATTGCAGCTTTATTCATCATAACTACTGTACGGTTTAAAACAAAAAATGTAGCATCTTTAACTTCAGATCGACTGAGTAGTGAGGATGCCCTGGAGGAACAAAAGCAGAGTTTTCTGAAGCTCCACTTTAAAATGTGGTTTTAGGAACACGCCAGTGTGTTTTAACCCGTGATGAGATGCATTTCCAACAGCAAGAAAATAATGCATTGCTAAAAAGAGTGGCAGAAATCTTTATGCCTTGCTGTGAAATCTGCTCAGGCCTGGATATTAAGCACACGCTCTGCACAGACCTGTAATGCAAAGCCTGTAAGCAGTAAATGTTCACAGTTTTTATGCAATATTAGTCTTACACACACATACATACACACACACACACACACACACACACGCACACACGCATGCACACACACACACACACACACACACACGTTTAACATCTGAAACAGATTGTTTTGCCATCTAAGCTATGAAGTGAGTGTCTTGTGTCAGTCCCGAGGACCTGCAGAAAGGAGTGGGCAAAGACGCACACAGAAAACGGTGGGCTTACTTGTTTGAGTGCCTGTCGGGGGGCTTCCGGCTGCTCCCTGCACGTCTCAACCAAGAGTGTCAAAGGGGGAGTCTCATCTTGAGCCCAACTTCACCCTTACTCACATGGAAGGACCCATCTCTATGTTGCTCCAAAAATAAGCCGTGAGCCTTTGCTCAGAACATTTTCCACTGTGACAGCTACCAAAGACCATCAACAAACTCGTGGCTAAGTCACCATGGTCACTGCAGCCAAGTGGCCCCTGCAAAGTCCAACACCCCCTGCTGGAGACCATGAGCTGTCAAACTGTGGGATTAATGAGAAGAAATCCCCTTCAGTTGTTGTGTGAAGCGTAAAGCATGTATCATCACGCTGCAAAGTAAAAGTGCAGATGTTAACTGGCTCATGAAATACAATGGTGGCGCTTGCCAACCCAGCAGGAAGAAATCTCAAAGTGTGTTAAACTGCATTTCATATAATTCCATAACAGTAGGTCATTTTTATTTATGTGCCAGCAAATGCTTGGAAATTAAAGTCTTATGGGGTCAGCTAAGGTTATGATGTCGGTTTACAAGCCACAACAGCACCTCCACTTGGAACAAACAGGCTGTACGCTGAGTACAAGTGCAGTCTTGATTCCAGTTTCTCCCTTTCAGTTCACCTGTTTGTCATTAGCAGCTTTATACAGGTCAGGGTTGCAGTGGCCTGGATACCAGAGCATCTGGAGGAAAGCCAGGCAAACACAAAGAGAACATGCAAGACCCACCCCGACTGAGCTGGATTTGAACCCACAACCAAACAAATGGATAAGTGCAGTGCTGCTTACTGTATCACTGTGCTGTCAGCTCAGTGCTTTTCAAATACTGGCAACACAGAGTGCTGAACAAAGTTTGATGGAATATCGCAATGAAAAGAATGGCAAAATTCAGTTTTTTTCAGATGTAGCAATTATATAGAGGAGCTGAGGAGAGGAAAAGAAAAAAAAAACTCCCAACTGCAAATACTAGGAGAAAAATGAACCTCTGCTGTTCAAGTCCTGGTTACTGCCCACCCCTGCTGGTCATTTCACTGTAGTACCAGGGGATCGGTGTTAATATTTCCAGTTTGAAGTACCAGTGTATGTATCCTGGCAGAACTATAGTCTAAGGAATTACAGACATTATTCCAGCCCATGAGGAGCTCATCTGTCACTGGCTGGAAATCCAAAGGTTTAGTATCAGAAAAGCAGTTCTACCTGCTTAGATTGTGTGTTATTTAATTATCTGAGAAGTTCTTCCAATTCAGTTTACAATGTTTGATTTGTAAACTATGGTAGCTACACTTATTTACCCATTTGTAAACCTGGGTAAATTTTTTTTGAGCAGCTCAGTGCAAGTAGCCTGCATAGGGGCACCACAACAGTAATGGGGTTCAAATCCAGGTCCCAAGGCTGTAAGACAACAGCTTAGCCACTGGATTACCTGCGCTGATCTTATTTGGTTGTGGAACTGTTTTTCGGTTCTCCAGAAACTTTGAAACTTTTCTGTGGCTCTCTGGTATCTTTCCTCAAAGCGTTGAATGATGTCACAAATTCATATCTCTGGCTTATTCTGCTTGCCTGGTGCAATGACAATTTTAGCAGCACAAACTCTCAGTTTCCTCTCTCCAAACATGAGCCTCCGTCACATATCATAATCTATCCATTCCCTTATTGAGAGGCAGGGCCGGGCTGCTACCGGCCCCCCGCCGCCTTGCCAGCTGAGCTGCCTTAGCCAATAAGGGTGCTCAGGAGATCATGTGTCACCATAACAGAAACTCTTAATCACCCTGGGAGGTGAGCAAAGCCCTTACAGCCAGTGTCCGCCGCCAGGGAGCTCACGTCTTTCTGCTTTTCGGAGGTAAGAGACAGAGCCCCAGGGCAGGTGGACCGCACCCGCTCACATCACAAGCTCCACCTGTGAGCACACACCGGGTCTCGCAGAGGCCCGACCGCAGGATAAAACAGGGACCAACCGGTCAAGGCAGCAGACGGGGAAAGCAAACTGATGTGATTTTCTGCAGCATCAGTCCTCTGTGCCTTTTCACGCTTTATTTACTTATTTTTTGCATGTGCATATGTTTTACTGTCCTCCCCGGAGAGCCAACACCGCAGTACAGGATGATTATTATCACATTTTGCAATATCGAAACATACTGTGCATGCCAAAATGTGCGTTTTTTAGCAACCTGGGCTTAAAATGTCGAAAGAGATGAGACAGTGGCACTTTAATTTCTTTTTGGAGTCATACAGATGCATCTGTTTTCATGTGTTTGGTGCTATTTGTGTGCTCGTGTCTTCTGAATGCTGAAGAAATGTGGCGCCGCTGCATATTTTACGCATGTAGTTCTGGTGTGTCGCTTCATATTTGTGGTTGAAAATTGAGTTCTGCCATTTCTGCTAATCTATTGTTCTGTCGGTTCAGTGTTTACAAATCTAAAAGCTGTTTGATATAAATGCTTCTGGCTGAGACTGTCTTGTGGCTTATGTACTTTGGGTGTAGCTGCTCTGTTTGATATGCAGAAGCGATGCACTATGGTGATGCTGAGGTTGAGCTGTAGCTCAAGACCATTCCCCACCCCACCCGCACTCACCTTCTGTCAGAGCAAATATTAACCCAGCCCTAAAAATGCTTCCCTTTGCTGCCTTTTCCACCTTCGTCGCTTCCGTGGCCTCATATGGAAGAGGGATGAGAATTAGAGATGCTGACCCAACAGAAGGAGAGAGAGATGAGCTGAGCATGAGCTGAAATCCAAACCCCGGGCTGACAGACACAAACAGCTGTCCGCAATAAAATCTCTCTAAATTGTGAGCTTGCAAACTCAGGCTTGGAGACAATTATAACTGAACAAATGTATTAATAAATTGCTCTTTTGCATTATAAATAATAAAAAAGGCAGTTGTAAAATGTATTACTCTTCATGAAAACGTGATGCAAATATTAAATGCAGTGACATTTTATTAGAAAGAACATCTTTAGCAATATTATCAAGAGAGCAGTTTGTAAATTTATTATTTTTATGAAAATTCAAGCGGGACCTACTTTTTGAACCTGTCGTTCAAATAAAAGAAAAAAACTGCATTCAAATATGCCAACAAGTAATAAATATATATTTTCAAATACTATATGCATGTCATTAGAGATCTTTCCCAGTTACCCAGCAACCCTACGACCTGATGTCAAAGTACCTTTCAAAGTACTGAAGGCAAAATGCTACAACAGAACACACATCAGTGGGCATCCCACACTGAAAAAACTTCATCCTCCCATCATACGAATCGCCTTAAGACCAGATTTCATTTACAGCCTTGGAAGGAGAAGGTCGTCAGTGCGTAATTTCACACCGCTGGACCATTGCATCGCCGCCGTGTGTTTAAAACTCCTTTCTCCTCTCGACAGGTGCAAAATCCACAGTCACCATGTCTGACACCGAAGAAGTGTAAGTATTAGCACAATTACCTTATCACCACCACCCCCCCCCCTGCCCACCGGTGCCAGGAGTTCTGCAGAGTTCTTCAAACCGCCCTCTATTTATAGCTCTTAGAGGCTGTGGCACGAGTCTATTTCTAGAGATGAGCCTTCAGCCCCATCATTAATCAGCATCTAAAGACACTTAAAATTGTAGTTCAGCTTCTTAAACCCAGAAAAATGCTATAATTAGAAAGATTAATATGATAGCTGACTTTATTAAATAATATACACAACTTGCAGCTTAATTTAAAGTTGTACTTTGTTTCTCCGGAGTGGCAAAATTCTGCAATTTACTCATCTCACAAAATTCTGTGCTAACTCTTTCCCACCCTTTTCCTTACTTTTCAGGGCAGAGGGTAAGTCATGACTTTTCTTTAAATCATTTTGCACCAAAGAATCTTGAAATGTACAAACGTTGAAGATAAATGCAACAGGTTTACTCCTGACTGTAATGTTTCCTGTTTTGATGCAGCAGCCAATAGCGCAGGTGTTGCACCTGTTGTGAACTTGCAGCAAAACACCTGAAGTCCAACTTAGGACAAGTACTTATGATTGCTAAGAGCATCCGTAAAATGCCGTGAACTAAACCCCTCTTTGTGTTTTTAACAGATGTCAATTTGATGCATTTTTACACCAAACCTAGACAAGTCAGAGTTGACCCAGTAGGACTGACTGCGTAATACTGAGCGACACACCACTGTCACACAGAAGTGTGTCAAACACCCCACACACTGACTGAAACACAGTAAACAGACCGTGCTGACTGACATGCTTACCTAGAAGAAAAAAGCTACGATGCTCTTCTAACTTCCCACAAACAAGATGTTTCCACCATCAAGATGTTCTAGAAATGACTACTTGTCCTCCTGCTGTATTAAAAACTGGGTGAGAATGTAATGCAAAATTAAGAGGTTTTTAGGATCCAACCCAGATTATTCAGTGTATTAAACTGAGACCCTGGACCTTGGCATGAACGGCCATTTCTGGTGTACTTCCTTCCAAAGCTGCACAATAACATCTGCCTTTAAAACAGATCTTCTCCCCCTTACTGGGTTGCTATATGTAAAGGATAACAAAGCGTTACGAACAGGCCACACGCTTAGCTCGATAAAACTTGTATTGCTAAATGTTTAGCACGACTCTGTTCATCCTTGCTGTGTTCTTGTTAAGCTTGACAGGCGACACGTGCATTTCTCCTCTTTAACTGTGCCATTTCATCGCTTTTGTTTTTTTGAAAAAGCAAAGCCAAGTCAAAAGGGAAGGTAAAAATGGCTCCTTTAAACTTCCTCCTCCTCGACTAATTTTGTATAAATTTCTTCACCCCCTAATTCTCAGCAGTGTTTCCTTTTGTCGTGGATTAAACCTCATCGAGCGGCATGCCGTGTAATTTGTGTCTTTCATTTTGGAGTCTTCATATCTGCAAGTGTTTGACCAGCTGATAAAAAAATTAACTTTGGTTAAAACGAAATTTCTCAGCTGTTCACTCCTCCCTAACTTACGCAGTCGGTGTGTTTTATATCTGAATGCGCCTGCTAAAGGCAGTCCGTACAGGATGGCAGGGGGCCAGATGGCTGACCTGCCCTGGATTTATTTCCATCCTAGGAAGCATCCTCTGCAAATCAAATTACGCTGACTTAGCGAAAAGCTCAACGGGAGTTTCTCTTGCTCCTAAATACTTGATTGTATTGCAGATAAAAAACTTCAGTAGGCAAAAGGATGGCTGGCGGGTATTTTGTCTTTGCTCAAAATGAATTATTTGCAAACACAAAAAAAAGATTTTTTCTCAGCTGTGGTGTAACACATATTGCACACTGACCTTCCCTGAGACGCTCTTGGCACCCAGGAATCAAATATTAGAAAAGCTGTGACCCTTTTCTTCTTTACCAGCATCTCGCAGCCCTGTGTGTTTTCCACCATTTCTTCCTGCGTGGTCATCGTGATTCACTTCCCTAACTGAACCCTCATCTCTTTTCTAATGCCTCTCTTTCTCACAACTAACCGGCCTCTCCAAACCCCTCCATTCCCTGACCGCTTGCTGCATGCTGCATAGCCATAACCGAAGAGGTTGTAGAAGTAGAAGTAGCGCCAGAAGTGGCTCCAGAGCCAGAGGTAGCCCCAGAACCAGAACCAGAACCAGTGCCAGAACCAGAACCAGTGCCAGAGCCAGAGGTAGCCCCAGAGCCAGAACCCCAACCACAGCCTGAGCCTCAGCCTGAGCCAGTGGAGGAGGTGCAGGAAGGTATGTGGCATGGATATTCATTCATCCTTCCAGTCATGTTATGGAAATCTCTACTCAAGTACCTCCTCTTCATAACTGGCCACAACCAAGAAACCATCTCTGTCTCTCTCTTTCAATTCATATGTATATGCCTGTGATGGGTATATACATATGCGCTAACCTACTAACTGGTCTTCTGTAGAGACAAACTGTTGTTGCTATGGTCCAGAAGGGAGGGCAGTCAGAAAGAGCCCTCTGGGCTGATGGTCCCGAAGAGCAGTAGTCAACTGGTATGACTAAAGCCCGGCGATTCTAACATCACCTTCACCGGACAGGCGAATCGATACGCCAACCTCACCTTTAAGATCACCACTGCATTTAAAGAAAAAAAAAAAAAAAACGTGAATAACACATCGCAGATATCGGACGTACATTTGTTAGCTTTAACTGCACGTGACTCACTGCTTCTTGCCTGCACTAGCTATTCCCCGGGAGGTTGTGGGTTCTTACAGCAAGATGCCTGTCCTGAGAGTGATGTTGCTCCAATGCTGATCGGGTATGACGAACCCCAGCCTCCTAGGGACTCACTCATAACCCAATATCCATAACCTGACTTCCTGTAGCGCTGCCGCACTGGGGCGCAGTAGGGAAGGTCACTAACAATGCTCTAAAGAAGTCAAAACTGTTCACAAAATGTTCGTATTACAATTAAGGGGGACTGGATGAAATATCTCTTTCTTTTGATCTGAATTTGAATTTGTTTCATGTGAAGATCCTTGATGTGAATATATGTCGTCTGTGACTGTCAACAATATTTATATAAATATTTATATAAATGTGTAAGATGCAATCCTCTGTCTTGCCAAGAGTACTGCTTAGCGTTCTTGCAATCTTTGCCCACTTGACCTTTGCAACCCCTCTGAGACTGCTGTTTTGACAGCACTTCTGTCAAAGTAAAGGCAGAAGCTAATTTACCTGCGTGTGCTTGTCGCACTTTTACGGCAACGCAGCACTCGGTTGGAGGGTCCAGTGGTTAAGAGATCATGCCAACATTTAACTTTCCAGTCTGTACTGCAGTAACGCGTCAATCTGGGAACTGCAGAGCCCAGCTGTGCTCCTAAATATGAAGCGACTTTTATGTCTTTCGAAGCCAGAGGCATGAAACCCTGATCCTAATGATGTCCACTTTGCTTCTGTCTACTCCGCTTTCGCTATCAACGCTTGCCGCTTGCAGAGGCCTATGAAGAGGAAGGTATGTGGATGAGTTTCTCGTACGCAGAGGTCCTGCACCTTGTCATCCCCTACTGGCCCACAGTGTTGTTGTTTACAGAAAATAGCCATTCCTCTATAGAGCAGTGGAGTCTTTCCCATGAGTCTCAGTGAAATTGGTCAATGGTAGAACCAAATCCCCAGGTTGCGATTCGCTGAAAAGGGTGAAGGATTATGGAATGCTGGTCATAGCTTCACTGCACAAAGACCCTGCTGCTCATCTTAGCTTTGCTTCCTTCTGCATGAGCATTTCAGACCAACCATGGAAGGAGAACAAGATGGTACTTCTTAGAAGGAAAGCGCTATATTGACGGATGCTGTCTTCAATATGAGGGTCCAACATGCTTATTAAATATGTTGACAGAAAACTGCATCTGTCCTACTCTAGTGAAATGAAACTGTACGTTGCGCATCAGGGTACCTTGGCTATCTTGGAAATTTTGGCATTTTTTGTGTATTATTGTAGATAAATCTTGAGATAAACGGTTTCTGATAAAATAATTTACACTGTTGTCACCGTATTATACTGTTCACTGTTTTATGAAGGCCAGGAAATTCTAGAAGGTTCCACTCATGGTTTTGCCTTCTTACAGCATCTCCAGCACCATTTTAAATACAAACTAGAACGTGACAACCTGGACAGCTGCATGTAACACAAATGAAACGTTTGTCAGCATACAAAACGTAAAACAGGGACACTGTTAGGAATGAGAAACGGAAACCACATGTTTGCTTTGTGTCCTGAAAGTTTGCTTTTTCATTATGCCTTTAAAGTTTGTAGGCCTCTAACCCTGTGACTCCTTGTTCCTTTTTATTTTTTTCCTTTTACTCAATAGAGAAGCCAAAATTCAAGTAAGTAAAATCCACAACATTTGCTGACCTTCATCTTTGCTGTGTACTGTATTTTGCTGCTGAGAATGTGGTATTTCGTAAAATTAACTTTTTTGACATAAAGAGAAAACTGGTTCAATGCGTGTGAGAGTGGTAAAAATGACATTTATATTATTTCATACTTTCAGACCCACTGCACCCAGGATTCCCGAGGGTGAAAAAGTGGATTTTGATGTGAGTAAAATCATGTTTGATCACATCTGAGGTTCATCCATCTGTTGGGACATAGAACTTGAGCTCAACTGGTTCAAGCCAACGGCCTTGTGTCTCTGGGCACATTTAACATTTGCAGGACATCCAGAAGAAACGTCAGAACAAAGATCTCATTGAGCTGCAGGCCCTGATCGATGCTCACTTTGAGCACAGGAAGAAGGAGGAGGAGGAGCTCATCGCCCTCAAAGAAAGAATCGTAAGAGAAATGAAGAGCAGCTCTGGGGTTTGGTGTCTCCCCTGTTGGAGTGGAGGTCTAACAGCATCACGTGTTTGCATGTGACACTCTAGGAGAAGCGCAGAGCGGAGAGGGCTGAACAGCAGAGGATTCGGGCTGAGAAAGATAAAGAGCGCCAAGCCAGACGTGAGGTGTGTCTCTTAGAGTTTCTCTCTGCTGTAGAAAATTGTTTAACTCATGAAGTGTCTGCAGTAAAACCATACAACCCTGAATTAAAGATGCTTGTGTGTATCATTACATTCTGAAATGTAATAAGCCATATAAACACTTGGACTTATTACATTTCAGAAGGTAAGCAAGGTTGAACCTGGTTAGTACTCGAAAGACAGCTCACACAGAAATAAGGGGATAGGGAGCTTTTTGATGCCAAGAGTTTTATTTTTGCCTCTTTCTTTACCGATAGGAGTTTTTTTTTCCTCTCCTCAAGTGTTCTAACTTGAGCTGAATTGAATTGAATTGAATTGAGTAAAGTACTGCTTCCAGCTTGTCTATGCTCATAATCTGCTTGTGGTCAATCCTACAGGAGGAGCGTCTGAAAAGAGAGGAGGCTGACGCTAAGAAGAGAGCTGATGAGGAGGCCAAGAAGAAGACTGCCCTATCCAGCATGGGCTCCCAATACAGCAGCTACTTGCAGAAGGTGATGCAATACCTTGGAGGCCTGAGATCAAGAAATAGACACTGCTGCTAATATGTTACCTTCAACATAATTTTTCATATCTCTACCCTACGCCTGTGACCTGATTGTGTTTGATATGCATGTCTTTTTTGGTAATAATACACAAGCATCTTTAACTTTTACACATCCTGTCTTCCTCCTACTGTGGCATCTACAGGCTGATCAAAAGAGAGGGAAGAAGCAGACTGAGCGTGAAAAGAAGAAGAAGATCCTGGCTGAAAGACGCAAGCCTCTCAACATCGACCATCTGAATGAGGACAAACTGAGGTAAGAAGCTTTGGTCATCTTGCCTGTATCGGTCTGTTTAGATATCAGTAGGCTTGATGATAGGGGGTAGTGAAGTCAGTTGCTGGGATTTAAGAGTTACATCACAGTGTCTGACTTAGTTCATTCCCACACCTGTCCCTCTGTAGGGAGAAGGCTAAGGAACTGTGGGAATGGATGCATACACTGGAGTCTGAGAAATTTGATCACATGGAGAAGATGAAGAAGCAGAAGTATGAGGTGAGTGATCCCTCCTCTGGGGACCAGCATGCTGAGTGGGGCGGACTGTATGTTACCCTTTACATCCGTATCATTCACAATTTTTTTTAAATGACCAAAGTTTAAGCAAAGATAACCGAAGACAACACATCTGTACCGAAGAAAGAAGACAGGTGTGAATCAAAGAGATGAGGCAAGATACCTACCAGGAATCAGCACTGAAGTGACAGACCATAAAATGGCAGCCAGAAAGGCCATTAAATTAAAAAAAGGCTTATTTATGACTTAGACAAACAGTTATTTACAAATTGATTTCAGAGTGGTCAACACCACAGTCAACTTAAGTTTCCGTGGAACAGTGGATGGCTTGGATGAGTGAAGTTCGTTCTGTGTATCGTTCATCCGCCGTTTAAGGCGCAGGCAGGAAGGCGAAACTCCACCCTGCCGTGAAATTTTGCCGCGTGCAAATGTGAACCAGCTGTGCTTTGGTTTCATCCAGGTTACAACACTACGTAAGAGGGTGGAAGAGCTGAGTAAATAGTAAGTAATGTAGCTCGAGGTCTGAAGGCAAAGGGCACCGCTGGCAGCGCATGGTCTGCCTGCATGGGACGCACTGAGGGCATCACGAAAACGGGGCAACAGGTCAGCACCTGAATGCAGGCGGAAACGTCGCAAACTCAGTTAACACCCTGGAAAATGGGTCTTGCGTTTTAGGTTGGACAACTGTTTCCCAAATTTTCCTTAAATTTTGATATTTAGTGAAAATATAACACACGTAAACTATGGGTAAAAAAGACATTTAATTCTTTCAATTGGATTTACTTAAAATTTTCAGTTAAAATTTAAAGGAATACAGATCAAATCTGTGGTTCTTTGCACTGTTGTGTAAGATCTGTTGCCCCTAGTTTTCCAGAGGCCTTCAGGCAAAGTGCCTTCACAGGTAAGTGATGCTTTCAAGAGAGCTTTGAGGTCCAACAAAAGGTCTGCTCACTCTTTCTGACCGGAGTCAAGGAGCTTCCAGGTGATCCTTGCTGGGAGTCCCGAGGAACAGTTTGTTTCTGCCATTTATTTCTTTGTGGGTTGGAAAACCCACAGGAGCACTGCAATGCAACGAGAGGTGGCTCATAAAAATGACAATTTCAAGCCTTCTCTTGCATTAAAAGACATTTCAAATGGGTCGCTCAGCTGCATCTCCAGGCAGACACAAGGTGGGGTGGGTATGCAGTTTGCCCTGGTTTTCTCCCATGTGGGTCCACCGACAGTCTCCAGTGGAGGGAAGTTCTCTCACATGTTGGTCACCAGGTAACCAACCTGTCCACTTTTAAATGCGCCCATGTATCGTTTCCAGGTGACCACTCTCAGAAACCGCATTGATGAGCTTCAGAAGCAGTAAGTAGCACCATGGTGATCCACTTCATCTTCCCTCATAGCAGCATGGGAATCTGATGCATTTTCACTTCAGGGAGGTCCCTGGCCTGCCCTTAAGAAATTTAATTTTCAATATTAATACTTCAGAAAAACCCAGATTATGTTAAACACCCCTAACCTGAGAGATATTACTGAGCTTTGCATTTTCAACTTCACATTTAACAAAAAAGTAAATTTAATGCTAAGCTGCATGCAGTGACTAAGAATCCAATTCACTGTAGATGTTTTTATAAAAGTTAAATAAAAACTCACACACAAGGGCAGACATCAGCACTCCACCCTTAAACCTCAGCTACTATTCGCTTTTCACCACCTTTTCCTTGAGGAAGAAGGCCTCAAATGGTAAAGACGTTACTTTCAGAGGATCAGCAGACCTGCTGGGTGCCGCTATTATTTATTACATATATATTATATACATTTATATTATTTATATATTACAGTATATATTCTCATACAACTATGAGAAAGTGAAACGCTGGCCCTTCTGCTGTAAGTTGTGGTATTTCCTACCCTTCCCTTACTGGATCAGAGGTAAATGATGTGCAGCCTCGATGGAAGTCGTGTGCTTTTGCGCTTTTTATGTGGCCTTACAGCAGGACTTAAGACTTTTTATTGCCTTTATAAAGGGTTATAATCAGGACAAGAACAGTACAGTTCTGGGTTCTGTGCAAAAGTGTTTGTTGAACTTGCATGAATAAGGTGTGCAGTAATGGTAGACACATTAAGTTAAATATTTAGGATTTAAGGCCTTTTTTCAAGCAGGACGGTAGGTAATGTATGCATGGAGTGATGGGCTGGCATGTATTTGTGATCATCAGCACAGTCAATTTTCTTTTGGAAATCAAAGATAAATTTAATGTGTGTTTTATTAGAATTACCACGCTTTGCAAATGTATCCACGTCCTGTGAATGCTTTCAGATGCTCCCAGGTAGCTAATGATTCTTTTACACCTTTATGGTATTTTGTTGTACTAGTCTAACGCAAGTACGAGTGTCCCAAAGCGTCCCTGTCAAAGTCCCAACTTCAGCCCTTTTCAGAATTATTGGCACGCTTTGAAAAAATTGGTTGAGCGCTGACCAAATTTTTTTTTGAAAAAATTGTTTGAGCTCTGACCAAAGAAACTAGAAATTATAGCAATTCCATCAAGAGAAGATGACAAACATTACATTCAAGTGTGCAAAGCTTAAAGACAGCCACACCTACAGACTCACGCAGGTGGCATTGTGCTAACCGGTAGCCCTGCTAGACATTAAGATGTGGGGTGTGAATATTTATGTATGTAGCATGCTTCAGGTTTGCTTGCAAAATCTGCAGGGTGCTAGAACATTTTACCTTTAAGCGTTTTCTGATCCAGCATGTGACTTTGCTACAAAAGTACTACCTGGGCAAGTGTTTGGCCGTCATTAGACACATTTGAAGGCAACTTCTTGCGATGCGCTCAACTGTGATTTTCTTCACGTGGCTGTATTTGTTCCGTTTACCGTATTACAGCAGCAAGAAGGGAGCCGCCGCTCGCCGCAGAAAGTAAAGCATCCTCTTCCCAACTCCCGGACCTGCACTGCAGCTCAGAGCTCGGACCCCTGCCGGCGTGGACCCCTCAGCTGCAGACCTCTACACCCTGGCTAGACCGCTCACACTCGATGCTTCACAGCTTATTTCCTGTTGCAAGACCTCCAGATGTAGAAATGAGTTGTGTGTAGGCTACTCTGGATGGTAGCCTTTACTGCACCTTCTCCCACTGGACTGTTTCACTCTCCATGGCTTTGTAAATAAAGTGTGATCCTTCAGCCTTACGCTTCTCCACATCTGTTATTGCTGGCAGTTCACTAACAATAATAATAAAAAATGTAAAAAATCTTTCCTCTGAATGTGAACTTCAACCTTCGTATGTTCACAAGTTCGGGAAAATGCTGCCAGATTTTCTGAGGAAGGGAAGAATTTCAAAAGGAAACGTTTGTATTATAAGGCAGTGTGATGGAACTCAAGCTGTACACGGTTGTTTTGCGCCGTTTTCCTGGGCCAAGCGCGTTATGCGGCGCTTTAGCGGAAAGGGGCGCAAACCGAGTGCTGGGGTGTTGAACCCCGCAGATACGAGACGTCGCATCAGACGACAGGGAGGATCGTTCCTGTTTTAAACAAATGTAAGATTTGAAGCTCAGGTCAAAAGTTTTTTCTTTTTTTTCCCCACCAGATAAACCGTCCACAGGCAAGCAAAACGCGCATCTCTCCGGTATGACGTGCTGTGATCTTTCAGGCTCTTTAGACTATTTTAGATTTTTATTTTAGAAGCTGACCTCTCACAAGAACAGCAAAGTGCTGAACTGATCCGATTTTTAACCACCGAATCAATTTTCTAGTTTAATCGTGGCGCCAGTTTAAAATTCTTTATTGTGGTTAAGAAACGTTTGTCATTGAGCCGTTGCGGTCACAGAACGCGGTCCCCTTGTACTTTAAATATTCACTTTTAAAATGTATTCGTTTATTATTTAAGTGCTACTATAAAGGAAATTCTGTTCATAATTAATGACATCGAATTAGTACAAAAATTCTGTATATTACTTAGTACAAGAACAATTTTTGCCACTATTCTATGTTTTTCTCAGCTGTTGGTGCTTTATAAATCTTACTATAATTTACAAAGAGTAACCATGACGTTAACAATATGACATGATGAAAAGATCTGCAAAATAATAATAATAATAATAATAATAATAATAATAGTTGCTGTTGGACTCCTACAATTCAAAGACACACTAAATTACATTATAGAAAATGTATAAAAAATGTAAATGTGATTTCCATTATTTTTGTTTAAAACTAGCATAAGAAATTTCTTTATATGCCACAATGTTAACGAAGCTGTCTAAAAAATTGCCGGTTTTTGTCCTAAACGCATTTCGAGAAGCATTCATTTTCAAAGTGAACAATAAAAAAAAAGAAGAAATTCTGTATAAATAGCCATAATCGTTCTTTTATTGAAGCATCGACATTCACTCAGTTTTAAGATATATAAATATAAATTTCCATCTGACACAACAAACCAGGCGCGCCATCCACAAAGCAGCATTAAATAGTCTTAACAAACCAGCTCTTATGTACAAAATATACAAAAATGGTCCTCGTTTTCAACATTAAATTACGAATGATTCTTCGGCTGACAAATATCAACACATGAACAACAGTGACGGTGGCACAAAAAAACGCTCTTAACGATTTTAAGTTTAAATGTAAAATGAAAAACGTGATCGGATACAGTTTATACAGATTAATAACGGGCCAAACCAGTCAAAAATAACATTGAACTTGAAAGTTAAAAATGACCCAGCAGCTGCGAATATGTGGCAAAGATGAAACGACATGACAAAAAGGAGCGGCTCCTTAACGCAAAACAGACAACGACTGTGATTTTTTTGGGAAAATTCAAAAATGTAAAATTTGCCGCTGCGCCGATTTAAAACGGTCGTTTTGTTCGCGTCTTCTGTTTTCAAGGAATTTATTTGTGATGAAGAAGAAGCAAGTGGCTTCGCTCGGAGGTCCTTCATAAGACATGGTAGATGGGGTCCAGGTCCTGGGCGGGCGGGGGGCAGCTGGGGGGCGACTGCAGGGCCGCTCCGGCCGACAGGAGGGAGCCGCCCGACGGGGAGCAGGCCCTGCAGTCGGGGGCGTCCGGCACGGTGGGGCACGGAGAGGTTTCCGTGGAAATCCGCTCGATGATGCTGGACAGACAGTCCAGACTGGAAATGACGGGGTTCTTGTTGCCTCTGGAATCTGCAGATAAAACAATGCGCACGAAAATGTCAAACTACTTCTACTTCATACTTTCCCATTTCTCAGAAATATTCTCGTTTCCCCCTCTCGTTACAAACTGTACAGACCAATGTGCGCCTAAATCAAACTTATCAATGTGTGTCGTTTACAGTCGCATTCGTTTGTAGACCAAGTTTAGCCGCAAAATATTTTGAAAATTCAAATACTTGCCTCGACTAATAATTTCGGCAAAATTAAAAAAACAAACAAACAAAAAAAGCAACAACAACAACAACAACAACAATAATAATAATAATAATAATAATAATAATAATAATAATAATAATAATAATAATAATAATACATGTTCCTGTACCATTGGGGGCGTCGCTGAAATAGACGCTGTCGTAAGTCTTACTTTTGCCGGAAGCGCACGTCGGAGCGTTGAAATCCATCTGCAAACGAAATATCATAAATACGTGAGACAGTGCACACGCCAAAGCAGGAAGCAGAGGGCAAACCCTAGGCGAACGCCCGCGCTGCACCCACCATGCCGTCCGAGCAGTTGGAGCGGGGGCTCGACGCGTCCGAGTCCGCGCCGTAGCCGTCCAGCAGCGGGCAGAAGCTCTCCTCCCCGCGGCCGCCGCGCAGCAGCGCCTGCAGCGACTCGATGTAGCTGATGGCGTTGCGCAGGATCTCCACCTTGGGCAGCCGCTGGCTCGGGTTAGCCGACGTGCAGCGCTTGAGCGCCTCGAAGGCGTCGTTCACCTTGCTGAGGCGCCGCCTCTCCCGCATCGTGGCCGCCCTCCGGCGGTCCGCGCTCGTCGTCTTCCGCTTGCACGCCTTGCACGCCCACAGCAGGCAGCGGCCGGCCTGGCGGTGGCCGCTGGGCGCGCGCACGTGCTCGTCCTCGGCGCCGTCGCCGTGGCGACGGTGCTCGTCGGCCGCGCGCAGGAGCCCCGCGTGCACGAGCCGCGGCTCCAGCTCCTCGAAGAAGTGCAGGTCGCTGGCGCTCAGGCACGGCTCGTCGTCGTAGAAGTCGTCCGCGGGGGGCATCGCGAACGGGGCGTCCGGCAGCTCGAAGCCTCTGCTGTCGAACTCCATGGCGACCGCGGCGTGAGGAAAGGTGGCTCTCAAGGGCCGTTTGCTCGACCCCCCTGGGGTTCGGGACTGTTGCTGATGCGGGGGGCTTGCGGGGGGCATGCATATATGAGCTCGAGACAGAGGGGCGTGCCTCGCCTTTTTGACAGCCTCACCCACGTCCCGAGGTCCTCCTCCTCCTCCTCCTCCTCTTCACGGTGCATTTTAACCCCCCCACCCCCCCGAGACCCAGACCACTACAAGGGATGGATCACATTGTACACCGTCAGTTCGGAATAAATATGAAATAAAATGCGCTGCAGTATAAACAGAAACGAGTCGGTGTCTCGACCAAACTGTTTTTATATTTACACACATTTACAAATCGGATTACAGAGCTGTGATGTAACAGATTCGTCTGTACTTTTTGTTTGAAGCTATTTACAAACTATTACGAAACACTAATATCTAATATATAATAATATCTAAAACTAATAAGTAATTTCCTTTGGGATAATAAAGTTTTCAGATTGAAACATTTTTGCTGTGAAAAAAACTAAAGGATTTATGTTTGGTTCAGTGTCTTTTAAATACATTCAATACATTTTACATATATAGCTATGAAAACTACTATCTTCGTGTTTAGCTAATTCTTTACATATGCATACATTTTATATACATTTAATTTTTTTTTCCACTGCAATCCTTTTGTAAATGTTGTGTATTTAGCGGAACTTTCGCAAGATAACAGGGACAGCTTTTCACAAATTCCAATTTGGAGCTTGGCCTTTTGTGTTCAGAAATTGTTTAAAGTCGTTTAATTTTTTAAAAAAATGTCTTTTTCATTCATTCACTGGTTCGCACAGATCGAGTTTTTTTTTTTAATCTTAGCATCGAATTTGAGGGACTGCCCTGCTAAGTGGGAATTAGCGAACAATAGGGGGCGCAATGGAGTCGACTGGAACCGTCAAGTGTCGGAATCACGAATAATGGAAACTAAAGAAAACCAAGAGACCAAGACTGTGTCAAATCACAGAATAAAGTTGCGTCGAAACACACCAACGATAACTAATAATTTTAAAAATAAATAAAATTAAATCGATCAGAATGACCATAGATAATGAGCAGAATAAACGTTGGTTTAAAGAATTCTGCTGTGCTTTTATAACTCAGTAGGACATTTTACAGGTATTTCCACTGTTGTTGTTGTTGTTATTATTATTATTATTATTATTATTATTATTATTATTATTATTATTACTAATAGTGAAGATGAGTGTTCCACACCCAACACTTACATGTTTATACTGTTGTTTTTTGCCTTGGTGTAGGTAAAGGCATTTGTTCATTTTGTCATTCCAGTATATATTCCATATAGAATAATTGTATTGTGTTTTTCACAGGAATGGACAGTTTGGAAACATGGCATCTAAAAGGTCATGTGACAGACATCAGAGTGTGACTGTCTGTGTGTGGCTCGGGGGTCATGTCCTGAACAGGAAACACACCTAGGTCAGGTCAGGTCACAGCTGTGGTGTGTGACCTCCTGTACTCAATGACTGCTACCTGAAGATGGTTACTGCTGAGCTGTCCCACAAATTCTCCCAGGTAACTCCCTGGTGGCTTTGCGCTCAGACCTCCACTGGGTGAGCCACACTCTGCTTATGTCAGTAAATCTAGTTTTACCACCTTACAAAAAGTAGCAGACTTTATAAAATTAGACATGTATGTATTATTTTTTCCATCGTGGACTGGTCTCTTGTCTGGATTTTAACCTGTATGACATAACATTCTAAGCGTAATATACATAGAGTTAGGCAATACATTAAGATCATTTGACTTAAATTTTGACATTTAAATTACATTTTCCTCACAGTTATATTTTCTAAAAATTCTCTGTTGCTTAGTGTAAAAGGCCTGCATTTCCATTTGCCACCATTAGGGGCAACAAAACACGCTCAGCCAGAATAGAAATCCAAATGGTGCTGTGGAGGTGATACAAGAAGTAGGCAACTTATGTATTTTTTGATGTTATCATGCAGACGGTCCCCGACTTACGATGGGGTTACATTTCGATAAACCCATCATAAGTTGAAAATGCATTTTATACACCTAACCTACTGTCACACCTGTAGCTGCTTCAGCAACGGAATATAGGCAGTGTCTCCACCCCTGTCTTCAGACTGAGCATTGATTGGCACAGGAACCCGGACCTCCTGTAAGCGCCCAGTCTTCCACTGACCTCAACCGTTTGTATACAGTCACGACCGCATGGCAGACTGGGAGATGCAGATCGCTGTCACTGCCCAGTCTCATGAGAGAGTATAGTACCACATACGTATCACTTGCCTGGGAAAAAAATCTAAATTCAAAATTCAAAGTGCGGTTTCCACTGAATTGCTATCGCACCATCGTAAAGTAAAAAAAAAAAGTTAAAAACCTACAAGTCGGACCATTGTAAGTCGGGGACCATCTGTATTTTACAATTGCTATACCTGAGACTTTTACAGAAACTGCTAAATAAACAACAAATAAAAATTTACAGAGTTTTCTGTTTTCATGTAGTGAATAAACAAAGATACCTTTAAATTATTATGCTTTTGAAATGGACCAGATTCTGACAAACATGTTTATGTGATGCCTCGGTCTCTTCTTCATACTCAGTATAGCTTGAGACATGCAAATAGTATTTAAGGTAAAACACTTTTTAATACATATGCTTAATACATATTTTTTTAATCAATAATTTCAAATTAGTCGACTAATATTGCTATATTATACGAAAATATATGAAAATACGCAAGTTGGGTATGAGCTGTTCAAGAAAATAGAATAAGAATGTCTCGGTGAATTTTCTGTTTATTTTAGATTTATATGATGTTTTTAACAGAATGTAAATCCATGAACTAATGGAGAGGTTAAGCTGTATTATTAAGATTTTACCGTTCCGTACTGGGGGCGTCATTTGAATAATTTGGAGAAATACACCAACTTTTTGTTCCACTTGTTTGAGGTACAACCATGTTATTGTTCTGTGAGGGCCTGGCATCCCATCCTGAGAGTTTCCTGCCTCTCACCCTGTCATTCCCTCCATGACCCTGGCATTTAACAAGAAGTTATTAATAATAGATGGACCGATGGGTGTACACGTTTTCCTTTTTTTTCAGCTTGCGATGTGATTTCCTGAATAAATCTGCAAAAGTAAATTTTTTCATTAGCAATAGACAGCTGCTGGAGAATGAATGCTTTTCACATTTATATGTGCGTTGGGCTCCTTGTTAGATAATCAGACAGCTGCACAGGTAGCTGGAACGATGCACACTGCAGGCCCCTGTAGTCATAGCTTTAACTTATCACTGACAGCAGCCCCCCGGGGAGGGAGATGGACTGCGGATGATGCAGCGCTGGCCTGACAGGCAGCGTGTTGCCCCCGACACCTGCTGCGGGGTTCGAGACCCCCCTCCCATAACCCGCTACAACAACACTGGCATTGTGCGACGTCGGCACAGATCACATTGCAAACAGACCCCGTGTCGGGTAACGGGCCTTCGGCACGGACAATGGGGGGATCATGGCGCTGGATGCGAGAGACCCCTCCTCCGCCCCACATCGGCCAGCAAGCGTGGTGCCATGGCAGCTTGGGGGATTAAGAGCAGAAACCCCTGCTTGTGTGCCCTCACAGAGCTGCTTCACTGCACCGCCTGCCTGACGTAACCCCGGGAGGGACACCCAAAGGAAGCCTGTCATGCCCCCAGTTGTTGGTCAGCAAGGTATCAGGCTGAGATTGCGATCGATTTTAAGGGCATACCAGACACCTACTTTAGAATATATACACGTTTACATTAAACTGTCCGTTGTTTTCAGTGGGTCACCAAGTGGTCAGAACCCCGATGGGGGTTCCGTTCCAACAAATTCATCGTAAGCCGACTTTGTCCTAAGGCACAGTTCCCCTTACGCTGGGTTATAGAAACTGTAAGAATGTATAAACAATAAATATTTTCAAATGATGTGTCGTATTTTTCACTAATATATCAGAATTTGCAAATATTAAAATAATATACAATACTTGCATGATATTAATATAAATGCATTATATTTTCACGTTCTTAGTTTAATTTCTAAATGTCCTTTTTTTCACTTTTCTTTAAAGCACATTTTTTTTCTTTAAAGCTAAATTTTTTTCCACTTTTTTCCACTTACTAGCCATTATAAATAGAGTAATTTAAAGGGCCACAAACAGAGAGTTCAGTAAAGGAAACACTTTACTGAATAACAATATTTTATTTTAATAATATTTCATTAAATAAAACACATGTTTAGACACTAAACACTAAGACCGAAGCTAAAAGAAGTATGGCTGCACCGGGGATGTTGTGCGTCGGAAAGAGCAGTGAATGCAAAATGTTTTGACAAAACATCGAAAATCGAAAGTCTGGGCTGTCGCATAGGTTGCGAGTCTCAAAAGACCTTCATTCAAGTTTCTCTGTGTTATTCAGTCTGAGTTGCTGCAGTCATTTTTGCCCTGCTGTATGAATGGATCTAACTGTAAGCAGCTTAGAGTACAAACCTAACATTTTGAGTTGCTTTGAAGGTAAATTCCTGCCAAATGAAGAAATAACTGCATCAATGTTCTGCCCTGCACAGCATGATTCAAAATAACCCTGTGAATGAAATTTTAGAAGTGCGAGACCCATTTTTGAAATAAACAAGACACCCGACTAAAATTATTATTTTAATTTTCGTTATATAGTTAACATGAACGGCCTGTGTGCAAAAGGGCACGGTTTAGGCCAAAAAAATTGAAGGCAAGTTGTGCAGGTGCAAGTGTTTTGTTAGGAAATTAAAGCTGTGATGAGGATTGAGGTTGATCTCCAGGGTGTTTGCAGGCCCCATGTCAGAACATGGTCTTACAGTTCATTCCCCTCTTTCGTCACTGGATTTAAAATATGAAAGGGAGTCTCTGCGCCGCTCGTGTGCAGCTTCACCTACGCCGTTTGATTTGAAAACTCACAGTTTAAAGATGCTCGCTTCATGAGAAGCATCCGTTTCGCGACAGCACTGCTCCGCAATTCTGATGTCAGCCATACTTGAAATAGTGACGGTGACATAAAGCGAGTGCTGAGATCGCGCCACAGCTGTAGCGAGCCTTTGGGTATAATTTCATTTATTTCTAAACTGAGAGTGGATTCCTCGCGACTTACTCTTGGCCTGCTCACGCTGACAGGACGGGTGGCGCAACAATGGTTGTGGGTGGTTCTTTTTTGTCTTTAGCGTGCAGCTGTTGGAGAAGTCTGTCATTGTGGTGAGGGGCAAAGTCACCAGAGGAGACAAGCAAGGAGAAGAAGGGGCAACTGCCACCGAGGAACAGAGAAGCCGATGCAGGGAGTCGGTAGGACGTGGTTGGTTTGGAAGCCTGGAGCAGGTTGCAAATCCGCAGAGGTGAAAAAGTCATTCAAATGTCCAGCATTGAAATTATGGACCTGGAGGGGGGTGAGCTCTGTCCTGAGTCCAGGCTGGTTGCTCAAGCTCAGGTCCCTGTTTAAATAGAGCAGTGCCATTTGAAACCCGCAGCAGTGGAGAAAAGGAGGGTTTTTCTCAGCCAGGGAGTCTCAGCTGAGCACCACATGCCCTCTCCGCACAGGTCTGCTTGGTGTCTGCTGTACTGCATCACATCAGGGGACTGCCATCTCATTCCATGTAGAGATGAAGGCCCTTTGGATAGTAAAGTCAACTACAGGATCACACCAGGGGGGATAGTTCATGAACAATGGATGTGCTGATTTGTTTATGCATTTTGCTGACACTTTTCTCTAGAATGAATTGCACTGATTTACTGCTTACAATGATTTCTCCATTCCTATAGGTGGGTAACTTTTACTGTATCGGCTGAGGGTAAGTACTTTGGTCAAAGGTGCTATAGAAGTAGGTGGGATTCAAATGAGGGTCATTCATTTGCAAGGCAGCAACTCTGACCACTGTTGCCTACTGGCCCACCTGATTCAAGAGACCAAGTATAAAATTTGGGTGAATGTAAGGTATGAATCTAGCATCATTTAAGCAGACGGTAGCCATCCTGGAGGGAGCACAACTCACGCGGTCGCTTTTCATAGCTTTTGAAAACCATCTGATATCATCAGCTATCTGCGTCTGGAATGAACATAACCTGTTCCATGACATAAACAAAATTCTGGCAGAAGCACCTTCAGACCCCCTCCCTTTGATGAACATTGTACGTGCGATCATGTTCTTGGTACGAAGGACTCTGAGAAATGGACGCTTATCCGAGTGTGCTGTGATGTGGATCCTGGAGTGTCATCATCAGCGAGATGGACCCGGGGATAGAGTTTCATTTCTGTTTCAGATTCTCGGAATAGTGATCATGGTCAGGGGTGGCATCTACTTTCTGGGGATCTACAGAAGCAGCTATCACTGTCATGATGAGTTACTGATAAAGCTGCAGTGAAGGTAGTTTTACTACATATATTGCACCTTTACATCTCTGTTCCTTTACATACACTTCCCAGCAAAAAAAAAAAAAAGTCACCACCTGGATTTAACTTAGTGTTATGATGTGGGGTTGCTTCAGTTGGTCTGGTCTAGGTTCAGCAACGTTATGTGCCCAAAAAATGAGCTCGCTCAGCTGACTACCTGCATATACTGAATGACCGGGTTTTTCCATCAATGGATTTTTTCCTTCATATTCCAAGATGACAATGCCAGGATTCATGGGGCTCAAATTGTGAAAGAGTGCTTCAGGGAGCATGAGAGAGACATCATTTTCACACATGGATTGGCCACCACAGAGTCCAGAACTTAACCCCATTGAGAATCTTTGGGATCTTGTGCTGGAGAAGACTTTATGCAGCGGTGTGACTCTCCCATCATCGATACAAGATCTTGGCAAAAAATTAATGCAGCTCTGGACGGAAATAAATGTTGTGACATCGCATAAGCTTATCGAAACGATGCCGTAACCAAAGCTAAAGGCGGTCCAACGAAATATTAGTGTGTGTGACAATTTTTTCGGCCAGGCAGTGAATACGTTGGAAAGCCAAAAAATATATTTTTTCTGTTCTCTATGGTCACCAAACGTGTTCTTCTGACTTTGATAAATGTACAGGATTTCCTGAAGCAAAAACTGCGAATGAGGGCCATTTATGAAATTTGACTCATTGAGCAATTCACCATGTTTTTAGTATAAATATGGATTTTATTTAGCAGATTTTTAGCTGTTACAAGACTCACTGCATTGCGTTAGCATCACAGAGGCCATGTAGTACACTCTGAAGCCTCAGCGGATAGGATGAAACGTTTGTGTATGAACATTGAAAAAGGGAGTTCCTCGGAAGGCTGCCATTCACTGCCCCAACAGCTCCAACATCGCCTGCCTGGAAACAGCACAGCCAAGCGGATGTAAACTGCAATTGCAGTGGGAAAATGTTTTTTTAAGCTGTGGTCTTTTGTCTGCGGGTGTCAGGACACCCACCCGGACCTGCAGCAGGGGGAACAGCAGGGCTGCTACCAGAGGAGCCGTGAGGAGCAGTGGAGCCAGCAGGTGTGAACACAACACCGGGCCAAATTTAGTTCATACGGCCGCAGTCTGGGGCTGCCAGGTACTAATGATGCCCCGTGCTTGGGTGGTGGTCATAGCTCCTCCCTCTATCTGCCCCTCACCCCTGGTGGTCTTCTTTTGCAAATGGTCGGCAAGTAGTTGCCCTTGTTTCAGCACCAGTGAAAACAACGTAAACAGCTGACACTTACGGAATTCGTGTCCATGACCCCTGTGTTTCCATACATTTTATTAGAAGAGTTCACAAGTCACACAAGTCACACCACGAAAGTTTAATAGCAGTTTATAAAAGCAAATATCACATTGACTAAAATGAGTGACCATAGAGCTGCTGAGTGTGGCATGATAGTTTGCGTACCTTGCAAACGGCTGCCATCCGGAGCTTTTCGTGCACTTTTCTTCACCCTCCGTTTCAAGGGTTTACCGAGGACGATGCGAAAAGTCAAAAGTCCCAGTGATCGGCGAACCTGTGGAAGAAAGCAACTTGTGGATCAGAAGGGTCAACAGAGAACTGCAAGAATCATGCAAGTAAACAGATGGGCCACATCCAGGCAAATCATATCTGAAATCATTGGTGTGCAGAAGGTCATCTCAGAAGTCACCACTTCGAGTTTTGTCTCGAAAGGAATACAACAGCTGAAGACCAGTTTGGGTGCCGATGTTGTCACTGAAGACCATGAAGTATGTCTCCAGCAGGAATAAGAGCATGAAAAAGTGGAAAAAGGATGCCTGGACAGATTAATCCAGGTTGCTTTTGCATCATGCTGATAGAAGGATCAGAATTTGGCACAAACAACATGAGTTCATGGAGCCATTTTGTTTGGTACAGGCCGGTGGTGGCAATATGATGGTGCGGGGAATGGTCTTAATACAGTAGATCACAGCATGACCTTAAAACAGTGGAAAATCAGTGAAGCTGACCAGCGCAAGGGTATGTTGTGTAAGAATATTTGACTGTCTTACTTCATCCGTGATTCTACCTTTTCTCTGAAAGCACAATTAAGTCCTTACACAGGTCCAACCGAAGTGGAACAAGAGGAACAGGTGGTCTCACTACAAACAGTCCATCTGCAAAACTCATAGGAACAAGGAAGATCTACACAATAGCTTTATATGTGCACAGGCAGCAGTCAGGAGACTTTAGGTGAGCAAAACTATTTTGAAAATCACAGAGTATTTTAACACGCTTGTTTTTCAAAATGATCTGTTTAGTGGTTTTTTGTGGTTCATTTGGACACAGACTCATGGCTCTGATTCTCAGTGAAACTAGAATTTCAAAAGCGCAAAAACTAAATTGCTTCTCAAAACGTGAAATACAATTTAGCTACTAGTTATGAGGAACATACCAAGATCCTCTCACGAAAAATGCAAAAAAACATACCCTAACAGTCTCTAAATTACAAGTTTGCTTCCTGTGCTGCGACCCCCACAACCGTAACGTATTTCGTGTGACTAACAGCCGTAATTCCCCAATTGACACGCTATGTTCGTCCAAGTGCACTTTGGGATTAGCTGCCCGAGGACTTGGGCCAAGTGTGGACTTCCCGAACCCTGACCGTGCTCCACTTCCATGCTCAGCTTCTCCACTTTTTTTATTATATCAGCGGGGCTCAACCTGGAACTTCAACAGGCAACATTCACATTACGAGTCTATGCCTTTAGCCACTGTGCCACCTAGGTACTTGGTTGATAAATGGCAGGGATGGAGACATTAGACACTCATCCGTGGAATCATCTGAATATTTCTCTCAGCTGAAGTAACTTGCAGCGCGTCCATCCTATGATTCATCAGTACTTACTGGACATTCCCTCAGTACCCGGTGGCCCTGTGAAGTCTATTCTTAGCAGGAATCTGGATGATACTGTGCTTTGCTGGTAAGATTCTCTCATAGCAGAGATTTCTAAGCTGTGTCCGTCGGATTAAAGTTACACCGGGCTATTTTTTGCTGCCCTGCACTACATGGCCCCATCTCCTCCTTCTCGGGGAGGTTCTGAAAGGTGGAATGATGGAATAACTATCGTACACAACCAGCCAACTGAAAAAGCAGAAGGAAGACCATCCCAATTTTCCATTTCAGAGGAAGGATTAGCTAGTAGGGCAACTGTCTACCTTTCATAGCCATTAGGAAGAGGGTTGGATGCAGGAAAGACCCGTAACATTTTGACCATGAGTCGGTCATTTAGCTAACGTCCATTCTGACTGACAACATCATCATCCTGGATCTTCTATTACCAAGAGTATCTTCTCAGCATTGAAGGATACATGCTGAAGTGTGGAGGCTGAGTTCATGAGAGCACAGTTAAGGTTATTAGGGATGAAAGCTTCACCTGTCTCCATGGTGGGTAGAAGTTTCCGAGGATAAACAAAAAGCCAAGACCAGCGTTAAAATGCACTTTTATAGAACCGAAGACAAGAATTTGCTTTTAAAAAAGAGAAGGTGCACAACTGAGAGCGGTTAGAGATGTACGGAAGAGGCCCCAGGCTGTTTACTCAGTGGCTCTGCCTAAACCTGATGCCTTTGGATGGTTTTCTGCCTGATCCCTGTTAATGCTGATAAATGACTCGCAAACCAGGAAGTCCTCACACACCAGGGTGGCAGCCTTGGGGGTGGTGGTCCATGGGGGGGTCAACTCACACGCTACGTCATTCAGTAAAAAAAGAGATTAAATCTGGGGCTTTTTTTAAATGAATGTTTGAATAATAAACCTTATTAAGTGTGAAATGGAACATAATGGTTTGACTTTTTCAAAGATAAAATGATAAAGCGTTTATAAAATTGTGCTTAAGAACAAAATGGCTTTATTCTGTGTAATTGATAATGTTTTTCAGATATAATTTCATTATATTCATAAAATAATAAGCATAAAGTGTATGAGGACTGCTTTCAGTTTCCAGTTTGAAGTGATGGATTTGCAGCTGCTGTGTTCACACTTGGGAGCAGGTCAGTGTTTCCGATGGTCGGGGTTACAAAAGATCATCGATGGGTTATAAAGGTTAAGTTGATGATGACCAGTCGGAGAGACCTGCTCCCCCAGTTAGCCGCATGTGCGTCCTGTCCATTCCTAAAGCAGCGATGGGGAACGGAAATCACACACCTTTTCGGCAGTGTTTTCCCAGCTTCCACCAATATCAGGGCTTCCTTTGGACTGTGAACATTTCTTTGCCACAACTCTCAGGAAACCGTGTGCTGAGTAGAGCTGGACCTTTGGGAAGCCTTCCCATAAATATCGATTATTTCAGCACCCGGTGGTTATGCGAGCAGGGAATACTGTGAACAAAGTGTCGACTTCAGTAAATATATTGACAGTGAGCTGTTAATGTTTTCAAACTATTTAATGATATACATTTTCTTCTGAAATGCTTTTTGCTGAGGTGATTTATTTGAATAAAATATCATCTAACTGTAGACATTTTTACTAGGTTTTACGCTGTATGTGCTCATCCTGTGGCTCTCAAACTCGAGTTTTACTTTTATAACACAACAGGAAATCATTCAAATGATTCTAAATATGTTTTAAAGGTAATCCCTGCTGTCCGTGCCCTCAGCCCTGTGGTGAGAAGATTTATGGGGCTTTTAAAGGGACCGGCCCTTTGTGCAGCTGCTGTGAAAGTCACGGGGATCAGGGCTCTCTGGCTACTCCTGAGCCCAAGCCAATGGGGCACTGAGGGGGATGGCATGAGCGGGATCGTGGATGGGAGGTGGGGGTGGCTGAGTTTGGAGGGGAAAAGACTTCGTCCAGGGGGCTGGACACTGCCCACTCCCCACCCAAATGAAACCTACAGCATGGCAAGCGTTGGTGTCAGATGACCTCGTCCAGGGTCACACTCAGCTATGGCACAACAAATTACTATTATTGCAAATCACAATTTCTCATAAATAATAAATTGTAAGTCCAAGATTAAAATAATGCATCTTCAGAGTCTAAGCCACTGAGGAGTTTTAATCAAAGTGACCAGTTTTGCCAGTGTTTTTCCAATCTGTGGAAAATGACCATTTCACATTAAAAGGGTAAAGCACTTTACAACTTTAAACCCTAAACAAACATGACTGACTTCATGTCTCTTACCCTTGAGTATTGTCCTACTTTTTCTATGTCTAACTTCCTGTCTTTCTTCCTTCGATTGACTTCCTATCGCCATCCTTGGACTGACTTCCTTTAGCTCCCTCCATTAGATCCCCAACTTCCTGTCTCTCTTCCTTAATTTACTTCCTGTCCCTCCTTGATGCACTTCCTATCTCTCTTCCTTCTTTGACTTCCTGTCTCTTCATCAGTTTATGGCCTGCAACTTCCTTGACTGACTTCCTCTCTCTCGCCCTTTGTCAACTTCCTGTCTTTTCATTGATGTACTTCTGGTCTCTTCTTCATTGACTTCCTGTCTTTCTTCCTTTGTCGTCTTCTCCTCTCCCTTGGTCAGCTTAATCCCTCTTCCTTTGTCTAGTCTTTCTTCCTCCTTTGATTTCCTTTGTGTCTTTCTTTGCTGACCTACACTCTCCGCCCATTCACTTACTTCCCATCTCTCTTGCTCTCATAACTTACTGCCTCTGTGCACCTACGTTTCCTACTTGACAGAGTTACTGGTTTCTCTCCCTTCACTCACCTACTCACCCACAGCCTCTTCATTCACCTGCTGCCTCCACGCGTCACTGTTGTCTGCACACCTGCGATCATCCTTCCATGTGAAAGGACACGTTTGCCCTTCAGTGTCAGCGGTCTTGAGTTATTTACAACCATTGGTTAAATAAACCTTGCATGACAATTCCTGCCCCATTCAGTGTGTTTCTTGGGGGGGTGCAGGGGATCAAGCGGCAACAGCAACACACGTGCGCATATGCACAAGGCCGCAAGCCTGAAAACACACTGCCCGCAGTGCTCCACATCCCAGTGGACAAACACTAAGGTCCCGGTGCAGCAAGTGGCATGAGGTCCCTGCAAACACACAATGCAGTGCAACAAGCTGCTGAATTCTTTGTATTTATGCAAAGTTGGCTGCAGCTAAGAGTGGGGAACAGCTTCAACAGTGGCATCTTCACCATCTCTTACAAATGGAACGCATGCTTTATGTAGCTGTGAGCCACAACAAATAACTCAAGGGAGCACCTGCACAGCAACAACACCCGTTTCAGCAAACATGAGCATTCACTGAACTTCTCTATATGTTCAGACTTTTAGAATTCATTTAACACCATAACAATATTGGTGGCATTTTGATGGCAATGAATATGTAACACTGGGGTTGACTGGCATCCCATCCAAGGTGTGGTTTTATAGCTCAAGGATTCTGAGATAGGCTCCTGACTTAACCAGGATTCAACAGTTGCTGATGATAGATGGATGGATGGATGGATGGATGGATAATCTAAAGAACATAACATTATACAGCATAAAAAACATTGTACACAGTTTTTGTCACCTGTGATTGGTTGCAGGTGTAAACAGTATTTTTCAGGTATGCCCAAGTATGATTGGCAAAACATGGTATTTAGGTGCTGTATATATCAGAAATGTGTAAAAAAAAGTGTGAACGTGTACATCCTGGAAGCTGACAGGTCAGTATTCAGCGTGCCAAGGCAGACTGTGAAATACTGGTACATGGAAGAGGGCTGGAATGAATGACCAGCGACACTTTGTCCTGACACCGGAGTTCCTGGAATAGCGCTCGCTGCATCGTACCAGCTGGCCTGGCATCGCTGACCCCCTGACAGAGCACCGCTCACTGGCTGGCCCATCTCCGGCCCGCCTCCCCATTGGCCGCTTGCGTCGTCACGGAGACAGCAGCTGTCTCCAGGATGAAGAAGCTACTTTTTAGGGTGCCAGTGAGTCTGCCCGTCTGCAACTGGAGAAACCCAGAGTCCCCCGTGGCCCTCACTGCACACGCACACACACACACACACACACACACACAACTGGCCAAAGAGCAGTGAGAGCGTCCTCTGTAGGACCCAAGGAAAAGCTACACATTCACTTTTGCTGTGCAGAGTTTTTGTTCAGATTTCCATCTACGTATTTATAATTATTTCTTTCATTGACACTTTACTCAAAGGCAAATTACATTCATGAATGTATGCAGTAGTGCATAATTTTACTGGTGTAAGTTTCTTGTTCTGGGACGTTAGAATAGGTAGTGGGATTCAGCCCTCATTGTCTGCATGGATGGTGGTAGCTACACTACCTGCTGCCCCTGAATTTATAAAATGTTTCTTGCAGGTGAAATATAGGTTCAAACATGTACTTCACTTTTTATAAACTTAAAATACGAACTGTAATATTGCTTGGATTTTTTGGTAGCAAATTTAGAGCCGAGGATCTCCATCATACGGAGAGTCCTTTTCCAGGTCCGTCACTGCTGCCATTTAGCGAAGGCCTGACCGCAGCGCAGAAATACAGGGGAACGCGTGTGGGGTTAAACCAGCAGAGACCTGTGGTGTGCAGATCCCCCCTGCACCTGCCGTACAGTCATGCCACACATGGGGCCAGGGAATCCTTTTAAAGGCCGAGACCACCTCGCCTCATGCCTCGCGTCCCCGGGCGCCTGCAGCGCAACTCGCCGTCCGGCTCTGCTAGAAAAGCGGTGGTGAGAATTGCAAAGATGTTCTGCCTGGAGAATTTCACAAGGTTGTCTGGTGAAGCAGGATGTACGCGGACGGCAGCACGCTCCTCCAAACCTTGACCGAGCAGACTTTTGGGGGTGTAGAAGTGGACCAACAGCTCGTTTTGTTGTTCTTCTGCATGGTTCCACCTTTGCAAGTCAACACGACAGCAGGACCATCATCCCGAATGGTGAAGCTATGACTCAGCTGGGTGAATTCTGCATCGGACCTCATACAGCTTTAAGGAAGCAGTAACATATTTACTAGATCAATGCTTTGTAGTGCTTTGTTCTTGTTATACTTGCACTGGGACTGTCCTTTGTCTGTAAATTCATACAAATTCCACTTATTTACCAAATTATTCCTTTCCGCTACTAAATCCGAAAATAACCACTTCACGACTTATTTGCCTAAAAATATAAACTGCATTTTTCTGGTGGGGGAAAAGGTGCAGGCTATTCGGTCTCAGCTTATGCCAAAGATGCCATACCTAAAACTCCTTTAAACAAATACAGCTTTCCAGCATGTTCAAGCGTAGGATTTCCGCAAATGTATCACCGTGGACTTCTGCAGGACACTTGGCCATCATCAATGCTCTTTCCTTTTTCGGTTTTTAGACACAAATGACTCTGAATGAGAAGTTTTAGCACAGCCTTTTCAGTGATGATTGTTTTCCACCTAATTTCCGTGTGCATTCACAGCGGAAAACATGGGGCCTTCTAACCCCAGCGACAAAATCCCGGGGCCTCCAGCCTTGGATATTTACTTTTCTCGGTGCTGCTGCCCTTCGCCAGGCCCAACAGCTGGGCTTTATAATTTCTGCCTGTTTGAAGGGACCAAGATTTCATTGAACCCCTCTGAACCCCCCATGTCCCCCCTCCCCACGGGTGCTGACCCCCTCGCTGAGCCGCCACACAACGATATGGCAGTGCAGCGCTTCGCACGCAGCCTACATTCCAGCAGCGGGGAAAATGTAAGGACCTCGTTGAAAGCAGCCAATACGTTCATTGTTTCAGGCAGGGGCCAGTTGTTTGGGGACACGCGGATTGTGTTCACAGAACATTACGGCCACATTACCCTCATTGCACCATAATCCAGGAGCGGGTGCCAGGTGGCACAGGAATGAGTTTTTGGGCGGCATCTGGGGATTTGGTGCCAGCTGTTTTATTTTTACAGCGATGATGAGGATGAAAGGAGCGGATAGGGCAGCAGGAGCAGGTAGCTCACAGACCCCGGCACTGTATTTCCCTGCCTGTAAGACGGACTTTGTTAAATCAGAACAAACGTTAGTCAAAACTAAATGGTCTTCCCGCTGCTGAACAGCGAAGCGAAAACAGTCGAAACCGTAAATAAAGGGACTTAACGGTCAATTCTGGGTTAACGTTAAAGGAACGTAAGTGCAGTTACTCGAGAATGATAGCGGATTTAAAAAAATGGCATTTTAAGAGACGAACAACTCGCGATTCTCGAAATAACTCGAAACTTTCCTCATCACAATCCAACTTGAGTCCTGGACTTGATTCCACCACGATGCAGATCGACGTTCGCAAACAAGGGGCCGAATCTGTGCTGCATTTTGAGTCTCAAGCAGCTAATTGTATTAAAATAGTAAACCGTCTTACGGTGTTGGGAGCGTTTTCTGAACAAATGTTCCTCAAACTTTTGACAGTGCCGTTAAACCCATTCCCCGTTGGGTAATATATGGCCCCTAACCGGTGTGCTGCGACTCAAAAATAGATTAAAGGATCGGTTTTCATGCCACCCGAGTGGTGACTTCAAACCATCAATCAAACTCAACACAGCAGAAAAAAAACACAAAAATAACCCCCTAAATAACACAGCAGGAGAGCGCCGTGCGTAAAGGGCATGTGAGTCGCTGGCAAATGCATGTTGGGACCTCCGGAGCTAAAACGCTAATGGGACTCATAAGCACATTTAGGCGCGTTTGTAAGCAGGTTTCCCCAAACTGGCATGCCTGGAATAAGATGCTGACTGACAGCAGAGACAGGTGTGAACAGTCTGGGGTTGTTTCCAGAGGCTCTGCTCTGCCCACCTGTTGGCTGACCGCTCCCATCAGGGCTCTGACCTGATGACCAACTTCCTCCTCCCCCCAAGGGAAGGCCGCAGCCCCGGACAGCCCTTAGCAACTGTGGCCTGGCGTGCGGCTGCCATTCATAAATAACCCCATGCAAACAGACCCTACCTGACCCTGAGTCAGGTTCCAGCTCACCACCCAGCTCCACCGCCCCTGTCGGAGGACCCTGCACAAGGGTTTGTTTGTATGAACAGTATGAGAGCCATTAAACCCATGTTGTCTCAACCACTCTGTCTCACTCCAGTACGACAGCTGACTGCCTCTCTGGGGGTGCAGAGCCAAAAAAAAAAAAAAACAGACAAATCAATCTCAAAACCAGAGGCTGCAATTGCTGCAACGCCCTGGTTGATGTGCAGAACATCTTCCTGGGAGTTGCTGTGTGTAAAACACGAAGATGGGACATCTTTGACTGCTTTGAGTTGTATTAATGCATATTTCGCATAGATGAGCCAGAACACCATTGAGGCACTCATATCCTGTCCCCTCCCTGTTTATGATATAAAACGGGTCCGTAGAACCAGGTGAACCAGGTGAACCAGGTGTGTTACGTGTTGGAAAAGTGGAAAAAGCTGTAGTTGTGTGAAGATTGGACTTCCTTGAAAAACACTGTGAAGCTGGTGGAGAAGGACAAGGAGAACAGCCAGCACCCACATGGATGGACTCAACCAGAGTGACAATGGATCCCCCCGCCCCCCCCACATACACACTAAGGACATGAGTGGAGGACAGAAGGCGGCTGGAGGAACTCTGCGGTTACCAAAAGTCGACATTAACTCAACTGCAACCACAACCAGGTCTGGACCCCTAGACATTTACCTGTCTTTACCAAATGTTCCCTGATTTTTACACTTTTTTTCTTTCCCCACCATGTGACCAAGGAAGTACCTGCATCAATATTTTCATTTCTCTTTTAGTGGGAAGGTTTAGACAAAACACTGGGAATTTCTCCACTTGAAGCTGAATGTTTGCTGAATGATGTCTGAGAAACTGTTGCCCTGGGAGGCAGAGTCATATAAAACAGTACGGAAAACGTGGCCTACGGTCCATCCTCAACCTTCTGGACTATATGGGGGTGTCCCAAAATTCTAAAGCATAAATAATATTTTTATCACGGTGCTATATAGTACTGACCTATAGTGGAGTAATACTTTTATAACCTAATGTGGTGTTTAATATAAGCCTAATAAAATTAAATAAACTCAGGAGTGTAACTGAAACACACACACAATGATTTTTTTAAAGATAAATATTTATATTTTCCCTTACACCTAAAATTATTTCTTTTCTGAATATTAATGATTTTGTAAAAGCAACATCTGTAAAATCAAGGTCCACCAAACTGAGGACGGACAGTCAAGACCAGCTGTTCTGTTTATGAACTCATGCAGATGAATTAGAGACATGCCGATGCAGACGTTTGCATGTTTGGACGTTTCAACAACAGGCCAAACCGGAGTTTGACCAAAAATGGCACCTGATATTCTAAAGTCTTCACGGCGTCATTCAGCTCTGAATGAAGCAGAACTAAGGTGTGTTGCAGGACAAATGAAGGCAAGAAGAAGTGAAGTCGTCTTCAACGGCGCATCAATCTGAACGGTGCAAAAGTGAAAAGATACCAAGAGTCCAACACAAAGCGCGGACACAGTCTGTTACACATCCAGACCTGCCAGGGACGACAGAAAATCCAGTAGAACATCTGCTGCCTATCAAACATGACATTTTTTCCTGTACTTTTTTCCGTCTCTCAAGACTGCTTTCATTTCAAAAGCCCCAGCATTAGATGTTCAGAAATGGCCAATTTTCTCCGTGCGCAGCTGGCCCTCGACTTTGAAACCAGAGCCGGCTGTGGAGATGTTTGCATGCCATTTGCAAGTGGTTCATGCATTGGAGGGCCAACATTTAATTAGTGGACAGAACCACGTTGGACCCGGGCTACCCTGTGAGACACCTCCTCACTGCCAGCTCTCCAAAACATTTAAAGGGAATTTTTAGGGGGGTTAAGTGCAATCTGTGACCGAAACCCAAGCATCCTTCTTACAGCGCCTCCGAGTTGAATTTCCACGGTTTTTTCTTCAAGACAATTAAAATTCTGGATACTGGCGAGAAAGGAAATGGGTAGAAACTTTCTTCATTTTACGATGAGCTTAAATCAGTTTCTTGAACGTCTCAGGAAAAACAAGAGGTTCTTCAACCCTGGAGCGAGAAGGCCACAGCTACACAACACCAACAGAAGTGTCTGAAGAAAGCAACTATCTAAGAATAACTACAGTTTAACTTTGGTTCATATTTAGAAGACATAAGGAAATTCTGGAGGAGTTTAGCCACAGCCAACCAGATGCCATAGCATCTACACCAGACGCTCAAAGTCACCTTGGCAGAGGGGTCAACTAAATACTGATTGGTTTACCCATCCATCCATCTATCCACCCATCCATCCATCCATCCATCCAGTAATTATTATTAACCACTTAGTCCTAAATTGGACTATTACCCTGGCCCACAACCTGTCCCAGAGTTGCATGGCACTGAGCTATGCAACTACCACTAGATGGGATGCCAGTGCACTTTAGGGTGGCCACACACAACACACACACTATGGGCAGTTTAGAGTGGCCAGACCACCTGAATCATATCTTTGGACTGTGGAAAGAAACCAGAGCACCTGGACGAAATCCACTCAGACCCATGGAGCACTTGCCAACTCCGCACAGACTGAGCCAGATTCAAACCGACTTCACCTCTCGCTGAACCACTGTAGCACCAAAAATTAGCAAAAATAATTAAATTTATGAAACTTCCTTGTATGGACAATATTAATATTTATACTCAATTAGAGAATTATTGTTATTATTTCGAGTCTGAAAATCAATGCTAAAGGTTCCTCACTCTGCAAAAATCTTTGTTAAATAAGCTAAATGTCTCTATTACGGCTCTTTCGTTCCTTTGGGTGTTTGGTTTGCCATCAACAGACCATATTTTTTAAATGTAAAAAATATTTTAAAACAGTTTTCTGAAATGTTATATATTTCATTAATAAAATACACTGGTTTCTATGTTTATTAAAGGTATAACTGATTTATAGCACTAATTCATTAAGTCCATTTCTCATCTTTTGTGCTAATCCAGGTATTGCTTTGTGCAAATTAAATTAAATTGAATTTTAAAAACTAAATTTTTGTCTATGAATAAAATAATTTGTTATAATAATGTCATGTGCAAAGATATGAATTGACTTTGTTTCTTTGGGTGTGAAAGCGTTTATTAGGACCAACAGAGGAAAAATGAAGCTTTAATATTCACACAGGGAATGAAGATTTATGGACTGGAAAAATGTTGCGGCCTTCTGCCCATCGTGAACTTGTGTCTGACAGGGAATTGGGCAGCAGTGTGAATTTTCCCCATGGTTGTTCCTCCTTCACCCAACTTGAGCATAGACAACCGTCCTGTTTTGCTTTCATTTGGCTGCTTTGTCCAGATCCGGCTATCGGTTTCAGGGGATTATTTCTTGTTCTCCTTTTTTTGTGCCTGCAGGAAATGTAAGAGAAATATTGAGGGACCCCAAAGGCGATTTCTTAAGCTCTAAGAAAAGCATGAAGTATGATCTCCATATCTGCAGTGTGCTCAAGAGCTTAAGAGTCACAATATTAAATTTGTGGGCCAGACACATACTGGTACAAAACCTTAAGGATCCCCCCCCCCATTTACCCTTATTTTAATAATAAAATAATACGTGCAACTCATATTCCCTTGTGTTTTATGCCATCTTTAGAACTGCAGAAGAAGTTTCCAAACTCGAGTCTTTGAGGGTTATATAGCTACACAGTAAAATCATATTTCCGCAGGCGGTTGCTAGATGGTTGTCTAAGTGTGTTGCTATAAAAATTGTGTGACGCTAGCTTGCAGCCAGCAAATAATCCCCTCCACAGCCTGGTCTATGACCCATGGGCTCTGGTATAGTGGCAGGTGATGATGATGGCGATGACGATGATGATAATCCTTGGTCCCCAGTATCACAGGGAGCCATACATGGTGGCAGCTAAGTGACGTTTCCCTCCCGCTGCATTGCGAAAGGGGGTGAAACCTGAGAGGGTTCAGATGACAGGGCCACCTCTCCTCCTAGTGACCTACGGGGACAAAACATCCCATCTATATGTGCTCATGCCCATGTCCCTTTGTAACTTAATCTTTATCATCAGCCCGCATTGGGATGCTGCAGATTTGTGCGGCACTGCTGTGACAAAGTGAACACTCAATGTCAACACAACGTTAATTTCTGCAGAATTTTTAAAAATGGCTTGGAATTCATTTTATTTTTGACTCAGCAAATTGTTCACTCTCAAGCTCTTCACATGAGACGGTTGAGCTGTGTGGTCATTTCACTGGGTTTCATCCATTACAACCAGGCTAGAAAGCCTGGTTTACTCTCTCGGTGATGTTCTCCTTGGTGGTGGCCTGTGGATTCTCAAAGAATAGGGGTGAAATGCAGGCTTTCCCACAATTCCATGCTTTAGCGTCCTGACAGAAACACTGCAGGGGGCTGCGGGCCGAGTGGTGGATGCCTACCTTCCCGCTCAGCAGCTGCTGCTTCTTATGCCCAGTCTTCCACGACTGGCAAGATGTCAAACCCCACATCTTCATGGTGTCCAACCCTGGACTGTATCGTCCTCCCCGCACCCCTTCCCTTTTTTTGGCCAAGCCACAAAAGCTGTGGAAAAGCCTACAATTCGTCCCACGTTTCAATTCGAACCAAGCGCTCACCCTGGGGTCATATGGGTTCGACTTCAGGGTGGATCAACACAGAACTCACTTACCTGCCAACCCACCAAGTGGGAGAGGGGACAGAACATGCAAACTCCACACAAACTGAGCTGGGCACTGAGGTAGGGGTGCGACCCACCGCACCGATGTGTTACCAAAAGGAAACATTACAATTGCAGAATAAAACATACACCTCACAGGAGGGTGTAATTTCACTGTCTAGGGTAAAACACACCATATTCCACATTAAAAACAGAGTTATAAGCACAGTCTTCACCAAGGTAAGGCACTGAGGTGTAACTGTGCTGTGTACAGCTTCACAGTTTGCTCTCTGTGTTAATTCTGTGCAGCTGTCGAAATCTGTAAGCAGTAATGAGAAAGGAGAGGAGAAGATGACAGTGCGTACTTCTGGTCCCCCCCATACACACACACACACACACACACACACACACACACACACACACACACACACACACACACACACAGATTTTCCTAGCTTATCGGTAAATATGTACTAATTTATTAATTTAATACACAAATATCTACTAGTTTCTCTGAAATTCCAAAAGGACACCAGCTGACCTTATAGAGTACAGTAATACCTCAGTCAAAGCTGTACAGGTGTACAAATCTTAATTAATACACATAAGTGCAACGTAATAGTACATAAAACAGATCAATGATACCTTTAATAATAACAAATAAACACAGAAATCAGCCTGTTTTATGGATAACAAACATAGCATTGCAAAAAAAAATGTAAACATTTTATTTGAAATTGAAACTGCAAAAATTGTTTAGTGTTGCACACTCTTATATAACCAATGTACAAGGGGGATAAAGTGAAGATCCTTGGGCCCATAGCACAGAATGGGGGAAAGAAAATAAGAAAGTGTACAAAACAATTAATAAAAATAATACAAATGTGGATGGATAAAAATAAAAATCGGAATATAGGAAATAATTCATCGGTAATGACGGTCAGTGGTGGTGGTGGTGATCAGGCCTGAGATGCTGGAGTTCAGTAGCCTGACAGCTTGAGGTAGGAAGCTGTTCCTGAGCGATAGGGCAAAACCACGCTATAGAGGGATAAAGCTAATTCCAGTATTATTGTACATGTGGAAAAGACAACGGCAAACATGAAAAGTTTATTCACTATGTAAAATAAAACATTAAATAAGCATTAATGGACAGAAAAGAATTCTGCAATGTGAGTTTAATGAGAAGAACTTCTACTCAACATTAATAGGCAAAATAACTGTACAATTTGTTCACGTTTGAAATAAAGCAGGGGCCTGTGTGTGTGTGTGTGTGTGTGTGTGTGTGTGTGTGCGTGCGCCTGCACGTGCAGGGATCATCTTCTTGCACCTTGGGCACCTGCAGCCATCCAGCATCTTGCAGATAAAGGGAATAAAGGGATAAAGATGCCTTAATGCAGCACCTCAGGGCGTAACAGCGGCAAAACCCGTCCACACATGGCTGACACACCGTCTCCACTTGACGGTAATCCCTCACTTCCATGTCGTTCAACACGGGTGTGTTCGCATCCCACGGTGAAACACAAACACATGCATGCACTGTGCATGCGCACGCACACATCTCTCTCTCTCACACACACACACACACACACACACACACACACACACAGTGTCCTGTACTTGTGCGCAGCCTGTTTTTCCATTTGCTGCAGGACGTTTTGCTCTTTGCAGCTGAACATGTGCAAAACAATTTCCCAGTGTTCTGGAGCGGACAGCTGCGGCGAAAATTACACCGAGGCCGTTGCATTGGGGATTAGCAGCACGAAGGGGCGAGCGCGTGTAAGTGTGGGCCGTGCGGCCTTGTCCTCGTCTTAACCCCTCCTGGGACGCCTAGCACACAGCAAGAGAGTTGGCTGTCCGGATAGAATCACAGAAAATGTAAACGATGAAGAAGATGGCACATGGGTAGCGCTGATCCCCCACATCTCCCGGGCTGGGGATTTGAATGTGGCTCTGCAAGGATTACGTGTTTTTGGGAGCTGGGGGGTTCCTTCCAGTCCAAAGATATGTGTTTCAGTTGGATTTAATCACTTTAAATTGTCTATAGAGTGTGTGTGTGTGTTACAGAATGAGTGTGTGAGATCCCCCTGCAATGGACCATCCACTGTGCATCCTACCTTACACCCTGTGCTTCTTATCCATGGGCCACCGCAACCCTGCACAGGACAAGCAGCAAACAAATGAATGAATGAATGAATAAATGAGGGAAGCGGTTGTACTCGGTAGCAGCAGCTCAGTGCTTCGGCACTGCTATCACCCACCAGTTCCAAGGTTGCAGGTTTGAACCTGGTCCCAGTTTGCACTTCCATGTGGCCTTCCTCCATCTTCACACTGCCCTTGGTGGACATGGGTAACAATAATCCCCGTTCTGTCCTGCACACTGGACGCCGGGGAGGACGGAGCTACCCTGGCATTTATTTTATATAAACTTCTCCTACAAAGAGTGCAGCCATGATCCTCTTCCTGATGACAGGACACAGGGCAGGTGTGGAGCCCCTAAACGCACGCCTCTTTAATTCAGGCCGCGACTCCGTCCCTACCGCACGCCCGACCTCTCTGATGTTACCCAGCATTCCTCTCGGAAGCCTGGAGGCCACCCTCTCTCGCCTAGACATCTGTCCTATTAGCGGTGTTTGCTGAGCCCATTTCAAAGGTGGACGCTGACCACTTCACCAGGGGGCATTTCACAACAACGCCCCCCCCCCCAGAGGGGAATGAGAGCCCCAGACAGCTGCAGGACCTCCATGCCAGAGCTCAGCCTACAGTATGGAAGCCGTCGGCCTTTGGACACGCAACCTGTTCACTCCTGCATGATGGTCGCCTTACACTCAGCTACACATCAAGGATGCTGGACCAGGCCTGGACGTGGGTGCAACTTCCATACTGTGTGTTCAGTTTGGACACCTCTACAGCACTGGGTTCAGACACTGCAATGGTACTCCTGCTGTTACCATGTTGGAGTGTGTTGCTCAGTTATTGGCAATCATCAGTTAGCAGCAACCGCTTTAGTGGTGGTTCAGAACCCATCTTGGAATCATTGTTGGGCTATGAAACTACACCCTGGATGGCACCCCCAACCATTGCAGGGAGGCCCCACACACAAACACACACAAAAGAAACTGTAAATTAGAGTGAACAGTTAACCTGAAACATACATCTTTGGACTATGAAAGGAAACCAGAGCACCCTAAGAACATGGAAGAGCATGCAAACTTCACCCAGGCTGAGCTGGGTCCAAGTCCACATCCAAGAACTCGGGTGGGGTGCTGTGAGGTGGTAGTCCTATGCACTGTGCCAATAAGATGCCCCATCAAAAATCTAATAAGTAATACATTTTTAATTTTGAATATTGGCAGCGAATAAAATATATTAGGAGATATTTCTGGATTATATTTTCTGCATTATTATTGTTATGCATTATATTCAATTAAGCTGACTCACAAAGTAAGTTGGTGCCCCTCAGGTAGAGAATCTGGTCAACCGGAAGCAGAAAAGGCCACCGGCGGCTCATGCAAAATGCTGGTGCAAAAGAAAAAATCCAGGCAGTCTAAAGGCCAACACGCAGAAATACTGGTACTGGGTACCGTTGAGTACTGACCTGCTGTGAAAGAAACCTTAATAAACTGGGAGGTTGGTGCTGAACAAGCGGCACGGTAGCAGAGCAGGTAGAGCTGGTGCCGCATAGCAAGATGTGGATTCAAATGCAGCTCAGTCCTGTAGTTTGCATATGTTCCCTCAGTTCCCTCAGGAGTGGAAGACAGAAATGTTTGTCCACTGTTGTGCCCCTCTCCTGACCCACACGACTGGTCTACTTCAGCTTCAGAGCACCAATCCTACCAGATCAAGGGATCTATGGACAAGATGGCTAAGATGTTCATGTTCCCTCTTCCCAGCATGATGTGTTGAGAACTTTGGCTGAGGCCCCATTTTGTACACAAAGCCAAGACCCAAAAGGTCAGAGTGAAGGAATATTTTGAGATGCACCGGGAGGCTTTTGTCTATGTGTGAGGATGTTGCCGATCAGCTGGTTTATTGCAGTTATTTAACGTCCTTCTCCAGTTTTCCAGTTGCTGGACGTCACCTTCACCCGCCGAGCGCTGTGACACGAAATAGATTGATGCCGCATCAGAGAGACATGACAGCTGACGCCCTGAGTGCGGACAAGCGGGTCGCAACACACTTCCCTACTGTTTACACTCAGGTCTGTCAGTAGAGAACCTCTAGCAGAGGTCCCTGTGGACAGAGGTGGTACGCGTGCAGGGTTTGGGGGGGCCGGCGGCCACGCTTCACAGTAGCGACAGCTGCAGGTGTCCATACAGTAAAGTGAGTAATGGGTTCGACAGCAACTGCTGGCTTAAAGCCCGGGGATAAATAATAAAACAACTGCTGGATAATCGCAGACACTTTAAAAGAGAGAAGTGCAAAAAGCGCAGGTTAGATATGTGCTGAAATGCCGGAATGTCCCGGCGTGACGGATACGACTGCAGCTGAAGTGAGCATGTAAAACCGGTACATGACATGGTTCAGTCCCCCGATGATGCAACGCACACATATCAGGACTGCCAGATTTTTTTTCACCATTTACCCACTTACTTGAGTCCTTTTCTCCAAGGCTTAAAGTATTTTACACTGTTAACTCAGGGTAAGTACTGTGGTCCATGGGTGCTACAGTAGAAAATAGGATTTGAAACCGGGTCCTTTGAATGGTGGGTGGCAAAACTAACCACTATGCCACCTGCTGCAAAACAAAACAGACTGCAGTCCTTCCTGAATTAAATAACTTGTATCATCAGTACAAATGGGCTTCAAACCCATATTTGCTTATTATTATTTTATTCATTATTTTATTGATATAATTTTCGATTATTTGATATGTAATGAATGTGGTCTCTGGACAAATTAAAACGTTTTTTCGGAATATTTCAGGATGGAAGGCCAGACGCGGGCAGAGACGGACGCACGAACAGCAGCTGGAAGAAACGTTAGCGCCCTCTGCAGGACAGATGATGCTACAGCCACAGTCGCAACAGTTCAGGGACAGGGCGCAGGGCGCAGGTCTGACATGTTTATTAAAATACTCAGGAATTTCATTTTACAATTATGTCACCTCATTTGCAAAACAGACAAAAATAAAATTCAAATTCTAATTCTAACAAATGAATTGATTCCATTTCTCCAGAAGCTGCACGTCTTGGGACTGCTGACGCAGCACCAAAGGAGGGCATCTCTGTTCTGCACCAAAATACCGAGTTATCCAACCAACACAAAGCACACACGCACACCGACACTACCAGTAATTTAGAGTCACCAGCTCTCCTGCAATTTGTCTTTTGAGTGTGGGAGGAAACCAGAGCACTTGACTACGTGTGCTGTAATCCATTGCTCCCTTGTTTTTTTTTTTACCAACTAGGCTACTGTGCTGGAACATACAGGCCGCAGGGGCCATGCCCAGTCAGGACCAGCTAGCCGACAATGGCTGAGCCCGTCCTGGGTGGAACAGGAAAGGCATCTGCCACCATCAGCAGGAAACTATATCTGTGTTTGCATATGAGCCTGGCTGGCTGCTCAGACCTTTCCATTAACTCAAAGAAACTGTGGTATTTTTAGGCAGCATGACCACCGTGTGTCAGCAGGTTGGCACACTGCCGGGAGTTGAACCCAAGTGCATTAATGACCTGTTGGGGCACCGGCGGCTCTCATTGTCCAAAGCAACCCAGGTTTGAGTCTCACAGGGCAGGGGAGCAAGAAGGCTTCACCATGGATCCAGAACCCAGGAGTTACAAGGAGGGAGAAGAGCTCATTGGGTCCAGCATGCTGTCTGATGTCTGTCACCTACTGTAATGTTCAAGCCTCATGTGATGAGCAGATGCGAGCGTGAGAGATGGTGGGGGAAGGTAAAACAAGGTAAGCTGCAGGGAGGGATTTCACTAACCGCAGATGAACAGTTCAGGACTCAGGGGTCTGAGAAAGTGTCACCTTCTGCACCCAAAAAACAGGCATTTAAGACTGTATACCATGTTTTACTGCAGTCTTTTGACTATAGTGAACATGAGCTGTACCTTGTGCCACCTGCAGCTGTTTCTGTTTACCAAGTTAACCCAAGAAAAAAGGGTTTTATTGTTTCCTTCTCACTTAAGATGTAATAAGAAGAGCAGTTAGTGGTCAGGGCTCCTGCTGGGGTCTCTGTGATCAAGGTACTTACACTGCACCGATGTGACTAAAAACCCTTGCTCAGGTAAATAAATGGGTAAATAAATTTACTATCGAATGTGTAAACTTGATCAGCCAAATAAAATGCAATGTGAATATTTATATCATCTATATTCTCCATTGTCCTACACGAGCTGTGTCTGCTGTTAAACTCATCCTCCAAATTTGACTGTTGGTGCATTTTTTATATTTCAAATACAGGGTACAAATATACATTGCGGTAAAGCAAAAATTCCCAAAAGCTTAACTGAAAAACAGTTTAACAAACAATGAATGCCAGAAAGACCGCCAATGATGTAAACTTGAATTAATGCTTACATTTAAATGCTGCAAATTTATAAATGTAAAAAAATAAAACCCATTGTCTGTTGATCATGCCTGTGATTTCAAAGAGCTGGAAAGACTGTAAAATATAAAACAAAACCAGAGTTAAAGTGTGTAAATAGCGTTCATGCTGAGCAACAGATGAGGGGCATTGTGGGGAATGGTGGGTTGGATCAACACCAGTCCGTATTGGCCATATCCTACAGGTGTTAGTGGCCCAGCTTGCATTTACACATGTCTGCATTTAATGAACCAATGCTGGAAACCTACTTTCTGGAGCTGAGGATGGGGGAATTATTCTGTAAACCCATATTTACAGACATTCCCTAAACCAGACTCTATTCTGACAACTAATCCTTCTTTTTCAGGCCCCAGACTTTTCCAGACTGCGTGCAGATGGAGCGCATATTGCTTTTACTTTCACATTATGGTGCGACTGTACTCCTCCATCACTCCCAACATCTAAACCAACAGACAAATATCCACCCACCCCCTGCATGCACACACACAACTGGTTAAAAATGGCCTTTTATTTCCTCCTTCCTGCCTTTAGAAACCAGTAGGGTGGATACTGACACCCCCTAGGGGTACTGGTGAGGGCCAATGGAAAGCAGAGAAAATGGGCAAAAATTGGGTGCAAAAAGAGGGTAAGCATGGGGTCTGCGTGAGAAGAGCATTTGGAAGCCATCAGATACAATTTGTCTCGAGGAAGACAGTTTTTTCCACTGGATGTGTGATGATAAATAAAAAAGGAGCTGCATAAACACACAAAGCCACATTTCCACCTTGTTGTGAGGCAATTGATGCTTAAAGCTTAAGTGGGTATTTTAGTGTTAAGGATGTTTTGGGTAAACTAACTGGGGTTTCATAGAAGAACCTGGAAAGCATCATGATTTTCCTCACAAGAAATCATGGAAATAGTTTCCTGATGTCAGAGTTGGTGCTGGAATGATTTCTGGGAACCAATTGCACTCAGACACCAGAGTACAGGTGTATACAGGATAGGCCATTTATATTCTGTATGTAGTTTACCTGTTTGGCACAGTAAGTAGCACTAGTGCCTGACATCTTCCTGAGTTGTCAGTTCACATGTGGGTCGGACTCCAGCTCTGTGTGGGGCTTCCTTGTGTTGCCTGTGCTTGCGTTTCTTCTCACATGTGCTGACGTGTGCTGCAAATAAACTAGTGACTTTAAATGTCCCACAGAGAGAGAGAGAGAGAGTGTGTGTGTGTGTCTCGCACCCTGTGCCACCATGACATCATTTCCATCTCAGTGCCAAGTCGAGTCAAATCCCAAATGACACTCAGATTACAGCTCCAGCACATTTATTAAATTTCTACTTTTTATTTGCAATACTTTACCAGTAATTCTAGATCTAAATTTCTGTACTGTTAGCATTAGTCCTATTTATGAACAACTTTAGTTACCACTACCTTCCAAATAAGGGTGGCACAATGAGTAGTAGTGCTGCCTTACAGTGCCTGGACAGCTTGGGTGTGGGTTTGAAACTGCCTGTTTGTGTAGAGTTTGCATGTTCTGTTTGTGTGGGTTTCTTCCCACAGTCCAAAGACAGGTGTTTGTGACAATGCTTGTCCACTGTGTGTGTGACCACCCTGCAATAGTCTGGCAATCCCATCTAGGATGCATTTTCACAGTCTAGAGTGCAGTCATTTTGGACCTTAACAGATAGCTTTTAACTAACCTACACAAAGAGAAAACAACAGGGGGCAAAGTAGTAACAAAGCTGCTTTTTGTGGTTTTTATGAGCCATCCTGTTGTGTCAGAGCAGCAGTGGGCGGTGCAGCACCAACAACACTGGCGCAGTGGCTCAGATGAGTACCGTGCAGGCATGTCAAATAAATCACATTCTGATTCATTGTGGAGACAAAGTTATCCAGCGGGCAGAAATGACGGAGACTGTTTTTAACCTAAATTATGTGCAAAACAAGCATCACTCCGCACTCTAAAACGCACCTTGTCCTTTTCTTTGAGGGAAACTTCACAGCCAATTCAAATGCACATCAGTCAACACAGCAGCCGAGCCACAAATTGCTTTTTAAACTTTATTAGGCTATAATTTGCAGAGCTTAAAATATTAAACGCTCTTAACTTAGATAATTAAAACGAATAAAATGAAAGCCAGAACTGAGAAACCCTGCAAATGTCAAAACAATAATAAGAATAATCCAAATAAAAAAATAAATAAAAACACCCCCCGCTAGAGAGGCTCTGCCATCCAGTTGGATGCGGCGAGAACTCGAGCTCCGTGTAGCGGCAGCGTCGTCGTCCAAACTCGGTCACGGCTTCAGGAGCGGTGCGGTTGCTTTAAAGATCACCTGCGTCTCCTGCTGCATTTGCGAGGGCCGAGAGGGAATCACTCTCGGCTGTGTTACGACCTGGAGTGCATCGGCGACGTGGGCGGGATGGGGATGTAAAAGCGGACACGGGCAATGTCCTTGTCTTTACAGTGTGCTGCTCAGGTCAGCAGAAGCAGCAGTCACTTGAGGGCCCAGAAATACAACAAACACCACCACTCATTCACCTTGCCCTCCCCTGCTTTGGGAGAGTACAGTACTTACTGTAGGAGGGGGATTCCACTGTCCTGGTCCTGGTCACCAACTGTATATGCAAACTAGCCTTAACCAAGCTGCCAAATTAAGTGAAACAGGAAAATATTTCAAATATGTACTTTGGTCCAGGTTGTTAATTTTACTGGCAGAAAGGGGTCAGTGAAATGAAAACAGAATGATTTTGCACTGAGTAACATTGCAGTCAAACCAACTTAGCACCTAGACCTAACTAAATCTGAGCGAACTGTGCTCTTGCATTACTTGCATTTCCTCTACTTATTAATAAGATTTTAAAAAAATTTCTGCCCACTTAATACAATTAAAGCAGCCTAAAGTGCTTCAATTGCATTAAATTGTTATTTAACCGGGTAAATTGAGCTCAGTGTCGGTTATTTGTACACCAGCTGAGCTGGAAGGATAACAATCTGACACATGTGGTCGTCAGCACCAGGAGAGGGAAACCCACTCTAGACCTTATTGTCTGGACCAAACATGGTCGCCTTTCTCCTCTATTCCTCAGCCTTCTTCCAGACTTACTTACAGGCCACTGTGTTAACCAGGGGCAACCAGGTTACTGGATTACAGTATTACAACGTTAACATGGAAAGAGTGTCTGCGTTTTGCCTTGGCGGTAAAGGATGCTCTGCTGAGGGTCCAGCGTGGGGCGATCATCTCAAAGTGCTCCAACAATCTCCGATCCATACAGACGTAAAGTGAAATACAGAAGGTCATCCCCCACGGTTTCAGGACAACAGCAGACCCCATGCCCACACTCTCGGGAGCCGCTGCGGCTTCAGCGATCACCCCGACACATTTTGTATGCTAAATATTACCCAAGAGTCCTCTGGCAGAGGTGGTGCTGCTGCACTCCTGTGCACGCAAGAGGAGAGGAAAACAATGTAATAATTAAGATTAAATAAAATATAAAAATAAAGACATTGATTGTTCTGGTTCAAAGGGCTGGACAGGCAGGTGGGCGGTGGTCGCCTCAGGGAGTCGCTCACACCAATTCCAGCTGGTGCAGCACGGTAGCAATATAGTGGGCATAGAAATACTCAAAGTTCTGCCTGCTTGGCCGTTGGCCCCGCCCCTTCCTTCTTGAAATCCTCCTGTACGATGGCGGTCGCATGGCAGCAGCTCATCTCTCGGTCACATGGTTCTGTGCGGCAGGTAAGGGCGTGCAGAGGACTTGGGACAGGTCGTCCATGATGGAGGTCTCCTTGGGGTCCACCAGGTTGAACTCCCTCACGAAAACGATGAAGTGCGTGTAGAGAGTGTTCAGGTGGCCCTGCAGCTCCAGAGCAACAGTCTCCTTAAAGTGCGCCCAGTAGATGTGAGCGAGCACGTGGAACAGGTACCTGCAGATCTTCTTCACCACCGTGTCAAACGCACTGGGGAACTCTTTACCTACGGAAGAAAAGTATACGAGTTTGGATGTTAAAAAAACGAGTGAAATGCTGAGCTACACGGGAAAATAAAAAAAATCTCTACAAGCCTTCATAGGACCGTGGGGGTGGAGTGTTAACTTGAAAAAGAGCGGCAAGTGACGTTGCGGCTGGAGCCACCGCCTTGCACTTGAAGGCCCTGGAATCCAATCCTATCTCCTGCTGTAGAACCCTTGATCATGGTACTTACCCCCAGTTGACACAATGTAAATACCCAGCTGTATAAGTGGGTAAATAATTGTAGTTGCTTCTGTGCACTATTAAACCAACTGGACAGAAGTATCTGCTAATGAACAAATAAACATACAAACCTTTGCAAACAGTGCAACCAAGATAAAAATAAGCATGTAGTTCTTCCAGCTCACCAGAAGGAGGCAGGCAGCTACTGAAATTACCGTATTTTGTTGGAAAGATGTCCTCGTCTGTGACCAGCTTCTGTACCAGACTCATGACGAAATCGACATACTGTGGCGCCGTGCACTTTGTTTTCTTGCCTCGTTCATCATACCAGTAGTATATCCTGCAAGGGGAGAATAGGGGATGCAGACTGTGAGCCGCACTGAACCCCCAGTGGGACATTTTACCTGTGGAGGGAATAAAGCTTAAACTGCCCAGTATGTAAGAGGAGCAAATCCTTTAAAGCGATCAGTGGTTTTGTAGCGGCGACATCATCACAAACAGGGGTGCCAACCACCAACCACACCATCCAGCCCATTGAGGAAATCCACCCTGGTTTGGGGACATGGAGCCCAACTGTTGCATGCAACTCCAGAGACTTTGAAGATCCCCGTGTGCACATACCTGCCTCTAATCTCACACGGAAAGAAGAGAAGGAGTCACTCCTGTGGGATGAGGGAGGGGTCATGGAGCTGATCCCAATCCCAAATGGGAAAGTCCATTCATGCACAGAAACCTTCCTACTAAATAAGGTGTGCGCGTCCAGTTACCCTCCCATAACATCTGCAGGGCTTCTGAGCTCAAACCACAATCAATCACCGTTGTAAGTATTTACAAAGGTGGCAAACAAATGCAAAAGTGCTCTGACCACCCAAATGTAGGACCTGCTATTTTCAGCTCTGTTCCAGAAAGTTCTCTGTGACATTTTTACATTTCTCGGCAAACACAGCCCCCACTCTGTGGTCAAGCAGCTGACGTTACTGTGGACTGTGACCTGCAGCAGCTACATGTCACCTGGCTGTGTTTCTGGCCTTGCTCTACACTCACACAGATGGTCACATTAGTAAAACACAGGTTGTGGCTCTTCCACTTCCTCTGCCTGGTGGTAAATCATCTGGAGCTGAATGTGAGACCTGGGGCAACAAGTTCACCAGTATATTTTTTCCAGTTTGGTATCATCACAGAGTTTTTAATGAAGAGTTTTTGTTTTCCTCTCCTCAGCTGCCCACCGGCCATCCCTTCAACTCTTCACAGTACATCAGTAGTGACTGCATTTCCTACATTTAACTCATGTATTTTATCACTTATTTCAATGTTTAATTCCTATAATATCTTCTGAAAATACACATTATACATTTTCCCTTTCTTTTACCTGCCCCAACTTGTGAAAATGCCTGTATGGTGCACTGTGGCAAGCTGTATGACATCAGTGGGTGGTACTATACTCACGTGTTGTAGGCCGTCATCGCCTGACACGTGTCCCCAGTGCAGAACTCGGAGATGGTGCTGTACTGCAGGTTTATGAGGTTGAAGAAAGTAGTGGCTATGGAAAGAGAAGCTCAGCATGAAGAAAGATCTGGAAAATATCTTCCGCAGATGCTTCAGCATTCTTCCTGCCACACTTGGATACCTTACTGGGCTTCTGCCTGCTTCGTACATCTGAACACAGGCCGGTAATCTCAATTACAGGTAGCAGGAAATTCAAACAAAAACAATGTGCACCACTTTATTGAAGGAACGTACTGTTGCTGGCGAGCCACTCGTTGAGGTCGATCTCGCGGGGCAGCACCACTAGCTCCTTCAGGTCCAAGTCCACAACCCGCACCTTGGTGTACTCTGCCTCCAGGTACTGCTTCCGCTCCTCTGCCGGCGCCTTCTTCCCATTTGGCTTTGCTTTTGACTTCCTATGGAGGACATAATGAAAAAAGTCAAGTCAGAGCACACCTTTGTCACAAGCTCACCTGGACGTCACATTCCTGAGGGAGGTACGGCATACACCACACAACCTGCCCGCTCACCCACCCTTCCCAACTCAGGCCGAGCCACAGCGTTGGATGCCATTGGACGCTGTGTGGCACCCCTTTCGTGATGCCCTGTGTTTGTTCTGACATGGGGGCTAACCCGTGGCCCCTGTTCCCATGGCTGACCCTGCTGCTAAACCTTGCAACGAGACCCAGGTGCGGTGTTTTACTTCCAGTGTGAAATTTAGCACCTGGATGCCATATTATAGTGCCCTCCAGCCCCTGGTCGTAAACCATGATGCAGGACCTTTCCACAGCACAGTAAATCAGTGCAAACCACCATACACCGAACAAAGTCAGATGTAGTGTGCTGCACAGTCAAGCTCTGAGGCGGCAGTTGTTCTTACTCAGATTTATGATCAAACGTCTCCTGATACCTCCCGACACACAAATTTCATAAATGTACCTCTGCCCTCAACAACTCTAACTACTGCTAATATTAACTCACATGTAGCAGACACCTTTGTCCAACATCAAACCCAAGCCAAGATGCTATGAGGTACCAGCACTACCCAGGATTTTTTTTTTTTTGCACGAACTACCAGAAAGCTTTGCTTTTCTACAAACATTATGGCACAGGAATGCACAGATGAAATATTAATTGACTGAAAATATTACCCATGGTTCACAATACCCCATCAGCTCCCTACCAGGATTCTGAGGCAGGTCAGGGGCCCCCATTAGAGCTCCTCCAGGCAAGTCCATATGTGTAGATTTATTATTGCCATCTTTTTACAAGATAATCTTTCCATAGTTACAAGTCTGGCTGGTGGGCAGCACCAGTGAGGAGCCATAAAGCTGTTTGTGTCCACACACACACACACACACACACACACACACACACACACACACACTCTTACTTCACAACCTAGCGATGTGGAAGTTGGAGATTATGAAAAACATTTCAGCTAACAGCCAATTCTGTGCTGTAGTAGTGGAACTGGAACCAAGTCACTCCTGACCTTGCCTCTGCCAGGGGACTAGGGCTGGTCTGTCCACAGCCGGGATGGTTTTATTCCTTACTCCCCTCCAGTTCATAGCTGTTCTGTTCTGCTGAAAACCTTTTAAAGAGCTTTTCGAGCCCCTGCTTCCCCATCCTCTGTGCTAACAAAAACAACCCCCCCCCCCACCTTGCCCTGTGCCTTTCCCTTCCTGCTATTTTAAAAGAATGACTTTCAATTCCTGAAAGGAGACTGCACAAATCTAAAAAGTACTGTAAAATTGTGCATGTGGACAATGCACTCAAGCAGTTTCCTCAGCCTAGCATCGCCCTTCCAGCAGAATTTCAGGCCGAGCCCTGCAATATGTCCAGACACGCTTGGCGAGGAGGCAAGGGCTTGCAGGAATGGCACCGAGGGGGGTAGGAAGGTGGCTCAGGCCAGGCAGCAGGCCTGTATTTGGGAAGCAGCTTGCAGATTCAATGGGAAAGTTTCGACCCAGATTGTGCCGATGTTGTTCCTCAGTCCCACAAGCCGGTTATGAAACGTCACGCAGACAGAGGCCGTGTCGAGCTGATGGAGCAGCAGTGTGAACAATACGCACGGTGGAAGCAAAAAGAAAGGCATTTTGGGAGGATCTATCAGCTCACATTTCCTTCTTCACACAGCAAAGTTATCAGTGATACGCAAAATACTCCAATAATTTGGAGTAAAACAGTTTAATTCAGAGTGACCTCCCTAAAGGACACACTGGTTTAACCACTTCCTCTGTGGTTACTGTGACTAAGTAAAATTAACATTTTTTTGGTTCCTTTCACACTACTTGCCTTCTATGGAATTTTTTCAATTCACACAGAAATGGCAGTTGAGAGAGAACTATTCGATGCAACAGCTCAAGACCACAAGAAGAAACCACCTGCATACCGCGTGAACGATGCCTGTTCAGTCTTGTCCAACTTCCTGTGCCAAACGCTTAGGAATTTAACCCGCCTGAATCAGCCTATCAGGTGACCGATGGAGGTGTTACTGTGATCGAATGACTCTGTGCCTTTTGAAGACGGTGACTTTGAGGAGTCATCATCAGCCACAACTTTTCGATTGAAACTACAGAAGTTGCAGAGCTGTGGGTCAACCAAAGATCTGCAGAGCCTTATGACCATAAGCACTTCCAATCATATTACAACACATTCATTTAGCAGATGGTTTTCTCCAAAGTTGCAATTATTAGCCTCAAAGTTACCACAGTCTGGCATGGGAACACTTTGTGGTAACATTTTGGGGCAAAAGGTATGGTATTCTGGGGTGAATCTGCTGGCTTTGTGTGTCAGTGCCACGGCCCTTTTCATCCTTGGGCACAGCTCACCCAGAGAGGCAGGGTGGCTCCGGCTCTGCCCCTGCTACACAGCTCACCGTTCTGGCCTTTTATGGTCAGGGTTTCAGCTTGTGAGGCCATGAACAGAGCTGGGGGCCATGAGAGGGAGCAGGGTGGGCGGCTGCTGGCAGCAAGTGAGTTTTCTTTGCCCTAAAATAAATTGGCTCAGAAATTCCCCTTGCACATCCACTTGTAACAAAACGGAAAGAAAAGGTGAGCCAAGAACTTAAAACCAGCAAAAGTAGCCTTCAAACGTTTTAAACAACAACAATATTAATAATGATACTAAGATGCAGCTCGAGTACTGACAACCTACACTGTGCTTTCCGCTGCCGGACTGGATAAACGTAGAAACAGACTCGGGGACTTTTGGTGGGGACAGTGAGGGACCAGTGAGAATTTTTTGTGTGGATCTGTGTCCCAATAACCCTGTACCATCTGCGACACCCCAGTGCATTGCTTACCACCCAATAACCAAAGACACCGTCAACATGCCAATCCAATTCTGCAGATTTCACTGGAGGCTCTGGCCTTCAGAACAGCACAACATCCCAGTGGCACAGCAACCTGAGAGATCAGTGGACCAGACAGCCTTTGAGGAGACCACCTGCGAGGGACCCTCAAGAAGAGAAGATGGCTTTGAAACATGGACAAGGAACAAAAACTGTTCACTGATACTAACTGGACCCTGGTGTTACACCCAGAGTTAAACCCATCTCCTGCTGCAGGTGTGTAAACAGGGTACATTACTACAAGCACATTAAAACAAATTTGCCTTGGAGAAAAGCGTCTAACAAATAATAGAGCAATACTCCGCTTAACACAGTTTCATGCGTACAGCATTCAGTGCTACATCTCCTTTCTTTGTTATTAATAGTCACAATCTTCATTCTCCTCATATCTCTCTTGCTTGCACTGCAATGTATGTATGCACTATGGCCTCTCACCCAGTAAGGTGAAGTGTTTTCTATGCCTCCCCATTCACCGCCCCACTGTCCTCAGTTCTGCAGCTCCAGCACCTCTACTGCACACAGTGCAATATGTCTGTTCTTGGCACATGCTCTGTACGCTCCTGCCCAAAACTTTCGGGTTGTACTTTCACAAACATTTCCCTCATGTGCGCGTAACCAAGAGAATATTCTGGCAGGTTTGCACATTTTCCTTTAATCTTAATGTTTTTGAAAACTTACGTCATTTGTGTGTATGGACATTTCGCTGGATCAAGACTATGCTCATAGTTACTGTAATGAAACACACACAATGGATGCTTACTAGCTAAGGAGAAGAATTCCCAGAACCTCTTTTTAAGCATTGTTTCAGTTACTTCAGTTCCTCTACTTTCTAGGAACATATCCTGAGTGCTAACCGATTACTATTACGGTAGTAACAGTTAATTTTTTAACACGCTATTAGCTAAGGAACAGGACTAGATGGGAGTCTCTTTGAAAGCCCTGAAGAGGCCCAATGTGCTTTATTCCAGATGTTGGGCTGGGCAACCTGGCCATTTGCCTCACTGATGACGTCAAAGAAGTTCAGCAAATGCATTTTCTAAGATGTCAAATATAGGAAAAGAAAAATTAGAAAACAGAAGTCAGAAAACCCAGTGGGATTAGGTATGTAAAGCGGCTGTAAGCATTTTCTAGCAGCGCCGCCGGGGACGAGAGACTGGCTGTGTTCTAAGAAACTCTCGCTTGAAGCCAAAGCACACACGCGCACAGCCAGAATGAAGCCGAAGTGCGGAGGATCACGTCAGGCACCTTTTCACTAGGACTCAATAGGGCCGTTTTAAACAACCTGGCGGAGTTTAAAAATAGCGCTCATAAAGCAGGGCTCCTGGCAGCCGGAACACACAAGTCAAGAGTCTGTTTCCAATTATATTAATTATAGGATAGGAAGCAGATTACGGAAAAAACGTCACTAACAGTGAACTTCTTGCTTCCATTGGGGGATAAGAAAAGGCTTCCTTCATCAGAAATGTATTTTATATTAAATAAGTCCCCGTTTGGCCTTCACATGGGATCTGCCTTGCCCGTTCCTGACCGCTCTGCCGTTGCTGATTATACTCCATCTCTGTGCTTTTTTAAGCCCATTGCACAAACTATGCAACCACTGGCAAATCTCTTCATACTTTTCAGTCATATTTCTCATTTTCTATTTTTTTTTTTTTGCCTGCGATGCCTGACCAGCCAAAGATTGCAAAACTGCAGTAAAATTAGACACAAAACTGTGGGGGGGAACAGAGGGAGAAGTTGACCCTTAACATATGGACAAAATTAAATCAGTGTGCAAACGGAGGCATTGCGTCCAGGTTGAAAACATGACCAGGGTGAACGAGAGAGAGAGAGAGAGAGAGAGAGAGAGAGAGAGAGAGAGCGAGAGAGAGAGCGAGAGAGACTGCCTCTGTGATGGCCTGTTGTCTTGTCCCGTGTGTACCCCTGCCTCACGCCCCGTCCTTCCAGGATAGGCTACAGACCGCCACAGTCCTCAGCCCTGCACTGGACAAGCAGGTTTTGATGATGGATGGAAGGAATGACGGAAAGTTGAGTGTTCATTTGTTCTGCAGACTGGATGGGTAGACAAATTAATATACCTTTGTACAGTGGTATCCAGCACAGTAAAGTTGCCTCGGATGAAGGCTTGAGCTAAAAACTAATTTCTTACAGGATCTTCAGCTTTAACTTGCTGTCCCTCCGGAGGCGAAACGGCACATTTTTACCCATATTTTCCCCACATGTTCATGCAATGGAATTCTTGAATTTCATACTAAATTCTGTTTGAAAATGGAGGCATTTCTCATCCTTTTTAATAGTCGGAACTATTTAAGGAATCCAACCCCACATGCTGACTAATCCATGAAAAATAATATAACTGAAGGACAAAGGAAGAACAAATGTAGTTATGCAAAAAGTAATAAATTGAAGCCCTAGTTTAAAGAAAAACCTTTCTGTACAGAGAAGATGCACATTTGATCATGAGCTTCAATATGTGATGATACAGTTTATAGAACTTAATGGTCTACCACCATTTCAGCTGAACTTCAATTATCCATAAACATAGCAAAAGTAAAATAGATGGAAACATTACACAATTTCGGTGTGGTGCCACTTGGTACAAGCAAGTCCATGCTGGAGATCTTGAGTCACCCCAAGCTTGTACTCCAGCTCAGCTATTAAAGGAACCGTGAAGGAGCTCTTCTGTGAAAAACCGCAGTCCAACCAAAGACGCCAGCCCCAGAAAAGCCAAGACTGCAATTATGGAGCTAAAAACGGGGCGGACAGCTTCCCCGGATTCCTTTCCTCGGCATGCAGAAGGGCAGCAAACTCCTCACAGACGCATTTCATTAATTTAAAGACGAACGTGCAAACACATAAAGCCAAGGCATGTGTTCCAAAGAGAAGTCGCGCAGCTATGTGTTGATGCCAGTCGTTCAGCAGGGAGCTGCTGTTCCTCGGCGTGCAAGTTGAGCGCCACGAGGGCGCTCATTGATTCAACAACCTGCAAACATAAAGGAAAGCCCCGTGTGTTTAAGTCTCCACCTGACTTCCAAAGGTGTGAGCCACTAATTTCTAATATCTCTAACACCGTGTTTCCAGGTGTCAGTGTATAAACATCTGTTATGTAAGCATTCAAGGGTGGCACACTGGCTCTGGTTTCCTTCCAAAATCCAAAGATGAACTGGTGACTAATTTGCCTTTTGTACTTGTGTGAATGAGTATGTGACTGCTCAGCAATGAACTGGCCTTCTGTCCAGGGTGCAACCTGCTTCACACCCTAGGCTTCTAGAATAGGCTGTGGATCACAACTAACTGTAGCTTAATCATTTATTGGTTACGGATGGACGAATGCAAAAATTCAGCGTGCAGATTTTGCAAAAGTCATTGTTCCATCACTTATAAAACATACATCTCAAAAAGAGGAACTGCGAGAAATCACTTTTTGGGGGGAAAAAAAAAAAAGACCTGAGGAAGTTAAAAAAAAAAAAAAAATAGACAATAAAGTTGAACATCCAGCAGATGCCAAGTCATACTTCCTCCTGGTAGGGGTGTGATTAACAGTAACACCGTGAGAGCAGCAGTCCTGGATGAGGAGATGGTGACTATCACGTCAGCCATCTGAGAGGGGAACACAGAACTTGGGTTCGACCTGGATTCTCCATCAGGACCTATAGCTGCTGCCCAATGTTCCTCTTCATGCTTGCAGATTGTAAGCCTTCTGAACCATCTCCTTGCAGAGGGCCTCTGGCCACAATACGGGAAACGATTGCATGTACCAGTTCAAGTTACAACTCATTTAGTTTCATTTGAAATGAACTGTGAATAAACAGTCATAACTTGCAAAACTATATTTTGTAATTTCCAGATGCAAATCTTTCTAAATTCAGTAAGACTGGGGTCTAAGTCACCAATTACCACAAACCACAGCTCAGTGAATAACCCTGTTCCAAATTGCTAGAGTTTAACCGCATGACTTTCAAACAAAGTTTACCATATTGTGGACACATCTAACAATAGTGACCATGGTCAAAGGTTAGAAGGTGAGATCTCTAGCCTCAAATACAGTTTGGTATCATAAGCTCATTGATGATTGAATGGTAAATGATCAAGTTTTAACTGGATAAAGACTGTTATTGAACATGGATATTAAGACCATGATTCCCTTTAACTTCAAATGAAAAGTCCATCTGATGTAAGGTGCCTGCAAACTAAGCTTTTCAAAAAAAAATATTAAACAATGAACAATAAAGTCAAAATGAAAATAATCACAAAATGAGGTAAATGCCAAATAATTCAGTTGACATTAACTGCACATATTACACATTGGGAGGGGGGGAAAAAAAAAAAAAAAAAAAAAAGTAAAAATGCATGTTGGTAAAAGCAACAAAAAAATTCCAAATACCTGCATTCTACACAGACCAAAAAAAAAAAAAAAACAGGTTTTACTAAACACTTTTAAATGAAACTCAACATAACAACTATTCAAAGGTATGACTACAAATTTCATACCTTCACCAGAAATCAGATCGTTGCATGGAAATGAGCTTCATGACACACATACGCGCACATACACCTGGACAACTTTAAATAACTCTTTTCTTTTCTTCAAATTGTTCCCAAGTGCCATTATTTAATAAACACAAAAGTCATTATCGTGGCAAAGAACAATATCGTACCAATTCGTGCAACCCGGACAGCGCGCTGCTCTTACCAGCTGATGTGCAGGTTCCTACAGCACATCTGTGTCCGAGCTCCACTGACTTGTTACATCTAAAAACTTCTCACACTGGAAAGGTAAATGCTACCAATACTCAAAAGATGAGAGTTTACCTGAGCACCTTCCCGACAGCCTGAAGCACCATTTTGCAACTCAGCGCACTTTTTGGGCTCCTCTGATTTAGCACAGCAGGACTGTCTCCAGAGAGAGCACCCTGGTCTCCCACCATGGCCACGCAGCACAACCCGTTGCTCCTCTGAAAGAAAACCTCCAGCTCTCTGCAAACGCCTGCCTCCCTCAGCCTATCGCCGAATGGGAAAGGCGGGGCTTCAACTTTTTGCCTATCGCCACGCAGGCGAAGGTGGCGAATAAAATTTCAACCTATGACCAAGTGCAATAAGTCTCAAATTTCAGCCTATCGCTGACTACAAAAGGAGGGGCCATGAGAAATATGCAAAGAAAGGTGTGTCCTGCATGTTAGGAGACAAATTCATTTTTATAAAAGCACATCCTCAAAATATGGATGTGATGAATAACAACACTGCTTACAAAGTTTCAAAATGTCAATAGGATTCTCCATAAGAGAACATCTTTGTCAGTGCTGCTTTTATCAATTTACGTGTCTTAGATTTTTTTTCTAGACCACCTGACCTAAACTGGATGTAAAATTAATATTTGTCTATGTAACATTTAATTTCCTTCAGGCAAGTATGACGGAAAAAACCATCATAAACTTATAGTTATACTTATTTAAATAAGCCAGGCAGCTGCCCACATACGGTTTTAAATTCAGCATTTAAATAGCTCATAATAACATACTCAAGACTTCCTCATAAACATGAATGACACCCTGCATAATTTTTAACACGCTACAACCACTGCTGCCAACAGAAAACTTTGTGCCAAATACTTAAAATTAACGAATTCAAAATTGTCTAGCAGCATGAACAGGAAATACAACGTATGCCAGAACATGTAAAGTCAGAGCGTGTCTTGTCATGCGACTCATAAATTCAGCTTAGATACGAAAGTCACGCCTCTTCTAAACAGTAACAACTGCACACCTGAACCCGCTCCAGGTAAGAACCCTGGTGGTGAGGCCCTCGGGGAAACAGAGCACCACCACTGCGCAGGGTGGGGGCAGCTCCAGGAAGCCTGGGCCATCATCATACCAATGACAGCCGCCCACAGCACTGCTCCTCAGGCCTTTTTCACCCTCCCAGTATGCAACAGGAGAAGCTCATAACAAACACACAACCAACCACCCTCACTGCACCAGCAATCACTGGAGACCCCACATTAAATGGGTGTTAAAAAGACAGAAGTTATTTTCCACTTTAACCTGCACAAGCTGGCAAATGATGCACAAACAGAAATGGATGGAGCTGTTGCAACCCGACTGCGGCAGCCAGCCGCCTCCTGGACGTGGCCTTTCAGTGGGACTTTCCACAAGTGTACCTCAAACATGCTATACATTCAGAGGTAAAAAAAACAACAAAAAAAAATATTCTTTGTAAGCACCTCAGACTATACTGTATTAGTGTTTAACATTTTTCTCCGAAGCAACTTATAATGTTAGGCTTGTACACAAAGGTACTTGCAGTTATTTATCCCTTTATACACCAAGTCTGTTTTTACTGCATCAAATCAACTACCTCGATCTAGGGTTCTAACTACTGCAAAAGGTGGGATTTAAACCCAGATCCTTTCACTGCAAGGAAAGTGCTGAAACCAGTGCTCCACACAGTAAAATGGCAGGGTGTTCAGAATTTTTTTTCTTGTGTCATGGAGCCATCTGAAGTCAACAGGGAGACTCAGACTGAGTCAGATCTTGCAGGTATAAAGACTCCCCTGCTAACCAGCACAAGCAGACTTCCACATAGTCACTCTTCATTAGGGCTTGGGGTTTGAATTTCGTCCCAGCAGAATCACACAAAGACCCCTGGGCAGTGGCTGTTCTGCTGTCCCCGTGTTCCCACTTCCACACATCAGATCTTCACATCACTGCAAAACTTCACATCTAAAAATTCACTGAGGGCAGCAGGTGGAATAGTGGTTAACTAACAAGAGGACCCAGGTTTGAATCAACTCTCCTGTAGTAAAATACATAAGTATTTTAAGTAAGATATTGATGTTGAATGATTCAGTAAATCGATAACTTAGCAAACAAATCTCATGCTAAGTTGCTTTGGAAAAAAGCATTAGATAAATGCATAAATAATTATTTCAGCTGGAAGTGAGCAAGAATTTATAATGTTTGTCCTCAAATATTGAGAGTGAGTTTTATAACTGGATTATATATTAGGCATTGTTTCATTTCCAAAATGTAAAAAGTGGAAAATCTGGTTTTGGCTCTGCTCGGTTATTTTGCTTTTATTTTGTTAATTCAGTTAATATTTACAGCATCCACTCAGATTCTTGCCTAAAGCTATAACAGCAGGTGTCTTTTTGTGGGTTTTGACCTGTCACCCCTTGGTCACAATTGCAATTTTGTGATCCTAAAGGCACTCACAGCTCTCTGATCAATGTTTTTCACCGCTGGGTTCTGTGCCGCTGCCCCGTGTGTGAGCTCCACCTCGATGGAGCCGATGAGCACCCCCTCCCTGTGCCGAATTCCTGCACGGGGCTGGTGAGCGAGTCGAGGCACGCAAAGCGCTCCCCCGCCTGTCTACTCCTAAACAAACAGCAGGATGGCGACCAGACGAACATACAGACGGGTACATCCAGCAGAGGCCTGTACGTGGGCTTCAAATGCAGTTCAAAAGCTCCCTTAGCCAACATTCATGTTCTAAGAAACTCAAAAACTGGGAGCATTTATGGAGTTTGGTGTTTTCTAATGCAAACAGCACATATTTATGTATACGGGACAAATGAAGGAGTATTTAAAATCTGAAAATGGTCTGTGGTGGATTGCAAAGTATTCCTCTATGCAAGTGGGTCACCCTTTGCTGGTGTACTGAGACTCAGCTGGTTGGCTGGAACCACCACAACTTCTCCAAAGTTGTTCACAACCACAGAGAATTATGCAACCAACAGACAATTATTTCTGACTCAACATCAAAAGGAACAGAAAAATGAAGAAAAAAACAGTAATTCTCAAATCTTTTGTGCAATTCTAGGGTTGCAGCTGGAAGATCTGAGCTCAGAACAGGCATAGTGCTTGAAACAAACACACACAAAAGAAGGTGTATCTAGAGAGTTCACAGTTCGGTCTACAGCAGGCCAATGGGTGGCACAGTGATCAAAGTCACTGCCCTCAAGTCAAAGGATGATTTAAAATTCCACCACCTATTGTAATTCACTTGCATAAGGTCCTTACCCTGAATTAACATGGTAAAAATTACTCAGCTATGTAAATGTGTAAATAGCTAAGTAGCTCAGTGCGCAGACCAAACATTGTAAGTCACTTTGGAGAAATGTGTGAGCTAAGACCCAACAAAAGGGGTGTGTTCCTTTTTCACAGGCAGGCATGTCGCTGACGGGACAAAGACGCCACCAGCAGGTAAGGAATGGAACTAACCAAGCGCCGTTTATCTTCGCACGTCACACCTCCTCGTGACTTTGCTGCTGTAGGTAACAATACAAAAACGTAAAATAATCAGCCATATAGATGGGCTGTAAGTCAGTTAACAGTAGTAAACTAAGTAATATTTTATTTATTAATACTAATAAGACACACAAATTAAACTCAATGTTGAGCGTGCATCGCTTCTGCAAGGCTGTAGTTCAGTAGGACACAAGAGCTCTCTCTGGTGTGCTGTTCATATGACATTTCATCCAGATTGAAAGGAGGTCTGAGGTGTGAAAGGGAGCAGCCAGAAGGTCCAGCATTGTGAGATCAATTGTGCAGCTGTGCCGAGCGGCAAAGCCAAGCGACAGCTGCCACTTGATGGCCTTTCAAACCAGTAGTCTGCTTCTCATGAAAGGTAACAGGTGGGTCCCTTGCTCAGACACACTTTTGTACGGCTTCGCTTGATGCACAGTGCCTTCTGGTCTCTTTTTGTACATCTCTCATTATACATTATTATTACCTTCATTATCATTGTTCATTTGTGATACTTTTCTTTAAAGTTACTTACAATGGTAGGCTTGTACAATAAGCTACTTTGTGATTTAGCATCAGGTTCATTTTTTTTTTTTTTACTGTGTATCAGGGCAAGTGCTGTGGTCAAAGCAGCAGGAAGTGGGATTTGGACTACATCCCTATTTGAATAATTTTTTAAAGTTCAGGTTAATAATTTGTCAATTTCTCCATATTGTGCCATTTCCTTACAGCTTTCTCCCATTTGAGCTAGAATAAGAAAAAAATGTCATAACACAAGTACCGTGCCAAATATGAATCACCGTTTTAAAAAAAAAAAAAAAAAAAAAGTACATAAAACATGACCATGGACACGCAGGTGATGATGGCAGCTGTCAATGCTGGGGAACTGTACGGTGTTCACCAAGGTGGAGGTACAGTCTGAGGTACAATGAGGGCTCTCTCTCACGAAGACTTCCTGTGTTTGCACAGTCACGGTAGTGGGTGGACAGGCGGGTCTGCCAGGGGAGAACACTGCTGCCTTTTCAAGGGCACACAGGTATGGATTTTAGGATTGGGGGCTTGGAGCACAGTGGGGCTGAATGTGCTGAGCAGGGCTCTTTCTCTGGCCCACAAACTCCCAGCCCCCCAGGATTTAAAAACAGGGGTGTTGGGTCCACACCTCTGGCCCTTACACAAAGCCCCAGTGTGCTCCTCTTCAATGTGGTGCCCACAGCTGTGGTGAACGTGCACTCCTGGTTGCTGCCCTGGGTCTGGTTCTGAAAGGGCAGACAGCTGCAGGGCCACAGAGTTTTCCTAAATGAAGAGAAGCTATGGGGGCATCACAGCTCCTAGATTGTGAGTTCAAATCCAGCTCAGTTTGTATGGAGTTTACATATTCTCCCCGTGTTCATAACGGCTTCCTCACAGTGCTCTGGATTGATAGACATTTTTCACACATGTGTATGTGTAGAGACTGTCTTACAATGGAGTAGCTTCCCATCAAGCATGTACCTCCGCCTCACATCCTGCGTTTCCAGATCAGGCTCTCTATCAAGATCCAGATCAGGCTATTACTTCGATTAGTTACTAATGGATGGATGGATGGAAATGTGTTTGTAGCACACGGAGAAAACAACACCAACATATCACCACACATTCACATTGGACTTTTCACACCATATAGTGAACCTCACCTAGATACCCCTACAGGACACCACGTCAATCCTAATACATCTCCCTACTTCTAACCAACCTACACTACAAACTCACAAACACTACACTACTGCCATGACTATTTAATTTAGTATTCCGCTGGGGAGAGAGGCAGAGGTCCGGAGACCAGGACACTTTTCCCCTCGACAACTTCTCCAGTTTATGAACTCTAGAATAAAACACAACCTGATTTGCTGGGTCTGGGTCCTTTTGTTCCTCAAAACAACTGTCACAGCATTGTTCTGTACAGCTACTAGAGTTTAGTTTTTTTAGAGACTTATAATTCCTGTATAGTATAGCCAATTATTTCATATTTCCCTATGGTTACCAACTAAAACAGTTACAGCAGTATACTGAATAACATTTTACTGACTATAACTTGTCTGAGTATAATTTGCACATCCTAAAAGTGGAAGTAATTCACTCAAGTACGATTTCCACACAGCAGGTATTTTACAGATAGGATCACAATGCACTGCATGTGTACATGTATGCATCTGTATTCATATCCGTTCCCCTTGCATCGTACACTCACATGGACACACAACTTTACTCAATAAGAATTTGTATATTTATTATTGTTTATTTTGTATTCACTTTTTTTTATATACATGTTGCACCAGTCCATGAGGTGAGAACACAGAAACCCTGTAACGGTATATCCTAGGTGTCACACTGAGCAGTATTCAAATAGTTCTGAACCTGATCTTTTCCACCGCAACCCCGATGGTCAGATAATCTCCACTTCTTTCCTGTTGTTACTGGCAGATGATCTCTGCACAAATTTACCAAACAGTTAATTTGTCATAGAACTTGTTTTGCAGGGCGGAGGTTGTTCCTGGAGAGGAGAAGGACATGAGAGCACCACACAGGAAGATGCTGGTATCTCCTCGTATGCACAGTGTAAACAGGGAGGGTTGGTCATCAAGCTTCAAGTGCTGCTTCTCATTCCTGCTGAGTGAACTCTACCGGTACTGTTTAGCAACAGAACCACTGAGATGCATGATGTGGTGAACGATGAACGGACACACAACACGTGTGTACACTGAACACAGATCAGCCTCTAATCACACATTTTTCAAACATTTTATCTTCTCTAACAACAACAGATTTTAAACCTTGAGCAGATTAACCTATAAGCAGTGTTTAACACAATGTTTCTTCCACAGAATCTGCTGCTATGCCTGTAAACCGTTCAAATGTCCTGTGATGAAGATCTCCAAGGACACAACTGGGTGTTCACTTCCAACCCTCACATCCTAGATGATATGACTGACAAATTCAGAGCATTCTGGTCATTGACCAAGAATTACAGATACTTGTACATCAATTTCAGATGCACGCACAGCCTGATTCAGTGACACAAATCCACCTGAAACACATATTTGTACTGTGGGAGAAAACAACAAACAGGGAGAACATGCAAACTCCATACAGACTGAGGCTAGATTCAAACCCACACTCTAACCCATAGCCCAGGAGCTGTGAAGCAGCAGTGCTACCTGCTGAGACTATTCCACCTATGTCAAGTAACCCATTTTAAATGAAAGTGACAAGCAGAATGGTAGAAAGGTCATGGCTACCAAACAAAAACAATACCGACCTGCAGCTAACATAGCTCCTACAGGCAGCAACAGGTGCAGTAAGACTTTCCCCCCCATTTCCTGCTCCTCCAGAAGCAGAAGAGAAATGTGCTCCCTGCATTGTGTGGGCGTTCACAGCCCCGTTTCCTCTTCTGGCCGCCTTCCGATATACAAATGGCTTTCCTGTGTTTACGTGCCCTTTGGAAAAGGTCTGGCGGAGGCCCCTGCGTGCTGCAATTCTTCGGAAACACCTTCAAATATTACTGTCAGGAAAATAAATGGGGCAGTTGAAGTGATCTGAGACCTGGCATGCAACATCTTGGGATGGGAAAATAAGTCTTTGTGTCAAAGGATAATGGTTTCCCACCAGTGTCGCTGCTGGTATCCCCTTAAGTCCCCAGTAGGGTGTGGGCTTGTTATTAATAACAGATTTTGAATCCCATAACCAGATCAGGACATCCTTTCTGAGCAAAGCAGTAAAGGAAATCTCACTCACCATTTCACAAATTAACTAATGGGCATGTATCAGGGACAGCAAGTGGTGTAGTACTTGCAGTCAAAGGACATGGGTTCAAATACCACTCCTACAGTACCCTTCAGAAAGGTACATTGTCCATTTGTGACAACACAAAAACATGAGCCTTAGGACAAACACAATAAAACACAGATGAGCTCCGAGGTGACCGTGAAAAACCCTGAGTGAATGAGAGCAAATGTCAAACCTCATGGAGCATGTTGGTAATGGTAAGGTGATGTTTCCTATCCCACCCCATTATTTCATCATTATTCCACTTCATACAAGTACTAGACCAAAATGTCACTGAATTTCCAACATCTGCGTTGCCTACAGTGGAAACTTAAGCCACCCACTCCTACACATGGAGATGCTGCACCGCAACCACTGTATTACCACAATATGACCACATTTATCCTCACAAAGTGAATGAAGGTAAAAACTAACAGGGCTGCAAGATGGGTTCTTCACACGGGAAGGAAGAACAACCACCATGCCCTGGACCCCTGGTGGCCTGCAGCTCGAGACAGCATCTGCCCACACATAGAGGCAGCCTGACAGATTTTCTTTAAATAGTGTGAAAGAGTAGAGAACAGTGGCTGTTTGACCAAAGAAGGAGGATGAGGGAAGAGGCAGGAAAGGTTAGGTCAACAGATCTAAGAGGGTGTGGGTGAACACTGTGGGTCCCTCCATGAGGAGGAGCACCAGCAGAATAGAAACTTTGCTTTGTCCCATTGTTCTCGTTTCCTGTTCACTTACACTCCTTTGTTTTCCAGGGAATTGCCTCTTTGACTGTAAATTGAAAACCTGCTGCTTTCAACCTGTCATTTCCAGTCTCACCGAAGGCTTGCATCTTCATTTGCAAGCATACACAAACACACATGCACACTCATCTCCATCCAACCGTCCATTTTCCATAAGCACTTGTCCAAAGTGAGGTTGGGGTGGTACAGAGTCTAGCCTTGAAGCATAGAGTGTGATGCAGAGTACATATCTAATGGAACACCAGTCCATCACTGGACAATCACACACACATATACAGTTTGCATTCACCAATTAACCTGAAACATATGCCTTTGGACTGTGGAAAGAATCCCATGGACACAAGGAAAACATGTAAACTCCACAGAGAACAGGCAGAATCCAAAGCAAAGGACTAGTGTGGTACTACGCCACTACCTGCTGTGTCACCTCCAGTACAACACGCCCTCCTTTTCGGAACCTTTTTCCAAATAAAACTAATGTAAGATCTCGTCCAGTAATTCCATTTGGGACTTGAGAGACAGCCAGACAGCGCATTGCTAAGGACCATCTTGTTTGCCCATCTTCCAAACCCTCAACTGTTGCTCAACTCGCATCAGATAATTGAAATAAATTATGTACTGTGGTGGACGAACTTGAACTGTGGTACTAAATGCAATTACTCAGCTATGCTAAAGCACGGCCGCTTCTGCATTTTCCCGTACCCCATTTCAGACTGCACTTAGCACACCCACCAACCAGATCATGAAAAACTTATTTGCATCATAGCAGGCAGTAGTTGAGGGAGAAGCTGAACGTTGCTGGTTAAAGTCCCAGAATGCACCCTGCAGATGTATGGTTGTGCTTGATACTTTAGCCAGATTTGCTCAAGTGAAATACCAAGCTATAAAAGTGTGTGTGTGTGGGGGGGGCACCAAATCACTTTTGGATAAAACATCTGCAGAGCTAAATGTGTATATTAGAGCCTTCTGAACACACCCAGTTGAGCAGCCAGTGCTCCTCCTGAATGAGAGGCAGCCAAGAAGAGATACACCAGAGCGCTTATCTGGAAACAGGGCTGTGAAATGGCTCAAAACAGCTAATATTCTGCATGCCTGCGCAGAAATTCATCCCAAGCCAGAAAAGAATAATAAACATGATTAAATATATTTCTATTTATGGAGAGACTTTTTGGAAAAGCCATTTACGCTGGGAAAAGGCAGAGCCAGCTTGTGGGTACAAACCAGATGTGAACCCTCACAATGACATTATGGGGCAACTGAGGACATAGTGATTAGAACCTTTGGATTCAGGGGTTGTGGGTTCGAAACCCACTTCCTGCTGTAGTTCCATTGAGTAACATGGTTCACTGGAGTGACTAGAGTAAGAATTATATATTTTACTGTGAAAATTAGTAAATAGTTGTAGGCAGCTTAACACTAAGTCACATTCAAGAAAAGCATCAGCTAAATTAATAAATGTAAATGATAATGAATCTTTTTCAGATACAAAGTTGGATAGTGTGGATACAAATCTCTGATGATGCAGCAGAATGTCTTGGAAAAGGAAGGCTGCTCTGCTACTGGAAATAAGCAAAACATCTTCCACCATAAATCATGATCATCCTGGATTACACAAGACAAGATCCAGTGCAAGGAGGTTACTGCTCATCTGCTCCCAACCCATGGTTGGCCCATCCAGTCATAAAGAAATCGTAGCTTTAATCCAAACCAACGTGCTGAGACGGACCAGCGAAGGATACATGGCACACAAAAGGAAATGAGACTGTGGTACCAAACAACCAGAAACCCATCTCCCTGCCCATTCAAAGTGACCTGTAGCTCATCCCCCATCCGCAAGTCAAGAATTAGCCTTCCAACAGGAAATTCTGCACCAAATCTACATGGCACCCATCTTAAGATTTGCTGCCAGAATTAAGTTCACCGCTTTCCAGCTTGGGCCAAATGCACGGTGATTTTCACACAACGCACTTCCCTGGACTGGCCTTCGATAAAGACAACTACTAGTTAATAGTTGAAATTTATACTAGAGCATGGTTATTAAAATAAAGCATTCCCTAAACAGCTGAAATCTTTGAATTTGTATTTGGAAAATGTTTAAGATTAAAATGATTGAGAGAGCTAATAAAATAGAGAAAAAGCCTACAAACCGTGAGAAACAGAATGAGACACTTGTCAGTTAATCTGTGCTCTTCAGCTTCAGCCCTGTTGTCTAGTAAACAAGCCCTCAACCAGCTGACTTAGCTAAAAAACACACTGAAGGACATTAACACTGCAATCTCAAGCTCTTGAGTCAAGAGGTCACTTTTCATCAAAATAGCTGAAATAAGGCACTTAACTGGACAAAGGTTAACACTTCTTATTACATGTGTGACCAATTATTTCACAACATCTCTACTCAAAACTCTGCCAAACAATTCAGTTTTGAAGGTCTTCCACCACTTTGTAAAAACTAGTAAATTGTCCTGAAAAAACTGCATCAAAACAGAAGACGTCAGAAATTGGCTCTCTGAAATCCAACATGTTGAGTACAAAAGGACTGAATGGTAGCCAATGACAACCTTCACTTTTAATAAAACATACTGTTACATAGTAAACACTATCCTCGAAACTTTAATACTTGTTGGTTACCATTCACCACTTTTTACCCAACAGGTTGAGCTTAACATTAAATCTACAAAAAGTACCGTCAAGTTAACAGACTCCAAATCCCAAAGTTAGGGAGCTAGAGGAACAGTAAAGTTTAATGAAGCACCACAATCTAGGACTGAACTGTGAGATTATCCTGGGCACTCAAGACTTCTAACAATATAAAAGTAAAAGAAACAGAAAATCCCCAAATAAATTGTAGAGATCAGTAGCTACTATACTAAGTTACTTCAACGCCAGACATTTCAAGTTTTACAAGCTTTGCTGTTCACACAGCTTTCACAGGGCAAACTACAACTGACAACTTCAGTCCAGTCATATGTTATGGAAACACAGATGATAGATAAATAAATAAATAAAATCTGATAACGTGCTGATCTGCTCATAAGCACCACCTGAAGGGGGAGCTGTGGTCTCTGTTTGAGAACCCTGGAGTCCCACCTGTCTGGGATGGCAGATGAGTCAGTGATCTGACACCGTGGCTGCAGGTTTTCATACTCTGGATATGAGTGCTGGGGCCTGCTAGAGACGACACTCTGGGATACATCCTGTCTCCGCCTGGCAACCAGAAAAAGCTGTATTTTAGCTGGCTGGGTGTTGGTAGGGTACAGGGACTCAGCCAAAACACGGCATCTCATCTCCAGGTGGATCAACAGCAATCTCGCCCTGCAGAAGCGGACACCAGCTACCAGCGCCACGCTTTGTCCAGCCGGGACAGGCAGCATTTATCAAATAAGGGGGGGGGCGGTGTTGGGAAAATAGTGCCCCCTGATCTCAAAGTTCCAGACCTGGCGAACAGGCGTGAATAAGCGGAGTGACAAAACGCAGCCTGTTGGCCACATTATGAAGGTGGAAAGGGGAGCTTGCAGGGCGAGAAGCACAGATCTGATGCTGTAATCCAACGCAGATGTGTATGCTGGAGCCTGACAAAAACATTCAGGTTGCACCAAGTTCCTATAACTGCTTGTGTAAGAGAACAAGCACAAGCAGCAAACTGGGATGAGTGTATATGCTGAGCTTTATAATAATAAAAATTTAAAAAAAAAAAAAAAACAAAAAGTCGCAGTGCAGTAATTTATAAACAGACTTTAAAAATACCTCTGTCTCAATGTGGCAGAACAAGCAGAGGCCTTATGTCAGCACACACGCACGCACTTTGCAGCAGTGACTACAGCGAGCAACGGTGTTATTCCCGGCTGGAGATTTCACAGGTGGCCCTCAAGAGCAAGGGGAAGTCGGAATGGTCTGGGCAAAGCTGATGAGGATGATGTTCAGTATGTCACATCACCAAGGCAGCACAACGAGTCGGTCCTGGCACCCAGCCATGTGGTACCAGGACCACCGGCTGCACTGTCACAGACAGCAAACATGGTCCACTGGAACACCATTCCTCAGCATCTACAAGCAGTAACTCAGTGCACGACCGCAGAGGATAGACGAACAGAGAGGAGCAGTGTGTACCTGTAGAAGAAGCAATCACAACACACCAGCACCCCCATGCAGACCCCAGCGCAGGTGGGCAGTGACAAGACTTCTCCGCTTGCCCCCGGGTCCTCAATTGTCCGCTCGCCTGCAGAGGAGGAGCAGGACGGGCATGTAGGTGGAACGGACCACCGGTTCAGCAGCAAGCTCCGCTTTGCCGGTTCGAGGAGCGCAGTCAGCAGAGCAGACACCTGCACCGGCAGCAGCACGCGCTCTGAGGGGAGGGTGGCATGCGGGCGTGACGTCACGCCAACTGTCCACCTATGGGCTGCGCTGTCTCTCTCCCTCCCTCGTGCCCGCTTTCTCTCCCCACCCCACCCCATCCCTCTCTCCCTCTCCCTCTTGAGGCGGGAAGATTAGGTTAGCAAGTGTACTTACATAAATAAACTGCTGACTGTAAAGCTGTACGTGCTGCAGCAAAGAGCAGACGAAGGGGGAAATAAAACACTTTTAAAGCAGTTCTTGTCTACGCAACGACCAAATGTTTTTTGCAAACGTGCCGTTGCTCTTTTCACCCTGCTGCCCTTTTTATCCCCCATCAGTACACACAAAAAGGAAAAACAAACTTTGTAAAAATACTGTAATACCACTGTATACTCAGAACAAACAAAGGTGTAGGACTAACAGAAGGTGAGAGATACAAACGACTAACCTTGCGAGCTTCAGTGATGACAACATCAACAAAAATTTGCAGAAGAGAGAGTGAGCTTGACGTGTCAAACCCCAACAGAATAGCCGGGACGTGACCTCGGTGACAGGGAACGGACAGACCTGGGCATGCGGTCAACGCGACACCCCCCAGCACCCCTGATGCAGTGCGGCGCTCCGACATGTGACCCTAACATGCATAACCACATCCAAAGTTAGCAAGGATTTCTCACTATGCTGCGGCAACAGTCGCATGGTGCAGCTAAATTGGGGGGGGGGGGGGGTTGATGTCACATTTCAACTGGGGTTGATCCCACACTGTCGCTGCATACGATCCCGTGCACCTTAAAGTATTGGGGGTAACAATATATTGAACACCTGATACAAAAGTATGTACATGTGCTCACCTACAGTACTTTTCATAAACATTTCCCCCAAAACGCCTGTATTTGATCAGCATATAATTCTCACGTTGACAAATATAGGGTTAATAACTTAAAACTCATAAAAGTATTACTCGGTTACCAGATATCATATGCGCATACAGTATATTTAGCATTTTAAAGATTTAGAGAAATGATTACATTACAAATTGGTTTAGAATACATGTTCATATGACTGCTACAGAGCAATACATTCATGCAAGTGTTTAATTCATTTTAAATCACCCTGTACAACTGCAACCAGCATCTATCAAGAGACCTTCAAAAAAATAAGGTAAAATTAATAATTGCAGTTTTGCTGAATTTTGAGAACCATAATGTCGATCAAGGATCAATAACTGCTTGTCTGGTACGGGGTCACAGCTGTACAGTCTATCCCAGAAGCACAAGGTGTATGGCAGGGTACACTGTGGACAAGACACCACCAGGCCATCACAGAGCTTACACACACACACACACACACACACACACACACACACACACACCAGTTCACCTGAGACACCTGCCTTTGGGCAGAAAGCAGAGCACTTGGAGAAAACCCACAAAAACAGTGGGAGAACATGCAAGACTTCACACATGCTGAGCCTGAGTCAAAACAACATCCAGACCAACAACCACCAGTGCTACCTCCTACCCCACCACATAGTGTAATAGCCCGCATTAAACAGTGTGCCACACCCACATTATCACCACAATCCCTGTGGTGTGTAATGAGTGTTACATTCTCTAGAGGACCTGCATGGCCCTGATAACTCATTCTTTATTAATCGAGTGGACGTCTTACACAAGGACGAGGTTCCCATTTCGATCACCATAATTAATACGTGTGACAAGTTGGGAAAATTGCTGATAAAACCTGAAGGTGAAGATGATACGATCACACCATGAAAGTCAAACTTGGTGAGGAACTGGGTGGTAAACACTGAACCACAACTAGAGGTAAAAAGTGAGATGAGCTTTTGGGGTTGAAGATGCTGTCCATCAGATTGGGTTTTAAAGTGGCTGGTCTCAGGTTCACTGAGGCCTGATGAGGTAAAAACAGGGTTGTTGGGAAATGAAAGGGAAGGTGGGAGTCAAATCCCATGATCCTTGATTCTATGTGAATGAAGTCCTGGTTTCTGCCCAGTTTATATTTATGAAAACACTTGATTCCTGTCTAATATGCTGCATCACTTGTGCAAATTTAATCAAAATTGTATTAATATCTGACACATGGGATATGCCTCTGGAAATGTTATGGATTTAAAAAGACAGTGCTTACAGGTGTTATAAATGTATGTGTAATAAACTCATTTTACCATAGATTCCTACATCTCAAAATGTTTTGCTTCTGTTCATAGCGCAGAAACATGTGACACCTTAAGCTGTGAGACTGTATACAAAAGCCAATCCAAGTCAAACTGTTTGCATTCAAAAAGTCTACATCAACTACAAATAAATATTTAAAACAAGTATTGCGGTAGTGAGAACACCACAGTGAAAGTGAACAGAGAAAGATGGGCCATTTATTGACAAACAGAAGAAACCTTCACTGAAGTAGCATACAACAAAACCTAGTCAACACAGTTATGCCTTTGAGACTCAAGACTTTGCATAGAGCCTACAGAACCATCAACGGATCTGCTCCTCAATACCTGTAAGAGCTCATCTTTTGCCAATGTTAATATTTGAACTATACTGCCCAGCCAAAAAAAGTCACACACACACTAATATTTTGTTGGACCGCCTTTAGCTTTGGTTACGGCATCGTTTCGATAAGCTTATGCGATATCACAACATTTATTTCCGCCCAGAGTTGCATTCATTTTTCGCCAAGATCTTGTATCGATGATGGGAGAGTCGGACCGCCGCGTAAAGTCTTCTCCGGCACATCCCAAAGATTCTCAATGGGGTTAAGGTCTGGACTCTGTGGTGGCCAATCCACGTGTGAAAATGATGTCTCTCTCATGCTCCCTGAAGCACTGTTTCACAATTTGAGCTCAATGAATCCTGGCATTGTCATCTTGGAAGAACAAAATCCATTGATGGAAAAACCTGGTCATTCAGTATATTCAGGTGAGCTCACCTCATTTTTTGGGCACATAACATTGCTGAACCTAAACCTGACCAACTGAAGCAACACTAAGTTCAATCCAGGTGCTGACTTCTTTTGGCCAGGCAGTGTATATAACAATTTATGGGAACTCAACACACATGGACAGACGGAATTGAACAATGGGACGATCATTTTCCAAGACTACGTTTGCTGCATCCTTTATCACTCACCGATGGAGCTTTTTTTTATTCTATTTTGCTGTAACCCAGTGTGGCTGTATTTGCAATAATAAAAAAAGATTTTCCAATATTTCCCAATTCTATACACAGCCCCCGGTGCCACATATGATAAGAAGACAGCGGCACTGGACCACGGGGTCTGTGCTCCGACAATCGCATGCCGGTACCCGCATGTGTGTCGGTCGGTGGAATAGCGTTTATCCTTAGAATTTATTCTAAGATGTTCGTCGCTTTTTTGGAGGAACCTGTTTGAGAAACGAACTGATCCAAATGTAAACGTCACCAGCTGAACAAACAAACCTGGAGAACTAAAAACCCTTTTAGTGGAGCAGTGAGCCAAACACCTTCGGGCTACAGAAACAAACAAACAAAAAAAAAAAAAAAAAAACGTACGACGGACAAGTAAACAAAAGCCAGGAGCGAGAAATATTACAGGAACCCCCGCGACCGAACGCTCAACACAGGGCCGAGAGCGCCGGACCGGGCGGGGAGCCCCTGCTCTTCCGCAACCCGGCGGCTCTCCGTCGCGTCGCTCACCGGCTGAGGGTGTACGAGCCGTTCCTCTTGAAACGCATTCCCGCGGACAGGAGGCGGCTCAGGAGATCCAGCGCGGAGCAGCGAGAACACGGCGGATCTGCGGGACTCCACACGGACCTTCCTCTACCCCTCCTCTTCTTCTGGTGGACGGAGGAGCTTCGGGAAGCCAGACTGATGATCTCCCTCCTCCTCGTTCTTCTTCTTCGTCCAGACGGATGGGCTCGTACCGCTCCGTGAATCCGGTCCGACCGCCTCTCCCTCTACTGAAGGCGCCCACGTGCTTCCTCCCCCCCCCGCCGGTCCGACACCCCCCCCAACCCCGGATGCTCGGATCGCGGTTCCGCCTCCCGTTAACAAACAGCTCCGGGCTGCAGCTTCAGTCCACACCCGCACACAAGCGCCTTAGGGTTCACAAAAAATAAATCTGTTTTTAACCTTTGACACCGCATTAAAATAGTAAAGTCCATAAAATTCAACGAGGAATAACTTTTCTCCTAATACGCGCATAGGCATCACAAGCTTCCAGAAACCACTTAAACAGCTGGCTCATAGCATCACCAGAGCCAAACAACCGAATCGGGGTTTTCTCACATTTATATCTGCCAGCCATCATCTGCAAGACCAAGGTTGAAACAGGTCTGCAGCAGGTCCACCTCCTGTCCTCCTGATTCACAACAGCACCACAGCTCTGCTTCTCAGGTTTCCCCAGCGCATGGCTGAGATGTCGACCAAACGCGGTTCATGACAGCCAGGCACATGAGGCTAAGAATAGGCGTGGGAATATCCTTTATCCTTCGGCCGCCTGCCTTGTGTCCTCGACGGCCTTCGTGCAAATAGCCAGTCGGTCACTTGCAGCTGAGAAATGTCACTCATGTATGCTTCCGCCAAACGATTCTATAAAATGTATGAAATATAATTCCAAGTATATGACAGTAAGGACAATGGCAGAAATATTGCAATATTAACCTCAGAAAGGGAATCCGGGAAGAATGAAGACCAATTATTTAAATGATCTCACTAAAAACAACCATCATTGAAAGTGCTGCGTCTGACAGGTTTTTCTCTTACAATTTTCAAACTCTTCTGAAGAGAACATTATGGATCAATACTCCATGATAATTTCACACATCGAGTGTTTTTAATCTTCCCTTCTCAGGTTTAACCTTTTATACATCAAAAAAGTACTATTCCATTCTAAATGTAGTTGTTGGATTTCCCATTAAGCTTACAACAAAGGCAGTGCTTATTTGCATGCTGGCATTGGTATCAGTTAGCAACAACAAACCATTAAAGATTACATTTTAAATGTTTGCAGTGAATAAGACAACCGGAGAGATTGCTGATGTTCACATAATACATTTCTTTAATAAAGGGACACAAATTTTGAAATAATGGTAAGAAAGCGATGCATAAGCCAGTTTTCAGGGTAACTTGGTGCACCCTGGGTAATTTTATGCAGCCGTGTCGATTATTCTGAATAATGGCCCTGTGGTACAGCAGTGTTTTGCTGGGAGAGCAGCTCAGTCACAGAATGTGGTCAACAGGAGCAGAAAAGAGCATAATGAGGTTGAGTCCCAGTTCTCCAAAGAGCACAGCATGGACGTGCTGGTACTGCATACTGCTGAGTACCGACCCGCTTCGAGCCGTACAAAGACACCCTGCTTTGTTGTTTAGACAAACTTCAGACTCATCCCCACTTTAAGACACTGCCTGAACATTTCCGTAGATCCAAAATACCTTTGACCCAGTTAACCTGGACAAGCAGGTCTGTGGGAGCCTGCCAGGATTCTGTGAAAATCCTAGTGCCAGAGCGATCAATGCAGGGACATTTTTCCATCTAAATCACCTCACTGTATTGGTACTTCTCACATGTGTGAGACCTCTCTGTAAATTTTACTGAGAAACTGAAGGATGAATGGACAGGTGGGGATACAGAAGCACAACCAGTCAGCACAACTTGGTGAATTACCATGCCTGCAGATGAGGACCCACACCTTCTCTTTAGGGTGCTTTCAGACAAACCAGAGATCTACAGAGTGCTGATGACATCATCCCCAGGAGGCTGCATTCAGCATTTGTGCCGGATGGATCCGGTTGAGAAGCCTTGGCCTCCTGTTGGAGGTCCTCCATCCTTCATTAGCATGCCTGCGAGTGCCTTTGCCAGCCTTACGTAATCCACCTACAAAGGAGCTTGCAGCATCTTGCTCGTACCCAGGCTGGGGTGTTATCCATTTATCTACCATGAAACGTCAGAGCTTCTTATTTGTTTAGGTCAGGATGCACAGTCAATGCTGTACCTGAATGCCAACAAAGCAAAAATCTTAGTGTGCAACAAAAAAAACCCCACCCCATACCTGGAGAGTCCTTTATTATTAAAAATGCCTTAAAAGTTTGACCACTTAAATCAGATAAACTCTATCAGATGTCAATAAGTCTGAGTCAGACTTCCTGGGTCACCTGTACTGATCTGTGCTCTTTTGCTACAAAGCATGTAAACCTGGTACCACTCTCCCGTGGGCTACAGATTGCCCAAAAGATGCTGAATTGGCATACTGCAGACCTCCTTGTACACCATGTTCTGAGATATTCTGCGGGTCTCAGATCAGTGGACTCTGCTGTTCTCCAACTTCTTCAATAATATTGTGTGAAAAAATAACCACTTATAATAATGTGTCTACATTGCACAGCAGATGAATAAACTTCCCAGCATGAGCAGCTATAGAGTAACAGTAAAAAGTTTGAGTAAATCTGACTTGAAACCAGACTTTCCTGGTGCCAAAAACATAGAAACCATAGGTTTTAGGAGCGGTAGTCAGATAAAGGCTCAGAATGTGAACAAATGAGTTCCTTCTGGTGAGACCTTTTAAGATGCAGAGAGGGAGTGTGCATGAGCTGTGGATGTCCAGCATGATGGTAGGAATGTGATGGTGTGGGACTGCTGCTCATAAAATCTCTACCAGCAAGTCCATAGTAATCTCTACAAGAGTAGCTGTTGTAACAAACTTCAGAAGCCCATCGTCCCATCAGGGTTACAGCTAGTTGGGCAGCTCTCCATTCTTCAGCAACAACCTGAAACCACCATCTAACCAGGAAAAAAAGTGAAAGAAAACTCAAACTACTGACCTGGATGGCCTGAATACCAGCTTCCAGAAAGATGAACAAGTATTAGTATACCTATCCATCCATCCATCATCATTAACTGTTCAAACTTGAGCAGGATCACGGTAGTCTACAACCTATCCTGTCAGTTCATGCTGAAGTGTTTACAGTAAATGGAAAAAGGGGAAAAGCACTCCCTGCTACATTACCTTGAACCCATGTCCAGGTTAACCTGACCATCTTGCCCAGTGCAAGCAGCCCCTCTGAAGTGTCTCCAGACAGAACAGCTTGTGATAACGTAGAGGTGCTGGCCAGGTAAAGCCTGCAGTCAGCATACTGGAGGCTGGGAGGCTGACTCTGGAGACACAACAGGGGCACCGCAATGGTATGCCGGCTGCACTCTGTCCTGCCCGATAGAGAGGACTGTGGGAAAGAGAAACACTGCAGCAAGTTTTATCTCCATGACCGGGCCATAATCTGACGTCAACTCAACATGTGATGTTCAAGAAGTCAGGCAGAGAAAGGATGCGCATTTTCCACCACCTCGGTCAGCTGACGGTCCAGGCGATCGAGTGGGTCATGCAACCTCCCCGCAGACACAGAGCTACACAGGGAAATAAGGGTGCATATAAGGACAAGAAACTGAGGGAAATGTCTTGTTTTAGACATTCCTGCGCTGTCCCTCCAAGTATCACAAAGGTCCTGAAGTCTGAAGTCATTTCAGCTTCTTTTGACCTTCAAACCTTATTGTTCTTGATGGATAAAATTTAACTTAAAGAATTCTCGTGACATCCTTGTGTCTTCAGAGCAAGAAAAGTCTTTCTAAATCTATTCTTTTAAACAAGCAAAGATAAAGAATTTCTAAAGGAATTTGAGCTGATCACTGCTGTTAAGCTATGGATTTACGCCACCTGGTGGTCAATACGAGATCCTCAACCGCAGGGGAACGAATGGCTGATGAATGTGCAGGTTCTACTTCTACATGAACACTTGATTAAAATCATTATTTCCAAAACTGAACTAATTTCGGCCTCTCCAATGCAGAAGCTATTCATTGTTTAGTGTCCTGGAAAATTACAAACCTCCCCTCCACCCCAAGGGAACATTAAATCAGCAAAAAAAAATTTGTCATGAAACCAAAAAAAGCAGAACAGAGAGAACAGAGGAACACAAGCTCTGTATGCCTTTATCGCTGGGCAAATTCCTGCATCCTTGTTCAAAGCAAGCACAACAAATACGACACTATATTTTCCCACCATTTATTTAATTATAAAGCAGAAATTTAATTGGGCTGTATGTCACATTTCTGCCTGCCCTAATCCTCAAGATAACCATTGCATGTTTATATGTGTTTAGGAGTCATAAGGAAGAGAGGTATAGATAACAGTCCATTGACTGCATCTAACACAGTTCACTGGAACAAACAGGTTCAATAAACCTGCCCGCTAGCAAAGACAGGGCTGCATGGGACTGAGCGGTTGTATCATTTTTAAACTTTTTTTTTTTTTTTGCTACAGTGCAGGACTGTTTCCCTCCCTGTGCTGCACTGGCATCTCCATCTCAGCACAAAAACAATAGAACCGATCCACACTATGGCAGAAAAAGCACTAATGACTTTCCCTCCCTGTTCTGCTGACGCCCAGGCCGCTTCCAGGAATCGGTTGTTGGCCAGGAAATGACCGAGAGCCAAAAGAAAGAGAGCAAGGGTTACAAAGGCATCAGTCTTGAGGACAATTTCATTCTGATTTTGAAAATGTGGGAGGGAGGTACTCGCTGATAATACCACAATATCCAAAGAAGGGTGTCCTGTTGAAAGTCACAGTCCCCACCCATCCTCTTCATAGTTACCAGTCCTGCTCATGCGAATGGGATGGTAGGTTGGAAATGCAGCTTCACCTCCTTCTCATGCTATTAAACAAAACACACTTCTTGATGACCAGCTTTTTACAGGACCCCAAACTGGTGTCCAGGAAGGTGAAGAACCACAGTCTTTCAGCGCCTGTGCAGCATCAGGCAGCTCTGAGAAGAAAGCCCGCTGACCCTTCAAACAGCAGCCACATCAGAGGGGCTGGAAGTGGAAACCATGAACCTCGCAGGCTTCCGAGCGTCAAAGGCGGTAGCACCACCCAGCAGCAGGTGCAGGAGATACATGGCTATAAACATGTTTAATTACGCCGCCTTTAATCCTTCCGAGGTCTCATCGATCACGCTCACTTGGAGTCTGTAATATGGCAAGGCCTTCCCAAAAGACTTTACTCAAAAGGGGTGGTGCTGTGTTAGAGGGCCCTGCACTCTTTATCAGCATCTGTCACACATCCAGCATACATGGTTGATTCTTCTTGATGGTACAATGCTTTTAAAACTCTTTACCGTCCAGCTACAGACCCCTGGATTATCCCAGCTCTGGGATTTCCATCACCTTGGATACAGCAGTGACCTCAATGAAGAACAATAATGTTTATAATCCTGTCATTCATAAAAGAATGACTTGCCATCACAAAGAATAGAATTAAGATGGACGCAGACATCAGAACCACATGTAATGCAGCAAAAAAGGATGCTGGCCGACGCCAGAGACACACGTCAGTCTACCAACAGACTCCGCCAACGCAGAGCTGACCGGTTCTCGCTGCCTCATTGAAGCAGGCTTGAGTCACCTGGTGAGCTCAGCACTCACACATGGTCTATTATTAGCTTCCAATGTATTATTCAGGACCTGTGGATTTTCCCTTTTTAAAATAAAGTTTGTCGGCACAAACATCAGCAGAACACAGCGCGGGAATGACTCACAGGAGCGCAAGTAGGTCAAAAAGAAGAGCGCTTCGTGGGAGAATGTAAGGTTTAAGGGGGCTCTTTACAGGGCTTGCAGAGGAGCTACACCATCCCAGGTGTGGAGGTGAGAGCTTACGTAAGTCGAGGGTTAAACACAATCTTCAATAAGCGGCAAAAAGAACGATAAAAAAAATACATACATCTCATGTTGACTTTAATGAGGACCGGGATCAGGCTTCATTTACTACTCGCTTCTGCCATCATCCCACTGCTGGAAGATGTACGACACCAGGAGCAAACAAACCCCGTTGCTCCATCAGTGGCAAAAATTTGTTACACAATGGTAGATATTAATAATAAGATGTATAAATCACCAAGAACAAGAGTCACCGGTATGAAATGTGCTTAGTCAGTGATCAGATTAAATCAGCGAGCTGCCTGTATAGCAGTGATGTTCTTACAGTCAAACCTGAATGGAAACAGCACCAAAATGGAGAATAATAACAGAACATACACTCTTAAGCCTCATTTCCATGCGTGGGTGCCACACACACACGCACGCACACACACACATACACACAAATCAGATATCTGGTCCCATCCTTTACCGAGGCCTCAGTTTTGGGACCGCGGTCTAACTTAAGGAGTTAGTGGGGAGCAGCAGGCTAGGTTGCATTGGGTCGGATCAGGGGGACAGGCAGCAGGGCTGCTAGATTGCGGAACATTGTCTGCCCAGGCATGGCTGGAATGCGCAGCTCAGCTCATCCGCCTGATCTCTGGGATTTAAGGGAGCTGGTTGCAGGCCTGACAGAGCAAGCGCTAATCCAGCAAAAGAGCCTTCGTGGTGGCAGCACAAGTGCAAGCGAGAGTGCGAAAGGCCTCTTCCTGCCCAGCTCTGGAACGTCCTGCTTCAGCAACGAACATCCCTTGGGTTCCTGATGCTTCCGTCTGACCAGCAGATCTCCACAGCTGTCAATTCAGGCTGAAATTAAACTAAAATAAAGCAAAACTCTCTGTAGTGCTGGTGTCTTGCAGCTCCTCGGCTGTGGGTTTGGATTCGAATCCAGCAGAATCTCTGTAGAGTTCACCCCCTCCCCCAACTTTAAGTTAATTTTCTATAGGTATTCTGGTTTCCTCCCACAGTCCAAAGATAAGCATTTCCTTTATTTTAACTCTAAATTGGTGACTAAATTGCTGATAGAGAGAGAGAGAGAGAGAGAGAGAGAGAGAGAGAGAGAGAGAGAGAGAGAGAGCAATCCCCGCCGTTATATGCTTCTGGGATAGGCTCCGAATCACCAAAACTCTGCACTGGTAAAGTGAAGTTGAATGAATGAATGAATGAATGAATGAAAGAAAAATAAACAAATAACCACCCCAGACATCATTCCATCACACCACCCAAAGAAGGCTTCATTACTGGGAATTGTATAGGACATTGATAACAAAGTGGACACTAGTTTAAGACATGATACCAGCAGCAACAAAACCATTACATAAACACATCTGTCAGCTCCTCCCAGCGTATAACCACCGCAACCCCCCAGGTTGTTCACTATGTCTTTAATTACTCGACAGTTCCATTCTACAGTTCTACTAAATGCCTGATGCTATGCGGTCTGAAGACCACAGCAGAAGCTACAGTCAAGAAGAACAGGTCTGATAGGAAAGACAAAAATATGCCAAGAATATGCAAGATTCATATATGCTGCTGTCGGGTGGTGAGGCCACCGGTTCTTGCTTTTCTGAAAGTGAATTCCAGTGCATCTCATTCGCGTGACCTCGGTAAACTGGGAAATGACAGCGCCTGAGACATGTTCCCATTAAAGCTGGAATTCACCTCCTGGGACAAAGAGCAAAAGTGCTGGAGACACTATCAAGTGCGGTCACTCACCCTACATCATATTTTCTTTTACCAACATAAATATATCATGTAGAACTGCAACCACAAGCAGCAAGCAGTAGAAGACAGCCATCCCCTCACTAACAGACTCAGGCTGCCATTGAGATTTCAGAGGCCCCAGAAGTGGCTCCTCCAGTCTGGTCACCCCTGAACTGCAGGGACACTGGGCAGTACTTGGTGGTACTTGATCCCCAAGGGGGGTATTGGGTTGCAGCTCTCGCCCGACACTTTCCAGACAGACGTTCCAGGAACACAGACATGATACATTCCTTTCTTGGTCCAGTATTGGTTTTTAACCTTTGACACACTCGCGACTCAGATATTCTGTTTTTGTAGACTGTGTATGAGATCAGCCGTGCCAGTGGCATAAAAGGATTCTGGCTGGGGGAAGGTGTCAGGTTCTATTCAACTGTACAATGGGTAACACTAGATAACTGGAGAGGCCCCTTTGGAGAGATTCAAACCCCAGCGACCGCACTAAGGCAGTGACTACAATCACAACACCACCAGCCCAAGACATCCTAAAGAGATCTATAGAACTAATACATTGGCATCCCCTTTATGAACCTACGATCAAACCCAGACCTTCAAGTAAGTCCCGTAAGATCTCAAAATTTACATGTATTATTTAGCAGATGTTTTTCTCCAAAGTGATGTACCAACCAGCGTAAACAAAGTACATTTCACAAACAAGCAAAGGGCTCCAGATGCAGACACACAACTTTCAAAGCAGTCCATCTGCACTGCACTACTTTTGCAGGCCCCCATTATTCAGTAGTGGCAACCAAGAGAACTTAAAAATATGTGAATGATGAATGCTGCGAGGGATTCGGCAGCACCAAGGGAGAGGGGGTGACCATTACACCATCTTGGAGGCAAACCTGAGAACTTACTCAACTGGCTGAATCCTGTCAGTATTGGGGTGCACATTCTCTGACCATCTTATAGGACCTATTTATAGTACACACCGTCCAACTTGCAGCAAACTGACAAAAGTATGCATTAAATCCAAAAACTCTGGAGTGTCATATGTGCATGGAAACAATATGCTATTCTTTCGAACCCCGAAACATGCCTCTTCTGCCAGCACGAGAGCAGCGATCAATCAGACTACAGCAGTGCAGCCGAGGAGGGATTTGAATCTGGCTCGGCTTCAGAGAGATCAAACGCCCCTTCCAGGAACATGCCATTTTAATGCCTAGTGCAATTTTACATGGGTGGAACACCGCAGCATCATAAGCACCACAGCGCTAACTGAAGTACAGCCTTCCCAGATGTTTCAAAAGAGTTTTGCTGTCGCCGTTTTGCAGCTCTGGCCCAGCTATCATCACCCAAAGAACGATAAAAATATACATCCTCATTGGCTTCAATTACTGTGCCTGACTTACATGAATTGCGCCAGTTTGGTGTGTCATGCTTCAAATTATATGTCATTCAGCTAGGAGATGTTTCTCGCTTTCATGTATATTTTTGATTCATAGATGTTCCTGTCAAAAGAAATGGTGTGAAAAAACACAGTGGTTAAGGACTTGAGACCAGCAGGCTGCAGTTTTAAGCCTCAGGAGAAACTCAGCGGCGTTACACATACATGAAATGCTAAAAATATCATTTATTCCACAAGTCAACAAAACAGTGAATTTTAAAATTTAAATAACATCACTATCCTTTAGGGATTGGTGAAAGTTGCGCAATGCTGGATGAATCTGCTGAGCAGAAAACTGCTGAAAAGCAATAGAAAATAAAGCAAATAAAGTGAAAATAAAAGCAGCGCAAGCGAGACTCTGGGATACGGCTCTCCTGGAGGCCATGTGGAGGCTGGAAGCAGGTGACATCGGTCTGAAGGTTGGTTCGAAAAAGGGCCACCCGACAACTGCGGTGCTTTGCTTACTTATCTAGGTGATGATTAATTCAGGAAGAAGCTGCACGGCAACATCACTCAACTTTTCATGAGATGGACTTTGTCAGGTTGGGGAGTCACTGCCGGTGTATTTATAAGCAAAAAAAAAAAAAAAAAAAAGCTCTCCTGTCTGTTGACCGTTTCCCTCATGAATCTCCATTACTGTATGTCACAACATTTCCTCAGTATCTCAGCTAATGTCCACATTCAGCACAGCTGCTTTTTTGTCCCACACTGACTCCTCAGACTACGAACCCAACTGGGACCGAACATCTGTTTGAAAATTGGTTTATTTGCATCTCCAAATTCACTGTCACCAATAAGCCGTCATCAATAAAAGCTTATTAACACGTTCCACAATTTATTTACTGGTTAGGTTCCGTAAAAGCCTGGAACATGACTATAAGAACACATTTAAAAAAAAAATTTAACTTAAATAATTTCGCAATATGTTAAAATTACAGCCAATATATAAAAAAAATGAAATCGCACCATTTCCATAAACTCCTATTCGACACTGATTGCTGACCGATTCATCTCAAAGATTTGAGATGTGATTCTCATGAACACCAGACATCAGAAGTTCAGTTAAGGTGCAGAAACAGTTCTGCTCTCACTGGCTGCTCTACACTGCCATTTATTACCTGTTAACATAAACACAGGTCAGCAGATTTAATGAAGAAAATGCCACTGAAAATAAAATGTAAAATGTTTGCATTTTTTAAAATTCAACTCAGCCGTTAAAAGAAGAAGCTGAAGTATTTATTGTAAGTTTAGTTAAACTCTATTTGTAAAAGCCAGATGGACAGTACGATACATCCTCAACATGATGCAGCGCTGGCATCAGAAAACCTTTAACAAACCTTTGGCACTGTTCTTCACCCCTCCCCCAACACCCATGAGTTGCCAGTTGGAGCTCAAATCCAAGCCCTGCATCACTACAGAGGACGGCATCAAAGCTCACAGTGGCACCGCACTAAGCAGCTGCTGTCCTCAGAGATGAGGGATTTGGCTGTTAAAGTCCGTGCTTCTGCAGTGACACACGGGGAATGAAGGAGGGAGTGGGCCCACATCCACACTCCATCTCCATCTTTAATCACTCCCTCCTCTTCATCTGCTTTAAAGAATAACCAACCAGAAACCATCTCACCACTGGGCCTGGTCAGGAGTGACTCTCTGGATTTATGACCCATTAAAAGAATATTAATCATGCATACAAAGCACGAATATGACATGCACACGGTGAACACACGAGGACGGGTTATTTGTGGCATCCATCATGAATGAGAATCTATAAGGGGAAGCTTGACCTATGAGAGAGAGAGAGGATAAAACCCAAGGGAAAGGCAGACTTCGACCATCGATCACAGGCATAATCAGTGACCGAAGTTACCCTCTGCAAGACTAAGCATGCAGTAATACAGGATGTGGCGGCAGACTATTGACAGGCAAAGATTCAAGGTTTGTTAGGGGTCAGTTGCTTTGCCCTGGGGTTTAGCACAGGCCAAAAGCCCCCGTCATGCAGCCTAATTTTTATTTGGCTGCAAGAGAGAGCACTTTGCTGCCAGCATAAACAGGGTGGTGCTACTATATTGCACAGTATTTCATCTCAAAAAGCATGGCAGAACAATTTACATTGCAAGCCAAACATACTGTGATTGTGTCCTCACAAGGAACTGCTTGCAGAATTGCCGTAGGCTACAAAGTTGGAGCCATAAATATGTGTGTCTATAATTCTCTTTTGCAGATTCTAACTGCACAGTACGTCACATTTCAAATGGGAACCTGATATCCTTTCCTAGGGCACTCAACCCATCTCGAATTCGGCCCCACCCCGTTTACAGAGTGTCAGCCAGGGGCTTGACAACTTCCCGTTTTCCTCGGTCCCTGGTGAGCTCCCACCTCCCCATAGCCCTGAATGGGAAGCATCTTTGTCATGGAGGCTCTTAACCTGCAAATGATGTGGAATAGAGGGGGACGGCTGGAAAAAACAAGTGGGCTTTTTTGCTGAAAAGCCATGCCACTACATGGTTTCGGGTTCGAGCAGACAGGTTTACACAGCGCCTTGCTAGAACATGCTTCCTAGAAGCCATTCTACGCTGCAAGGTCAAAGGAGGACAAGTACGCAACCAGATGACGCTTCATTCCCAATGCGGGACAGCATCCCAACCCCTCATGTGAGCATCACAAGTAGTGGCATAAACCTCTGCCAACATTAAAAATGTGTGTGACTTGACAATAACTACTTATACATGGGGGAAGGGGAGTGAAATTAAGTTTATTTTTCCTAAGCCCAAGAAAACAGACCCAAAGTCATCTTCCTGGCCAAGAAGGCAGAACTAATGCGATTACGGTTAGAGCGTCTGCAGACGCAGCGCACCTCTCCGAAACACTGCAAGTGCTCTGGTCTGTCGGGACACACAGTTACCCCACACTACCACGACAGCTCACTTTCTTAATCTCTGGCTTTTATTGCAGGTGCAATAAACCTACACTGCAAAATCCATTGTTGGGATATTGCTGTTTTAAAGCAATCTGAGGTGCAAACAAAGGGTGCTCACTGAACAAGGAAGTGGATGAGGAACACACCATTTGTTGTTTAATAAATGAGCAGTATTATATACGTATTAAACAACTCTACTAATTTGGGACTTTCGGACGCACAAAGGTTTCAGCCCATCCCTGTAGAGGGAAGTTGACATCAGGCCTTGGATCTAGCTACTTCTTGATCCTGATATTTTCCTATTGAGCAAAATCAGTGAATAACTTTGAAAGCCAAGTCTCCTCTGACACCTGTGCCCCAGGGTGCAAACAGATGGATCCGTTTACAGTTGTGGTTCTCACCACTGGTTCCTTTGGTGGGGTCACAGTGTGCACGTTTTGCATGAGTACGGTAGACTGAAAGCATGGTTGAGTACCACTGATGTACAAAAATACATCAAGTTAAGCAGAAGCCAACCAGGGGTAGAACATCTTTGCTACACTACCTGAAAGAGGTCTAGCCATAAATAAACACAACACAAACGGAAACCAGACACGATGACAATTTTGTTATGGCTTCTTGCATTTACAGTTAAGCTATTTCCTGTCCACCTGCTTTCTTTCACCTGAACCAACAACTTTCAGGTTGCACATCCACTTGCAAGGCTGTGCTTAACCACTGTGGTACCTACATGACACGAGAAGCTCACGGGCCATTGTCACCCTTCAAGACACAGACCCACCTGCTGTGCTCAGTCAGATGAGAGGGGAGGTGCAGATGGGTGACGCACCTCGGAGACGCAGTGTCCATTACAGGCAAAAGCAGATGCATCTAAATGCTAATAGTCCAGTTTAAATGTGTGCATCTCAAAAAAAAGCTGGGGAGCAGACCAGTTCTGCAGTTCAGACACATTTCGGTAGCACATCAGGGCCATTTGAAAGGCCTGCTTCCTGTTGAGGCTTCACAACATCCTTCTCACAAACCAATAACCTTTAATGATTTCTCACACGTAAAGTAACAGCGCTGTTATCGTATATCATTCACCTGAGGTTTTTCTCCAGATTGACTTTAAATTTCTACCTTCTACACTGATTTGCTTTACTAAAGAAATGCAGGGTAAATATCTTGATCAAAGGTATTGAAGCACAGGATGGATTTGAAGAAGTGTCCTTTGAGCTCCAACCACTGCACCACCTGCTGTTCTAACTGCTAAAAGGACCCCTTTGGCCTTGATAAATGCCCCTGGTGACACTGTGAGAAGATGCAGAAAAAAAAAATCACCAAACTGCCAAATCAGATGTTTTGTAGATTAAAGTTACACAAAGGAAGCTCCGTGTTTATCTGGCCACAGAGCTGTTGAAGGTGGCCGTGTGTGTGAGAAACTGATCTCAACCACAAAAACAGCCAAGCTAAGTATGAATTTGAAACTAAACCCTTGGTAACACTGGGACGGTGTTCTCAGGTCTTACGTCTGAAGCGCGAAATGCGAGGACAAGAAAAACAAAACCGGCAAACGGATTTAGTTCTGATAGAAAAATCGCAACGGATGAAACGGTTCATTCACGGTACCGATTTAGAACTTCATTCAACGTGATGCTAATTTGCTTGGCTGTGACCCTCAGCACCTCCCCCACTCTCAGAATGCGTGCCGGGCAAGATGTTCAGATCAGCTTGCAGAGACCTGAAGAGGAGGAAGTGAGGAGGATTCAGGAAGGCACTGGAAACCGCAGAGCGCACCGTTTACTGGGTCAATCTCACAAGCACCTGACAATGCGACATCATCCTCAATGCACGATGCCGCGAGAGCTCATTTGCATTGTGAGTCTGCAAGTACGGATCTTTACCATTCACCTTTACAGAAAGCCGGGCTGCTCATGGACTTGATCTGACCTTTAACAGAACAGTATCTCTCTAGAAATGAAAAAGCAACCAAAAACAACAACAAAAAGTAAACATTATTGCAATAAATTTTCATAGGACAGCAGGTGATGCAGCTGACAGGGCCTTTCAACTGCTATCTGAATGCCACAGGTTCAAATCCCCCACCTGATGTAGAACCCTTGATCAAGATACTTACCATAAACTGACAAGAGTAAAACATTACCCAGCTGTACAAATGAGTAAACAGCAGTGTAAACAGCATAGTATACAAACCTCAGATTGTAAGCCACCTTGGAGAAACTTATTAGATAAACCAGTAGAGAATGACAATATCGCAAGACAGTTAAACAAACTTGAAGAAGAGCAATCTAAAGACCACTCAGGATATTGATGTTCACCAAAAAAAGCCCTGAATTGGTATTCATCTATTTCTTCTTCTTATTGTAACCATTGCTGCTTATGCATTTCGTAGATATATATATAAATAGGAGAATACATTGTGTAGAATGGCTCAGGAGATAACCTTATACTAATGTTCTTCAGGATGTGCAACGGTGCTTATAAAAACCAACCACTTTTGATAAGGCAAGCCTTAATGTCCGGAAAGATGCACGCTTGATCTTGCCTGTGTAGGTACATGTAGTGGCTTTGCAAGGAGATGCTGAGCAGAACATGGCCACATGAGCCTGCAGAAGATCCCCAGCAGAACGACGCTCCTCTAAGCATCCTGGCCCACAAACGAACCCTCTAACATTTAAAAGTCTCGACAGCGGTTCATGTATGACACTTTGATGCATTTCTATCCTCGGAACTAGAAGCCCAAAAGATGCTGAGCAAGCACCTGAGATGGAGAAGAGGTTCAGCACTAGCACCTGGACTAGGGATGCTGGATCACTGCTTTGTTTTGCGGGGTTTTTAAACCCCTATTGCCCATGCAAACCACACAAGCATTCAGATGTTCACGGCTCCTTGTGACCTCTAAGGACTCACCCCATTAACCAGTCCATGGCTGTCGGACTGGCGACTCTTCCACAGGCTGGAGCCCTCCCCCTGCAGCTCCTCCCGGTTCAGGGACTTTCTCGCAGGTCCTCCTAGTCTCCTAGAACTTTTCTGGATCTTCTCCTGCTTCTGGAACTTTGTTGGATCTGCTCCTGCTTCTCCAACTTTGCTGGATTTTGTCCTGGTCCTGGAACTTCTTTGGAGCTTCTGGGACTTTGTTAGAGCTCCTGCTGATCCTCAGACCGGATGCCGCTAAAGGTGAGAAGATGCACCGCAGCGGCGGCACCGCTCGGGCTCCTCCTGAAGATGGCCAAACGAGAGCTGCATTCACTGTCCTCCTCAGGGAGCCGGAAAAGCCTGACAAGAGCCAGAAGAGCTGTGTAAGGCGGCTGCTGTCGGGCGGCGCAGCGCGGGTCCTCCTCGACCTGGGGTGCCGACTGCCCGTCCGCGGTCATGAACCCGCGCATCAGTTCTCCAGCTGCTACTGCGATCGGGCTCTGGCTCATACATGGAACCCGGAAGTACATTCAAGCCCCGCCCCCTTCTTGGGCGCCCTGGATGTATTTTTTCTACACAGACTAGTCCCTACCGCAGAGACATCAGGGAAATGTAGTTCTTAATAAACTCAGCGTCTGCAGGGTGAATATTTTTAGTTTTCTGTTTCTATGGTAACAGTTCCGCAATACACATTTGAATGTATTAATTTTCACTCACTAATATGAACAAAATTGCCTAATTTATTTTCAGATATACAACGTTACATAAGAGTCTAAATCAAATGTTCTGACTGACCTTCAGCCAAACTGCACATGTAAAGGAAAATTGCTTTCTTGGCTCCAGTACTCTTCTTTTGTGAGTGTGTGTGCACATTTTCATCCCGCATGCTTTGACTGCAACTGCTATGAAAGAATTACATGAACATGAATCTCTTTTTGGCCCTGTGCATTATGTAGCAATATATCTCCTGGAAGAAAACTGCTTTGCTTGCATTTTTCAGAATAAAAAAATATGAAGCAATAAAGAAGGTTTGCAAAATAAGAATTAGAACTATTGTTGCTGAAAGAACTAGAACTTTTTAGAACTAAAATTTAGAATTTAGTAATGTATTTCTCACAATTATCCAGTACAGCAGATATTTCCTTAAACCTGGGTTCAGACACGATGTAATAATTCTTTGAAAGACTTTCATTAATTTGAAGCTAACTGCATTTACACCAATATTGTTTTAAAGTGAAAGTCATAGCTATGTAACTTGATATACTAAACAAGAGATTCAAATACCATGACAGTTATGGCAGGAGCATTATTTTTAGCAAAGGTCAGTGTTGAATTATTTCTGTTCATGAAAGATAAAATATTTATATAGAAAGCATAGTGGTTAGAGGCTTTCCATTTTAATCAGAGGTCCTGGGTTTGGATCCCATCTCATTCTTTAGTACTCAGGATATCAGTGCTTATCCCAAATAATTCAGCAAAAATAACCCAGCTTTATAAATGGATAAAAAGCCGAAAGTAGCTTAATCTACAAAACTGATATTACACTGTAAACCACCTTGGACAAAGACGACAGATAAAGGAATAAATACAATCTACATAAACAGTAGAAGAGTCATAAAATTGACCATGTAAACACCATGTAAACCATTTAAATGCCCCACAATGTGCTTAGCAAAACCGTGTCACTCAAACCTTAACATCAGATCTTTTTACTAGCTACGCTTCTCGTGTGAACTCAAAAAACTCTTCTCGGTTCCCTTAAGACATTCCCTATACTGTCCTGGATCAGACTTACACTCACAGGGCCTGCACACACTACTTAAAGCAGCAGCTCCATCCACACACCTTCATCTACAACAGTTTCCTATTGGCGTCAGCAGTTTGTACAGTAGAATGGATGTGAATAATAAAGAGAATGTGCGACTGTTAATGTGTGACTGGAACTAACTCACAGAGTTACTGGATTTACTGTTCATACTGTACTCACCAGCATGCAGTACCACTGAGATGCTTCAGGTGTCGCTGTGCATCGTCCAGTCAAGATGGGAACATAAAACTGGGAATCCCTGTCACAAGGAGCCATGACACATTACAACAATCATAAGCAGCCAAACCGTCCATCTGTCTAGTGGCAATAACAATGCTAACAAATCGCAATGGTAATAATTATTTACATCCACAATAAATCTTTAGAAAGATGTTTTCCTCTCATTCATATATCCTATTGGCTGAGACTATTTGAATTCAGTGTAACCGGGAAATGAAGGCCTTACTTTCTGTCACAAAGTCCACTTTTAATATCACTAACTTCTGTCCACATGTTAGGTAACATTCTGTATATGGACACATTCAAATGCATGCTGGGTAACTGCCATGAACGCAGCAACCTGCACTGTTGCTCCAGCACAGCAGCCATGTGTGATTCACTAACAACTTTTCTGACTGCGATATGAGAGGTCTCAACATTCTGGGAAACAAAAAAACTCAAATCAGTTTCAGCTCCCGCTGTTATGTTTGGTTATAATGTTATTATTGTTAATATTGTTGCATTTAGAAACCTTCATTGAAGGTTTGCCTATTTGGTGGCATTAACTTGGGACGACAGAGAGGGCTGGAATTTTTTTGGCTCCCGAGGCGCGCTTTGCTGCTCCCACCAGGTTCCAGCCAAGCATCCTGTTTGGGGAGGTTTTTTTCGGGTCTGTCACCTGGTGACCCCTGGACATGCTGCTGTTCAGCAGGCCCGCAGCGCTGCTCCCCTTTGCGATGAGGTCATTTCCCGAGGCTCGCCCTACCGCTGATACAGAACCTCGATGTGAATCGATGTGAATGCGCTCGCTCCACGGCGGCCGCTCAGCGTATTCCGGAGGATGACCTCATCGCGGAGCTACTCGGTTTCACCCATTCACAGAGGCTGCCCCTCGTCCTCAGCGCTTCCTGTTGTTTTAATCAAACCCACTAAAACAATGAAAAATAAAATGATCAGCAGCCGTGGGTGGCTTTTTTTTTTGGTTTAGGGGGCACAAACACTGCAATGCAGCTCATTTGTCTTAAAACAAGCATCTATTAGCAACAGAAAAGAATGAGCAGAAAATTTTACGACAGATGCCACTTTGTTAAAACTTTGGCTACTTTTAAACGTTATCGGCACCAAATATTTTCACCTGTATGTACACTCTTATTCAAAAAAACAATTTAACTCTTCTTAGAGCAAATAAAAATACTTTCCCCACACATTTGAAAAGGACATTTGAATCATTATGGGCTCTGCTTATTTCATAAAATTATTTTTGTTTGGTTTTTACAAGGGCTCAATAACAGTTAGAGTTGACTGTGCTGTATATGTTGGAAACATAGAGGCCTTCTTGAGAAAGGACTAAGAAACAGCACAGCAGGACATGACCTCCTTGTACTCTACCTTCTTCTCTCCCTGCATGTGCCACCTCAGCAGTAAATACTGTATTCCTGGGCCTGCAGACAAGAGGTTATTGGATATGAACAAATAGATTTTGTTTGGAGGTAATGCAATCGTGCTGGCAGGAGGGGAAGGTAAGTCGATCGAGCGTCAGCAAGTTGACTGTTTTTATCAATAGTCTGTCCTTTGCTCCCTCTTCCTCTGCCTTTCAGCACAAAGCAAACCTTTTTTCAGAGAATCACACAAACGGCCGCCTTAAATCACTTCCTTTTGAAATTGGGTTTTTTTGAAATTTTGATGGAATTAAATTCTTCGCAGCACCGATTTATTTCACAAGCTTCCTTGTACATTTCTGATCAAGCTATTCATTGATATCCAAAGTGAATACAGAAGGTGTACGTATGCAGTGCCAGGTCAAGGAAAAAATCGTGCGTTTTTAGTAAGGAGTAACTGCGAGATGTGCAAATTTAAATAAAAATGGAAGATTGAAATGAACTTCAGCATCAGAAACTCATTTGAAGCCTTCAGTGGTTTCGGTAGCTGGCAGTAGGTGGCAGAGTTAAACTTCTCAATTTCAAGCCACTTGGTCATAAGATACCCACATAATGCAGTTTCCATTTCATACATTTCTGCACCTTTGTACAGCATTATCTACCCCACCATTAACAGAACTTTCATTATAAAAATGAATTAATAGGGTTGCGCTTCGATTCTTAGATCATATGACTGTACTGTATAAACAAGCATATTCAGGCATTGCTTATCATGTTCATTGTTGTCTTTCTTCAAATACGTACAGTAAATAGCACTTACAATGAACGTCAATAAATTTATTTATGAAGCAGTATCTGAAAGAGCTCAAAAGATAAATTCATGTGAACAACCCAGCAAAACTTTGTTCTCATCCAGAGGCGTTTGCTTAAGATATCTCCAAATCCAGCTAAGTTACTGTTGGAATGAAAGTATTTGCGGCAGTAATAGATCAGTTGGTGTCTGCGTATTTGTGACTGTGATTTAGAAAGAACAACGTTGGATGAATTTGATGCTTGCTTTCTTACACTCACGCCCGGGACCACAGTCCACAGTCGGCTTTACCTTGTTTTTAGCTTTTAACCAACATTTGGTTGTTATTTGTACCCGACCTGATGATGTTAGGCACAATGTAGGGCGGCCAGGAAATAGTGCGCTTCGCCGGGCCTCTGCTCCGTCTCTTGCACCCTGGATGGATCTGGGATCTGGGAGAGGGTGATGTTTGTGCACAGGGGATGGGGGGGGGGTGATGGGGGCGAAACCCGGTTCAGCTTGGCATTCTTGGTTGAGTGGAAAAGAGCAGAATGTGGAGCTGAGTCTGGCTGCCAGGCGGGATGCGCGAGATGAGGCCCGGCATCTTCCAGGGCGCTTATTCAATCTCTTCCTCTCACTCTGCCGTACACACACGCTGCACCCACAGACCCACACACAGTCGGAACGCACGATGCATTTTTTTCCTGGATATCAAATAATAGCAATTGCACCATTGCTCAGCACAGTAAACATCTGCCCAGTGATGACATCTTTCTTCCTTCTAATTCTTATGCAGGGTGTCCTCTTACACAGAAAACCGTGTGCATTTTTCCACTCACTTCATGGAAAATGTGGGCCATGCTGACCTCACCGTTTTGCAAATATTTGTATCTTTCCGGCAATTACCTTAACCTCATGAAACCTTTAATCCGAGCCTTTCTCAGGTCACAACTGCGGCCGTGTGTGTGAAATAAGGACGCGCGTTGCTTTTTTTATTCACCGAACAGAGCCTCTGTGACTCCATTCTGTGTTCACCCAGGATCCCCTGAGCTCCAGCAGAGAGGGTGACATCTGCATGAGGGCCGAGACAGTCAGACGCGTTTCTCCAAAGCATCTTACGGCGTTAAGCTCCTCATGGTGGTTTATCCATTTATTTGGAATTGTTAAGTGCCGTTGAGTGATGACTCCTAGCCACTTGCGTGGTTTTCGCGAAAAAGATGAACACAAGTGGTTTGTCATTGCCTTCTTCTTTTCCTTAGAGGGGTGCAAACACAGAGGAGACCATGCAAATGCCGCACACACCCCTGAGCTGCGCTTGAACCGCAACTCGGGCAAGCAGCCCAGGAGCTGTGAGACACCAGCTGCCCACACTGCACCACCGCATCCTTTTCCATTCATACACCTTGGTCATTTTTACCAGGGAAATTCAGGGTAAGTACCTTGCTCAGAGGTCATACAGCATGAGGTGGGATTTGAGAGTGTAAGGCCCAGTCTAACTAATACACCACTTGTCGCCTCAAGATGATCCAGCTCCTCTCATGGGATGATGAGGGCCAGCAAACCAATCCCAGGCGGTAGCCTGGTCTTTAGGTTATTGCCCTGCAAATGTTGGGAATTCCTGGGGAATCTTTAGTGAAGCTGAAGGTTTTCTTTTCTTTGACCTTAGGGACATGGTTAACATTTTAATTTACATGCATCACCATGTATTGTGTTTATTTATCTAATGTTTAGAGTTGGGAGTTTACCGTTTTACAGCTGGGTATTTTTTATTGCACAAGTTCAAAGTAGGTAAACACTGGTGGAAAAAAAAGAGACTGAAACCAAGGTCCTTTGGCTACAGGGTGATGACTATAACGATGATCCTACCTGCCTTTTTTGCAAAGTGATTATTGTTTTTATTATTATAATATTTTATTTCATTTTATTATTAAATTTGTATAAATAATTTAGTTTTATTATAAAAACAGAGATAGTCTTGCTGGGATAGGCCGTGGACCACCATGACCTTGCATGGATGGATGGATGGATGGATGGATGGATGATTATAAAAAAGGAGATGAGATGCTTCGCAAATGTGATAAAATACATCTATCATCTAAGACTGTCATAAAGGTCAAGTTATGTACACTGTATATATAAATGTTAAATTACTGTACTGTATATTATAAAAAGCAGCTGTCCACTTTCTTATGGATTACAGAATAAATACTAATATTTGAAATATGAAAAACTGAAATATGATAGTGAAAGTAATTTCAGTATTTTAATCATGATTTGGAGTTCAGAATCGGTGCCCAGCATCCTATCCAGTGTAGACGCAATGCATTAAACTGTTGAAAATGACATTGGGAAGAGGTGATGATAAAATGTGTTGAAAATTAAGCCTTAAGACATGTTGGGCTGTGTTGTCATTCACTGCCTGTCTTCAGAGTGACATTTTTAGTTGAAGTTCCACAGTTTGAAGTCACAGCTCAGAACCTTCAGCAGATTTTTCACAGCATGCAAAAAATGTTATGTTCTATTCTTTTACGTTGTGATTTATCCCTTGCGTGAAATGTATTTTTTCCACCTTTCCTTCCGCTCTGAAGCCGACGGTGAATATTTTTTCCAGGCTTCATTGCACAAAATACACTTTGAGAAATACTGCCGAGGGAAAAGCAGCAGTTAGGCTGTTACTGGGTTAAAAAGGGTAAATCATGTACCATCTGACAGAAATATGTTGCACTGTAGGAAGCATGAGGAACAGGAGATGAAGTCAGCACATAATCTGGACTCAATAAAACAAACAGAGAAGGACACAAATATATGATTTCACCCTGGGTGTACCAGGAAGCAGCACACAGACAAACGTCTGTGTCCCAGGAGCTGCATATTGGGTGTCACCCGCCGTAGGCTTCACTATACAGTATGTGGAGACAGAAAAATAAGCAGCTTTTCATAAGCATACCCACTGAAAAAAACAGCGTAACTTAATCCTAAAGGATGAGTAGTAAGTACAGAAATAATCCAGCAAACTAATGCTGCATAAATAATGCACAGGAACATGGCTGTGGTTATCTGGCTCGCTGCAAAACAGGCAGTGAATCTCAACCTTGTTCATTACAGAAGGAGGGGGACCACAGTTTTACAGACCATGCCTGTGGGTTTGAATCCAGCTCAGTCTATATGGAGTTTGCATGTTTTGCATACACTTGTGTGGGTTTCCACCTGGTACTGCTTCCTCTCACAGTCCAAAGACACGTGTTCTAGGTTAACCACCACAAATGTGTATGAATGAGTGTGACTGTGACTGTTCTGCACTGGGCCAGTGTAGGGTGCACCCTGTCTTGCCTGAGATCCTGCATGGGACAAGAGGTTATTAATAATTGATAGAGGATGGATGGATTTAATACCATGTGTCTCTTCTGCAGGCCATAAACCGACAATAGGGACGTTTACACCAGTGGAATACTGTTTTACATCAGCAACACTCGTCTTTAGTGTGACTTAAGACTGCGGAAGAAGGTTTTTTCCCCCCATATTTTTGTTAGGGTCATAGATCATCCTTCATAAAACCATTCTAAAAAAGAGACACACAATGCATTTCTTTGTATTTTTGTTTCATTTTCACAAAACAGGTACAGGGGAAGGAAAAGCTTTTTACAATTTAACCTGAGGTATTTTGCTTCAGCAGCCAAAGGTATCGGTCTTCTTTTAAAAAGTTACCTAAATTCATACGTTTTAGATACATTGCTATTTACAACAAGCCAATAATAATAATAATAATAATAATAATAATAATAATAATAATAATAATAATAATATCAGTTACCATAATTGGGACAGTTGGCATCTGTTCAATAATAATAAAATAATTTTCAAAAACACAGAAAAGAAAAAGAAAAATTTCTCACACACAGAAGAGAACAGAACACAGTCAGTTAAGGTCTGAATTTACAGCAGCACAAATGAAAGGTCAAAGATTGGCATTCGAAAGCTACCAGAGTTTTTTAAAAAAGAAACAACTTTTTGCACTGCAAAGAGAATAACTGCATTCAGTTTAGCACTGAAAACCCCTTTGTGCATTTTCTCAAGGAGAGCGGGGAAAGGCAAGACAGAATGGTTTAGGTTTCACAATGAGTGACGTGTCCCCAGCAGACTGGACCACACGCGGGGCCTCCTGTGTGTTTCGCTGCAGGGTCCATGGGTCGCTTTCACTGAGCATCTGGAGCATCCGACAGCTCCGCCGCAGAGCACCAAGAATACAGCTCGATGGAAGAGGGCCGACAAACACAAACAACTTATAAGGACAAAAGACCCCTTTTCATATCAGAGCCCCAAAACTAGCTGCAAACCAGCATCCTCATCCTTTTAAGGACCACTTTTAATGTATTATTTTTTTTTATTTTGTTTTAAAATTCTAAAAGCACTCTGCAGTGCTCATAACAAGAAGTCACTCTATAGGCCTCTTACCACATTTTCAGCCATCTTACCTAAAGGCTCCTGCTGTGAGATTTAAGGACTTCCCCAATTTATACTCCACAAAACATTGGAGCTTTTAATTGTTCAGTTGCAAGAATGATGACAGAAAGGAATCGTTGGTTTGCCAGGGACTGTCTTCTCATTTGGACATGGTTTTTATAAACAGGTTAGTCTGGACTGAAAGTGGCACCAAATGTGAATTTCTTAAAGTGACCAATTTTCCAGAGAAGAGGCTTGATGTCCAGCAAGTTACCAAGACCCCAGTTTATCTTCTCAAGGAAAAAAAAAACAAGGGAGAACATTTTTATTGCTTTAAATTGTATTTCTTTTCATGTTTCCTAAATACTTTATAGCGAAACTGGAAATAAAATCCCAAAAAACAAATATACCACCAGATTTATATCACCTTCTCATTGCCAGAATGAAGAGATAAAATAAATTAAAACTCAAGAAGAAAAAAAGGTAAAAAGCATATTACAATCATGAAGAATGCATTTTTTTCTCTCTGTCACACAGGTAAAAAAAAAAAAAAAAATACAGCATCGGCGCTGTCAGCCGGCCGCTCTGAACAAGCTCGGTGTAGGACTTCCAGGAGCTTTGGGGAAACACAGCACTGGCAGGAGTCTCACCAAAAGTCCAGAGGGCAACAGAAATCTCCCACTCACTTTTTTGGCTTATACTGGCAAAGCTGAAGGATGAATTGTGGGAAATCTTTAGTCTGTGTCACAGAAATGCAAGCGCATTGTACTGAATGTTCACGCTGTGGTGGACAGTGACATTGAGCTTCAGACAGCCTCCTTATGGAAGATCCTTCATTTTAAAAAAGAACATCCCAAAGTACCACCGAGAAGTGAGAGCAGAGAGGTCAGCCATCGGTGCTTTGCTGTGCTGGAGTTTGGGACTGCTATATATTTGTATACTGCATTACCATGTCAAAACCCACCCATTACAAGACCAAAGACCACAAAGTTCTCAAAATATGATGAAAGGATGAAGAAAAACTGCTAAATCCCCCGGCGGGATTATTTGCAGTACATATCATGACAACCAGTGTCATTGTCAGTCTGGACTTGCAGGTGTTTGAGACGGTTGCTTCAAATTCCTTCAAGCAGCAAATGCAAACCGGTAGAAAGTATTGCCTTATAAATGAAGCCATTTGCTCGGCTCTCCTTCGGTGAAACAGTTCCAGTCCGTGGGTGGGCCAGCGTGTCAGGAAACCTCGATGATCTCCATGCTGCCCGAGAAACTAGACTGCTTGCCGACCTTGCCGAGCTCCTCACGGGCCCGCGTCTCAGCGATGCACTCCTCAAACTCCATCTGGCAGCTGCGCCGTTTGAACTGTTTGTCGGCACCGCTGCCAGTCGCATCCTCGTGCCAGCTGCCCCGAGAATCCCGGCGATCCTGGGGCTTCTCCCGCAGCCGCACTGCCTCGCAGCTAAATGCCCCGAAGGCTGTGCCATTCCCGAAACGTGCCCCACTCCCGCCTGTTGTTGAGTCGGTGGCCAAGTACCAGGAGCCATCGTCTGTAGGTGTGCTGGGTGTGGTGGCCTGTGCCGGGTCCCTGTGCATGGTCCACATCTGGCTAGAGGCCACACTAGGCAAGCTCAAGAGAAGCGAGCCTTTCAAGTTCCTGTCCTTGCCAGAGCTCTGGTGCACAGGTCTTCCGTTGCCTAGCGATCGACTTGGGGAACCCCCAGTACAGCCGCTGCCTTTCCCCTTCCTCCTCTGTTGTGTCCTCGACTCCTCGCTGCTCGATGACTCCTCTGAACCTGGGCTGTCCAGCTCTGAAGAAAACCGGCAAATGTTGCTGGACGCCTCGGGGCTATCCAGCTTGCAAAGCTTGGGGACGTCTTCTGGGTCCACAGGTATCACCGCCAAAGTGGGAGTGGCCCTAGGGCAGGGTGTCGGGGTATAAGCTGACTTAATGTCCAGAGAAAAAGAGCGCTTGAGGCGGTTGGTGTCCAAAATGCGCTCTGAAGACAAGTGAAGTCCATTAAGATCCTGCTGAAGAGATGCCGGAGAGGCAATCTTTGGTTCTGTCTCCTGAGGCTCAGGCTTCTTCTCATGGAGTCCGTTCTGCAGAACAGCACTGCCACCATCACCACCCTCCTGCTCCCTGGACTCAGAGTCCTCCTCCAGCCTCTCGATCAGGGCTTTACCAGGGACTGAAGACAAGGCTTTCAGCAGCTTCAAACCCTTCTCAAACTCAAGAAGCTGGCCTAGGAAGTTGAAGTTTGGTGATATGGAAGGCCTGCGATCCTTCACAAACCTTGAACACAGACAAATACAAACTCTGAGATGTTCACCAAACATACCTTTATACAGTACATACCAGCTTGAAATGTTACACAAGCAGACAAGGCTACGCTTGAGACTGGGTTTCACAGCTAAATCTAATATTGTGATATTCTGCAGACACAAACCCGTGAAGTTACTCCTTCATATGATATGAAAACAAAAGTATGGATCTTACGTTACAGAAAAGGAGGGCAGCTTGTAAATTTATTTAAACTGAGAAGCTCTATGGGAAGTTACCTGTAGGCATCATCAGATGACAGACCCATTGTCTTCATAATGTAAGCGATGGCAATGGTAGCTGATCTGGAAATTCCCGCCAGACAATGGACAATGACTCTGCAATTAGACACCTTGGCTTTGTCTGTAGAGCGGGAAAGAAACACCATCAAAAGAGGCATGTTCTAAAGACACATATGCTTCCGGTCTTTAACGGCCGCTCATGTAAGTTCAGCAAAGACAAGTTTCTACATCACGGCGCAAAGCCATTAAGCTGCATGTTGCAGACATTGGAAACCAAAAGGAATGCAGTTCGAAATCGCATGAACCGTAATTTATGTCAGAATGTCATAGGTCACAGAATGGGTTCGTACCGATGAAGTCATTGGTTTTCTCCAGCCAGGGCAGCAGCTTCTCACAGTAGTTGTCGTTGACTGGAATGCGCATGAAGTGGCTCTCGCAGATGAAGTCTGGCTTGGGACATGTGTTGCTGGCGTTCAGCACATAGGTGATGCCATTCTGGGCCATCAGGTCCTGGAATGGAGCCAAACAAAGCAGGGAAACCACTCTGTTAAGGCAAGATTTCTCTGAGAAAGAAATCTGCCACAAATAGGCATACATCAGCCCTTCTGTCGAAAGAAGTCTCTCCTCTCTATTCTATTTATGAACCAAAAACAACTTTTTTTAAATATAAAGATGCACAGAATTTTTTTTTTTTTTTACTTTTTTGCAAATTGAAAAAGAGAGCATTTAAATGATTCTTGCATGATGACATCTAACTTTATTTAAATCGCAGTCAACAGCCAATGGTCATCTAAACTCTATCCCACCCCAAATCCCACCTTATTCAGAACGTCCTTCTGGGAGCCCAAGTACAGGTGAGGCAGGATCCGGGTGGGTCCCACATTGGCCACCGGCAGGCAGGGCTGGGAGAGGCTGACAGGAAGGATGGTGGCCGGTTTACCCTCACACAGACCCGGGAAGCAGGAGGAGAAGGCGGCAAACCCTCCTGTGAAGCATGCATATGGAGACCAGTCAGCTCACTCTAAGGACATGGGAAATGACCGTAGAATCAGTCACACGTCAACCCACTTCAACCCCCTACAGATGCTCCAACTGCCACCAAGACCCATCTCCTTCACACAAGAAATGACACATAGACCTGTTTGGGGTAAGCTATCTGAAGTCTCCCGCAGGTCTGGGCACATACCAGGAGCTACCAGATCATCACTCTTGAATGACAGATTCAAATGTCACCAAGAAAAACACCTTCAGGGAGTTCCTGATAAGGGCTGAGCTGCACAATTGTGGAGAAATACATCAGAAATAATGAGGAAAGAGGGCCAACTGCAATGTATTGTCAGGGTAATTCAGTAAATTAGTCATCTGCATGACTCACAGTGGCTATTTGCATGCGGACTGTGGGAACGCAGGCATTCTTTCAATGAGACATGCAAACGCTGCAGGGAAAAACCCGAATGTTTGCAGCACAGGAATGGAAGGGGTTCCCTCCGGGCATTTTCTCTTGTGTGACTCAATTATATTCAAACTCTCCATCCAGCATGCATCAAATCCCATCTCAAACCCAAAATGCACCATTGGCCACATCCTTGTCGTCTGGTGCTGCAGTCAATCCTCTGCAGAACTTTGGACGCTACTTAAAATCCTTAAAAACCTGAACATTCGGGAGAACCATTACAGTATGAAAACATTTAAGATTAATAACAAAAAAGTTAAATCACTTGATTTGGCAAAAAAAAAAATGCAGAGAGGAGGCTGAGATAAACAGGGATGCTACAGACTGATGATAGGACAAGGAGTCTTCTCAGAGCAAGAATGCATGGGAGGAACCAGCAAACCACAGCTTCTTAACCTTTTCTAGGCATCCAAATCCCTTTAGAAATGTGAAAAAGGCTTGGGACGGCCTCACGAAAATTCAGAGGAAAAAAACTGCGCTGATTTATTACATTTATTGGACTGGTTACCTTCCATCAAACAACAACATGTTTATTATAAGCTTGCACTTCACACACCTCCCGAATTCAATCCACAGACCCCCAAGGGCTCCATGTGCTTCAGCCTAACAACCCCTGCATTAAGAACGTGTGAAAATACTTTATCAAAAGGAGAAAAGAAGGTTAAAGAAAGAACAAAACTGTTTTTCCATATGTTTGCACAGATTTTTTTTGCTGTTATACTTTTAGCAATAAGGTCCTCTGCTTGGTGGTCCTCGCCTTGATCCGAGAGCTGCTCGCCGGGGCTCTCTTGCTACCTCTGCTCTGCATGTGTAGCCACAGTAGCAGCTCCAGGCCCTTACGTAAGCTCGCACTTGGGCTCACAGTATAAATAGTGCCTGTAATAATGACTTACCTCAGTGTTTTGACTTGCGCCTTTGTTTACCCTAGATACGCACTGTTGTTAACCTCACATAAGCCTGGCGTCATTCTAAGAGTTGATCTTCCCCTTTATATAACCCACTTTATTAGCAATGCATCTGCTACTAAATTAGGATAAGAACGGCAGATGTGCGTGCACCAGTTCTGCAGCACAGATATGGAGCAGGGCGCGATACCCATGAGGTCATACGTACGAGTCAGTTTGCACAGTGAGCAATGTTCCCCATAGCAAGCACCGTCCTGACCTTTAAACAGGCCTATGCAAATAATGCCACTTTACATAAAAAAAAAAAAAAAAAAATGTCTCCAACAGGTTGGTGTCATAGCTAACTGGTGTCCCTGTACTGAGTACCGCAGAGCTGGAAGTTAATCCTTTCATTGACATGTTGCTTTTGTATGCTCAGCTTTTAAGTATGGATAAATGCTCAAAAGTCCATGGTGACGGACTGACATGGGAGTTCACAGAACCGAAAGGACTGCAAAACCTGTTTTTTTTTTTTATTTTTTATGTGCAGGGTTATAGTACAGCGCTGCGTTGCTGCTCTCCTTCTGGTCACTGGCCCTTTAAGACGAGTGAATGGAGGCCTGTTTTCAGCTATTAACGGCAGCCGCCGCAGGGCATGACATCATCTCTCAGCGGCTGGCAGGCGGGATCTTGCCTTGTCCATTCTGGACGAGGGTTATCCTATTTCCACACAGATGCTGACACGCAAGTTCCTCGCCTGTGAGGACGTGGACGAACCCCTCTCGGTGCTACTGTACCCCAAGCACATGCCAGCATCGCACTTCCCACTACGCTCTCAGCTACTTTGCTTCTGTAGCCGTTATTACTATTTTTTTTTGCCCAGAATGCTTTGCTTGTGTGTCATTAAGGCATCAGTCCTAGGAAAGCGGTTGGGGGTTGGGGGTGGTGGGGGCTTTGGTTCAGTCCGCCCGGCACGGACCACTTCCCCTGCCACTAACCATTACCTAATAGCAGTGTGAAGTCACATACTCTGACATGGCCCCCCAGGGGGATGTTGGGGAAATGGTTGTACTTCCTCAGCTCACATAGCAAGGGCTCACAGAAGGGCATGGAGATGTTCAGATTTACATTCATACATTCAGCAGACACTTTTATCCAAAGCCACATACATTGATTATTAACTAGCATTTAGCTAAAACTATTGTCCAAGGAAGCCAACAGTGCTGGACCCGCTAAAGTCCTTCACACCTTTGTACAGCAAAGAAATGTCTCACACACATTTAGTCATCCATCCATCTATGTGAAACATGTATTTGGACTATGAGAGGAAATCCACGTAAATACAGGGAGAAGACGCAAACTCCATGCAACCAAGGTGCCATAAGGTTCTATATACCAAGCCCCCGTGCCACCGATATTAAATAGTCATTTCCATCTGTGAGTGCATTAGTTTACCTGCTTGAACACCACCACAGAAGCACAGTGGTGGTACTTTTACTGCGGTGCAAAATAAACGCGGCACACTGGGGGCAGGAAGAATGAAGTCATTAGACAGAAGTATCCCATGGTTCTCCAGGTCGCACGCGCTATGCAATGGCTAAACATAGACGGTGGCTAAATGCAATAACTAAACTTAGGTGACGGAGGAAGGCAGAGCAAACACACCGTTTTAACACAGAGACGCCCAGTGTTAGAGGGACTCGATGTCATTTTTGAAGAATTTATCTCAACCTTGGCAAATAAAAATGATGGAATCAAGAATTGATTTCTTTTGTTGCTTAACTTTTGACGTCCAGGCCTGCAATGGTCATCGTCGGTTGCGCAACCGGGGCAAAACCAAATTCATACCCTGCCAAGGCTGTCCACTGTGGGGGATGATATATAACAAGATCCAAGAACATTTATTTTTGGATTCCTGAATAAATTATCAGTGAAATTTAACAGAGTATAATATCACCCTGTGTGCCTGTTCCAACCCGGATTCCTTTGTTGCTACAACATTTCGATCCTGTTTTGTAAATGAGACCCATGTTCCCGTCTGTTCTCCGAACCTGTAACCCTCCGATGAGGAACAATACTTCTGCCAAAGGTGAGCAGTGCGACCCCGGTCATCAGTTTTCGCCATAAATCGCAGCTACACTAATAGTCACCACGGAGACAAGAGCGTGCATCATGTCCAAAAAGCCAAAGCATTAGGTCTTGGCCTGGCATGGACAGCGATTATAAATGGAGAAAATAGGCCACGGACAACAGACTGGGATTTTCATAGGCAGGCAGCCACAGGCCGCAAACTTCCCTTTCTCCATCCAGCCACGTGTGCAGGGGACTTCTACAACGAGGTCACGCTCAACAACACTTTCACATAATGGCTTCTACACATCCAGATGCCTGAAGCCGAGCCAGGGAGGCAGCGAGCGCCAGGACAGCGGCTTAGAGAATGGCTCCGGAGAACCGATGCAAATGAACTCCTTTCAGTTCCGACCTCGAGTGCAGCCGAGTCCGTTCCCGGGCCAGACAACCGGGAAAAGGCAGGGAAAAGGAGGGCACTGTGCCGGGGAGTGCACACTTCCTTTTTCTTATGCAAGACCCATCTACAGGCTCCACCCCCTGAGCCACTGAGCCCCGCCCTTTACCTCACTCCTTTAGTGCTGCCAAGGAAAACAGCTTTGGATAATGAATGGCCAAGTTCAGTGACTCCTTCTGAGAGCTCCATTAAACCCTCGGATCACTCTGGCCCACTTTTAGCTAACATGCTAACATCCAGTGGAAGTGCAGTTCACGGCATTAACGCACGCGCAAACACAGCAGGACTTTCCAGACACACTCCTCGCCACCCCGATACCACACGAACACTCCATTCCATGCCACTTGGTGGAAAATGCTTATTTTTATATTAGTCAGTGGTTTGGTCCTCTTTTTATGTTCTCCATACAGTTTTTTTTTTTTTGTGTGTGCACAGAAAGCAAGGGACTGAAAGAAAGAAAAAGAAATACACATGCAAATAAAATGTAAATGGGGAACTGACGTCAGTTTAAAATACAGCTGCATATTCCACAGACAGCCGATCTTGTGACATCACTGTGCAGCTTCTGCTGGGTCTGCCTTCTCTGGAGATTCATTTTTGTGGGAAAATAGATCGCTGCGTATGCCAGGGACACATTTAGCAGAGAGCATCAACAAATGTCGGTGTAAATGATGTAATAGGATATTTTATCATTCTCGCTTGAATATACTCGGATTTTTTTTGGCTTCGGTGAAACTGCAGTGATACCGTAAGATGCATTTCCATAGTGTTCCAATGTCTTTGGACAGGAACGCTTGGAGAACCGTGCTCCTGAAAATCCCAGGTTGGAGACAACCCGCAGGGTGGTGCTCCCTCTGATCGGAATAGAATGCTTCCATCTTGAATTCGACGTGATGATAAGTGCGTAACAGAAAGGTACTCTGGGAAAAAGGAGGCGCGCTGTGAGAGGTGCAGGTCAAAGTAGCAGATGGAAGCTCATCGCCAGGTTGTGTGTGTGTGTGTGTGTGTGTGTGTGTGTGTGAGAGGAACCATTTTAAGAAGAAACTGCGGTTCGGTCACAGTCCAAGCAACCACAGGTACTCAGGAGGAATTCAAACCACCAGTAGCTGAGTGCCAAACAGAGTCACACCACATGAGGCCAACATGGGGAGAGATGCTCATTCCCTTCCCCATCCCCAGCTCTTCTGGATGCAGGCTGCTTTGCATGCTGCACGGTGCCTGGACCCCTGGAGTGTCATCCATTGTGGACGTGGGCATTTTCCAAAGTGTCAATCAGACTCCTCTATCACTCCCCATCTACCGCTCCTGCTCTGCTGCTTCCTGGACTCCTGCAAACCTATGAGCAGAAGTGCCCAACACCTGTACAGCTGCCTGAAGCCCGTGGAGGTCAGATGTTGCCGGGGGGCTTGGAACAACCTCTGCACGCTCACACAGAGGGAAGGGCATATAAAAGCCCACTGGGAAACTGCAGTAGTCCCACAGAACAGCTTTGAATTGGGTTTGACAGTCAGTGGCCGTGAGCCGACAAACTGTGTGCAAAAGGCTTCTAAACGCTCCCCTGTGTAAACTGTGGGTTTGATCTGCACAAACCATAAACAACTAAAAACAATGCAAAGCCAAGGCTGAAGAACCCCCCCCCCCCCAAATTAGTTACCCCAACACGCTTCGGTCCCCGACGCTCAGCGTACACACCTCGGAGATCCCGCCCCTCCTTCATCCTGCGCACCCGGATCTTCAGCTTCATCTCGCTCTCGTGCATCTCGTGCCAGAAGCGTTCCTCGGAGGCGGTGAAGACAACGTCCACCGGCATCCAGGCGGAGGGCAGATCCCTGATCCCTCGCACACGCACGCAAAAAAAAAAAAACAAAAAAAAAAAACCCCCACAGAGCAGAGAAGCAGAGAAAGGGGGACCTGCAGGACCGAGTGGAGGAGACTGCTTTCTGATTCCTCCCTGCACGTCCCTCCACGTCTCTTGCCTGGAAATGCTGCTACCTATTGTTATTGAGCTTCTCTCTCTGTACTCGTCCCTCTATGCAGTGCCCTGGTGCTCTGCTTCGCTCCAGCGCTCTGAGACTGAATGAGCTCATTTGCCGAGAGCAGCCGGTCTGTTCTCTCTCTCTCTCTCTCTCTCTCTCTCTCTCTCTCCAACTCCCCCCGCCTCCCTCCCTCTCTCGCTAGCTCACTCGCGCACCAGGCCAGGGATCAGTCATAGCTAATACGTAAGGCATGTAACCACATTCCTTACTCACCACGCAAAAATGCGGCCACCTTGGGGCCTACTTGCAGGCTCGTGGATGGGCAGGAAAGGCTCCTATCCCAACTCAATAAAGCGTGAACTTTGAATATGGAGCGTGATGTTTTGTCTGCTTACATTACATTACTATACTCACACTATGTTCTTACACCAACCTCGCTGGATATTTCACCGAAGCGCTTACGTGTAAACAACATTCTCAACTGTGTCACAGCAGAACCAATTCTAGGACATGATCCAGCGACTTTTGAGTCACAAATCCAGTGCTTTAAGCAGTTGGCAACCTTCTGTTGTGCACAGGGGGCAGTAGGTGGCGTAGTGGTTAAAGAGGGCTCTAGACTTGAAAGATCCAGGTTCAAATCCCACTTACTGTGGCATCACAGTTGATCCAGGTATTTACTCAACAAACGCTGCTGCACACAGTTCTTACAATAGTCAACCCAAGACTTTCCCACATTTTACTGTTTTACAGTAAATCAGCGTGGATTTAATATTATCAAAAAAATTTAATGACTCACCTTGCATACAAGGTGACTTCATCTAAAAACAGTTAGTTGCGCAACAGCTGGCTTCGGAGTGTCATGCTAAAGGGGGTGAATACTTATGCACTTGGGCGTCTTGTGTTTTATATTTGAAAAAAGCTCATTTCCAGAAATGTGTTTTCGCTTTGACATTAAAAAGCATTTTTCTTTTGATCACTGTCAAAAAGTCCAATTAAATCTGCTGTGATTAAATTGTGGAGGCCAATAAAAGATGAAAAAGTCAAACGGGGGAGGACGTTGGGGCGTGCTTTTTACAGGCACTGTATGAAAGTAAATCACTGTCAGCAGTTTAAGAGCATGAGTCGCTGTGCTGACAAGCGTCATCTAAATTAATAAAGGTAAAACGTTGTCACGGGGCTGCACCGTGTCACTCGGGCAGATGACCCGAACGTCCTTATCCTTTGTTTCATTCGCGTTCCTAGCCATGCATCGCTACCCTTCCCCTCGAATCTACGGTGACTTCCAACTGTAAAGCGATTCTGACTTCAAAGTGCACCGTGGAATTACACACACCGTCTTGCTCACAATGCAATCGGAACGTCGCGCCGGGTGATTTAAACGGCTCTTGTTGCGACCGCATCCACGTGTTACTGCTTTATGAGCATCGGCTTAAAGGGGGAAAAGGTCTTCTCGCCCCAGCTCAGAACATGCTCGATACCCGCAGCTAGCGGTAATGCCGGCAGAAAAAGGGCCTTTTGAATAAAGGCATTCTCCTCGGAATTGGGTGGGAGTGATCTCAGAGGGGGCGGAAAGTCACACGGCAGTGGTGCTTTACTATGGTATGGTAAACATCCAGCACTAGCGAGAACTCTGCGTGATGAAGAGCAGCTTTGTCAGAGGTGGAGTCGCACACTCACGCCAATGAGTTAGATTTCTTAGAACTGCGGTCACACCGTAGACTTCAAAGACGAGTGTTTTCATCTCGCGACGTAGATGGCAAGCAGACTCGCCCCTGCTTCAGAACACGTAATGTCTATAGCCCTCAAACTGTAGAGACAGACTGAAAGGAAAGTCAGCAAGACCTGCATCTTCTTCACAGATATCTCCAAGAAGTCCATGAGCACATTCCAAGGTTTCAGTAGGTTTATTCTGCAGTGGGTCCACCTGGGCTGCAAAATTCTGAGAAATGTTGGACTCAAAGTGACTCTGGGTTATTGGACAGAACACAGCCTTGTTTTTCAGCATAATTTAGTCAATGCCTTCATCCGAGGCGCTTTAGCACGTAATTTTATATCTCACGAAAACATCCTTACTCAAGGGCACTACAGTAGGCGCAGGGGTTCGAGTTGCAAGACAACAGCACGAACCACTGCACTACTTAAAGTCCCCTGGGCGCTTACAATATTTCTGTAACTGAACCGTGTTTTTATTATTAAATGCACCTCCCATTATCGGGCCCTAATTTGGACCAGATATTGAAAACAGACTGGAAACTGGAAAAACTCATTCAGTTTTTTCTTATGGAAAAACGCCCAAATTGTTCAAATCCCATCCACAGTCCAAATCAAAATCACCCAAAAGGATGCCTAATGTCACAGCGTACGCACTGCAACATATTGAATGACAATTAATAACAAAGCTGTGTATTAAACAAACGCAAAACAGTGACCTTGTATAAAGATATGGTGCAAAATGGAGGACGCAAATATAGAGTGCCAAGTTCCCACAATGCATTGTGCTTCCCTGTTCCTCTCACGCACCTGCTTGGTGCAGTTTTCAAATGCAGCCTTGGATAAAATTTTGTGCACCGCGACCAAATAAATTTAAATCCAACTCAGTTAACAATAGAGACGCTAATAACCGAGGACCGGATAACTGATGAACTGGACATTTGGAAACCAAATAGCAGGGTGATGGGTACATTTTGTTTGTATCCTTCTGAGCTCAGCGTTACCCTGTCTGTTTCAACACAACCACAAACTGGTAAGTATTAACATTTCTTTTTTATTATGTACTGCATTTATTAAGAAAATTGTGTATCATTTCAGTGTGATCTCTACCCAGAAATACACACGGCACGGGGCTGTGCCATAGGCTTCAATTGGGCTGAAATAAGAAACTCACGGGGAGGCGTCTTGCACGTTTTTAATTACTCCAGCAGGACCATGTGTCTACAGGGCTGCAAATAGGTACACGCGTCACCTGGCTGTGTGTTTCTATTCCCGCGGAGGCTCCTGTTGTTCACCCATGGCCCGTATACAAACAGGACGATGGTCACCGCACACCACTGCCAGACAACCTGCCATGCAGCTGAATGCAGGGAGAGAAGCTCAGTGCGGGAGCCAAGATCTTAGCTGTTCCTCGGCTCCAAACACGAGCGGGCTGGCTGTTGTTGATACCAGCAGGGGAGAAGCAGAAATCCCAGCACTGAAGGTGCCCTGGTTTCCAGTGAGATGGAACAAAAACTGACCAGACACTTGGGTCAGGAGGGGTCCAAGTTCAATGAAAGCCCCCAAATGTAATCAGTCCTGTCATGACATATGGCAGAAACAGTTGCAGTGACCGTGCTGGCAGGACGTCCGATTACAGGAAGAAGTCGGGCAGAAAAAGTAGCTGTGATGAAGGTCTTCGGTGGTGGGTTCGGCGAGCAGAAAGGTCAGTCGGCCGTAACAGATCATACGAGCAGCACTAAGCTACGACTAAGGTTAATTTAAATGAAAAAAATAAATACAGTGACCCTACTGACAGAATCTTCTGAATCAACAAGCATCATTCTGAGGACAACTAACATCACTCAAGACTCGACTCCATCAGTTTCTTCTTTGGTCCCTTAGTAAGTACAGCTGAAACAGTGTAAGATTTTGGTCGAAGCAGTCTAACCCGGTACATCTTATTCCTATAATTTACACTAGGGCTGGGGAAAATTCATTATTGTGAAATCATCCAAGGACAGCATCTGTAAAAATTATAATATAGTATACAGTAACGCAGTAAATTAATACTTGAACAAGTGTCACTGCGAGCCACATTACGTGAAACAGAGGGCCACACGGTGGTCACCTCCCTGCAGTAGCCTTTGTGCTTCCACAATCTAGGAAACAACATGCTTCTGCAAGACCGGACCTCCTAACAGCGGGGGGAGTACGGAGAAGACAGGAGTGCGCAGATGTCTCAACCCTTTCGTTTCACCAGGGTCAAAGGTCAGCAAGCAGGTGGACCCAAGATGCATTCTCCACATGGTGAAATGAGGTCACTCCCATACGGACCCTTCCCCGAATGGACATGGTAATCGACACCTTCGTACTGATATCACGAGCAGGACCGTCTGCTCCCCAAATTTGGAAGGTGGAGTTGGGTTGCGGTGTGGAGGTTTGGGAGGGTGGATGAGAGGGTTGGGTGTTCCAAGAGCAAGAGAAGATGGAGCTGTGGAGGTAATTTTCTGCTCGGCTAAAGAGGGCGAGAGAGGGAGATGGGGTCGTATCTCTGTGTTGACAGCTGTTGTTGTCAAGGCATCGGTAACAAGCAATTAATATGTCCTTACATCAGTGATGTAATGCAGACACCATCCACAGCTGACATGCCTTGAGCGTGATGCCGTCGCCCTGCTGGTGCGGCTTATGTGACATCCAGCGAGAGGAGAACATCACTGGGCTCTCAAGGGGCACAGCGTGGGCCAAATGGTATGGATTATGGTAAAAAACAGTCAAGATTTGCCAGTTAGTTTCTTCCAAACTGCACATCATACGTTTGTTTTTTCCCCCAGAAAGATTCCTGGTGAAATCAGGGGAGAAATGTGGAAAAGGCTGGGGCTACACAAGAAAACCTTAAGTGTCACTTCACGTTTAGATCTTAGGACCTGAACATGCCCTCTAGCCGCTGCCGTCCCTCAGCTGGGCAACTGCACTCGGTGCACCCCGAGATGCCGCAGTTGCTAGAACTTGTTGAAAGGGCTCGATTGTCACCGAACTCGCAGCAGCACCGCAATCTCACAATACACAGAATTGTGAACCTCCAGAGTGTCATCAGCAGGGGATGAGGTCACGGCCCCGTAGTGTGTCTCACTCCGCTGTGACTCACGGATCACACATCAAACGTGTCATCCAAAATCCCCCGTGCTGCTCCTGCTTCCTCTACCGCCTTCAGGACACATGTGTTCTCTGAAAAGAGGACAAAAAGGACGACCCTATAATAAAGCTAACACATTTTAATGAAGGATTATCTTGTTTAACAGGTTGACCAGCGCATATGATTCACCAGAATCTGTTTGCGAGTGTCAGAGCCTCAGCTGATCATGAGCTTGGACTTTTGTGGAGAAACAACATTAAGCTCCACCTGAAGTCGTAGCATCTACCACGCCTGCAGCTTGTGAAAGCATGTTCGTAGTCACTCATTTTGGTAACCTTTTTTAAGACCTTCTCATCGGAGTATTAAACCGTGCTTCCTTTTTCTGGTAAAAGGTGATCTTCCCTGGAAAAAAGCTGAAAATCTGCATGCCTTCCTTCCCAGCATAAAGCTCTAAGCAACAAATCCACCAAAGGATGAACCAGAGTCCCAAGAATGTTCCTCTGCAATGTTAAGTTTGGGATTCACACGCATCGTGACGCCATTGTTGCTAAATCTGGACAATGATGTCGAGAACCGGACACAGGCAACGCTTGCGATGAGAGAGACGGGAGCTCGTCCTTGCTGCCCGCTGACCATTATGTAGCTTCGTGAACATTAAACAATTTATGAACCATTTATGTCTGTGGGATATTTTCACAACATGCTGCACCCCAAATCAGAAACATCTGCACCAATACGGGAAGGATCTGAACGCATGTCAAAGTTATGCAACATGTTTTTGTCTGTATTGGGTCTATGTGAGGCTTCTCCAAGATTTTTATTTTCTTGGTGTCTCTCCAGGTCTGCACTGTACTCTGCTAGACTAATGAACCTAAAAAGTGTCTGGCACTTAGTTTTCCATTAAATTTTGCGAAAGGAGAGACAAATAAATTTGCAACCAATGGTCGCTGTGAAACACTCAGCAATGTGAGAGTCGGTCTAACAGGTAGCAGTCAGTGGCTAAACCCATTGGCCTGCGATCAAAAGACCCAGGTTTGAATTTCCATTGATGCTGTAGTGCTTTTAGCCAAGGTGCTCACCCTAAACCATAACGCAGCAAAAATTACCCAGCTGCATAAATAATGGTACAAATCTAACGGTGCGGGTTGCTTTGGAGAAAGGGGCTGGCTTAAATCTGACTTTCCATCCGTTTTCCTTAACCGCGGGCAATGGTCAGCATTGCAGCGGTCCAGCGATAGCCACAGCATAAGGTAAGGAGGGGTTACACTGTGGATGGGATGCAGGGCCATTGCAGGGTAGCCACCTCCATGCTATGGGCATTTTTTTTATAGTTGTTCTATAATATTTCAATCTGAAACACAAGCATTTGGATTGTTGGAGAAAACCCAGACAAACATGGAAGGACTCCACACACACCGAGCCTGATTCAAACCTTCACCTGAACCACCCAGGTGCTGTGAAGCAACAGTGCTACCCACTGTCTTTATTATTATTAAATATTTTATTATTAATAATAATAGTAAGAAGAAGTAGAAAAAGAAGACGAATAAGAAGGACTTAAAAAGGAGAGAAAACTAAGAGAGAAGAAGGATTCTGCCTTGGGTACATACCTTACCTATGACTCTAAAAAAATGTTTCAGCCAAGCTGCCCTGGGGAAAACAAAAGCCTGCAAACATGTTGGGCAGGATGTTCTACAGAGAAGCCACAGGATGAAGGTCTGATGTCACCATGAATATACAGAAAGCTTTGACCGAGGGCCAAGAAGATGCCTTCCTCCTGTTCCTGTGGGAGGGTTGGTGATGGAATTGGGAGCACAGGGCTACGGCGGGTGACCGATCCTGCACACTCTGAGGTCCAACAAAGAGAATCAACCTTGCATGGAGCAAGAGAGCTTAAAGATGGTGAGGGAGAGGAAGAAATCTGCAGTTCATGCAGTAATCGTGGAATTTTTGGGCAACAGAGACGCCCTTTTTCACTACTGGTCTGCCTAGGACAGCCGTGTGTTTAGTTGCTGTCTCAACCAGCCTCGGCGCGACGTGCACAGGCAGTGGACTCAGCACACTGGGTATGTTGACAGCCCATGGTGTCAGGAAGCCAGCAGCAAACACGCTTCACAATGACTCCCTAAATACAGCACGGATCCGTTGTTGAGTGACGCCTCTTATAGACCTGGTATAATCCCGGCTATGCCAACAAACAAAATGAAAGAGAAAACATTAAATTAAATGACAAGCAAACAAAAAAATTTTAACACAAGTACGTACCTCACCAGCTTCGGTTTGTCCCAGGTCAGCTGGCATTATTGGTCATAAACATTGATGTGCATAGCTGTGTGATGCAAAAATGCCACGGTTGCTAATAAAGGCTGTATCCAAGTAATACAATAACGTCACACCAGCCTTATCGTGACTTTACGAGCATCTATTTAAGCATCGCTGAAGCACCGACACATATTGTACTGCTGTAAAATGCTCTTTGTTCTTCTTTCAGAGATAAACTGTCAAAGCGAAGCTTTTATGGATGAGGCCTCCAGCAGGTACGATGGCGTCAGAGCTCCACTGTCATGCTGAATGAGCCTGAGGACACATCTGGTCCAAGAACACCAGGGAAATCTGGCTTATTTCTGCAGAATCGCTGCGTCGCTGATAAGAAGCAGGCCCTACGGTTTGCCAATTTTCCACCGTGGCTCCCAGCGGCTCTTGAGGAACATCGCACGACGACGTCATCCAGAACAGCAGCCGTTTGCTGGCAGGTTATCGCCCACCTCCAGCCAGCCGGACCAAGCCGTCACTTCTTCCGGAGAAACACTCAACGCGGCATCAAACCCATTCCGCTCAGATAAACGCCGCTCGAAACTGCGCCCGAAAGAGATGGCCCGCGAATCGCATTAGACAAAGAAAACATTTGCCCGTCGACCATGAGCGATTCCGGTTTTAATCGCCACGCAGCGTGGCCTCTTCGCTTGGGCACACTGTGAAATTACCGCACAACCCTTTACATCTCGCGGCGAGACGGAGCACTCGGCAAAGCTCGCATCAGTAGTCATAAACCTCCCTGGGGTATGAAAATCCCAAAATCTAATTTAGAGAGGGCATTTTCTATTTGCACTGCATATCAAGCTCTAATACAGATGGTCCTGGGGGAGCGTGTCGGAGAAAAGCGGGAATTAACACCAATGCGAGTGCGATGCAACAGCGACGTCACCCTGTGGAGCCGAGGCGAGACCGATTGTTCCTCCACAGCTGCAGATGTGGCTCTAACTCAGCAGACTGGTCTTTGTCTGGTTGGACCGGTTGCGCCAATGCGGGATGGAGCCCTGATCAACTCAGTAGGTGCAACACTCAGGTGCGCTCCTCTAAATGACACAGGTGAGTAATGCTGTAATGTCACAATGCGTCAGCCCTCTACCAATCCTGGGTGGGGCAGAGGGACCATGTGATACCTTTGCATGGCAACGCAGCGGGTTCGTATCCCGCCGGCTTGGTCTATTTTTCCATCCGTTTGTAATGTCGCATAGCAGCTTATGGATGGGTGCCACTACAGATGGTGAGCAGGACAGCTCATTTTCAACTCTTGCTATGGTATCGGTTTCCATGCATGGGGAAAGTTTATGTCATTTAAGACATATAAGCCCATGGGGGGGCGATCATGTCATCTGGCTACATGTAACACAGGTACAGCGTCACCTTGTTGGTTAAGGAGGTTACGGAGTGGTCAGCGGGAGAGACTTTTACTTACATTGTGCCTTTAAATGATGGTTTTAAATCTTTAGGGAAGCCTTCAACACCTACAATCGAGAACAAGCACCAACCCGCAAAACCCTTCAACCAGTCGGCGTTGTGCTGTAGGCGTCCCCATGCGCGGCAAGGTGTGCCTCCCAGGTGAGAGGGGGAGTAACAACAGAAATGGTCAAGAAATGCAAAGCAGCAGGGGAGGGAACAAGAATGAGACCATCGCAGGGGAAGTTACTGCGCAAGGAACTGGTTTATTTATATGTTGAGGAATGCAGGGGGGGTTTAAGAGGACAAGGAAGGGAGGTGGTTTTGTCAAAAGAGCAGCAAGCATGTGTTTACAGAATATGTGTGTGTGTGCGCGCGCGTGCGCACGGGACAGGAGGACAAAAAAAGGAATAAGAGCGCTATCGGGAATACTTGAAATGACGACAATATCTGCATTCCTCGCTCTTCACACAGGAGCTCTCGCGCTGTGCTGTAAGTCCAAATTTAGACCGGACGGGATGGAAAATATCAAGTCTTTATCAAGGAATGAGCGTTTGGCTTCGTTGGCGAGGGAGTAGAGGCCAGGCGCGGATGAGCCAGCGAGGTTTTCCTATTGCTCTTCTTCTAGGCCATGGAACGCAAGCAGAGGGAGAAGGCGCACCATCAACTTGGCTGCTTCCCATGTGCACTGGTGCTGACCGCACAGCAGGTGGCGTAGTAGTTCAGGACCTGAACATTGTCAGCGCCGGTCAGCAACCGTGCCACACTTCCTTTAAGAAATATCCAGCTGTACGTATGCAGAAATCAGAAGCCGCTTTGGACTAAAGCTTTAGATAAACAATGAAATAACAGACAAACCGAAGGAAGGAGGTGAGGTTGCTAAGGAACCAAGTTTGTAATGACAACGGAAGCAGGTTCAGCTCCAGAGACGGTAAATGCATCTGCGCAGCTGGATGCGCAACACAAACCGTAACGGCAAAAATCCTCGTGAATGGATGGCGAGATGTGTGAAGCGGAAAGTGGTGAGCTTGGCATCGAAGCGGCGCTGGCGCCAAGGAAGATGAGAAAATGCTTAATAATAAACAGCACATCTACGTCAAGAGTCCACACGAAAACCATGACCGCTTTCAGAAATAACAGCATATTTTTCAGCGAGAAGGGTGCCAGCGGCCGCTCGCGAGGTGTGTTCCCGGGGCTCCGCATCGCCACAGCTGCCTTTGGCCGGCCCTCGCCGGACAGTGCATGCCAGCTATTCTGTTTATTCCTGTTATCTCACCAGGGGAAAGAGGAGAGGGTCGTGAGTCAGAGATGATCATTCCGCTCACGGTCCCTCTGGCGCAGCTGTCAGGGACGTTCTCGGCTCCGGTTCGAGATGGCGCGATACATGTGTTTGTGTTGCCAGGGCGACAGCCCCAGAAGCAACACAGAGTTCGAGATGGCACCAAGGCCCATAGATCCACTTCTATTTCCAGCACCCAGAAAGAGTGGAGGGGAGGGGGGGGGGCTATAATCTTTCAGCTCCTGGCAGATGGACAAGGTTTCCTTACCATGTCCTCACGTTACTCCGAGCCTTGCGCTCGACTGCGATGTCTCCCCCTCCTAATTTACGCTCGATTCACTTTGCGGCAAACTGTTTATGGGGCAGGATTAATTTCTTACTGAGCTCTGCCGTTTTCACCGCGTCGCAGAGAATTAATAGGAACCACAATCTGAGAGTCTGAACATCCAATGTAAGATTTATGCCTGCCGCTGTCAGCACCGCAGGACTATATGGACAAAACCAGTGTGTGAGAAAGTTACAGCACTATGTAGTGTCAATATTATGCTAGAATGTTCTTGGTAATGAAACACATTTACCAGCCCATAAATAATGAAACAATTACTGGACCATCAATCATCCCTTCAGCTGTACCAACTCTGCTGCCATTCACTTCCAGCATTAAAATCATCCATCCTACGAATAAGTGCTTGCCCATGTCAGGGTCACCGAGGTCCAGAGCCTATCCTCGAGACACGGCGCACCTTAGATGGGATTCCAGCACAGTGCAAGACAAACACACACACCCTCAGTTGCACATACATACACACGCTATGTGCAATTTGGAGCAGGCAATCCATCAGAAACACATCTTTAGACTGCGGGAGGAAACTGGAGCTCCTGGATAAAGCACGGGCGCAAACATGGGGCTGGAGAACATGCAAACCCCACGCAGGCGAAGCCGGGTTCGAACCCCCGCCGCACCACCCGAAAACCGGGATGAGTGTTTGGACGCCTGCTGAGCGGCAAAGCGGAATCGTCGCTGGGCTGTGTGCATGCTGCTATTATTTATAAGCTTGTAACATAACCATGTCAGCATCACTTAGACAAAATCATTTAGAGAGGAAAAGAAAAAAGTCAAAGTAATTGTCAAAGGCAGGAGATTAACGGGAAGAGCGAGAGGCAACAGAAGCCCAGGAGGAGGCCGGGGGGGACGCGCGGCTCCTTTAAGACGGCTGAGGTTAGAGAACAGAGAGTGCGGCTCTACAGAGAGCGCCAGGAATGCAGAGGGATCACGTCATGCAGGAAGCATTCAGCACCAGCGACCCACAAGATTATTTTCATCCCCTGCGCAAAAAAAAAAAAAAAAAAAAAGAGGGACGATGCAGGGACCGAAGGAACAGGATGCTGCCTGATTGAAAAATCTCTGTGGGGTTCTGTTTGTATCTGAGCAGTTTCTCCAGGGTGAGCAACATCCTTATTCCCTGCTGGAGATGTGCTGCAACCTGAGGAGACGCAGCAAGGAGAAGAGATGGAGGGAGACACCAAAACAAGAGGCGAAAGGCTGGAGCGTGAGGCTGCTCAGTAAATTATCTAGCGCTTTCACTGATCGGGGGAATTTTTTTAAGACATAAATAATGATAACAATATTAGGGCATAGGCTTGTGTCTTCTTTTGTGCCATCTGTTTCGCTTAAGTTTTCAGCTTCCACTTCTAAGCATCTGAGGCCTTGTGACCAACTGTTGTTTAAGGCAAGTTCAACATCTCCTGAGAAAGTAGAGCCATCAGCCGATCAATCGTGAGCCCAGAAATGCACTTGTGGGCAACGAAAGGGCAATGGTGCATGGGCGCAGAGAAAGCGATGTAGCACAGTATGCGGTCAAAGGCCCTCATGATTTTCACTTCTAATAAAATGTTGGACATAATGGGGTCTTTCAGTAAAAATAATGAAATATCAGGAAAAGTGATACGGGAAGTTACGTTACTATCCTCTAGTCATGAGTTTCTAAATTTGAGCGAATAAACAATAATTCATTCTTTGAAGCTAAGGGTGGCTCTAACTCAAGAGTTTCTGAGAGAGAGAGAGAGAGAGAGAGAGAGAGAGATTGTGTGTGTGTGTTTTTCTAATTGGCAAACTCCAAATGTAGTCGAAACCCTGTTGACTAAACTCCAAAAACCTTTTATTTTCCATAAGATCTACTTTACCCATATCTATATTTTTCACTTCTGAAGGCACCGTTCATTGTAATTCCCGACAGGTGTGACCTCCTGATCATTTTACCTGGAAGCTGTTTAAGTTGGACTGACCAAATGAAGAATCTCAACTGTCCATTTTGGACAAGACTGAAAAGAATTCCTGGCCTACACTTCCCAGAACACACCTTGTCCACCAAACAGGGCTGTCATTTCGTCACTGCACTTGGTGCGTGGGGTGTCTGACCTGCACAGTGACGCACGTCTCTGCATAAACAGGGGAATAAACGGCTCACGCTGGCAACGTATCTCTAAGAAAACCACCTGTTTATACAAACCGTATCCTCTCCTCTCATCCTGCGGAATAAACGGGAAAGAGAGAGGTGAGCGGTGCCAGGAAGTCGACAGGGAAAGCTGGCTGCAACCAACAGGTCAGTTACCTGGAAGGGAGCGAGTGTGTGCAGTTAAACACACTTGAGCAAGTGTGAAGGTGTGGACGCCACCAGTTACAGCCGCCATGACCTGCAGGTAATAAATCCAACCCCAAGGACCCACCTCCATGTTGCATCACAAAGCCTGATAACAAATGCAAGGAAAAAGTTCTCAGCCCCAGACACCCACTTAAACATTTCTTCCTCTTAAGACACTAAGAATCTATACACTTCCATCAGTGCACTTCGCATGGCTGTGCTCAAATCCAGCTCAATTGAACCACATGAAATGAATGCAAATAATTCGTTTCAACCCTTTCAACTTGCAGACCAAGACCTTTCGAACTGGAGCTGATCCAATTCACAATGGGTGACTATTTATTTATTTTTGTAAAAAACAGCACCACAGCATCATGTTGGTGATGCTCTTGTGCGGCGGCAGGACGAAAGCTTAACTCCACACTGTCTTCCAACTTATTGTATTCAAACGCTGTTACCACTTCACCCTAATGGGAGCATTTTACACCCCCGAAGTACAAGATAGCAAGGAGGAATCGACAGGTCTGAAACCTCGGATGTTCTTGAGGTCTTTCAGTTCTTGCGGGTCAACCCCAAGATTGGTCATCTTGGGACTTGAAGCAGGTTGGCATCCCACCTCCAACTGTAGTACCCTTGAAGAAAGTATTTACCCTGAGCCGATATGTTAAAAATTACCCAGTTGCAGAAATGTAATTACCGCGGGTCACTTTGGATAAATAAAGGTTGCTGGAAAAAACATGATCAGTTGGATGCTAGATTTAGACCACTGTCTAGGAGGTTTTAGTTCTGTTTATTGTGTTATTTAACTTTGGTTATTTTTTTATTTTTAAACTTTAGCTCAGGAACAAATGAACAGCGTTTACCACGGTAAACTCTTGCTCAACACTAAGTGACGCAATCAGAAATACAGAAATGGAACGAAAAATCATCGCACTTTTTAATCTCCCGGCGAAGCAGTTATTTTAAGCAGCGGCGATAAAAATTTTATCTGTAAACCTTTCCGAGTTTCCAAGGAAACTGTGTATTTAAAAGCCAAGCGCAGTTATTTTAAGACCACAGTGGCGTCGATTGTCCAACAGGGACGCGGTTCAAGCAAACGTGGCCGAGACACGCGGCGCCCTGACGCGGCGTCGATCTTCTGCTGAATTATTCAGGGTGACAGCGCAACCGTTACTGACATCACGCGCGAGGCCGAGGGCGCGGGTCGAAACCGAAGACGCTTGGCCGTCGCGGAAACGCCGCATCAGACGTGCTACAAAGACCCATGACATCATTCTCGCCTGTCGATGAACTCGGCTCAAATGGCTGACTGCAGCACCTAAATTAAGTTTTCACAAAATGATGTCAATATTGAAAAAAAGCAGTATGGTTATCTACTGCTAATCTGTAGCTAAGTTAGGTAAAATATATATATTATATTATGAAATAGAGTTATTGCATCACGACGTGCGACTTGTGGGAGTGGTGTGTGCGCCGTCATTCATTTTACTTCTGTTTTTGCACATCTATAAAATAGCAGATGCAAATGTCAGGCGCACAGCAGGACAGAGTGAGCAGAACATGGCGTCAGCGGTGATGGAACTCATCATTCGAGAAGTTTTTACCCATCTAGCTCGGTGCACCAGACCTCATTCCTAACTGAAAGCAGGTTGCGTGCTGGAAGGCGTAGATGGTGCAGATTTAACTGGAAATGCGTGAGACGAAGACTCGTATCAAACACAGGCCAAACATGAAGTCATCGCCTTTGTTAATGGAGTCGTAAATCAGGTGCGGTATGAAGCCGGTAGGTTGCGCGGTGGGGCCTGGGCTCCCTGTCATGACTAATGTGGCTCCTGGAGGAGAAGCAGAAACAAGAGCAGAGGAAGAACCACCCAGACCAGTCGTTCTGAGCTGGAAGGAACCCGTAAAACCGCTCACCTACAAGCACTCTGCAGCCCAAGGAGGAGAAACATGAAATGGTGACTGGAGATCCAGTAGCACCACTACTAGCCAAGCATTTCAGAGTCCTGCTTCACTGCAAACAAATATATAGCCAACCATCTTTATTCATATGAATACTTTGTCTAAGGACATGTAATCAACTTTACAAAGATTCACCCATTTACACAGCAGGGTAATTTTTACTGTATCGATTCAGGGTAAAAACCTTAGAAGTCAAAATTGTCCCAGGTCTAATGTCAGGGGACAAGACTGATGTTTCGGTGTAACAGCGAGCCTTTAAATAGCGGTGACTTCCTTGAGGTGATGCCACCAGTTTGATTAGTAAGGCTGAGGAATGTGACCCTCACACACACACACACACACACACACACGCGCAAAGCTGCAATGAATTAGTCAGTGCTGTATGTATAAAAAAAAAACTTCACATTCTTGTTAGCTTCTCTCATAACCTCCTCTGTTGGGCTTCTGGGTGTGAAGTTCAGTTCCAACTGGAGCAAACACACCCACATCACCCCTCTCGTCCTTCAGCCCTGTTTGCGGTTTTTACACGAAACCAGTTTCAACAGGAACCCCCCCCCACACACACACACTGCTATAACCTGAGGTTCTCGGACTTTCTCTGCAGCCTCTGCCACAGCACAGTAACTGTCTGTTTCCCACACCAGGAATTAGCTGCTTATCCTACTCTCCCTGCCCCTGGTAGGTCCTGCTCTGCGGTGAACCCCACATGTTGGGTGGCAAGGAGCACCACCGTTAATTCAAACCAGCCGAAAGAGGGGGGGGGGGGGATTATTCAAAAGCCAAATGAGTCAATAACATGTTGTGCTGTTTTGTTTCGAGTTGAGTTTTCTGGTTAATTTAATATTTGCGTAACTTGGTTACACACCGATCAGCCGCAACATTAAAACCAGCTGCCTAATATTCGGTAGGTCCCCTTCGTGCCACCAAAACAGCTTTGACCCTATCGAGGCACGGACTCCACAAGACCTCTGAAGGTGTCCTGTGGTATCTGGTGCCAAGACATTAGCAGCAGATTCTTTAAGTCCTGCAAGTTGCAAGGTGGAGCCTCCATGGATCGGACTTGTTTGTTCAGCACACTCCACAGATGCTCGATCGGATTGAGATCTGGGGAATTTGGAGGCCGAGACAACACCTTGCACTCTTTCTCATATTCCTGAAACCATTCCTGAACATTTTTTGCAGTATGGCAAGGCCACTGCCATCAGGGAATACCATTGCCATGAAGGGATGCACGTGGTCTGCAACAATGTTTAGTTAGGTGGTATGGGTCAAAGTAACATCCACATGAATGCCAAGACCCAAGGTTTCCCAGCAGAACATTGCCCAGAGCATCATACGGCTTTCTTCCTATAGTGCATCCTGCTGCCATCTCTTCCCCAGGTAAACGCATCTAAAAGAAAGTGCAATTGGTCAGACAAGGCCACCTTCTTCCATTGCTCCATAGTCCAGTTCTGATGCTCACGTGCCCATTGTAGGCGCTTTTGGCAGTAGACAGGAGCCAGTATGGGCACTCTGACCAGTCTGCAGCAACGCAGTCCAATACGCAGCAAAGCTGCAATGCATTGTGTGTTCTGAAACATTCCTATCATGGTCAACATTAAGGTTTTCAGCAATTTGTGCTACAGTAGCGCTTCTGTGGGATTGGCCCACACGGGCTAGCCTTCACTCCCCACGCGCATCAGTGAGCCTTGGGCGCCCATGACCCTGTCGCCAGTGCACTGGTGGGCCTTCTGTGGACCGCTTTTGGTAGGGACTAACCACTGCATATCAGGAACGGTGGTTTTAATGTGGCTGATCGGTGGAAGTTTCCATTACAAACGTATTGCATCGTGGCATAAATATAATGAAAAGAACGTGATCTGAGGCTGCGTGAAGCCGAGGACACCTTCATCACAATGGGTGGGCAGCAGATGCTCAGGGTTGGGGTTTGGGGTTGCAGTCATTAACTAAAAGCTATTCGTGATCTCAGAAGAGGTGAGATTTGAACCTGAATGCTCTGAGAATGAAGCGGCTCTGACCACTACGTAACCTGCTGCTCCAAGCGGCAGTTCGTCGATCTTTTTTATCAGTCTTTCCAGCAATGTTGGGGTGTTGTGATCACGGTGGATGCAAAGGCGTCCAATTTTGGCTTTGAATGTACGTTAGCAATGAGAAACACGCACTTTCTCTCTTTCTCTCTCACACATGCAGGTAGCACAGCGGCTCTGTTGTAAAGAACATCAGAACACTACTGCTGGAGGCTGTATTACATAAACCATTACTTCAGAGGAGCTGTAATGCGTTCTCAAGCTGACGTCATACCCCGATCACAAGCCCTGCCAAGCGCAGTCCTGCACGCCAGCCCACACAGAGCACAATCGGTAAATAAATACGCACAAAGGACCACTCTTATCTGCGGCCTAAATCTGCCCTCTTTGATATTCCGCATTCCTGTTACGTCGCTGTGTGGGAACCGCTCCTAAACCTCGGCTCTGGGGAGACGGACGGCAGCTTCTGGAACACCGAGCAGCGGCAAACTGCACGGCAGCAGATCCCGACTTACGCTGTTGGGTTTTCTCGCACGTAGCCTCAGACCGCCAGCCCCGCTCTTAGCTCCGTAACCGCCTGTCTCTTAAATCTCGCTTGACAGTTTACATTAGCGCTTAGCTTCTGGCAGTGCAGCAGGAACCACGTGCCACGCCTTTATTGAAATTTCATGGATAAACCCGAAGAACGCCTTTTACCTTTACTCAGTAGCCTCATGGGTTCAGTGGATGAACAAACCAAATAAAATCATTAGAGCTGTTTTTATTTTGCTTTATTGAGTATTAAGGACCTGTATTTAAAAAAAACTTCATATGTTTATGCACCCTTTTATTTCAGTACGTTGAGTAATTTACCATTTGTTAAAAAAAAAAAAATCTAAACTTTTTTCTAATTTTACACTTTATCTATAAATACCCGGTTTTCTGTGTTTGTTTGCTCTTATTAAAGGAATAAATAATATTCTGTATGCTGTATGTTGCAAGCTTCATTTATGCAATATGCTCTGTTTTATTAAACTCCACTTCTGAAGAACTTCTTCAGGTGTTAGTGAATATATTATTGTTTGTATTTGTTTAGAAGATATTCTAAAGGATAACTTTGCTACTGGACTTTGCTGGCAGTATGTTCTGGTGCAGCGTGGTTTGAGGCCAGGCCTCGAAACGGACTGGAGAAGTGATGTAATGCTCAGGCGGTGGAGGTGGTGATGTAATGGGCGACACCTACTGGCTGACAACCCGCAAGGCGCTGGCGGAGCTTCCAGCCAGCAGACGACTCCTCCACCGCCATCCTGGCACAACCGGCATTCCAACAGACTGGGGTGAAGAGAGGAAGCGAAGGTGCAAGCACCTGGCATAGTCCTACCTGTAAGCAGAGACACCTGGTAGAAGGTGGCCTCCAGCTTGCCCAGCAGGATGTTCATGAAGTTGTCCTTAGGTAGCAGGCTCCTGTCCCTTGTGGTCTGGTCATAAACTACCACTTCCTGCTTCTTGTTCAGGTCCAGCTGCACAGGCACATTAAAGGGAACTACGTTAAAAGACGCTCATATTTACATTCTTGTCATAAACAAATTCTTCCACATTATTATAAACAGGCATATTAAAAGGGAGCTTATTTAAATGCCCACTTTATTACATCTGCTATCAATTAGTTTAAATGTTAGGAGTCCTTCCCAAAGACACTGACACTATGTCTCACAGTGATTCAACCATTCACACAGAATGTCTTGTGTGTGTGTGTGTGTGTCCCATCAACAGGTGCTAAACTGGAAGCAGAACACCATTGACCAGCCAATTGGGAAGAAGGTATTTAAGGAATAAGGACACCAGCACAAGAGAGGAAGGAGGTGGCCTGGGCCGGAAGGTGTGGTGGCTTTATTAGTGGTATTTGGTGACTTGTTGGTCTTTAGTGTTCTTGTGCTCAGTTAGCAAGCATAAGTGGTGTGAACTCTTTGTAAATATCTGTAAATATTAAGCAACTGGGAGAAAGGGGTGAGTGACTTGCACTGATCAAAATTTAAAATAAAATAAAAAAAAATCTCAGGCTTTGGTTCTTTTCTGAAATTCCCTCCTCATTCCCTGTGTTGCCTCCCAATAACAGGGGTTTCTAACTTTTCTTATAGGAGGTCACATTAAAGCCTGTGCTATCTGCTGCTCCATATGTTGACAGAAAATAATTTTGTTGTATAGAGTGATTAAATCCATGACAGCAAGGAGCTCTTAGAAAAGAGAAATGCAGCAGAAGTGCAGCTGCTACCTACGCAGCTGTTCCGTGGGCACAGTGCGCATCTCTACGACCCTTTCCGGAGTTCCAGGAGAGCATGATGCCACTATTTATGTCTTTATTTTCATCTTCCTTTTGAACAGCTTGGGGGACATTCATGCATAGGCACCAGTGTATGTGTTCTCAGCATGACTGTGCTGTATGTGCATATATGCAGATCTGTGTTGGCATGCATGGATGCAAATGTTTGAGGGTTAACTGCCTTCCAGTAAAGTGACACTTAACTGTCACTTCATATTTCCAGTCATGGCATTTTGTGACTTCTGTAACCGCCTCTGTGGTTTCAGTGGTGCCAGCTTAGTTCCTCGGTATCAGTTAAAATCTTCTGTTCTACATATCAGTTAAACTGTGTTAAAGTTCATGCGTGCCAACAATGGATTGAAACCTTTCCTGTAAAAAGACAGAAAAATACAGACTATAATAACTGCTTACAGAACATTCATTGACAATTTCAGGGGCTGACCTCATGCATCAGCCCAGCTTGCGTAGGTGTGTTTATAGCAATGAAGATCACCACATTTCCAAAAAGCAACTCGAGCTGTGCTGCTGTACAGACCTACTGCGTCCTTCTGAGGACCACAGAAAAGTGAGGGGTGAGCAAAGACTAAGTTGTCACGCAGCCATACTGCCACAATTTTTTTTTTTTGTGGCAAACAAATGCCTCTGAATGTTTGCACGGTGACCTCCTGCCTCGCATAAGACTCGGTGGTTCAACCGGAGATCCAAGCAAATAAGAGACATTGTGCGAGAGGCCCAAGGAGCACAGCTGTGTGTTCCAGCCAAGACGCATGACGGCTAATCATCTGTGGCCACATGCTTCTGGCTTTGCATTGTCTGGTGCATCTGACACCCTGGCAGAGGTCCTGTTGGTGACACGTGGGCCGGGCCAGAACCAAGGTCACTGAGCAGGTGCAGATTACAGCGTACACCTCAGGGCAGGTAGACTCAATGACACAACAGTATGAATGGGCCCCAGTTGGAGCTCTTACGGCCACCTGGCTCTAGCTACAGTTAAAGGGACAGTAGTATCTTCTACACTTGTCTAGTCCTACATTTACTGTAATAAGTTCACTGTAATAACAGCTTAGCTATAATGTCAACACCGGTGTGCAGAATGGTGTTTGCAGTGGAAATAAAGGCTTGGCAGTTGCACCAAGTGTCCGGCTTCCCACTAGAAAAATTAACATTCAACCTGCTTTACAATTTTAATGACTTTCAAACTTGGTTAGCTTTTTGAAACTTCAAACCTAGTGTTGTGCAGCGGTCCTGGTAAATGTCGCAACCTTTTCCTGTTGGGCTGTGTTTATTTGTACCTGTACGTATTTGTGTTCCCTCAAAATTATATTCATCCTGCTTCGGTTGCTGTAACCCAGTATTGTTTTAAATGAAAAATCGATACATAAATAAAATTTGGCTCTTTTAGCTCCTTTACACATCACCACCCAACCGTCTTTGCCGCTTTATGGGATGAGATCTTTTCTTTGAACTTTACCCCCAGTTGACCAAGCTCCCTGGGCTGAAGGCATTGTTCTCTAATAGGATTACAGCTAAACCTGATGGTTCCTATCACTCTTGGATCTGGGCTGTATGTGGGATTTATTACTGGCACCAGACACAGGATGGGAGACAGAGCACTTTCTGCACAGCGTCAGGGGAAATCTGTGCAGCGTCACAACAGACACGTCTGCGCAGTCAGGCTTTATCACCATATCCAGAAAACTACCCAAAATTTAAACCTGCACATCCTGATGCCTGGAGAAAAAAAAAAAAAGCGCTAAGCAGAAGGATTAATGGAAATATTCAAGCACTTGTTATCTTCTGGGCAACACAGGAAAGACCTTTTAAAGGTAAGAATTGTTTTTACATGCAGTATATATACAATAAAGTCATTAAGTGCTAAGGACTGTGGTTATAGCATTACAACACACGTGTGCTGGTAGCTTGCAAACGCAGCAGCATCACACACTGGCTGCTCTGACCACACCATGTATGGATGTATAATAAAAATACAGTGCTAATAAATTTAAGTGAAGGCATATGCATGAGCTTTTTGAAGTCAGGCAGCTGAACTCCCATCTGCTCTGCACCCGCAGCCTCTTAAGATGGATCGACGCTCTCCAACTCAGCATGTCCTGCCTTCATCAATACCGCATCCCCCCGGCGGAAATCGGAATAGACAGACTTGTCTGTGTCAGGATGGAGCGGGAAAAGGCAGCGGTCTGTCACTGGCATCTCAAAAAGACTCCCTGGCACAGGAGACTATGAGCAAACATTTGAGACGTTCCCGTCACGGAGAGGTGCCGCTATGAAGAACCTCAGTGGAGGTCCTGCTGCGAGCTGCCAGCAATCTGGTGCACAGAACTGGAGTTGCACTTTTCCTTGCATCTTTGCAGATGTATCTGAAAAGCGCCAAGTGCACTGCAGCAGGCAGGGGAATCTTGGTTTCGTTCAACCTTGTCCCCCACCCACACGCTTTCCTGTGAAAATACTGCATAAAACTAATTTTCAATACATGAGTAATTTATTTTATTTCTCATACCCCAGGCAAACTGAAGAATATAACAAACAACATAATTCAGCATGTTCCTGCAGAATGCATTCAATTGCTGTAATTCATTCAGTCTGGGGTTCTTGGTGATGTATTTATTCAGGACCTGGCATGCAGGGAAAGAGAGGACAGATGTCTGGGTTCTACAGATAAGAGTGGCTTAAATTTCAGATGAAGATCTTGGTCTCCAGAAATTCCAAAGTCATCCAAGCTATTCTTTGTTATATGAGAATAGAGAATCATAAAGTAAATAGAAGCAAGGGTAATTTTTTAAAGCCCTACTATTAGAAGGTAGGTCCAATCCATTAATTTATGCATGAGGTTCACCCCAAAGACAGCACTTGTATGGAAATAGCCATATTGACATCAGCCCAAGCAAACCAAGCACTTGTCCCAGAGACGGCAGTCAAAAAAAATCCCAATCCCAAACACACCAGACACATAGGCATCAACTCAGAAGATACCAACTAGAAGTACACCAGTCCCAAGGAAACAGCCACACAAATGGCTCCCACAAAGAACCAACCACCTTTCCCAAAGCCACCAAACTTTTAAGACATCAGCTCCAAAGGTACCAGTCCCAACCCAGTGTGGAACAGTCTCAAAAACAAGTGTCCCATAAACCCTAGGGCCAAAGACTCCACTCCCAGCTACAAAGACAGGGTAGCTGCCCTGCCTGTTCCTCCACCTCTCCCTGAGGTGCTCAACTCATTCCAGAGGCGGTCTGTCATTGTCCAGCCCTGTCACACAGACATGTGGACATTTCTCAGGGGTGTCCAGGGGAGTCTGCACTCCAAACCTCGCCAATTAAAATTTTATCCAATAGTCCCTGTAGAAAAATGTTGGAATCGTGTGGATGAAAACCAGAATTTTACTAGACATTTGCCCATGGTTGCAGAGAACAATTGCATTTTTTATGGGTTCTTAAAATGCTGCTCTAAAATTACATATTTTACAGATGGAAAAAAATGTGGTATGATGGAAAGTATAGCTAAACCTTTCAAGCTGACTTTTTGGTTACACTGCAGCAATAATAATAATAATAATAATAACAACAACAAGAATAAATATCCAATAAATCGCTTCTAAATTTTGAGAAATTAAGGGATTTACAATCCCTCTGCTATATTTAAAATTAATTTAAAGAATGTATATCGGTTAATAAAAGTAATGGATATGAAATGAACTATTTTTGTTCCCTGCTATTTTACTGTTAACACACCATTCATAGTTGGGCTGTGTCTGCAGATTTCATGGTGGCTGCAATTTTGTGGAGAACACTGCCAGTAGTTGTGCTCTCATGGAACATCAACCCCACAGCACAACCTCCTGCTGTGTGACTTCTTAAAGGGATTTCTTACGCAACATGGAAAACCAAAAATCACCTCCGTTTCACTCCGCATTTACTGGTGCTGAACACAGGTCTTTGAAGGAGACTGCAGGCAGAGTGCGGCTGTATTTATAGGCAGGACCCTTTGACTAATTCCAAAAACTATTATTATTTCAATATTGATTAGTTGATGCATTGGTCCAAGGCAGCTTATAATGCTGGATATACAAAATCGCCTACTATTACTTACCTATTAATAGAGCAGAGTAGTACTGAGCGCGCGCGCACGCGCTCACACACACACACACACACACACACACACACACACACACACACACACACACACACACACACACACACACACACACACAGAGAGAGAGAGACAGACAGAGAGAAAGATTTAAAAATCTTCAGTTCACACTGTATGGCCAAAAGTATGTGGACCCCCCCCCTTCTGATGACTGAGCTGAGCTATATCAGCCACACCCATGCAACATAGAAACACATTCTGGACAATTGTGTGCTTCCAGCTTTGTGGCCACAGTTTGGAGGGGAAGCTGCTTTCCTGCTACAGCATGACTGTGCCCCCCCCGTGCTCAAAGCGAGCTCCATAAACACATGGTTTGCCCAAACTGGTGTGGAAGAACTTGAGTGGCTGCACAGAGCTCTGACCTCAACCTTACTGAACACCTTTGGGATGAACTGGAATCCCACCCCCGAGCCAGGCCTTTTCACCTGACCTCGCGGATGCTCTCGTGCCCAAATTCCCACAGCCGTGCTCCAAAATCTGGTAGAAAGCCTTCCCAGAAGAGTGGAGGCTGTTATACCAGCAAAGAGGGGGCAACTCCATATTAATACCCATGGGTTTGGAATGGGAGGTTCAAGAAGCACACATGAGAGTGATGCTTATATGTCCACAGACTTTTGGCTGTATCGTTTATCTTTGGGCTGTGGGTGGAAAGCAGAGCACTGCTACACCACTGTGCAGACCACATAGTATAAAAAGTTAAAAGCCAAACAACGTGTTTGCTGTTATCTTGTAAAAAAGAAAAAAAAAAAAAAAAAATTAAACAGACGTGAAAGAAATACTGTGAATAGCCAGGAAGGGGCTGAGCAGGACAGGGTGACTGTGAAGGCCCCACCTGTGCCCGCAGCTGGTGCACACATGCATGGTCCCCAGTCTGCCAGTTGCCACACAAAAAGGGATGATGTCATCGTCACTGCCAACCGCCTCCAACTCTTAATACTTCCAGCTTTATTCATCCTTTCATTAATTGCGGGCATTATCCTCTTTAACAGAGAGTTAATGCAGCCAGCCAGCTGGTGAGCCGGCCAGCGCAGAGGAGGAGAGGATGGTGGGGATGCTGGGAGAACAGTGAGGCTTCTCTCACACATAAGAGCAGCTGTGGGAAGCCATGAACCAAGGAAGTTTCATTCGCCTTTTCCTTCCGGCAACGCAACAAACTACACTGCAGGGAGAGAGAGGGAGCGACACACTCGCTGCCATTCACTCAGCCCACAGGAGACAAAGAGAAGATCGAGACCTTGTTAGGACAAAGACATCATAATAACTGGGCGATAAAAAGCTTACAGCAAAATCCAAATCTGGAAATCTGACAGCATGCATGTGTGGAACCGTTTCAAAGAAACGAGAATCTTGTATCTAGGTTTAGTTTTCAACCTCTAATCATGTAAAAAAAATAAAATAAAAAAGCCAGCTAGCTTCATTCCTCAAATGCACGACACTGAATATCAGCCGTGCTCTTCTGCGGCACCGGGAAGAACGTCTCACCTGAGCGTCACGATATGCTGACCAAAATGGGCGCCAACGTGTTCAGAATCGACAGGGCAAGCCAACTCAAAAACAGAAAACCCTCATAAAATGGCCTCTGTAATGATATGCAGAAGGCCATACTGGTTCCTGCTTAGGTTTCCCCCATGAGCTCCTTCAGTTTCACATGCCTCCTCCCAGCATCACATGCCAGCTCATGGAAAAAGAAAAAGAAAAAGAAAAAAAAAATGTGGTCAAAGGGTTCGGTTTCTTTGCTCCTAATATCTAATATACACCTTTGGTAATTTTGCCCTGGATTGATCAGGTGTACAGGTAGTCAACAAGAGGGACCAAAAGCCTGGAGGGGAGCACAGCAGTCTGAATGTGTAGTGAAGACCTGCATGAATAAATGAGTCTTAATAAAACCCTTCGGTTTTTCTGCCAGAGTAGAACGTCTGTTTTTGGCTGCAGAGTTGAAAAAGAGGTCTTTCTGGAGGAGGTGGCATGACCGTTCCTTGAAGCAAATCTGGGACGGAGCTACCGTTTATCTTGTAGTCAGGATAAAAAACATTCCTCTCACCATCAGAAACAGAAGACGCAGGAGTGGAGATTTTCTTATATTTTTAAATCACCTCAAAGTGAGCACCTACGGTGAAGGAAGCGAGGTCAACGGTCACCATAAATCAGTTGGCAGAGTCAATGAAAGGGTCCTACCTTCATCTTGCCGAAAGGATTCAGCAGCTCGCTGACTGGCACCTTGTCTTGCTGCAGCCTCCTCTTGACCAGCTTGGAGCAGCAGATGTTGATGGAGCCGAGGACGTGCGAGGCGTTGTACTCGGAGAAGGAGCGGCTGTCGATGACCAGCGTGCACGGAAGGCCGCGCTGCAACAGCCCTGCCAGGTGCTGCGGATCCATGCCCTTGCAGTGGCCTTTGTCCCCAGACACGGAGGCTTCAGCTGAGGGCTCGGGTATGGGAGGATATCGTGCAGTCAGTCGGTGACAGGAACGAGGAACTGCGTCCGGTGGGGTCAGTTAGGAATAGTGGGTATGTGGATCAGGGGGTCCATGGCTTCTACGGGGAGGAAAACAAAAAGGAGAAAGTAAGTAAGACAAATGCTTCGCAACGTACCTAAGCAACCTTCATTATAGAGAAACTGGCACAAAAGGTACCTTCATTCCACCAACCTGCTTAACAGAACATGCAGATAACCGTGTACCGCAGTCCATTTTATTTTAATAAATGCAGATCGACACACTGGTTCCTGCTTAGGTTTTATTTATTTAAAATTTATAAAATTTTTGTCATACAATTATTACACATCATTTTTTAATGATCCTCAATAAGGAAAACTTTTTATCACAACTTGCTCAACATCTTCAGATTGGAGGACTGTAATTCAGATGAAAGAGCCGATCATTCATTACAACAAAAAAAAAAAAACACAAACAAACAAAAAAATAAATACATCGCAATTTTCCAAATACACCCACGCCCACAAACACACGGCGTTTATTACTGCAGACTCCGAGCAGCCATTTTGGTTAGTAAGGCACAAATATGAGGACAACAAAAGTCACCGCGCTTTGGTGACTCTTTTTGAATAGAGATTTGAACATATAAAATTGGTGGTGGTGGTGGGGGGGGAAGCCCCTCGCAGTCATCCGGATGTCATCCCTCCTACATATTCCTGAAAATCAGGGACTATTTAAAAATCACCCATTACTCGATGTGGAATTATGGGATTTTGGCAACACCCATCGGGCACAACACAGCCTCGCAACAATGGCGACATTATGGTAGATTTTAAAAAAAGAAAGTCTTAATCGTGGTAAAAATTCCGGTTAAATCTTGCCTAACAGAAGCTGCTGTGAACACCCCAGAAAAACCGATAGCGATCGCTTCTCGCATCACATTAAAATGCAGTCAAAAATAAATAAATAAATACATAAAATGCAAGAAGAAAGAAACCTTTTCGCTTCCAGAAATGCGGTCGCACCACTACAGTCCCCTCGGCCCGTTCGGTTCCGGCTGGGCTGCGGCCCTACCATTTAAAAGAGAATATTCCAGAAGCAGCCACAATTAGCCCATGACTAATGGCATGTCAACAATGACGGCACACGGCTTGCCGGCTGAAAAGGTTTGTCACAGTACAAACATTTGTCATCTTCAGGACAAAACAACTTTGGAATGTTTATTCTGCGAAGCACATGCAAGTTAATGTTTTCTTCCACTGATGATGAATTACAGCGAAATCTTTCCCCGTTCGTGAGGTCAAGCGCAAAGCATACAAGACGGGACAGATACGCGAGCAACTCTTTCTCGGAGAAGTTCGAGACCTGAGGGGAAGCCTGCAGTGCTTGGGACGACTGCGGCGAAGTGCTACTGTACGTGGGGTCCGTGCGCACGACCGGAAGGGTCTCAACCACTCATCCATTAGGGAGGGAGGAGCTACAAATGGGGCTTGAACCACATTCGGGGCGTGCGGATACTTGTCGTCTCAGAAGGAGCCGGATAGGCCGCGGATGCCTGCGCAGTCAGTCACCGACAGTTCTGTCTGCATCCAGCGATGCAGACAGCTGCCTAATAGGGTCTCACTTTGCTCACGGTCAGCGGCACACGAGCACAGGATCGCAGCCCCTCGTTCATCGCCGAAATGCGTACAGCCTGTTTGCTGCCTGGCCAAACGGTTGGCGTGACTGCAACCAGCCAGAGAGATAAAAGGCTGCAAAACAGCTGCGTTCTGCATTTATTTGGTCCATTTGCCTCTTGTCCTCTGCCTAATAAAACTGGTGCTTAGCTGCATCTAAAGCAGGACGACTTGTCCCAAGGATTAGAATAAAAAGAATGAGATTTACGGGTCATGAGTCACATAATGCAAAAAAATAAATAAATAAATAAATAAATAAATAAATAAATAAATAAATCTTTTTGTTCAAGACCAGATATTTTGACTGTTTCTATGCCTTGGGTCCCACAAGGATTTTTATTTCTGAAATACATTTTGCATGGCACCTACTGGGTGTTTTATACCACAACCCAAGTTGGATTTACGGTGTCAACATACAGTCAACGCACTACAATGTTTCCATTTGTGGAAAGGGCACAAAAGCAAAAGAAATGCAATAAAAACAAAAGAAGAAAGGATATATCCATCCATTTGTGCATTATCGATTTTTATATACAGATTATTTATAATAGATTAAAATGAGACAATAATAGACTATAAAGATTTTTACATACATATTTGAATAGACAGATGGATAGATGAGATACTTTATTTAAAAAGAAACTGCCCACACAACAGACAGTCTAATATTCTGTACAACTTTCACAACCCTGAACAATAAGAGGTTTTTTGGAGAGAATGTGATGGAAAAGACGACGAAATAAGATCAGAAGCAGATGAGCCGTCCATTCCTCTGTTAATCATTATTGATACACAAAAGGAGCGTTTGCACAAAGGTTTTGTTCTGACAGACTGATAAACAACTGGCATAGCGTATTATGGCACAATGTGTCGCGGGGCTGGAAAACACAGCCATTAGCCTATGTGCTATCGGGATCCCCGAGTGCTTCTCCAGCTCCTGATACTCTGAGCAGCATAGACCCTGTGACCGCAAGCCAAGCACGAGGGTGCGAGAAAATGTCATGATAAACTGCACGCCGGCATTGCTGAGGCTCAGGATGGCAGTCGGTATCAACAATGGAGCCTGACTGCAGCCACCGCCCACTCTTCCATCTCTGCCTGTCCGTCTCTGTCCTCCGTTCCCGCTATCGTGCGCGCATCCCGGTGGCAGCTCGGATCCTACCGCCCCTCCGCTCGCACCGCCGGTAGAACACAGGAGCCCTACCTCGACTCTTCGGGTTGGCCTTCTGCTTCGTGGAAATTTTTTTTCGGTTCCAACGCTGCAGGGCTGATGCTGGGAGTCTTAAAGCGGCGGTGTCTCCCGCTAGACGCAGCTGAGACAGTCAGTGGGCAGCAAACCAAACAGGAGGGTTTCGACCAACCGGTGGTGCTGCAGTGCACTGCTCCCATTGAGCTCCCTGTCACTGGCTTTCACAGGAGCAAACTAAAGCTGGACTGCACCCCCCCGATGCTTTGCTTTGGATGTTTCACTGACCAGGTTCACCCCTGTTCCCACCAGGTCCAAATATAGTGTGCGGCAAAACAAAATACTATTGCGACAGCAGGTGGTATACTGCTTGGGGCTGTCATCTTGTGAAATGGGCTTCAATCCTACCTCCTGCTGTAGCACCCTTGATCAAGGCATTTAAAATAAGCTGATACAGTAATAAATTATTAATAATTATAAGCAGCTTAACGTACAGCCCAAATATTGCAGTTTTTTGAGAAAAGCGTCAGGAAATAAATAACTTAATTTATATTGTTGGCTCTATCACTGGTGGCTGGCTGTACAGTGACAGGGTAACAAAGGTAAACTGAGCTGGCAAAAATGAAGTTTTTGTTTGGCGAAACCTTGCAGGAGAATGGAGGAAAACACGAAAACGGGCTGGCCCGAACAGATTCGTCCAGCATGCGCTCAAGAGCCCAAAGCTAGGCTAGGAAATAATGGGCTCAATATGGCATGCGCCAGGAGGAGAGGCAGGCAAACAAAAGAGCTCATCCTGGACGCCAACCAGGCTGACGTCACACCACCAGCCCTAATAACCACCTCCAGCACATTACCTGCTCCATCTGCAATCAGCACTCGCTCGCGTCTTATTTCCCAGCTTTCCGAGCGGCGCCTCTCATGCGCTCCCCATAGTTATGCCCGCAGGCCGGCTACATTCCGGCACCACCGAAAACATTTGTTGATGTGTAGACAGTATTCAATTTCGCGGTCTTAATATAGATTGTATGAGCAAAACAACTCGGAGCTCCAACCGGATTGTGCTCAGACACCGCAGTGCTTGGTTTCGCCCTTTATTTTGCAGTCTGTGGTGCCGCTCCGGTGCTCTCGGTCAGGGCTTGTTTACAAAAAAGTGATGGGGAAAATTAAACAGACGCTCTCTCAACAGCCACAGACATTAATAACTGCTTTTGTATATTCCTACACGGGAATACGCGGTAAATCCTCTCGTCCTGTCAACAACTCATCTCTGGATTTTATTTAACGGTGTCCACAGTGCACTCTGGCTTTTATTACTTATGTGGAACGGGACAAAGTCCAGAGAATAAGAGGATCGATTAGCACGTCCATTTGGAAAACAAGAAACAGAAGAAGAAGAAGAAGAAGAAGAAATAAAAAAAAAAAAAAAGGCCGCAACTACTAGTAGAGTTTCAGTACTGTGTTTTTAGAACATCTCTGGTGTTGAGGGATATGAAGGAGTTTGGTTCTTTTTGAGATTGACGGTAAACGTCCAACACAATGAAAATGTAGCATGAATAAGAGAAAATGAGGGCCTTCGGTTGCAATAAACTATTAATTTATCCATCATCATTATCTGTTCGTCCAATGTGGGTGGACAGGAGGACAGTCACACACACACTGTCAAATTTAGAGTGGCCAATCCAACCAGAAACACATGTGTTTGGACTGTGGGAGGAAACCTGGGAAGAACATGCAAAGTCTACATAGAGCCATTTTCAAATCCACATTCAAACCCACAGCACAGCCCCAGGGCGGCCCAGTCCCAGTAAACAGAAGCTGAAAAGGGGGAGGATTACGGCTCCGGAATTTCTCCTCCACCAGGGGTCCGGTGCTGCATTATGACACGAACGTCTGTCCACGCTTCCCTCCAACACCGTGTTATCCTGCCATGGTTTACATGCATTGCACAAGGAACAATACAAAGTTCCCCTGTCTATAAAATACCAGGCAAATTTTAGCAAATTGTAGGAGATAAAATAAATACTATCGATCCATTTCAATAAAGCTTAAACAAACACTACATGAAAATAAAATGTTTGAAAGGAATTAGCATCAGTGCTGACAAAGCAGTTTGAACCCAGAGTGCCCTATAGATTTTTATTCCGTCACAAAATTGAATTTAACTTAAAACGCTGGTTCTGAATAAAGTCTAATTCATAACAAATGATCCTGCAGCCGAGCAATATGTCACTGTATCGAAATATATTGAGAATACAGTACATCACAGAGTTCACTGCATTATTTTGGCACAAGTAACAAAAAAATGAAACAATGAGAATAATTTCAGACTGTTTTAGGGTCAAACATAAAACTGAGCTGTGGAGCAACTTCACTACATCAGAAGGCACGGATAGGAGATCTCACCAACAGCACAAAACACAGTAATCCTGTCCACCTTGATGGACTGTGGGGGAATTCTTCATTTACACCGTTTTTCACTGACATAACACACTGCGTGCCCCCCCCCCCGGCCCTCTTCAAAATGTATAAAAGAAAATACAATTGCAACAGATTAACCGAATGGCTTCCTGACACATTAATACCCCATTTTACCACGGAAGGGCTTAAAAGGCAGCATTTCGATGGCCGCGTCCTTAGTAACAGCGCCTTGTCAGAGTTGTGAGAAAACTGATGAAAATGACGGAAAAACGAGGATAAAGAGAGGCGCGCAAATGGGAAAAGACCGTCAACGTACCGGCAATGCGCAATGCAGAACAGATGGAGTTCGAAGCCCGGAACCCAAACCCGGGGGGGCATTTAAAGTGCCCCCCCCCAGAGTGCCATTAGGACAGAGACTGACAGCGGTGATGTCACACGTGCGGGGTCTCCGGCTCCCTGAGCGCCCAGGTACACGCCCACACCCTGCTGACACGGCACCTCGTGCTCAATAATAATTATTATTATCATTATTATTATTATTATTATCATTACAGCCGGGCGCAACGGTAACGTTAAAAAAAAACGACCCCCTCCTCCAAGGTAAAAACAGGTCAACTCACCTGGTTCATACCTGCGGCTGCTTTTGGCTTCTCTAATTTCCATTTTGACGCACAGCATCTGACGCCGCGAATGGAACTCAATTGGCGTCACTGTTATTTTCTGCGGCTCCGACGGCTCGTGTTTCCCCCCCCCGTGCGGGACCGTGCGGGTTGGGAGGGGAGGGGGGCAGTTAAGGTGGTGGGGGGGGGTGCTATTGTAAGAGAAAGTGGGGGCCCGGCGCTCGCGGCCCCGGAACGCGCACTTTTTTGGCAGCGACGCCGCGCTTGTGGTGAAGTCATTGGTTTGACGCAGGTGACGTCACCGCGAGCCAATCAGAATCGGACGTTTCGGCCCGAGGTGACGTCACCCTGTAGGTCGATGAGATTAAAGGGCGCTGCGGGGTTTTTAAAGGGAACCCGCGCTTTGCACCCTCGCACGTCAACCGATTGGTCGCATATTTAAATATAAACATGTATATACATATATATTTTAGTATCATTTTCTATGTGTTTTCTGGGTTCTCATTGTTTGTATTGTTCTGTATTTTTGCATAAATTAAAAACATTGATTGTCCTTATAATTTATTTTCCCACATTCTTTTAAGCCCCGCGTGCTAATCCTGGCAGAAGAGGGAAAAAACATGGTAATGTCAGCTTTACCAAACACGTTAACGTTCACCTTTCTTTGCTGCACTGTCTAACAAAGTACAGTAATCGTATGCTATAATATAATTTGGGGTTTTTTTAATCGTTTTGCAGCACACAGCTTTACGAGTACAGTACATAGTTGCAATACCGCATAGCAGCTATTAATAAAAACACAAATATGGGCGGATGGATGGATATTTCACCGATTCGGTTCAGGCTGAAGAGGCCGTTACCTGCAACACAGGTGCTCTACTCTTCCAACACCTGCATCCCCGAGTGTTTCATTCTTCTATAACTGCAACCCGAGTGCACAGAGCAGATTTTCATGATGGCCCAAATGCATTATGAAACCTCAACCCCCCCCCTAAAAAAATACTGCCGACGTCATATTTCATTGCGTTATTCGATTCGTTTGCGATCGAAGGTTGTGCAATTATTTTGTTTTTGTCGCCATCTTCAGGCGGGTAAAAGAACTATAGTTGCGCCTGCGCGACGCTGAATCACTTTTATCTTAAAAGGGCTTCAATTTTAAAAGTCAGCACATTTCTAGGACGGCACCCATCTGACGGCGTTCTGTCACAATCGAATGAAATAGATTTACACCGAGAAAGTTTTATACACAAGCAAATGTTTACTTATAGCAAACAGACCTTGCACCTTGGTCCTGGAGGAACGCTGTTTCGTTTCACTGTGTCCCATGTAGATGGTTGAAATTACAATAAACTCCTACTTGACTTGACTTGAGACTCTGTTCTTCTTTTGGTTGACAGGACACGGTCTCGCTTAAACCAGAGGGAATATGAAAGAATGTTTGCCAGCGGTGATCCAGTGCTTCTGCATCCAGTGTCATTTTGGTTCCTGGTGGGATGAGAGATGGACAGCTTGGTGGTGGACTGAAGCAGCTCAGGATTTTAGTTGCTGTCATGGAGATGTCTTGAGGCAAGACCTCATGCTGCTATTGGAAGCTTTTAAGTCATCTTGCTGGGGATTACAGTGTCTTGGGAAGAGAGGTCGCTAGAAGTTTATGAGAGAGAGATATGGCAGGGTATGAGGAGCTGGCAGAGGTCAAAGTGTGTGTCATTGGATTTGTTTATTAAGGTGGCTGCAGGAGGGAAGTCCTTTTGTCGGACCTGTAGTTTCTTGGGTTTCGCCAGTAGTATAAGGAGGAAGGCTGTGGAAGTTGTTACCGATGCTGGAAAAGGGGCATCTAGGTGGCTTTGGATTGAGAAGCAAACCGTGGGTTCAAGGTAGTGCTACCTGGACCCACACCAGGGTCTGATGAACCCTGACTGGGTCAGATTGCCTGATACTGAATGAGCCAAAAGGCCCATCACCGATGGTGTGTCCAGGTGTGTCAAAAGAGTCAAAGAGTCAAAAGAGTTAAAAAGAGTCAAAAAGAGTTTATTTGTCAAGTACATGGTTGTGTACCATGTGTTGAAATGTGCTCTGATCTGATCCAGGAAGACTGTGCAAAAAATCTATAATGGAAAATAAAACAAACAACATCCAAACACCAAGAAGAATAGAAACAAACACCAAATAGATAAATAAGTAAGTAAACAAGTAAATAAATAAGTAAATAAATAAATAAATAAATAGGTAAAACGGTAAAGAAACCCTAAGGTGCCCTGGAAGGACAGTGGCAGTGGTGGGGTGGAGTGGTCAGAGATTATTGAGGACCCTGGCCTGTGAGGGTTGTGATATTATGTCCGGGTTCAGAAGTCTTATGGCCTGTGGGTAGAAGCTCCTCCTGAGCCTCTCCGTTCTGCCCATAATGCTTCTGAAGCGTTTGCCTGATTTCAGCAAGATGAATAGATGGTTGCTGGGATGAGATAGGTCTCCGACGATCCTAGTCGCTCTGGTCCTGCATCTCCTGGTATAGATGTCATGTAGGGACGGCAGATCAGATCTGGTGCAGCGTTTCGCTGCCCGGATCACTCTCTGCAGTGTCTTGATGTCCCAAGCACAGCTGTTCCCAAACCAGGAGATGATGTTCTGAGTCAGAACAGTTTGTACAGCACCAGAGTAAAAGGTTTTAAGGATAGCTGGAGAGACCTGTAGCTTCCTCAGCTGCCGGAGGTGGTAGAGCCGCTGCTTTGCTCTACTGGCTTGAGCTCGGATGTGTACAGTCCATGTCAAGTCCTCAGTGACATGAACGCCCAGGTATTTGTAACTGCTCACCCTCTCCACTGCAGTCCCGTTGATTTTAAGGGGGGTGTAGAACCGCTGCTGTCGCCTACCAAAGTCCACCACCTTCTCTTTAGTTTTGCCGACATTCAGTGTGGTCGCCCTGGTGTGTGATGTAAATAAATGTTTGACTTTGCTATCATTACTGTTACGGTTCCTGTTTTTTTTCTGGTGGGGAACTGTCGTGTTCCTGTTCGCGCGGTCTCACCATAGGGGTTCGGCGTTTGACAGGTCCGTCAGAGCCAGGATTGGTCCATCGGCGGATGACGTCACCCCTGCAAGCGCTTATCTGCACGGACACCATGGAGGCAGCGGCAACAGCTTAGTCTTGGTCGTGTTTTCTGGCATTCTATGTCTAGCGGGGGTTTTGCTGTTTGCCCTTACTTGTACAGTGCTGGCACCGGGGAGTGTACAACCCTCGATGTACCTGGTGCTAACACTTAGCGATCTGTTGTACTCACAACTGCGCTAAAACATCAGGCGAAGTGGCGGTCTCCCACCCTTGTATTGGTTTGGCGATTTCTGTAGTGGAGGTCGACTGGGCTTGAGTTTGTCGTTTGTTTTCTTTTCTTTTCGTGGCCCAGGTCGGGATGTCCGTTTTGTTCTGTTGTTGTTTTCGAGTTGGGAACCGCCTATATTCTGTAAAACAGTTTGGAGCCTGGTTCTGGTTTTTGTTTGTTTGTATAAGTGTCTGTATATAATTCCATCACTCCCCACTGTAAATAAATTACACTTGGTCACTGTTAAACTGTATAACTCTGCCGTGTATCGGGTTCATTGCTGAAGGGGTTCTTCCCTACCGCCTACATTTTCTACCTTTTCTTTTAAATGCTACAATCCTCAATGCTGGTCCCCTAGCCAACAAGCCGGGTCATAACATTACTTGCTGAAATGATCTCAAATTGCTTTAAATGTATGTTAAATATATCAGCAAACTTAATAAGAACCCTGAAAGGTTTGTATAGTCATTAGCTAGGATTCATGTTATCTGAAAAAAGTATTTAAATGCAAAATCATTTCCAAATAACGCAACAAAAATCTCTCCAACAGAATTTACCAGTGACAATAGAACTGAATATTTCTATTTCCTCATTTAGCGGACAACTTACATATATTACAGAAAGGGAGGCTGTAGCCTAGTCAAAACAACAGATAATATAATTTAACCGTCGATCTCCATTTTTCAGCTTTATTTGTGTTTTTTTAACTACACATTAAATACAGAAAGACAGCATTTAGTCTCAGTGTGAACACTAGATGGGGAGGTTGCTCTCCTGCAAAAAGTCCACATTTATCCAAAGGGCTACAACCAACCGCCTGCAGCGCTGCTCATTTCAGCTCCTTTTCCTGATTCCTAATGTATGTTCCATGATACATTTTAAATCAATAAAATTATAGTTGATATTTATTTGCTTAGAAATGCAATTTTTAGTCTTTGCTTTTGTTTTTTTATATTCAATATCCTTATCCAGGGTTAGTCTTTATTAAACTTTAGCTGACATTTCTGTCCAAGGCAGCTTACAGTGTTGTACCAGTTTATAGAGTTGGACTGTTCCCCAGTATTATTTCAGGGTAAATTTCTTGATCAAGGGTCAAACTGTAAGATGACAGTCCTGATCACAACCTTACATGCCGACAGTGTGAAAGCTGTACTTAAACAAGATGCTGCTCTGGTCAAAAAGGTGTAGCAGTGTAAAGGTAAAAAGTAACACAGTATGACCAAACTCTTTAAAAGTTGTTGAATTTAGTGGTTGAATTTAGTTGAAGCATTGAAGTGGTTGTATTTAATACATAAATGTTGTTAGTGAAACATGCAAATGCCACAAAGATTGATGCATGCACCAGTTTTATTACTCACTAGTGTGTGGAGCACTGTGTGTGTGTGTTTGTCTGTGTGTGTGTGTGTGAGAGAGAGAGAGAGAGAGAGAGAGAGAGCAATAGAATCCATCAGTGTCACGTACTACAAAGGGATTATCTCATTTAAATGTGCTGTATGTAGAATAAATATTTTCTCATGTCTAGAAGAAGTGTCCTATTTATGGCCACCTTCTCCAGTACTTTTACTCTGAATAAAAAAACTCCTCAGTCAGTCATTCCGGCTCCGAAATTTTGAACCCTAAAGTCGCACTCAGTATCGATGTCACATACCTTCGTTTCAGTTTGCTTTTATTATGCTGCGAAACACAACTCATATTTATTTCCAAAAAAAGAAAGGGGAAAAAAACATTAAATTCCTGTGACCCTTCTGATTGTACAGGTCAAAAAACACAGAATATGACAGTTTCTATCAACAACATAATAATAATTTTCTGGACAAGATCAACAAACCCAAATCATGGATTAAAAAGCCACATGCAGTGCTTGCATGATTCAAGCTGTCTGAGCGCAAGTCTACAAAATAACATACAATCGTTTGAATAGCTGCCTCTTCATATGAAAATATAGATTTTAGTAAATAGTCATTTCCATTAAGTTATTTGTATGTCTTGTTGACCAGTTAAGGCAACTCACACTGGTCCATTTTCAGTCATTAATAAGCAAATAGCACAGTATGAATAAATCTGGTTTGGCAAAAAAAAAAAAAAAAAAAAGGACAGTTGCGGGAAGTGAAACGGAACTTGAAAGGAGACTTAAAATGAAAGAAGGAAACAGTTCAGGGATCTGGTTTTTAACACATGTAATCACACTGGTGAGCTTCCCCTTGGCCGTGCTTAGCTCGTGGGTTTTCCTTACAAAGCGTGCGGATTGCTTGGTTGTACATGGCGTCCTCAGAAAGTCCTGCAGCTCGCAGAGATGAACTTTCACACATTTCTCATAACCCCCTGGTAACGCACACAAAGGAATCGGTGAAATTCCAACCGGGACAACTTAAGAGGGCAACAGGTCATTAATCTCCTATATATCTTTTGTCAAGGGATGCGCTGGTTACAAATCAAATTCTCATTCATGTTATAAAGAAGCAAGGATTGGAAAGAAAGAGTAGTTTGTGCCAATATTGTTCCGCGGCAACTTAAAGTTTTAAGAAGGACAAGAATAAAGGGGAACAAAGTTAAGGGCGCATACTTAAAGTAAACATGCTCCTTATATCTATATGTGTGGCGAAAACAATTTTACAGGTCGCAGTGAGGTTGATCGCTTCAGTGGCGAATGTTTTATGAAGCGTACACCAGTTAAACTAGACAGAAGAAACAGGCTGAGCTACAGTCGGCCTCCATAAGCGCAGAAAAACCGAAAGCGATGCTCGTGAGCAAAAGTGCCTTGGCCTTTTTTTTGGATAAATTTATTCTTTACTTATCTGCTGCACAGGAACATAAATAGTATTTAAAAAACAAAAATGGAAATTGTAGTGCATCCATGATTTTAAAAAAAAAGAAAAAAAAAAAGCATGACGGCCAGTTTTTAGTTTGCAGACTCACTTTGTGCATGCAGGCGGTTAAAGTCAGTGCAGTTATATTTCAAATGGAAATAAACGAGTAACACGGCTGCCATCTGTCAAAAACTGGCCTCAGATGTGCTTTGTACCTGGTGAAACCCGGCCTGTGTGGGCACCATGCAGCTGGTGGTCATATATGTACGACTTTCATACCGAGCTGAAAAAGAAAAATCAAAAGAGAAACAGTTAACATAAGAGCGGCTAATCCTATAAATTAAATATATCACCGTATATTCACCAGTTACAGCTAAAAAAGCTATTATGAATCTGTATTAGGAAGGAATTGCTCATTTATTTCCAAAAATGATCGATACCGGTACTGAATCTTGGAAAACTCCTCATGTGAATTACCAAACAAACTACTAAACAGATATACATTTAAAATACTGAAACTGCCAGTTGTAGAATATAAGCTTACCAGGGCCTGCCTTGACAGCCCAGTTTTTTTGTTTTGTTAATTCATTTCGGTTCAGTTCCCTGTTGAGTTAAACTGAACCGAACTGAATTAATTTTATTGTCAATGAATTAATTTTATTGTCAATGAGTCGAATATTAATTCTGTTATCAAACACCTGATTGTCTCGCGGCTCCAAGGGTGCCTTCGAACACTGATCACAATTTTTTGGGGGTCTGTTTATGTATATGTGGGTGTGGTGCAGGATAACTGGCTCACAGCTCTGGCCACAAACATTCAGTCCTATAGGGTCTGGCATGAGGACGTCCGCACATTTCGGGTGGAATTTTACAAAAAGAACAGTTACAAACGGACTGCAGTCTTCTTATTGACACATTTTTAAGCCATTTTCAAAAGCTTTGCTTCGGCGGAGTGCGCTGTGCAGAATGGACCGGAGCACACAGCGGGGTACAAGGCATGGTGCTGCTGGAGAAAATGGAGCTCATTGCCGCTGCGTGCATGCGTGAGGATGAGGAGGAGCAAGGCAGGATATGCACGTGGCAAATCCCCCACGGTGGGCGCAGATTGGTGGGACAGATGGAGGGTCCTGGGAGGGAGGGAGTGGAAGGGGGGGGCACTGATGCAAGCGACACAGCGGCAGTCTGACGGGGACCGAGGGCTGGACATCACCGGGGGGGGGGGGGGGGTGGTGGTGATGGTGTCCATTTCCATCCTGAAGATGACTCATCCAACCATCATCAGACCATCTGCAGGCAATGGAGCACTATGGAGTCCTTTTTTTGCTTTACAGCTAATGATATAACACCGTTTGATTGTCTGTCAGCCGGTTCACTTGGACGATTTTTCTTTCTCTACATTAAGTTTCTGCTTTTTGATGTTTTTTTGATGTTTTTCGGCTGACATTCCGGTTTAGTGCACATCTCAAGGAGTTCCTGAAGCCTCGACGTTAAGGCTGATAGCTTTGTTCTGAGTACGGAATGAACGCTCTTCAAAATTTATACGCCACAATGAAAGAAAATGCCTTTTTTTCCATCACAAACTTATCTAAATTCATCTAAATTTAGTCATTAAACGTCATTATCCACCTGTACAACCGTTTATTTTTCATAAGTTACATAAAATCTACGCATTATCTATTCAAGACGTCCATCGAAAAAAGTCTAAAAGCATATTTATGGGGACAACTCCCTGTCTACGGTACAGTCCTAACATGGGCTAAGATAAAATCAAATGTCTGTAATCCCAAATTACAGACCTTGCACAGATGGTCGCTCGTGTTAGATTCCCCCCTCCCTTCCTGCACGCGCTAGTTCGGTTGCAAAGGGAATTTGCAATTACGGCTTCGACAGTCATTCGCATTTGCGAGAGAGAGGGCGAAAACGTCCAGGACTCATCGGAACGTGGGCACGCGCGTGGCAGTAAACACAAAGCGCGGGGCGCAGATGGAAAAGCAGCCGCAAACATAGACACAATAAAAAAAAAAAAAAAAAAAAAAAGATGACTGTTTACTTCTGGCCCTTTGCATGGAGGCGTCGAACAAACCCGAGCAAAGACGACTACAAAAAGTCTTTTTTGGTGTCAAATCCACGTCAGGACGCTACTATGGATGGATAGAAGGATGCAAATGAGCCCCTTGTGCCAAAGGACACCGGGAAATGCAGCCATTTCCCTACCAAATATGTCAGTTGCTGCCTTGAACAACTATCAGAAAGGGACAAGTAAGATCATATTTACATGATTAACAGTAGCTTGATATACAGTATACCGGCATTTTTGTTGTGTAGTAAACTTATGATGCAGCATCTTGGGTACTCGAGAGTCCAGTGGAACATCAACAGAACAATATACATACATTCATACACAGGTACACGTGCTGTAAGCTTTATGGTGCCGAAAAGAAACGTGTTTCCGCAAAGAAGCAGTGAAAACCCAGGTAGGTCCGTACCCACAGCTGCCATGGATTGGTTGGAACCACAGATTGGAGGACCTCCCCGTCGCTGCACAGCAAATATGGGTGATGCTCGGGGAGGAAGCGCCGCCCACTGAAGCCCAAGCGGATCAGACAAAGGCTGAGATTTTGCGGGTTCCTTCTTTTGCAGTTTCTTTTGCAGGAGAGACGTTGAACACAGAGGCAAGAACACAGCGGATCTCTCGCCGGACAGAGCTGAGCAGACAGACAGACGTGGAATAAGGCCATCGCGTAGAAAATAGATGTGCTGAATTAACCCTTGACACCTCCTACACTGCAAGCTGTCCAGATTTAAAGTTGTAGATCATGGTCAGCAGCTGGTGAAATGGGAACCCTACCTATTGAGCATGAAATACATTCAATGACAGCGGAGGAGGCGGGCTATTTTTAAGGTTTAAGTACTCTGCTGTTTCTTAAACCCCCAGGCTGGCATGTTTGGGACCCCTGGTGGAGGAGAGGGTCCCTTGAGCAAGTGTCCTTCACTGGCCACTGTGTCCTTTCACTGGTACTGAACTTTTAGAAGCTGAAAGACTTCACCGGTGAACCCCAACAACTGACTGACAAACACAGACACTCATGAACACAGATACACATTCGTCATGCTTTGAAGAACTTCCTTCAGGGAGAGGGTGAGCCCGAGCCTTGCAGGCCCTCGTTGCATCGGCCCTGAGTCTGAGGTTCTGATCTGTTTTGGCAGCAGATCTTCTGGTGCCAATATGACTGGGCAGGCCCAAACAGCCAAAAGAGTGGGCACCTTTCTCATTGGTGCTCATGTGAAGTGGTGAAGAACAGGATTCGCGTTACTTTTCTAACAAAGTCCACAGCAGAACAACACCAGGGTTGAGATTACTTATGTCCACAGCTCCAGGGCAGGGAACAATATGTCTCAGGCGTATACAGGCCTTGTGAAGATAAACAGTCGCCTCTAGCGTGGAAAGTTGGGCTGCCACACTATGTGACGGCTGAAATGTGTCATCGCAGAGCTGGCAGTTGAGAGTTTGTTCTTCTGACTTGTTTGGACTTCAGGCTGGAAACTGGACTTTTGTGCTTGTTCAGAGAGGCCTCAAAACCTTCAGCCCTGGACGACTCCACAGTGGCTATCTAAGAGAAACAGACTGTGCGAAGCAGTTCTTGACCTCGGGTTTCCCTGAAGGCCTCGGGTTCTTGCAAGGCTGAAGGTGCCATCGGATGAGTTCTTGTGCTAGCAGAGCAGGTACAATCATTATGATGCTCTGGAGGACCGACGGCCACCCTATTCTTCTGCGGGATGTGACAGCTGTTTTTTGTACAGGCTGAGGACGTGATGAACAAACTGGTACTGCTCGCAGGTCTGGATCATACCCCCCCTGGAGGAAAGAAAAGCTCGATTCAGGAATTACAGCCCATAGATGATGGAGAAACCTTCAGGTCACAGGGCTCACCTGTCCAGGCGCAGTTGAGAAGTGGTCTTCAGTATGTCCACTACGCCCTCGTTCTTCAGCTGTTTGCACAGGATGGTGGTGGCGATGAAGCAGCCGGTTCGTCCAATCCCTGCACTGCGGTTTGTCAAGGACGCATGGAGTTCTATCAGAGCCTCATCAAACCTCTAACTACTTCAGCTCAAGCTTTCAAAGAGACCCAAGGCTGTGAACAAGTGTGTGGGTTTTGGGAAAATCAGAGTTTATGCTATTGGCTCTGGGCCCCAGGCTCATGAGAAGGTCCACCAGCCCACAGAGCTCTTAGTAAGGGGGCAGATGGACTGACAGAGGCAGGCCTTTCCTGTAGGCCCAAACAAACACAGATTTAAATAGCCCATTAGCACACGGAGCTGGGATAAGATCAGACTGTCTCCTTATGGCAGAAGTCAGAACTCTGGATGAGTCACCGCAGCTCCTGCCTCTTGTTATCTATTCAGATGTTTCGCCTGTGTGCCAGAGGTTTTCCATGGCCGGTGGCTGCAGAATGAGAGAGCAAGGTCCACCTGACCAACATACCTGCGCTCCGGTTCACTACAGGCCAGTAGGGAGTATGGTGGTCATGGAAACCGAATTTTAATGCAAAGATTGTCAGTGTAAGTTTTTTTGTTTTTTTTCTTGTTTTTTTTTCATCTGCTGCATGAAATGTTGCTGCTGAGAGCAAAATAAAACCCCCGTAGATGTTAAATCAATGTGAAAAGCAAAACATTACACAGCAGACGAAAAGGTTAAAAATCAATCCTTCAAATCTCTTTTTTTTAGCAACGTTGAGCGTCTTAAATTTGAAACGGTTTCTTCTTCATGCTATGCCAAGTCAGGCGAAGAGCATGTGCACAGCAAGCGGAGCCAACACGCTGGGAGAAGCTGCACAAATCCGCACTCCACCGACTCAAGGTGGGATGTGCTCCTTTTAAAGCCCCGTTTCGGTACCATGTGACCCCTGTTGCATTGGAAATATTGACAGCAGGGCGATCGGAGAAAATTGCGCCATCGTTCGACATGAAGGAAGCCGAGACACATCAGAGTGGAACATATGATGAGTGGGACATATTTACACGGTGCAGGGCTCACGAGCAGAGTGTGGGTGTCCGTCACGCTGTGCTCAGTACCTGCAGTGAACGATGACAGGGCCACTCCCAGGCGGAGCCTGCTGACGTGCCTCCTCCACCTCTTGCACGAGCTCCAACAGGGGCGGGGCTTTATCTGGAGTCTTCTGGTCCGGCCATGATGTGTACCAGTACTGTCTGAGGATACGCGTTTCACCCTCACACTGACACACGTTCATCAGAACAATACGATGCCACACAACCAGTGCAAAAAAAAAAGCACCCAAAAAGAAACACACAGAAAGATTCAGTCTTAAGAAATGCCCAGCTAATGGTTCTGTCCACATAAATACATTTACATTTGCATTTGCCGGATGAATCAATAAAAATGTTTAGGCAAAAAAGAAAAGAAACATTAGTCTTGTCCATATATTCCCATTTAACGGCTGCCTTTTAAAACAGCGTTCCCCCATGTCAAACAGTTGCCTCATGGCTAAATGTGCAGCGGAGAAGTTCTGCAGACCTGCAGTGTGAAGATCCTCAAACTGTAGTCATCGGCCTGGATCACCTCATTGACGGTGATTTCAATTCCCTCATAGACCACGCTGTCCTCTGGCCAGTACTCAGCACATTTCTGTTAGGTATACAACCCCAAACGGAGCCGGAAAAGACAAATTACAAATAGTAAAAACCAGGTGTAAAGCAGCACTAAGTTTAAAAATGAGCCATCGTGTGACCAAGGAAACCGCTGTGACATGGAGGGAAAATGCAGGTTACCAGGCCCTTCGACTTTCCTGTCTATATACATATCTGCCCTCTTTCTTCAGCCCTTCCCCTTTGGCGCTTCCCTAAATCCTTCAACTGCAACTCAGGGCAGAGGCCGAGCATAAAGCAAGACGCTGCTAGAACCCCGATAAACTCAGCTTTTATCCTGTCAAACAAGCAAAGAATTATAATAATCTGAGTTTCGTCCTTTTTATAAAAGTGCCCTTCTCTATGCGGCTGTTCAGCACGACAAATGAAATCCACAAAGTACAATGCAACAAGTAGCTTTAACAATAGCATCATCGTCTATTAATAAATCACAAATGGATACGCAAACGGTTAACCATAAACAGCAAAAAACAAGGCCAAGTGGCTGCCTACTCTTCCTGGTGAAGCTCATTTTACCCAAGTAGAGACAAGGGTGACCTCAGCAAGCGTCTAGTCCTGCCACAGGCAACAGGCCAACATATCGGAAAGTCTTTGCAGACCCCATCGTCATCGGGAGGGATCCCGTCGGTCTAAGTCAAAGAAGAAGAAATCCCTGACCTCATTTTTCTCCTCGATGTTGGTGATCATGACAATGATGGGCGAACGCTCCTGCCACACCATTCTCCAAAAATCGCTGACAGTGTTGACCGTGGGGCCTTGTGTGGCGATGTAAACCTTCTCCTCTCCCCCATAGCCCTGCAAGCAACACCCCCGCCTGTGACAACACCATCTCTTCAAGACTCACATGAACTTAAGATGTCCTCCATTTAGATTTGCACGTGGACTGAGTTATTTTTGGAGTGTGATCATCTCAAAACACAGCACACAATGCTGACAGCTTTTAATACCCACCCGCATGTAGTTAGCATTGATGTAGGTGCTGAGGAAGTCATCCGGGTCCATTGCTTTGAGGCAGACTCTGCTGTGCGTATCTGTAACACAGGGGAACCGGATCAGGCTGGGGTTCAGGGAAAGCTTGTATTTCACACACGGAATGACTTCTCGACACAACGCCCAGCTCAGCACACCAAGGTAAACAAGAACAGAGCGAGCGCGTGAGTCGGCTTTTCCACACATCGGCAGAAACGCTTACTTGGAAGGATGGTCTTGTATCGATTCTTCCTCACCACACCGGGGATGCTGTACTCCTTGGGGTCCACAAAATTCATTGGAGTCTCCTATCAGGGGCGCAAAAATATTTCATTCACAAGGCAGTACAGCAATGAACAAACTCACTGGGGGAAATAATACTGGTATGACCATGGGTGGGAATGCAAACCACCAGTAAGCACGAACAGTGAATTGGCAGTGTGGTGAAAGTGTGGTGAAATTGTATTAGTCGTATTTTGGCTCTCAACTTTGGAATTGGTGGTCTAAATTAACATCTGCGTTTGGACCAACATGAGTGTGACTCAGCCTTCTCCAAGATGGACTTCATGGAGGTGAAATTGAGGTCTCAGGTTGTTAATGTTTCTTTGGAGGAGGGGACAAGCTTTGCTCTGATTTCAAGCATTACAGTTTGAGTAACTTGGCAGACAAAGAAATTGTTTTGCATTCAGCTTTCTCGGTTTTTTCATTGTTTGTGTATCGGGCGGTTGAAACTGGGTGGCCAAATCTATGAGTTTTGAATAACAACACATATTCATTCACTTTGTTTACCATACAGAAGTTCAAAAGATACTTGGAGCAGAATGTTCCTATCATGACACGAGACCTACATAGAACTCGGCCTGCAGAGCGGCATCATCCAGGGCACGTTTGTGCAGCTCGGCAGCTGTCAGGACGTTGGAGGCCTTCTGCAGGTACTCCTGTGTTGACTGCTCTCGTGGTGACAGCATGGCCGCATAGGGCTCCGTGGAGCCAGGTGTGCACATGTCCAGCGTAAGAGACACGTTGGAGCCTCTCCTGAAATGCACATGTATTTAGGTGATGTTGCTTAAATTCTCAAGAAATGTTTTACCTCCATCATCAGTAACCCTTTCATCTTGGTCAGGATCTGGTTAGGACCATCACTGGCTGGCAGGGTATGAAACTACACCCTGGATGGGATTGCAGGGTGGACATTTTAAATGTTGACTAAATGTTACACTGTATGGCCAAAAGTATGTGGACCCCCCTTCTAATGGCTGAGCTGAACTGTTTCAACCCCACCCATGCCCCATACAAACACATTCTCTGCAATTGTGTGCTTCCAGCTTTGTGGCCACAGTTTGGAGAAGAAGCTCCTTTCCTGCTCCAACATGACTGTGCCCCCTCCCCCGTACACAAAGTGAGCTCCATAAGTGCATAGTTTACTCTGGTTGGTGTGGAAGAACTTGAGTGGCTGCACAGAGCCCTGACCTCAAATCCATAGAATTTCTTTTGGACGAACTGGAACGCCAACTGTGAGCCAGGCTTTTTTGCATGACTTCACTGATGCCCTTGTGGCTGAATAGGCACAAAATCCCAAAATCTGGTGGAAACCCTTCCCAGAACAGTGGAGGCTGTGACAGCAGCAAAGGAGGGATCAGCTCCATATTAATGCCCATGGATTTGGAACGGGATGTTCAACAAGCACATATGAGTGTGATGCTCAGGTGTCCACACACTTTCAGCCATACAGTGTATCTTCCACTGGTAGAGCTTAGCTGACCTTTCTTGAAGGCCCACTGGCTTCACAGTGAGTGTGCCTGGGTCGTTCTCGGCCTTCATGTCCATGAAGCAGTCAAAGACTGGGGTTTCTGGCACGGGGTCCGCACTGTAGAAGTCCTCCTGCTGAGGGTCAGTCCATTCAGAATACGTGAAGGAGGGCTGGCGGCTCACGGATTGGCGTCGGTCATCTGGGAAGGCTGGAGGGTTGCTGGGAGCCAGGGCCCCAAGACAGTAAAGGACCTGAGGGAATAGTCAGCTTGTCAGAGGAACAGATCATGTGAGGGTGAAACATGGTAAATTTATCATACATTCATACAATTACTCCATGCAAAATGTCTCACTCCAATGCCCAAGATGACAACACCAAGGAAGAGGGTAGCCAACAATGGGCACAGGCTCTCCATCTTCCAGAACTCCTTCTGTGAGGCCTGGGATGTCTAACAAAAGAGAGAAAAGATTTGGCGTATTTAACTTTTCTTAATTTTTTTCATCACAGTTTCAGTCTTGTAATTTAGGAACAATGCGATTTAGGCATTGTTATTGACACTACTGTTTGTACTAAGTAGCGTAATTCTTGCTAACAGCTGATTTCATTACTGAACAACCATCATTATTGGACTGCTAACTGTGTCCTGTCACAGAAATGAATGTAAATTCAATTTTTTTGTGACTTTTTTTTAAACAACGATAAAACATACATACAAACAAGAGTGCATATATTTACAGACATTTCCAGGGGTACACACCGTAATAAAGATACAGGTAAGCTCCCTATTGCTCTCTTGTCATATTTGTATAAATTTTAAAGCATTAAAACATAAAATAAATTTAAGACAATTTTCTTTATGACTCTAACCACATGGAATTACTGTATAATAATACATTAAATAACAAGTAATTTTTGGCACTGTTAAAGATCTTTTTCTTTAAAAATAATATCAATATTGGACTCATTTTTAATATGTTTGCAATTCAGAACAGAAATGTTTAGCCGTGGGGCAGTGCTACTTTCACAAAGAACACAATTTTCATATACTTTAATTGTAAAACGTTGCACAATGCGGGTCTTTACTGAATACAGATTTATTTCGTACGAAACCTCAACCTTATGAGTTATTCATTACGCATCACCCAAACTCAAATTCATTATTTGAGGCCAAAATGTATGATTACATCATAACTTAAGACATCCTTTCATTGTAGTCCGATGCAGGTCGTATATCTGTCCATCGCTTCTGGCGGGCGACTGTTATAAATTCTGAAATGCTGACCTGCTCCTCCAGGGACTCTTGGAAACCCAGCGGTGACAGTAGATACTGCATGAGGTCCAGGACCTTGTGTGCTGCTGGGAAAGCGCCGTATCCATTCATCATATACAGGACCCAGACTCCCTGTCAAACAGAATACAAATATAAACATTCCCTCTACATAGACAAGCTTTTTAAACCTTAAAATAAGATCATAAAAGCATCAATTCACAATAATTATCATTTCAACAGTTAAAATGTTGCAGAGCAAGGTGTACAAGTATTTGCTGTGTGAAATTTGGTTCAGTTACGATGTCATCAGGATTCCCCAGGGTTGAAGGGCGTTCCTACCACAATCTGGGAGAAGACGCCGAGGCCAAGGAGGCAGCCGACCATCAACGCCATCCTCCAACACTTCTCCCACCGCAGGCCGTTCGCCTCCCGCAAGGGATTCTGGGAAGGCAGCTGGGTTGTTTGTTGCTCCTCCTGCAGGCCTAGTGGGACCGGACCTTGTTGAGCCATCACAGAAGATGGAGACACCTGGGGGAGAAAAACAGCTGGAAGAAAAAGGACAGGGGGACACATCACGTCCTGCTGTATGGACACCGTGTCTTTATTTACATCTCTCTAAATAATAATTTGCTCTGTATTCCCAGGTGGTGCTCCCAGCCAAACCTTTTACACATTTACACAGCTTGGCATCTTTTCGGAGCACTTCCTTGTGAGCATCTTTTTAAGGGTACAACAGCGGACCCCCTTACAACAGTGTGAAATGACTCCGCGTGTGACAAGCGGAAGATTCATATTGCACTCATGTCATATCTCATTTATACCCCACAATGATCTTTTTAACGGAATAAACAAAAAGTGTTTGTGCTTTATATTCTGGCATCCTGCTTTCAGACTGGAATGGTGACCAGATTGTGTTTGCAGTCCAACAGGCGAGTCGTGGAGGTAGAACAGGAGGACCACTTGCTCGCTCTCAAGTCCTGAGTCACACTTGGAGAGAGAGAGAGACAAAGAGACAGAGGGGGGAGAGAGAGAGAGAGAGAGCGAGAGCGAGAGAGAGAGAGAGAGAGAGAGAGAGAGCGCATAGCAGGACACTGCTACAAAGCAACACCTCTCCAGCAGAGGCGAGCATCTCACACAATAGGGGCACCATATTGTCCTGGATATTGCAGTAGCAACAGTTTTTAGGAGATGCTCACCAACAAAATTACACTACAGCCCACAACTTTGTATCTGGTTTAGCGACTTCCCTCCTCCATCCTCATTCCCGTCAAGACGTTATTTACTGAGTACCGATCAAGGCACGGGAAAACTGGAGGTCCTTACCATCCCGTCACATCAGAGTCCAAACTTCAAGGTTTACTTTATTGTCATTCTGCACTTATTCAGATGTACAGCAAAATGTAGTTTCTATTGGACCACAGTGCACAGTACAGTAAACAAACCGAACGACGAATGCACAGACAAACTGAACAGATGAAAATAGATGGAATAGGTAAATAAATAGAAATAGTTAAATTATAAATAATGATACATGGTTAATAAATAGTTAAACAATGAAGAGGGTAAAAATTAAGGATCAGTGCTTACAGTCATGACAGTTCAGTGGGGACCGGGTGGTCAGCAGTGGTGGTGAGGCCCTATGCTTTTTGTAATTCTGCACCCAACAACCTGTGAGAAAAAGCTGCTCCTGAGTCTGGTGGTGTTCACCCAAAGCTTGGTAGCGTCTTCCAGACAGGAGTAGTGAAAAGAGACGTTGGAGCGGTGAACACAATCGGCGGTGATGGCACGAGCTTTCCCGAGACATCACCTCTTGTAGGAGGTCTGGATGGTGGGCAGTGAAGTTCTAGGGATGGACTGGATACTTTTCACTACCTACTGCAGAACTCCCCAGTCGGAGGCAGTGCAGTCCCCATCCCAGACTGACAAAGGAGAAAAGAATGCTCTTTATGAAACATCTGTAGAAGCTGGTGAGGATGGGAGATAAAAGTCCTGCTGCCTCAGTCTCCTCAGGAAGTAGACATGCTGGATGCCTTCTTTACAAGGAGGATTGGGTTGTAGTTCCAGGAGAGGTACTAGATGACTTCTTCTGGTATGCTGACTCTTGGTGTTCTGTCCTCCATTTGTGTCCTTAGTATTGAAAGATGTGTCTATCATCTCCATCCAGCTTGTTTCTGCTCATTCTTTTCCCTCCAACTTTTCTAAGCATCGCCATCTTTTTGAGGACTACCCCTTGTTTTCATGGTGTGTCCATAGTATGATAACCTCAGTCTCATCATTGTGCCTTCCAGTCAGAATTTCGGCTTTGTTTGATCCGGCATCCATCTATCATCTTTACTATTTGTAAAATTAATTTTAACTGGTTGTTTGTGTCCAGTTTGTACTTATTCACGTAACTGATGCATATTTCTCACAATAAGAGATTCGCATGTGAAGGCGCTTACATTAACATACCCATCTGTACAGCTGGATAATTTTTCCAGTTCAATTCCAGATAAGTCAAAGAGTCAAGAGTCAAAAGATAAGTGCATTGATCAAGGGTACTGCTGTGGGAGGTGGGACTTGAACATGAGTCTTTTGACTGCAAGGTGATGGCACTCCATTAACTATAATACAGAGCATCAAACCAGTAGATATTTAAGGAAGCGATTTAGGAAAATAAAGTACATTTCCACCGCTGATTTCAATGAGAAACATTGCGCTAACAACTCCAGTTCCTTAATGGGCCTGTTTGGTGCTGCCCTTCACCCAAGTTTTCTGAGGAAAGATAGCTGTGTGTTGCTCAGCATGGATATGCAGGTGGGGGTTGGGTCAATCGAAGTTGCATCGCTGGATGTTCCAAGAGAGGGTTCAGAAATAATGTACATAGTATGCAAGCTCTTTATTGCAGAATACAAAACTGTTATACTTGGGGGTTCTGTGTCACACGGAAGGAACTGGAATGTATTTCTTGGTGAATCACTGAATGCTGAGCTGTCTGTGGGATCTGTTGTTGATCGTGTCACTGGTATGTATGCTCTCATTTCCATTTCTTGCATGCTTCATGCCTGGTGACTGTGGTGCAATAAGCAGTACATCTGTGGGACTAATCCTGTTGCGCTGATGTTCAACATGTTAAGCTTATTTAATAACGCAAACTTTGCTGTCCACATCAGCTCAGACATCATCTTCATCCTTAGTGTCACGAGGAAATAGGACACAATTCTGAATGTTTACTATAAAAAAGATCACAATGGGTGTTTTGTGGTGATGCGTTGTATACCGAATGTCAGGAGGAACTGTGAGAAGGAACAACCTAGGGAGCATCTCAGTGTCAATCGGGGACCGAAAGCTTGCAAAGGATGCAATCCAAATAGGATAGCGGCTTTAGGCTCCGCCTCTGGCCCAGCCCCAGGCTCCACCCCTCTGTCACACAATCAATATAGACTTTGAGAGGAAAGAGGTCACAGTGGGCCTTCCAGGTGGGTTAGTCTTCTGGAGCCGCCAGCCTTATTGATGATTCATTTACTCCCCCCCACCCACCCACGCGCGCGCGCACGCACACACACACACGCACACACACACACACACACCAAACCCCCCTGGCCTTTTGGAGGGAAACGCTGACTCATCCTCTACCCCCACTTTTGCCGCCTTTGTCCCCTTTTTAATGAATATTATTTATCCCCTCTACATCTGCGGAAATTGAGCCGGCCCGAGATGTCCATTGAGAGGGCCAGCTGGAGCCTCTCGACCAGCACGTCTCTCGGGGCCTTTTGTGTCGAGATGCAGCCGCTCTCGGGGAGAGGACGGTGGACGCGCGAGTCCCCACAGCGGCTTTCATCACGCCCACGTATAATGAGCTCTCAGCCCCATTCCTAATCAGATTTTTGTTCAAAACCTGTCCCTTGTCCTGCCATTCGTCCTTCCCAAAGCCTGGCGTGTGCGGTACGCATCCAGCAGTGTGCGTCTGCATTCATCTGCGTGTACCTGCGTGTATCTGCGCACGTGTGTGTTGGCATTGTTAAGCTGCAGCTTGAAGTGCAAACTGGTCACTTGTTGACCAACCCGTGATTCTTACTGATGAGCAGACAGACTCTCCACACAATACTGTGTTCAGCGTTGGAGAGCCAGCGAAACAAATAGAAATTGACATATTGTAACTGCAAACTAAAATGTAGAAATTAGTATAGCATTTATAACCCATCACCGTAAGTCATCTTGGACAAAGACATCAGTTATATAAGGAATATAATAACCAAAAATACTACTACGACTAACAATTAAAAAAGGAATAATCAAACATTTACTGCAAACACAGCTTTGAATTTTTAAAGTAAAAGCACAGACAACCAGGGATTATTTGATTATTATTTGATTTGATAAAGTGAATATTCTGAACATCTATCCACTGACAGACAGAACAGACCAAGGAACAACTTCAAAGTCACTGTATCACAATCATAAATTTTAATGCATTTTTTTCAGACTGTTCTTCCAGACTGTTTTATCATATTATGACTATGAATAACATATATGGTAATCCCTTGGTACCCGAATCTAACCCGTCGGTGAAAATGCATCGGATACTGAAATTTTCAATACCGAGTGCTTATTTCCCATTATTTTACAAGGGAAAAAAGTAATGCACTCATGCAAAAACAAATATATGCTGAATCCATGGGTTGAAACCTATACAATAAAACACTGCAAACGTCAGTTACCTAATTAGAAAAAACGTAATGCTCTCATTACTTTACATGTTTTTAACACATAGTACAGTATGTCCAGCACAGGGCATTTGGCATGTTTGCGCCACTGGTGTCACTGCATTACACATGGGAGATGAACACATGGGGAATTTGGAGTGGGAGCTCAGTGTAATGAGATGTAGAATAAAGGGAAGATGTGTCAAAGTGAACTACCATATCCACATCTTTATTTGACAAAACAGCCCGCATTTCAATAAATAGCACAAACACGTTCATACAAGGTGAAACTAGCAAAAACAGCTGATAAGAAACCAGCGCATGCGCGTGCATTTCAAAAACTTTTGCTTCAGATAAATCTGCAACAGACATTACATACAGTATTGCTTTTTAAATTATAGTACACTGTACGGTACTGAACGGTATTTATATACATTTTTTTTTAATTTTGATTTTTATTTGCATTTTGATTTTTAAAAATACAAATAAGCTTCAGATGAAAATTTGTGATAGCAAAAGGTTCTGTTTGGACATTTAGGTATTAATTTTCAAGAATTGTTGCAAGAAAAATTGGAATGTAGAGCATTTGGATACAAAAGTATTGCCATATTCCATTTTGCGTTATGTCATGAATTTTCTGTATCTTTTGTTCTTAGTATTTTGTGTCGTTTGGTATGACCTCACCTACCAACCCACTTAGACCACACTTTGAGGACCACTCATATATTCTTCAGAAATATTTCCTGCCAGGCAACTATAGTCCCTAGAGTCACTTCCAATTACTTTTCATCATGCTGCATTTTTTGAGGGCCTCTGGTAGCTTAATGGGGGGACGAAGGCCTGAAGGAGGCCATTTCGCATCCCAAGAGGGACTGTGCTATTATAACTTGAAAAAGATACTTAAGCCAAATTGCTCCAGTAAAATTTCCAGATGAATGAAGTTATGCCACTTAGATAAAATTGCAAAATGGGTAAGCATATAATATATATCTTTGCAAAAATAATAAGCAAATTGGCATGAAATTTATTCAAAGTTTCTGGTCAACATTTTGCTAAGGAAGAATCACGTGTACGCTAAGAGTTGTCTGTTCAAATCCCTCTCAACGGTATTGCTGTCGTGTCTTTGATGAAGGTAGTTACTCGGTAAAAATTTTCTGCTGTATAGATGGGTAAAAATCCGTTCACTTTGCACAAGAGCATCATGACTTCCTGAAATGCCACTCCCTCCCGTTGCTCTTATACAAAAAAAGCGTCCTACCTTTTAAGAGCAATAGCAAGATGATGGCGTGGGTCGGATCACATAACAAAGCCAGAAGAGTTCTCTCCTTTCGGCAAACCCCTGCTGATCCCTGATGCTGACCTGTCCTGGTTTGGATGGAATAGAAGAGAGGCAGAAGCTGTCAAGGTGACACTGCTCCCAGTCAAAACCCGCCCCCCTCCCCTTAATCCTCCCTCCCATCAGCACAGGACACAAAGAATGAATGCAGGGAGGGAGGAAAAAGTAGCGAAAGGGCACAGCAAAAGCACCCTCGTGAACAGATAATCCAGCATAATCTTTTGAAGCTCCAGCGTCAGAAACCCCGGCCTCCTCTAAACATCGGCGGCGCACCGATACACGACGTCAGAGAACAACGTCCAGTTCAAACGACCAGTCTCAACCTGTCCTTTTTTCTTTCGGCCCGACCGGAGCGAAGGTGCCAAAATCCGCAGGTAAGCGCCTGCGCCTTTGTTCGGCTCCTCTGGGCAAAGATGAATTAAAAAAGAAGCGAACCGACAACGGCGCCGAGCAGATGAGGCCACGGCAGCATGGACGTTTTGGATGGAGGACAGATTGCTGGCCAACAATAGATGAGGGGAGCCGACGGCTCTGAAGATGGTTTGAAGCGATGACGTGCGTGAGGCTGGCGTTTTGGTAACCATGGAAACAAACACTCTCGCCCGTCAATACACACATATAGAACGGCGACCTGTTTTACATGAATGTGAGGTTCCATCAGCGCCGCAGGAAGAATGAAAAGGTGTCTAAGAAAAATACAGAAAACCGTTAGAGGAACCAACAGGCCAAGGAGCCGCATATGTGCCGACCAGGTGTAAATGGGTTTCCTAATACATTACCACATATTATTGACCTGCATGGGGAGCGCAGCAGCAGCCTGCATATATTATTCCACTCCAGAACGAATTATGATTCATGAATTCACTCGCATGATGATTATCAGTTAAAGGTAAAGGCCCCCGGGGGGAGGTGAAGAGTTTCAGAGGAGATTTTCGGGGCGCGTCGACGCCCGTTCAGCACGCAGAACTGTTTCAGCGCGCTGTGACAGGGACGTCAGCTGTGCGGCATTGTTTCAGCGCTCAGCCTGGTGTGTCTGTCGTTTTGCATTATGAACACATAATTACACGGTTATTGGAGGGATTCTCGTGCTCGGCTTGACTGGGGAATGTCCAAACAATGCTATAGACTACAACAAGTGCACATGGCAGAAGGAAAAACTCAGTTTGCAGCTACATACTAATCCATTTAATCGCTATCGCTGCTTATTTCTGCACTTTATTATTATTAATATTAATAGACACTGAAGACTGAAAGCCTGAAATGAAAGTTCAGGTGGCCAACTTTGGGGTTTGGAGATGCGATCCATGTGCGGTCGCTGAGCCAGGGTTTGAGGGGGATGACCGAGCAGAAACGTAACCACAGAGTCTCGTTCATTGGCGCTGTCGACCAAGCGGTGCTCGGCTCCATCATGGCACCAAACGGAGGCTGATGGCCCAGCTAAGTTCAGGCGCTCACCTGCCTAGGTGTTCTGACAGCTTCGCGGGTCCTTACCTTGATTTTACGAAGGCTGGAGATAAAGGACAATAACACGCGTCAGCATTGACTCTGCAATAACAATGTTCAGATAGCGGAGCACCTGAGATGGAGCCCAGCAGCTCACCAACAGTTGCTGCACAGCACCTCACGCTGTTTCCGTTAAGGTGAACATTTGATGCTCAGGCGACTGTGACAATTTTCAATATTTGGGCCATCTTTTCAGCCAGGTGGCTCGACGCTTTACAAATCATCCCTCAGACTGGGCCACCACACGCCAGCGGGACATCATCTACCTGTGTTTGTGCAGGACTAAGGGGCTGCTGGAGCTGTAAACCAGGGCAGGATCAATCCCGCACCCACCGTGCACTCAGCATACTCCTGTGACATTTTCAAAATTTTATATCCTGTTACTTTATTCTAAATTCATATTCTCTTTCTTTAACAAAATGGGAACAGCAATGTCAGCATCAGAAACAGAGGAAGTTCATGCAGTGTTGGCCTCAACTATGGGTGTTAATGGTCTTCTTACTCCTTTAGACTAGAGAGGTTGGGCCTGGGAAATACAATGTTTTACAGTCTGTCTGGTGTTACAGTAAGAACATCAAATGTGCATTAAGGGATTAGTATTCTTTGTCTCGGAAAATAGAAAATATAATAAATCAGGATATGTGAGCAGATGGGAACGGGATTGTTTCACTAGCATATTTTGTTTGTATCCTTTGCTGTTTTGCTGGCTATAGAAATGGAGCGAGAAGAGGATTTTTTTTAATCCTTCAGAATACCAAAGCACTTCATCTGTGACATAAAAAGGAATTCTATGAATGAGGAGGTTTTTTTATGAACGTCCCCTCCTCGATAAACCAGTTCCTTAACAACAGGGGTAGGGAAAGGTGGAAGAAAAATGTGAAAATTTGCTGCAAAATCATTTTAGCCGGAAAACAGAGGAGAAACCTTCTGTTTACAGTAAAATTCCAGCAAAGTGTCCAATGGGTTCAGCTGTGCAATTTCTCTGTTCAAGTTGCTTCTGTCTTGTTCGGTTCACGTTAAGTTTAGACCATGAAATGGATCAACGGAAATTCGCCAGTGAGCAACCCAGTATTGAATATGCAGGCATATGCTAGCATGTTAATCCTACAACATGGAATCCTGAGTGACACTTGGATTATAAACCCATGAAACAGACAATTTTTACAAGGCCACAGAAAGGTCTGAATATTACGCAGAAATAAGGATGAAATATGTTCTATCCAGGATCGCCTGCTCTATGTCTTCTGTGGGGTTTTCAAACAAAGGCCATAATAATCGCTTTGTAGAAACTGTGCAGACCAACGTACTGTCTCCAGGAAGAGCTCTGAGCATCCAGGCACTGAGGCCTTGAGCATCTCCAACGTCTCACGCCGCTCCGTTCTTTCCTCTGCACTATAGCTCATATCGCTCATGCAGCAGGCGCAGGTGAGGGACAGCTGTGTGAGGGCGACGCCGGCGCTGCCTGCACAAGCGCCGCGCTCCTGTGTGCATGGGTGCAAAGCTCAAGACCGCGATGCGCCAACGCGGTGAGACAGAGATGGAGGAACGCAACAGTGTGTGAAGGACACAACAGCCGCTGCCAGCAAATACCACAAACGTGCCTGTCATTTCCAGCGCGTTTGGGAGACGCGGTAAGGTATGGTGAGGTGTGGTGGTGCCAGGGTCTGCAGCTTCCTTACCTTTACACATGGAGGAGGAAGCGGCTCCTTCTGAGTCATTAGTATTCACATCACAAGGAGCAGCGGCGAGGAGGAGAGGCTGGCGGCCAGGAGCTCCGCACCGGCACTGATGCTGCTGAGGTGGACCTTCTCTCTGCACAGCTCAGGTTCGAAAAGCATTCGCCCTCCTGCCCCCCATCACTGCCTAAGGCCGCCTCACCCAGATCTCTCCTCTTTGTCCTCTGCCAAACAGCAAGGGGAGCTTGACCTGCAACACTCCTTTCTTCACAGGCGTCCTTCTGTTTGTTTGTTCTTATCCTGGAGGATGGTTCTCCCAAGCCGGCTCTAAGGTACTGAGGAGTCTGACTCTGTTGCCGTGGCAATGGTGGGGAGAGAGAGCGCGAGCGAGCGAGCGGGAGGAAGGAGGTGCGCTCCCGAAATCACAGCCGCACACACCCCCCCCCCCCAGTCAACTTAAAGCCCCACCTTCCAGTAGCAGTCTGGCGCAGTTTTTACCGCCCACGTCTCTGATTAAAATGTGTGGGCTCCATCCCTTGCTCTCCCATTCTCCATCTCTCTTCCCCTCTCCCTCCATTTCCCATATCTCGCAGCTCCATTCTGCTTTTTATCTCAATGATTTGACTGACAGAAACCCCATCAAAGCCCATTCACCCACACATACTTTCTCTGTCGCTTTTTTCGTCCCCTCTCGCCGTATCTGCTCCGCGTCCTTCTCCCTGCATCCCTCGCTCCCTCTCGCCTCTTGTGAATAGAATAGGAAACAGGGGCGGTGGGGGGGACCATGAATGAAAAATACATGAATGCGGGTCTAGCGCAGGGGTATGCGGCTCACGTAGCGCCTCCATGCAGCAGCTGCCAGAAACAGACACGCGTGAGTGTGTTTCCACGTAGGAACCATCTCTTCGCACCCTTAACACGCAGAGCGGCGTTTCTTTACGGGCTGGGGGTCGGCCACACGCACCGGATGACCGTGCGAGAAGCATCTGGCACCGGTGGGCACCGCAGGGCCACGGTGCGCACTACAGGTAGGATGGCGAAGGACACCCAAGGGTCGCAGGTCTCGGCGTCGCTGCCCCCACCTGTCGGAGCTAATTCACAGAGCTTGGGGGGGGCATTTAGCAGCAAAACATTCTGTTAATTTCTCCCCCCCGCACCATCGGTTTTATTCTCCTAATTACCCAATTACAGCTCTCCGGTGACACCGGCGCTTCGGCGTAACGCACAGCAGGGCGGCGCCGCACAGCCTAGCTCGGGGGTCAGGCCCCGCGTGTCAGCAATATTTAATTACCAAAAAAAAAAAAAAAAAAAATTAAAAAAAGTTTTTATTAATTATTAATTTGTGGCGCGTTTCAATCAGCCTACAATTCGGGTGAAAACTGGACGTATTTACTGGCGCGCTCATCGGCGAAAAACAGAAAAACAGAAGGAGCGCTTTTCTGGAGCAAAAGAGGAAGTGATGTCATACGTGCGTTTCAGATCTAGAAAGGAGCGATGAAAGCCGTGAAAACGATCGAAATTACGTGGGGAAAATCGCAGCTTCGTTCTAGAAAGCAGGTCACATCCTCTCTTTCGGCGTGCGGCTTGTGATGATGGATGGATGGGATATTAATATGCAAATAAATATAAATCAATGGAGAAAAATACTAAAAAAACCATTTCTGCTAACAAAGAGGAAAGTAGGGTTTTCAATGTTCATTTTTTAAATCCAACGTTCAAAGCATTTTGACACATCTGGAAATGCACATTCTTATCATTGTATAAAAATGTTATAATAAATGTATAGCAATATCTTAGGAGCATGCAGCAGCGTACAGTACTGTACAGTATCACTTTTCCGCATTCTCTTTCTCTCAGGTTTTGTGTCTTTATCCCCCCCAAGTGGCAGAAGAGGGGCGGACATGAAAATAGGGAATATCTTGAGCAGTTTTGTCACTGTGGTTATCATTAAACTTTTATTTATCTCACACTTTTTTAAAAACTGACTTATAAGGCTAGATGAGGATTAAAATGATTTACACATCTAGGTAATTTTTCTTTTTATGATGCCCTGACCAAGGAGCGTATATACAGCAGGAGTAGGATTTGACCCAGGGACCTTCTGCTTGCAAGGTAACAGGCTTGAATGCAGCAATTCAACACATGTCATCTTCTAGACTAAATTATGTATTTGGACTAGACATGGTGTCGGGGGGGTTGTTTACAGTGCCTGGTTGTTTATCTGTTTGGGCCTACAGAAGGAGAAACCATAAGTAATGTCCAGGAGATAATATGCTTCTGCGCAACTCCCACCCACACCCTGGAGATCCACATGAGTGCAGAAGGGCTGGACCCAGCAATCCAGAGACAGGGTGCCATGGTAAACGTGAAATTCTGCTAAAAGGTGGGGTTTCTATGCTTTTTAAAAATTTCTTATCAAGGCCATGCAAATATAACCAGCGCGATACAATAAACAGATCGCTAACAAAGTCACTGTGGTCTCTGAAGGTTTCTCTGGTTCAAAGCATGCATCCTTCTCATTTTGGTGGACTTTGGGTTAAATTAAGGGGTTACTTGCAGGACCGGATTTGAAAAAAGAATACTTGGCACAGAACAATAGAGAAGATCCGGGCCATCACGCTGAGCAGCTGCTACTCAGGTTTGGCCGCAGTATAATGACATCTTAACCAGACACCTCCAAAGCCCCGGAAAAGAAAGTAACCGTAATAGGTGGTCAAAGTACACAGCTGTAGGGGCTAGCAGGCAGAGCGGTGGTTAGAACCAAAGCTGTGCAGATCAAAATCCCAGGTTTAAACCCACCGCTGCAGCGCCCTTCATCAAGGTGCTCACCCTGAAGTGACACGGTAAGAATTTCCCGCTGTAAAAATGGGGTAAATAAATGTACTGAAAGTAACTTAGTTTCCAAACCTACACTTGTGAGATGCTTTGGAGAAAAGTGTGAGCTAAATGAACAAATGATTATAATAACACCAGAGAGTGAAAATGCACAACTGTTGCATTAAAAGCTCAGAGCTTCGCCCATCACACCCACCGCGGTGGCGGTGAGATCATGCGAGATGAGACCATCGCTGCTGGGTAGAGATGGTAATGAGAATGCCTGGAATTACTGAAGCTCCACAGTGGTGCAGCAGGTAGCTCCGGTGCCCCACAATTCTTGCGTGGAGTTTTTCGTGTTCTCCCCAGTTTCACGTAGGATTCCTCCAGATGCTCTGGTTCCCTCCCGCATCCAAAGTCATGCCTTCCGAAAATAAATTTCCTCCAGCGCGTGCGCACATGTGTGGTAAATTGCTCTGCTGTGTGCACGAGAACATTATTAATATTTGAAAAACACACACACACACACACACTGCAGTCTCATGAGCTTCTAGGCCTGATAGAGGAACCAGTCGCTACAGTTCCTCTCACTGGATAATAAAAAGAATGCAGATGAAAGTTTTAACTCAGCAGTTCCAGATCTTTTTGACACCGTGCCACATTCCGTTTGAATAACTTGTGCTCATTTTTTACCAGGTTCTTGGAGACCTGTGCATACGTGTGTGTGCGTGCGTGCGCACGTGTGTATGTGGGTGCGTATATAGGACTCCATGGGATGCTGCATTTGAGAGTTGACTCGCAAGTCAGAATAAGGGAATAAAAAGCATAGTTGCATTCTTGATCAGAAATTGTTGCTTTTTTTTTTTTTTTTTTGTGGTTGCCCAAAATAAATAAAAGGAAATGAAAGAGGAAATGACTGAACACAGGGTAATGTGGTGTCTTTCCAAATGCTGGCCTTTCAGAAAAAGCATCAGAATGTATTAAGCTGATCTCTTTTGGGCAGCTGGACTACGCTGGGTCGTCACTCCCAGGATTGAGCAACTGAGCGATGAGAAAAAGGCTGTAGTGCTGATGTTCTACAGCAGCATCTGGAGAACAGTGTGGCACGTTTCTCAGCATCTGAGCTTCCTCACATTTGCTCTTGGGGATCACGTCTGACTGGAAGGCTGACGTTTTGATCGGAACGCACATAATACCAAAGCGCTTTTGCTTTACAAGCCACTGCCGATGTGTCAAACATTTGTCAATGCAACCAGACTGTTGATCTGGGGCAGCCAAGTGTCTGTCTGACTATCTGACAGCTTGACTGTCATCTTTCTGCAAAAAAAAAAAAAAAAAAGAGCTATTTTAGAAAAAAAAAAGCAGAAGCGATACGGAAGCCTTTATTACAGCGGTGCAAAATTGTACTTTGGCCACATCATTTTTGCAGTAAAAGGGCGGCATTTTCTGTTTTTATCGCAGCTTCACCTCACCCGGTTCTCATCGCAGGCAGATACACCTGGAAGGAACCTCATAATGGATTAATGGGCCTCACGTGCAACCAGTCAACTAATAACCCAAGAGGGAGGAGGAAGGTTAGCTGATGGTTGTGGAACTGAACTGTAGTCATTTTATTTTCAATCTCCTTTCTGTTATGCTTAGGGTTGTTGGTTCTCTACTGTTTGAATTGCACTCTGATTTGATGTTTTGTGCTTAACGTGGCCACACCCTGGACCAGGCAGGCCTTCCCGAGCTACACTCGGATGTTTCTCATTCCACCAAGGTTGTTGGGTCAAACGTTGAGGTATGACTGAAAACGACCCATTCCTGTGAACAGGTGTTACATCTAATGGTGGGGGTGAATTTTCTTTGAAATTACTGCTGGTTACGAAATTTGGTGGCAGAACGGGACACTCTGGAAGGTTTAGAACTGCTGCCTTTGAGCTTCAGGGTTTGAAACCCACATCCTGCTGAAGTATCCTTTCTGAAGATCCTTATCTTGGACTGACACAGTAAAAATGATCCAGCTGTGTAAATGAATGGATCAGTTTAAGGTTCTTTGGAGAGATGCATCAGATAAAGGAATAAATGCGATTGTGTCCCAAGGTGACAGAGAGTTCACGTCCATGTTCAGCAGACCACCAAATGATGCGTAAAGGAAAACCTCAGGCAAAAGCCAGCCAGGCCTAACAACACATGCTGGAAAGCTTTGAATGTCTTATTCGTGCTCTCTGCATGTAAAGCAAATAGTTTGTGACCTTTGTCATTGTTGCGTGAAAACATTACCGATCTGCCCTTGTCAGCCCCATCACCTCCAGACCTCAGTGTATGTCCATGTGGTGAGATGATGCCAAATTCTGAGTAAATATTACATTTCTACGTTTCAAATGGCAATCGCATCATTTGAAAGGGTGGAGGACGGACCAAGGCACATGGGACTGTGATCAAGGAAATGCAAAATGGACAGAACAGTGCATCCACTTGCAGTCACCTTTATTAATGCATGAAGATGCTCAGATCCAGTTCAGTAGTCAGAAGTGAAACGGCAGGCAGCAGGCACTGTGGTGGTTAAGGTGCTGCATTAATGGTCGAAGGGTTACAGGTTCGTGACACATTCTTCAGACGGGTTTTTGTAAGCTGAGACTAATGCGCACATTTAAAATGTTCTGCTAGGGAGCGAAAATATGCACTCGTATTTACTGGAAATGGAGAAAAACAAAATAAACAGTCTGCACAGCAAAGTAAAATGTTTGCAGGTTATTAGCAGTCGCTGGCCTCTGGGTGCAATGCGCACAGCAGTGTCGCCTTAGTAAAATGAAACCCTTTGTTGTGTTAAAACTCTGTGGTTGTGAAGGCAACTTCCTGTTAACCTTGCATATCTACTTTGTTTCCCACAACAGGCAGACGTCTTCCACCCCGTAGCCCTAATCCAGCGAAACCACAGCAACCTAGAACTCATACATTACGTTATACCAACTCCTGAAAAATATTATACTAAATTTCGATAAATATACCACAGTTTCTGCCACTTTAAAATCCTGGTTATATTACACCACTTGTGCTCTGTAAATGCAGTTTAATATTCAGTTATGCAGCAGTTAAGAAGTCAGGCACATAAAGTGGCCTTTCAACAATATGAATGCAGTTATGAGGCAAACAGTGGCATGAAATGTAAAAAATTTTAAAAGAAATAAATGAATTAATTCAGATTAAAGTTCACTGGTCCGGGTTGGTGCTTTACTGGGGTTGTTTAAGATGAAGCAATGTTAAAAAAAATTACTTTTGATGTTTTTGTTGCTATTGACTGCAAAATGACAACAGTGTCTGGGATGCCATAAACTTGGCAAATTGTCCACAGTCAGGGTTTGAATTGTTTGTCATATGGATTTAAAGTTGCTTTACAGCTGAAATTCTGCTCGTGTCTCTGTAGATGCTCGATTATCTCAAGTGTCTCTCACCAGCTGTTCCGCAGACCCCATATGCTGCTGAACATATTCAAATTTTTCAGCTACCTGGATCTCCGTGTTGAAAAGTCTGCAACGGTTCCTATGCTTCCCACCCGGTCCACATGGATACCAACCAGGTTAAACCACCAGCTTTCGATTCTGTCCCCCAAACACTTACTCTATCTGGAATGTGGTTTAAACTATTTTACTGGTTCTTGAACCAGTAGGAGTTCTGGCTTAAACAGGGGCCAAGCAAATATTAAGAACTGTGTTCACACATCCGCAAGAAAATATTATCAGTCTTCTTTTGAATTACTTTATCTCAAAATCAAACACAACATTTACGACATTTATTTACACACCGCAGGAGCGTTATACCATGTTTCTGGCACAGTTTGGCAACCTTCTGGCAGATTTAGTAACAATTCATGACAGCCTTGTGGTTCTTGGTGATTTCAGTGGTAGCATAAACATGGAACCTGATATGTATGGGAAAGCCTTTCTGTGGCTACTGGTTTGTCTGGGGCTCTCGCAACTCGGTCCTGGACTCACAATTTCCCATAAACTTGGGAACCCCTTGCCCGGTATGTAGTGAAACATACATTTCAGTCGCTTCCTTTAAAGCTAGACTCAATTCGCATTTCTTCGAAATTGTTGTATTCATGAGTTGTTCTCCCTTTTTCCTTTTTCCCAAGGTGTCTTGGCATCGTATAACACCAGTCCCTGCAGTGATACTCCCTGCGTAGGTCACCTGCTGCTTGGGATTGATGACTGCCAACAATAACTACCATAAGCTGTTGTCGGGACAAACGGATCAGCAACCATGGGCCTTAATAACATCTATACCTGTATCTCTGCCTTGATAGACTTATGGGTCTTTTACATTTGTTACGACCCGGCTCGTTGGCTAGGGGACCAGCATTGAGGATCGTAGCATTTTAAGGAAAAGGAAGAAAATGTAGGCGGTAGGGAAGAACCCACTTTAACAATGAACCCGACACACGGCACAGTTATACAGTTTAACAGTGACCAAGTGTAATTTATTTACAGTGGGGAGTGATGGAATTATATACAGACACTTATACAAACAAACAAAAACCAGAACCAGGCTCCAAACTGTTTTACAGAATATAGGCGGTTCCCGACTCGAAAACAACAACAGAACAAAACGGACATCCCGACCTGGGCCACGAAAAGAAAAGAAAACAAACGACAAACTCAAGCCCAGTCGACCTCCACTACAGAAATCGCCAAACCAATACAAGGGTGGGAGACCGCCACTTCGCCTGATGTTTTAGCGCAGTTGTGAGTACAACAGATCGCTAAGTGTTAGCACCAGGTACATCGAGGGTTGTACACTCCCCGGTGCCAGCACTGTACAAGTAAGGGCAAACAGCAAAACCCCCGCTAGACATAGAATGCCAGAAAACACGACCAAGACTAAGCTGTTGCCGCTGCCTCCATGGTGTCCGTGCAGATAAGCGCTTGCAGGGGTGACGTCATCCGCCGTCATCCGGAATCCTTGCTCTGACGGACCTGTCAAATGCCGAACCCCTATGGTGAGACCGCGCGAACAGGAACACGACAGTTCCCCACCAGAAAAAAAACAGGAACCGTAACACATCGAATGCATTGAGTGCATTCTCACAGGTTCCGTCTCCTCCTGTCTCTTCAACTGAATGCTGTGGAGGAGTGGTACTCAAACCCACTCCTCCGCAGCATTCAGTTGAAGAGACAGGAGGAGACGGAACCTATGAGAATGCACTCAATGCTAATGTTTATTTTTCTCCCCTTCTTTGCAATTTGGCATTTTTTCTTTTGTTTTCCTCTCCTCGGTTGCTATTTGGCTTATTATTTTTATAGCTTCATCAGTCACCTTACAAATAACTTGCTCTTAGGGAAGGGTAAACTGTATTTTACTGTTCCCTTCTTCATTGTACCATTCCTTGAAACTGTGTCCAGCGCTCTTCAACACCCTGGTGAGAAGGCCACACAATAAAAAATAAAGCGAAAGAACCATAATACAAGGCGTGGTCAGCTGTATCCATCATAACAACAACTACATTTATTTGTTTAGTTGACAGTTCTTCAGCCCAGCTAGCAATTATTTACCCTTTATATAAGTTTTTAGTGTTTTTTACAGTATTTCAAAGTACATACTTTGATCTCATCCTTTAAATTGCATTAATATGCACTATTTAGCTGACACTTTTGTCCAAGACAACTTACAATGTTGGATAAACAACTTTATAGTGAGCTGCTGCTTTCTACAGCAGAGTAGCGCAGCTCTGGGTGCTAAATCAGGGGTGGGATTCAATCCAAGGACCTTGAGGTTTATATTTCCATTGCAAGCTGACAGGTGTAAACACTGCCTGCAGCCCCATTAGCCTGTTTTATTTTGATGGGCCTACTTGTGCAGTAAACAGTGGTTACGTACACAGCTGTACGCATCAGTTTTCGGCACGTGAAAATGTCACAAAAACAACCATACAGCAACAAAATAAAAACGCACCACTTCTGTACGTCTGTGATTCTTTATCAGAAAGCTGAATGCAGCGCACGGTGGTGTTACTGTTAGTCACGTCTGTGCTTAAGTAGCTGCCATTAATCTATGTCTACAATGCAATATGTGTTGCTGGAGAAGGATTTTTGACTGCTAGAGAATGAATGAAAGACGGGTGAGAAAAACGGAAACACAATGCCTGCGTGAGGTTCAGATGTGCTATGCATTGTTTTATTGTATTTTTCGCTGATGCAGCTTTCAGCCAAGCTTTGTGTAAATGTGATGCTGCCATAGTAGGTGGAGTCTCAGCTAAGGAAAGAAAAACGGATATGAGAGTTGGTTTTAGTTACACGCTGGGTTACTTCTCAGCTCTGTCAGGCCTGTGATAGCGGCGCCTCTCTTTTGGCTTTTCATTTTTGTAGAGGAGATGGCGGAACATGGCTGTATGTACATGGTGCACGGCCTGACCTCCTTACCCGCCAGAACCTCGAGCGCTGCCGCTTGTGCAGGCTGAAATAAAAACTCCTTTCTAAGTTCTAAGTTTGCGCTGCATGGCACAAAAACATACTGGTTATCTGCAAACCAGTCCCCACATTAGGTCACCTCACAAGTGTCGCTCAAATTGTTTTACTGTGCGTGCAGCGATGGGAAAAGTGCACAGGTAAAAAAAAAAGAAATAAGAAAAAAATCTGAGATTAGGCAAGCCTTCCTCATGAAATACAAGAAATGGCTAAATGAAATGGGGAAATTGTATTGCTGCATGCTAAAATATATTATTTGTAGAGAGTGGTAAAAAGGGGAATTTGAACAGTGAAGAATAACAGCTGTACTTCCAAATAAGCAAGTTAATCCCAAAGTGTGGGCATGTGTAGCCACTATTGTTGTAAAATAATAAATAAACTCAAGCTCTTTAACACATCTTTTTGCACTAACCCTATAGAAAAATACCCTTTTTGCCTTAAAGTGCCCGATACAGAAGACCAATGCATTTAATGTAAAGGTATTTACCAATATTGCAGTATATTTTATTGTGTGACGGTATTTAGGTAAAATGTGTATGAGAGATGGTATCTTGTCTATGTTTGCCCACTATAGGCTGTTTTGCAATTCCGTGGCTCTTTATTTGTAACCATTTCTCCTTATAAAACACTTCATTGCCATAGATATCTTGCTATGCACTAAGAAGGATGTGTTTTTGCTCGAGGCCGGGTTAAAAGGAAAATCGTTTATTTATTGTCGTTCAAGAAAATGCTGTACTAGTGTCACCATCATACAGCTGAAACTAACAAATATGAGTCAAGCCCTGTCAGTGACAGAAAAAAATGGGGAGGGGGGGGTTGAGGGGTCTTACAAGTTGCAACTTGTACAGGACCATATAAGCAACATAATTTATATAAAACACAGCATCCTAAATATATTAACTCTAATAGAGTCATGTTGAAAAGTGATCAACTACAGTATGAATTAGACATGAAAGCACAGATAGCTATGAAATAAACATCAAAACACTTCTTATAAGCATCACCACTTTGTCCACCCCCATGGAGCATCAGTTTGTTCTTTGTTAACTGGGGGTCTTTGAGTGTGAACATCTTTACAGCAGCTCACAACTTTTTACATTTCCTCTTTTATTCACCTCAAGGATCTGTAAAGGCTGACCAGGCAGAACCTAAGGTACCCCCAACGGAAAAAGGGTCAATGCTCAATAGCTGCTGCTTGCTTTGCAGCCATTTCATTACGTCACTCCGGTCCACATTAACTACGATTTCCATTATTTCTTACGGGAAAAGTTTCCTCGCTCTGCGCTCATCCTTACACACACACACAACACTGTGGCGGTCCCTATTCGAAAAGTACGGTATTATTGGGGACCGCGTCTCGTCCCTCGTTGCTTTTACACTTGTAACTCATAGAAAGACAACTGACTTAGCAAGTGAAAGCTTTGCCACACTTCTAGGTCACAAAAACAGCGGATGGTTGTATGACGGTGCAGCACTTGTATGCGAAAAAAGAAACAAATGATTTATGAGCACAGTCCTAACTCGTAAAACGAAAAACTGGTTAATATCTGGCCACACTTCTAACTAAGAAAAAAACACTGCTAATGCTGGTACGAGCACAAATATAACGAAATAAAAGGGGACCGGCGGTTGTTGGACCACAGTTGTACTCGACAAAAACAACTGTTCATTCACTCGATCGCTCCTCCCACAGAGATGGAAACGGCTCGTTTTTAGTTGCCGTTTTCTTTCCGAATTGAGCACTTTTCTCCTCGCAAGTCGGGCTCTGACATGTAACTCCACGTCTCCACACAGCTGAAGTTCTTAAGAACGGAGTTTGAAGGGTTTTGACCTTTCCAAAGCGGCGTTTTTACGAAGCGGAGATGCCGACACGACCCGAGCAGTGAACTCCCGTTTCCCGCAAACCGTCCCGCATCATGAGGAGGTTCTCAGCCTCTCAAAGTGTCTCCACACACGTCCTCCTTCTGCTGCCCTTGTTTCTCAAGGTAAGGTTTTTTTTTTGGGATTTTACGTGTGTCTTGTTTTTTTTAAAAAAAGCGTATTTTGAAGTCGAGTGCGAGATTTTATCTGCCCTGCCTGTGCACCTGTTGCGGCAGGTAACTGTGTCGTTGTCGCGGTTCAGTTCGTTCTTTTCTTTTGTTTTTACTTTTCTCCTCAGCTCTTTTCTTCGTGCTCTTACGTTCTGCTTTTTGTACAGAATAAAACTGCAAGGAAAATGCAATCGAGTTTCGCTACTTCAGAAAACCGACGTCTCAGACACCGTTACAAACGCCTCAGCGAACAATACGTGCAATGCATCGTATCTGTAAGAAATTACCTGACATTTTCAACAACAGCGTCTAAGTCGTCACCAGATTTTGTCAAGAAATCCCCAAAAAGTTGTCTTAAGGCTCGCAAATGCGTGAGGTTACCTCAGGGACTTCGAAGCGTGCGCTGAAATTTACTTCAGTTCTGGCGTTTCGTCATTGTCAGATAAGCAGAACAAACTTATTTTTTTATTTTTCATAATGTTTCATAATGTATAAATATACACGAAGCCTGTGCATTTATTTGGCCGTTGAATTTCTTTCTTTGCTGGCCACGTTCAGGATTTGCCTCAGCCCGCGCTGATAAAAATCAAAATGGGCTGAAAATGAATGGAAAGTCAGTTTCTTTTGCATTTATTTACATGACCTGAAACAAGGGCTCTTTGTTGAAGCCTCCAGCCATCGCTTCTATTTCTGCGGTTTGTACAGGATGTAGAATTTTATCTGCCATCAGTATATACGTTTCATATGATTGTGTGGGTGCAAACTTTGCTCTAAGTTACATTTTAAATGCGCTTTTATGACACGCGTACAGTTGCATTAGCTGGTCTGCTGAAAGCGCCACGCTGGAAAGGAGGAGGGCAGACATCACGGCTGCGTAATGTTACATCCCTTTTACAGCACAGGTGACGCGATGCTGTCACCTTGGTCGCCGAAGATTGTCCCCCAGGAGCAGAAATCTTTCCGCCGAACGCTGTACGTTTACACGGCCTGGGCCTGTAAAGATGGCAGCGCGTACAGCAAGCGGCCCAAAAGGGCAGTACGCAGGCGCCGTGTGTGCTGCTATTTTTTAAATAATATTCACCCTTTTTTATTCGGCGACAGTGCTTTTGGTTTGCAGTCCGACGGCCTGGGGTTGGAATCCTCCTCCTGCTGTCGTAGTCTCGATAAAGGTACTTGCCGTGAATACGGTAAGAATAGCGCAAAAGGGTAAATTATTGTATGCTGTCAATTGTACAAACTTAATATTGCAAGGTGTCTTGGGCAGAAGCATCAGTTAAATAAAACGGATCAATGATGTGTCAGAAGGAGTCAAGTTTCAAAGCAGTTTTGTCTGAATTCCATGAGGTCTTGTGCAGTGCAGGCGAGTGAAAAGTGCTGATGTGTGCCGTTTTGGAAAGGAGTATCGATAACTCCCTAGGTGACAGCTGTACATCTGCTGAACCAGGCTGAGATATTTTGGGGTCACGGTTGATGCACCTGCCAGCTGTTTTTGTCTCCTAATTCTCGTATTTAATATCTTACTTATGCTTATTTCCTCAAACAAACCTTGTCACACATACTTTTCATGACAATACAGTATATATTCTGGTGGCATGGTGGTGCTGCTGTCTTACCGCACATGCGTTGTTGAGGCTTATTGACCACTGTAAATTTTGCATGTTTGTGTGTTCGTGCATGCAGGCCTCTACCCTGCGAGTGACTGGCGTCCCATTCGCCCATCCCGTATAAATACAGTAGCATCTGAAAGCGGAGCGTTGTACGTTTTTTATTTAACACAATAGGTGGATCATTTATGAGCACAATTTGGAATAATCTAATAAAAACCTAAATTCTTTCTGAATCCAACTGCAAAGTTTTGACAAGTGAAAGCTTAATAATAGAGCCGTGCCTTGATTTATTCATCTGTTACGTTCTGTAAATAATCAAACGGAATAAATCCGTCACTGAACTTTTATATTTTATAACCTTGAAACAGCATTAGAATTAAGTCTACTTTAAAATAACTGACCTTAACATTTTTTTCATCTCCACAGCCTCCTGCTCAGTGTGTTAAGCTTTGGTTTATGCATGGAATATAGTTTTTGCCTTTGATCACATGAAGCATTTGTCACCTTGCTATTGACCTCCAATAACCAAGTTACTTTTATCCAACCGCTGGTTTGTTTGTTTGGTTTTTTTGCTTGGAGGACCAGAGGTGGGATTGTCCTAGAAGATAAAAGTACTTCCTGGTTGATGTGTGTGTGTGTGTGTGTGTGTGTGTGTGTGTGTGTGGTGGGGGGATATCATCCCTTGAGATGCTTTTGCCTTTTTTCTTTGCTTGTGTATTGTTTGCTTGTTTGTAGCTAGAATAGAGCAGTGTGGTTAGTTAGGCTGCAGCAAACTTTACTTTGGGTTTGGCGCCCTTTTTGTTTTTTGGCTGAAATCATTTGGTAACATAACATATTAGGTTGTTTAGGACTCTTTGTTTCTGTTCATAGAACTCTGGAGTTTCTTTTGCACTTGTATTGCATGCTGTGATAAATACATGCTGTTGTTTATTACACACTACTTGTCCTGTCAGTTCATTTTCAAAAAACTTTGTACAGTTTATTTTACACCCCATCGCACCTCTGGATGGCCATGGGGTCATAACAGCGCTACAAATCGGTCCAGTGCCATTCCCTGTCTGGGGACATTTTGTGGCCACAGTTAAGTGGTCTAGGGAAATGCAGGTAAGGTTTGCGCCAAGAAAATTAAACATGAACTGGAAAAAATAAATTAACTGAAAATTCCTACAAAAATGTGTAGCGGAAAAGCCCATAACTTGAGGGCCATTGACGATCCAGCTTGCGCAGAAGGAACAAGAGAGTGCACTGCGAACAGGCCTTCTGCGTCTCATGTCAACGCTGTAGTGCTACAGACTGACATAACCTCTTGCCTTAAAACAGAGGAAATGTATTAATTCTGCATAAGCTGAATGCGTCCCCCTCAGTTGTGGAACCGCTCATACCGTCTGCCTCTGCTACTTCCTCATCTGTCAGCGTGAAACTCCAACAGGGGCATTGTACTTTATGACTTTACCTTTCCACTCACCCTTGCCCCTTTATTTTCAGGGCTGGCTTCATGTTTAAGATCTTAAAGTGGTTTTAGCAATCTTTAGTGGTTTTAGCAAATTTTATCACTGCTGTCGTTTGCACTGCTTTTTTAAAGTCAGATTTTTCCTGTAGTATTGACTCATAATAACTACATTAATAGGAACTCTTACCAGTTCTGCAAAATTTGTTTCCACTTAGTAGCAGGTGGTAGTACTGTATGTGTGAATAATGAAACTGGGTTGGGGATGAGGTTTCACCACACTTGGTACAGTCGTTGAATTTTTTTTTTCTAACATTAAATAAAATTAACTCATATGCAGTCTTTGTGACTCTCAAAAGCTGACTTTTTCATCAACGGCCCCTTTACTATGGTACCACTTACTGTATCTGCATAGTTAAGTTTCTTGTTTACAAGTCAAACAGCATGGCCCTCCCTGGGCTGTGATCCAGCAGCCATTATGCTATGAGGTTTCATTCTTAACAGTCAGTCATTTTTGTGGGACGCTTGCCGGTTGCGGTAACCCTTGATCGAGACGCAGTCACAGTCGTGTGGCAGCACAGTGTTTTCCATAAATGTCCTGAGAAGACACAGTCCAGCCAGTGTAGGAAACAACCAACGGGCCTCCAAATTATTAAGCTGAAGAAAGTAGTGACGTGTGTCCAGCCGTCACTGCTCATTTTGAACAAGGAAAGGGGCCTTTTTTCCTTATTCTGTTTAGCATATTCAGGCAACGGCTGCTGTTTGTCTCTCTTGTGTCTGTGTGAGCTTGTGTATGTATGTGTGTGTGTGTGTGTCCTTTCTTTAATAGGCTGTATTAGGGCGGCATTTTTCTTTAAATCGGGTAGGTGGAATGCAATCTCTAGTATGCATATAAAATGCGTAACACATCCATAATAGCGGCGATGATGATGAAAAGATCCATACACGTATTGTGGAGAGGAATTCACAGGCATGGCTTTCTTTTAAGAGTTCTCAATTTATTTGGGCTCTTGTGGATGGTTGTGAAATACGATTTCAGTGCCTTTTGTGCTGTTTGCCATTTTCGTGTACGCGGCATTGCAACTATATGGGTTTCCCCCCACATCTAAGTGTCACTGCAGTGAGAAGAGTGCTATATAGAAATAAAATCGAATTGAATTGAATCCAAGTTCCCATTTGACTGCTGGCCACCAGAGGTTAGTATTGGGCATCCTTGTTTTTTTTTTTTGTTTTTTTTTTAATATCACAGGTCATAAGTTGCTTTGCGAATGTCTCGAATCGCTCCACTTCCATCCGTTGATCGTTTTTCAATTTTAAGATGCAATGTATGTAACAAGAGGACAACTTGTCCACTTAGCAACTGTACTCAGTGATGCTGTAAACGCATATTATGGATGGAAAAGTAAAAATAAGTCTCCAGCCCTCCTTTGTTGTGCTTGTGGAAGGCAGAACTACAGTTTGACACCATCCCGTGTGGCATATTGGTGATTTAGGAACTACAAATTGTGCATATGCAGCAGAATTGTCGCTTTTATTAAGCCTTGAAATTTGGTAGCTGATGTCATCCTCCAGCTACTCGGTAGTGAGACAGTTTCCTTACAGTGAATAATCACCATGACATTTTTTTTCCAAGGAGATGATAAATATATTTGCATATTTCCCAAAAGACGATAAGCAAATATGAAACAAGATTACGTGTGTTGACTTGGACCTTTGTTTTGCTATTTATCCATTATGCAATAAACAAAACAGTACACTTATTACAGTTTTTCACTATTATTTAGTTAGGGCACCTGCCATATTAGTAGTTTTACTGAATCACTGATGAGTTTGCATTGCCCAGGTGTAAAGCATCTTTATTTGAGTCAAAGCGTTGTTGACTGTGACTGGGGGAAAAATACACAGAACCATTTTCCAAGTGTATTACGTTATGGAGTCTTCCCTTTTGTTCCTAACAGACTTTTTTTATGATCAAACATAATTTACCTGGCTTCAACGTATTGCTTTTGCCACCATTTCTGTAGAGCAAGAGCTGGATGGAATTTTTTATGTGCATTTCCACTCATAAATGTTACTGTGGGCCAACTATGAGATCATCACGAGTTTCTAAGCGCATCTTTCTCCAAGAACTGGCAGTGTTGAAGCTGCACAACGAAAGGCCCTTCCTCTTGCAAATGTAGCTGAGCAGGAAAGGTCAGCTGAAGTGACCCCTCCCCCCCCATGTACAATTTGCAAAAAGTTATGGTAGCTTGTAATCGTCAAAGGCTGAGCTGATGTTATCGTTTTTTTCTTCTGAGCGGTGGATCAGAGTTCCGCGTGCCGTGCTCTGATGATACCATCAGTGTTGTTTAAGTGGAAACGGTTAAAGTTCCCTATCTGCAGTGGAACGGTCCTCTTCGGCAGGGCTGGGACACATCCAAAGCTCATTAAGGCCAAGTTTTGTGACGGAGGAAAACAAACACAATTTTTTTTTTGCTGTCCCACACAGCATAAGAAGAGTTTCAGCCAGAGAGGATCTGTCACAGTTCACAGTCTCCTTTCCACACTCAAGTGGTTTCTCTCTTGCTTTGCTGTGGTTGCACACTCCATGCTATTTTAGTGAACTCTGGGTTTACAGGAACCCCTTTCAAGCTTTCTCCTAAGTTTAGGTTTTTTTTAATGTATTGATTTTGTGACTGCCTGGAGGTGCAGGCCGGCCTGCGATTTAATGGTTGATCCGGTGAGCCCTGCTTTCATTTATAGCAGATTTATTCATTTTTTCAGCTGCTTTTCTGTGAAGCAACGTGTGCCTGGTGTTTAGGTGACACTTGTTCAAGGTGACTAACAGACTGTTCAGCCGTTTGTACTGTTGCACACGCGCGCACACAATTTAAAATCACCAATTTACATGAAACCTTCGTCTTTGGACTGCTGGAAAGAACATAGGGAGAACACGCAAACTCACACAGGCTGAGTAGGGTCTAAACCCACGTTGAGGCACCAGCGCAATGCTTTGAGTCACTGCGCCGCCCAGCAGAAGACCTGCTTTACCACTCTTGTCTTTAATTCAAATTCCTCCACTAAAATGCCCTACTGCATAACTGGGTGAAAAAATAGATCAGCTTGAATAAGTAATATCTTCATAATAATTTCTGTTTCATAATTTCATGAACAAGATAATGATGTTTTTGTGTGTCATCTTATTATTTGGTTAAGTAAAATGGAGCCAGGTTGTGATTACAGAACGTATTAGCTGATTTTTTTTTATCAGTGCAGGCTGACACACAGTGAGTGGACAAACCTCTGAAAACCAGACTGTACCTTTGTGTCTGTTGGGCACCTGGAATCTGAGCCCTTTGCTCTTTATAAGATGAGCAAAACAGGCTCAAGCTGATGTGAGCCGCTTTTATTGCCTTGCCTGCATGCAAATTCCGTATGCACTGTGCCGCCTAGCTGCCTTTCCTCCGTTTCTTAATTTTTTTTTTTTTTTTTTTGCATGCCATCCACAACCATAGAGACTGAAACCCGAGCAGGAAATGGAGGAGTGGCCACTTGTACAATTATAGCCGATACACATCAGTGGTTGGCCCGGGGCCCAGCTGGCCTGCACCAGACAAAGAAAGGAGCCTGGCCGCTAAATATCACCCCCTCATTTCCATAGTTCCACACCAGATGATAGATACAGTGGCTGGGTTGGGGTGGGACAGGTGAGCTGAGGAGGTACCTCCCTAGGGTGAGGTGGTCTGGGAAGGGGGGAGTCCCAAGTAGTTATCTTCGGTCCCCACCATTATGGTGTTGCAGTGCTAAAACTGTCTGGTAACACAGTTTTTCCACTTAGATCTTTTTCTTGCTGTTTTCATTTACCTTTGTTGTGCAGCTGCTACCATCCACAATAATGGTAATACCTCAAAATGCATGCATTTGAATGTAAAAAGGGAACATTTATTATATGTAAACTTGGCTGGTTCATGACTTTCAAGCTAAAATATGTAAGTTTATCCATGACCTTATTTTGCCATTAAGTAGGGTGTGTTCAGTCCCTTTGTACTGGAGATGACCTTAAACACGCAAGTGGTCAACATGTTTCTTGAAGGAGCAGATGGATGAAATGGAAAGCTTCTGAAGGGGAAAATGGGAGTATTTAATCTTTGAAATGCCCTTCCTTGTGGAGGGGCATTAGAGGAAGTGGCTATTCAGGCTCTTCATGCATCCCTTCCTGCCATAGCGTGCCAAACCTGGGCCTGGGATCGGCTGCTGGCTCCGATAAGCACTTGAACCCAGCCCTCCTATGTCCTCCACCCAGCCGTCATCTCTTATGCCTCCGCTAACCAAAACCCCAACGCCCATCGTGTAGTGATGGCTCTTCTCAGTGTCACAGCTCTGGATGTCCATGTTCACTATGTTTTTGCAGAACCAGCAGTGTTCATCTTAAAGCCACATTTGATCAAAATGAATAGTACAGAAGTATACAATTGTACACAACTTTCTACAAGATGTACAGTACATTTCAAAAGATTTTGGATAGAATTATGGATGCAGTTTTGGAACGTTAGTGAAAGTAAAATTTGTCATCTCTTTTTCATCATATGAAAGCAGTGCAATGTTTGTAATGGTCAAAGCTGTAATCATACCGTGTCCAGTTATGGCAGCACATAATCCTGCTTTTAATGTATTTTTAATGTAATGTACTGTAATGTACTTTTCACATTTGTTCGTTAGACAGTTATTTAAACAGAAAAAGGAAAAAGTTTATAGCTGATAATCTCTGATGGATTGGTTGAGTTTACTGCGACATGGGCTGCTTACAATCTCGCCATTTATCACCGCACCATTTATTGCGTGGGTAAAAATGCTAATCAATTATTTTTCTTTTTTCTTTTTTCCAGGTCCCACATGTGCAGTCGAACTGTAAGTGACTGTTTGTCATCATCTTGCCTTCTGTTGCATTTTTGAATGTTGATTTTGACTGCCTAAACCTCAGTATCATGTTCAGAAGTAAAAACTAATGCTCATCCTCTAATTTTGTTTTTAGGTGTGAATTGTGGATTTAAAACAAATACAGCAAATGCAACTGCAATCACAGCTGTTGTAACCCCTAACTGCACGCTTACCACTAACTTTATTAATGCGACCATATCAAACTCTACCCTCATTGCATCCGGCCTGACGCCTGGCAATATGTACACATTCAACCTGACCTGTAATTCAAGCAACTGCTGTTTTAATGTTTCAACAAGTAAGTATCTTTTTTTCTGAGCTGGTGGAGATAAGCTATTTTTCATTGTTTTAAATTAATTTTTTGTACCTGAGTGGTATGTTTTAGAAAGCACTTTTATTTATTATAGCTGCATTCTACACTTTTACAGATCTTGGCCTACAAATAGGTTTATTGAGTTCGGTATTATTAAACTTTTAGTCAAAAGTGCCTGGAAGACTTGATCTGATGGATCTGCTAGCAACTGGGGTTTAACAGGAACTTCTAGAGAAATGTATTTTATTTTCAATAATGTGGAAACAGTTTCATTTTTAACAAAGGGTGCACACTACCTCACGCTCTCTACCTAAAGGATGGTCTCGGGACAGCTGGGACCCTGCATTGGACAAGTGATCTTTGATAATGGGTCAATATATTGCAGATAATTTATAATTTATTATATCTTTATCTGAGATTTCTATAGAATGTGACCTGTAAATAGCAGGCTGTCTGTATTATTTATCCTTTACTGACTTTTACTTATTGATTAAAGTGACTTTGGGGTTACAAACTAATCCAGTTATGAACAGATTTCTAGTCTCAAAACTAGAGGCCCAACCTGAATCCCTTCTCCTGCGATGGGCCTCAACAGGATGTGGATAAATTCTGTCTGTTGTCCACACAGCTCCTGATGCTGTCAGAAACCTTTATGCTGCTGAAGTGACAACATCATCTATCTTCCTGAACTGGAGTGATGGTCAGGGTTACCACTCCTCTTACAAAGTGTTGTGGAATAACTTCAACATAACAAATCTCAACAAAACCTCCACTAACATCACCTCTCTGGCTGCTGCGACAGCGTACACTTTCATAGTTACTGCACTCGCTGCAGACAACTCAGAGGGAGCGGCTGTTAACATGACCCTGTTTACAAGTAAGTCCTCAGACTAAGATTTGCAAACTTTTAATAAACTTAAAATTGAGATCTTGTCTGAGAAACACTTTCACTGGACAAGTACATCATCCCTGCTTCATTTATGATGCCTGGATTTTTTTTTTTTGCGTAGACTTCTGATGTTGGAAGTGTTTGTGAAGTTTTTTATGTGTAAATCAAGTGTAAACGAATGGTGAATGCTACAGATTGACAAATATGATGCTGATTTCTGTTTCTCATGGCAACAGAGCCAGATGTCATCAGTAATCTTTCTGCAACTGCAGTCAAGACATCCTCAGTGTCCCTGACTTGGACTCCACCTGTGGGGAACATCTCCTTCTATAGAGTAGTGTGGAATAACAGCAGTGTAACTGCTAATCAAACTACAAATTTGACTTCGATTACCATATCGAATCTGCTTCCCGGAGCTCTGTGCACCTTCACAGTTACTGCTGTGGCTGGAGACAATAGAACTGAAGGTTCCCCTGTTAGTCTAACCCAGTATACAAGTGAGTATTTTTCACACAAATCTGGTTTGACTTGATGTACTGAAACATATTTTTGCTACTTTGAAAGTTACGGCCTGATATTTCTTGGAGTAAGTAAGTAAATAAATAAATAATACATTTTTAAAAAAAAAATTGATTTCTGTTTGAAGTCGTACCCTCCAAAAATTTTTTTGGATTTATTTGTTGAATTTCCAAATGCTACTCCCAAATATGTGGCACCATTTAAAACACAGAATGTTCTCCTCAAGGTGTACAAGGAGTCAGAATTGTAGCATGTAGATTTTGGGAGACGCAGGTAAAATAATCTCCTCTGGAGTGTACAAAAATGAGTGCCTGGGTCTCAGATGTCAGAATAAAACTTCCTTTAAGAAATCATTAGAAGGCAGCGTTGACCTTCTTCAGGGAAGAATGAAAGGATATCCTGGGAATTGTGAATTTTTCCCTCAGCCCTGTTTTCAGCAACTGAGCTAACAAAAGGCTTGGAAAGAGCGCCCACACTTTTAATGAAGATGCGTTGATCGAAACTGTCTGCCTGAAAATGTACCTGTACTCATAGTCGTGCACGTTTCTGTTTTTCTAAACATGGATTAAAAGTGTTGAACGCATCCGTACGGTTTATGTTCACAGAACCTGCAAAACCCGAGAACATCGCATCAATAAACCCAGGAAACAGTAGTCTGAATATTTACTGGAGCCCCCCGCAAGGACAGGTCACGTGGTACAAAGTGGACGTCGCAAGCTACAACAAGACTTTGAATGTGACAGGTTCTTTAAATTACACCACATTGTCAGGATTATCTGCTGGAGTTATTTACAATGTCACCGTGACTTCAGTCAGCGGGTCTTTCTGGAACGCGTCTGACATCGTCCAGTTTGCCACCAGTAAGCAAAAATGAGCCAAATCCCCTCATGGGCCTGTTACACACTTCTGAAATACTGCAATAGAAATTTCAAACACGCTGTATAGGCTGTAGCTTTGCTCTGCAAAATCCCTGAGAAATTGGTTGTTTTGTTCCATGTCTGCAGAACCCAACCCTCCTGGAGCTATCAGCGTTCAGCTGAAGACAAACAGCTCCATATCCCTTCTGTGGGACAAGCCAATCATGGATGCGTCTGTGAATGTTAACTTCAGCATCAGTTACAGTTCCAACCAGAGCAACATCAGCCAGACTATAACTTCTCAGAATAGCATTCAGCTTCTTTATCTCAATTCAGGGACCCAATATTCCATGTGTGTGGCTACTGTTGGCTGGCAAGGGTTGAGCAGCTCAGCAGTCTGTCAAAGTGAATACACCTGTAAGTTCACCCTGGAGTCTTAGGTCAACATATTCCATGCAGAGTAGATGAGCTGAGGAGTTTTGCCCAAGCTTCTGTGTACCTGTATCCCCATTTCTGCTATGGTCCTTAAAGGTGGAGGTGCTGACATTGTAAAAAAGTAGCGGTTAGAGTCACCTCCTTGTATTCAAACATTCTGGTCCAAGGCCCCGCTCCTTGACCCACATGCATGCGTCGAATTGCTGCGGTAAAAATATCCAGGTGGATAAATGAGTAAATCATTCTAACACGCTTAGTATCGAGAAGTAGTACCACAAGTCACCTTGTACAAAGCAGTCAGCTTAATAATGGTCAATAAACCGGTGCATGTTCTTCTGCCTTCGACATTTGTAATCTTGAATCACACCAGTTTTCTGAATCCAAATTTTAAGACAATTATATCCGTTGAGCACTTTCCCTCCTTTCAACTTGCTAGAATAATTGCTGTTCCATTAATGCTAAGGCATAAATGCTATTTAGTGTTTTTATTAATATTAGCTAGTAGTATTGCTTTTAAAATAACTAAAGCAATCTTAATTTTTACTTAGAAATGAACTGTATTGTAACTGTATGGATGACTAAAAATGATTTGCAGTTCTATGAAATTCTACAGATCTTTGTGAGGCTTTGTCTATTTATTAAATAATTGGAAGTTATTTACAAAGCTTCTGTTGACCTTTTCTTTATTTTTGATGTTCTTTTCATAGCACCCAATCCAGTACAGAACCTCAGAGTCAGCTCTGTCTCTGTCAACTGGGTGAAACTTGACTGGGAGAACCCCGCTGGATTCCAGCCCTACTACAAATACAAGGTCCAGATCGCAAACTCCACCTGGCAGGTGGAAAACTTAACAGCACAGAATTCCTTTATGACCCTAAACCTGGCAGCAGGGTCGAGTTACAATGCCACTGTAACAACAGCTGCATCAAATAACACATACAGTCTGTCTCAGTTCACAGTGTGCCAGACAAGTAAGTGTAGCCGTCTTTGAGAAATCCTGGACTTTGTATCTGGAAGCAGATCATCTTAAAATATAAAACTTCTATTATTTCAGAACCAAATGCGGTACAAAATTTTACCACAGTGGTTGTCAACACCACAACAATAAGTCTGACGTGGACAAGTCAAGTTTATGTCCAGGGTTCATATTTCTACCTGGTGTTGGGCACACAGAACATAAGCACGACCAACAGGAACTTCACCTTCTCCAATCTCAGTCCTGGCACCAATTATACCTTCACCATCTTTACGGTGGTGAATGGAGTTCAGTCGGACCCTTCAACTGCATCAAATATTACAAGTACAGTTCCCCTCTTCACATCTGACTCATCGGATTAAGCGTTGCCTTTTTTTGTATTGTAACTTTATTCCCTTTTTTCAGAGCCAGAAAGAGCAACCAATGTAATGGCTGTTGGAACAAATTCAAGTCTGACTGTGACTTGGAACGGACCCAACGGGAATTTTGACTACCTCAGAATCACCATCTACAACAATAAATCTGGGTCGTCTAACCAGACCGTACAGGCCGGCAACTCATTCGTGTTTTCAAACCTGAGTCCGGGCCAAATCTACAACTTAACCATCACAACCTACAGAGGACCGTTTCAAGTGGACTCAAACACGATTCAGAACGCAACCTGTAAGTTTCTCTTTGATACTTTGTGAGTTGTTAGTGATGGAAATGTTTAAGCCGGTGCATTTGAATTTGCGACTCATCGGGATGTGAATGCTGCCCAGTGCTAATGAATTTATGAATTGCCCGCCCAGTTGAGGAAGTGGTCGAGCTTCTGTGCAACTGACTACATGAATAATGGGTAAGATGTCTGCTGTTCACCAGATCTTACCATGAACTGCTCTTCTTTCCTGTCTTGTAAGAAACAGGAAAAGATTTTGACACTAGGCTCACTGGATCTGACCAAAAACATATTTTCCTCACAAAAATGCCAACGTTATTCCACACGATATGTGGCACATTGTTTTTAACTTTGCATAAATCTGCAAAAAGTTTGGAAAAAACTAAAGCTTAACAGACAGAATACCTATAATGGGACAAATTAACATTCCTGGATCAGTGCTCTCATTCTTGACAAAAGGAGCTTAATAAAATAGCCCTGCAAGATGCCACTAATACAATATATTGCATAAATGAAGCTTTAAAACTGTGTAATGTAATACAAAATAGATTATCTTCAATCATAACAAACAAACAAAGCAGTCTATTTAACAATAAATTTATTTTTTTTGACTTTTTTAAATATAGACAATTATCGTAAATCACTTAAAAGGATTAAACGCAAAACAGCACTATCAGAGGGGGCAATAACTTAGGTATTGCTATAACTGTATTTATATTTTATATTTATAGATTATGGTATTAATCATTTTAGCCATGGTTTAGTCATGTTTCAGATTTTTGTTGCTAGTTTTCTGTAGTTGGTAATCCTAATTAGCAATATCTGCTTTAACTCATTACTGTAGCTCCTAATCCACCAAGCAACATCAGATTGGAACAACAGACCACCAGCTCGGTTAACATCAGCTGGAGCAGGCCGGACAACATGGACGTTAGCCAGTATAGCTTCATGGTCTACCTGCAGTGGAGTGCACCCATGAACCAAACCACCAACAACTGGATCAATCTGGAGAACCTGACATCAGCCACTGGGTACAACATCTCTGTGGTGACCGTTGGGCCAATGGGTTATGTAAGCACTCCAGAGACCTTACAAACGTTTACACGTGAGTTTCCCACGTCTATTTTGGTATTGATTTTATTACAGATAATACAACAGTCACAGTAGATCAGTCAATACTGTCAATAGATTTATTTATGTGGTTGTTTTTACGCTCCTACTTGTCTTACTGTCTTCTGGTGGGCCTCTTTCTCAGTGTCCAAGGCTATCTCTCAGCTTCACGCATTACAAATCACTACTTCTAATGTCATCCTGGACTGGGAGCCTCCGGATTCCGGGAAGATCTTTTCGTATTCCATCATGGTAGAAAACAACAACATAAGCCTGTACACTCAGAACACCTCGGTCAACATCGAAGGTCTTCAGTCTGGGAGCAAATATACTTTCACTGTGGTTGCTCAGGGCACAAACGGTTATAACGCTTCTCCTGTGTCCATCGACTTGTTCACAAGTGGGTAAATCACACTGACAGGTTGTTTTGTCTTCATCTTTCTTTAAGCTAACAGATTGCGTTGCTACTGTAAACTCTATTCTTACATGCAAAATTGTGCGTAGTCATACAGACACTGCATTAATTGTTCAGATTTTGACTACTGGTGCTACTTTCAGGACCGTACCCTGTTGAATCGACGCATGCTGTTACGCTCAATACGTCAGCCGTGTATTTGAACTGGACCAGACCCAAGGAGTACCAGGACAACTACTCTTACCGTGTTGAGACTTCTGTGTGCACACTGGATGTGAAGAACCAGTCGGTGACTACCGAGGCAGCTCTCATCACCGGTCTGACCTCAGGAACCAACTGCACCTTCAGGATTTACTCCCAGGTGCCAAATGGCATCGAGGGAACACCATTTACCATCTTTCAGTACACAAGTAGGTCTTTTTTTTGTTTTCCAATCCTTCAGTTGTAAATCTTCTGTATTTGCAGAGAAAAAATTATATCTATAAGCTTATGCAAAGTAGCATTTGTTGAAAAGGCTTTTCTGAATGGTTTGTAATGAGCTAACCGTACATGGCATGATGAAAAGGTCACACGGGCTCCTTAGTCTTAATGTCAACAGTTTTGGCAGATTTAAGAGTGAACACAGGATGAATAAAAACAAGTGTCCAAACCCCTCCTCTTACAAATCTCATTCAATTCCTCACGTTGTCTTCATCTCACTTTTACTCTCATTTCATTTACAGTGCCTGAAAAAGTGATGCCCAGTATATCAAACAATGGAACCAATCATTCCATTACTGTACAGTGGGATTCCCCTTCAGGGAAAGTAGAACAGTATGAGGTCACCCTGAACAGCTCTCACGGGGAGACCATGCATCAGGTGTTAAACTTCACCACTCGCTGGTTTGTGTTCCTGAACCTCACAGCCGGGAGGATATACACAAGTATGGTGGAAACGGTCAGCGGACCCTTCAGAGAACAATCGAATCCAGTGTCAAACGCTACCTGTGAGTATTATGAGTAGGATGAACACCAGCACACATGGTAATTTCACGTTTACAACGGTAGTACCTTGATTGTTTTCCCTTTAGATCCTAACAAGCCGGGACTCATCACAGTAAAAAACAAGACAACCAACACCATCTCTTTACAATGGATGGATGCACCTGGCATGGATAACGGAAGTTTCTTCTATGTGGTGAATTATTGGTCGGTTGAGTCGACGAACACAAGTAACGTGACGACAGGTGCCGTTGACCTGTTGAACCTATGCTCTGGAACCCCATACAACATCTCTGTGGCCACAGTTGGACCCATGGGGTTCATGAGCGAAGCAATAGAGATGTTCCTGGTTACTAGTAAGCATTTGGTGCCTCTGGTGCCTCACACTAACTTGGGCAGGAAATTGATCGATGCGTTGATTTTGATTTGCTTTTTCTTTCTGGTTGCATCTGTTTTGTATCCTGAATAAGTTTGAATGTGCGGTTCTTAAGATACTACTACGTGGCTGACATGATTGAGCCTACAAGTCAAAGAGTAGTTTTTACTACACATCTACTGCTAGCTTATTCTACTGTAACAGTTTTGTATTTTACTTTCATTCTTTATTGGACAAAATTTCTTGCCCTCTAACAAAATGTGTGAAAAAGTGCAAAGAAAACATGCTCTACATGTATCTTTGGAATGCTTACATAATTCTCCTTATTTTATTAGAACCGGAGCAGGTGCGGTCCCTTAAAATATATTCAACGTCTACTAATAAAGTCGTGCTGATGTGGGAAAAGCCATTCGAATTCAAAACAGGGTACATGTACAAAGTGGTAACGTACATCGGAGATAATTTGAAAAACACAACGGTGTCCAGTGAGAACTGCACAGTGGACGATTTAATTCCCGGAAGCCCGTACAATTTCAATGTATCAACGCTGGCAGGGGAAGCGACAGAGAGCTCAAATGTACAGATTTCGACGTGCACAGGTGGGCTCTGGTTTTTATCTAAGGTCATAAATTAATTTGTGGTTGCAAACAATTTCTTTAAAAAAGGGGCAGTTTTTTAGCTCCGTTCTTTAGTGGCAGAACAGCCCTCACAATGACTGTGAGAAGCACATTTGTCCTTTACTGTACTTTCATATCATCATTATTAATCTCATCCAGCTTAAAATTATTTCTGCATTTTCCAGATGCAGCTCCTGTTTCTAAACTTTCGTGCAGTGGACCGGATCTCACCGCTGCAATTCTCACTCTGGTTTTGGAAAAACTCGAAGGATTAAATAATGGCTTTGACGTAGTAGCAGGTGATGTGAAGGAGAATCTCCCCACATGTGACCCCCCATGCACCTATAACTTAACAGGCCTCTCATACAACACGGAGTACAACGTCGGTCTTCAGACTCTTGGGTGTGGAAAAAATAGCACTGTTGAAAAAGTGTCATGTAAGACTGGCATCACAGGTATGTTTTGCATTATTCTGCTATTCATGCTTCTATTACGTTTACAGATGAAAGTTTATATTTTGATAAAGAACCTTCTGAGCCAGGTGTTTGCTCCTTCAGCGTAAAATACACTGACTGCTAAACTTCTGAACACAGTAGGACCAGAAGACTGCTTTTAACTCACTTTATTTGTAAATTACTTTTAATTCACATTTTTCTAAAACCTTAGGTTTTTTTAAAAAACGTTTTATAAACTTGAATTATTTACCTACTTTTATTATTTTTTTATTATTAACTTATGCTGCAAAAAAGTTAAAGCTGATGTAAAATGAACAAACTCTTATTCAGTCCCGGTTCCTGACTGATTTATCCCATAAGCATGTGTAGTGTTTATCATCTTCTCTCCACTTTCCTTTTTTTTTTTGGTGGTGACGCTACACCTTTTTCTAGTATATTAACTAAATGGACTTGCTGACAAACACTAGACTCACGAGTTTGGTCAGTGAGCGCCACACAAACGCTCTAATTTTTTTAAATTTAAAATGTGCCGCCTCTAATTTTGCAAAACAGATGCACAAAAGAATGGAACTCAAAAATATACTGGAGAAAAGTTGGTCTCTAAAAATTCATAACTTGACTGTTCATGAATTAAGGAGCTGGTGTACACTGCTCTGCTTTGGGATAAAGAGTTTCAAATTTTGCGGTTCTGTATTTTCAGACATTTACAAACAACATTTTACTCCTTTTCTCTTCAGTGCCACCTGTACCAAATGCTAACAAATACATAAACGTTACTGCAACAGAGTTTAATAAATTTACTTTGGAACTTGGTTCTGGCCTCTTCAATTACACCAACGGACCCATTGTGAACTACGGAATACTGGTGACTTCCAGTGTTGAAAGTATGTTAACACTCTTTTGATTTTAATTTTTATTTCCTAGTAGCTATTTTTTAACTCTTTGTTGATGCATGTGTCTGTTTTTAGATGTTAGAGGCGCAAGCCCGTCTTCACTAACAAAGTACTTAAACAAAACATATGAAGACTGGATATCTGGACAAATAACCACTTATCTGGCAACTGTAATGGACAATGTGGACACCGTTCAATCCAGTGGAAATTCTATAGTTGTCATAGGAGACAGTACTAAATGGCAGAGCTACAGCAATGGACCACTAAAAGCGAGAGGAGATTACAGGTGAATTTTTCTTTTTTTTTTTTTTTTATATATAAATCTCTGCGCTACATTGATTATAAGCTGTTCCTCTGGGTTCTTTATTCCACTTACATAGAATATAAGATAGAGGAAAAGTACATTTTGGCTACAGCAGTATTTATTTTTCGATTATGATTTCAGTAACAGCTGTTTAATATTATGTTTGACCCTTACAACTCTATTTTGTCTTTTGATGCTCAGCAGTATGTATGACTTTCATATGACTTTACAGTTTCGCTGTGGTTATGTTTACACGTCTTCGAGAGAAGGACGGACTTGTTGATCTTTCTGGATCCTATGTCACCATATCATCTTTTTATGAGAACACAATCAGCCTTCCAGAAAACCCAGGTACAAGCAATGATTTCTTTCTTCAGTTGGTCATAAAACATATTCACAGTGTCATTTATGTTAAAAAAAAAAGGTCCTCATTTCTCACTTTGTCTTATTCCTTCAGTGGTCATTGGCTCTCTTGCTGGATCTGTGTCATGCTTACTCATTCTCTGTATCATCATTACTGTTGGATATATCTTTTTGAAAAGGTAATTTTTTCATGCGGTTACCATTTTGTTTATTAACTCTTCTAAACAAGCAATTACAACTGTGCATAAAAGCAGGGTGGGAAAAGGCTTAAATCTTTAAGATTTTATGCATTTTTTCCTAGACGTTCCAGGCCAGAAAACTCAGAGGTCCCTATCTATTCTATAAGGTGATTGTACAAATCTTTATGAAGTACTGTACATTCACATGTACCACATTTTTGTTTCAATATTAAGCAATTAATTGATGGCAAATTTGTTTATTTACAGCAACCCTCATGTCTTTCAGTGTTTTGCCATTTTTAAAACTAAAAATATGATAAAGTGATACTAAACTTTATTTTGACTCTGGATTACAAAACACAACAGCTACACTTTAAATAATTCAAATAAAACATTATAATATATCTGTTAATTATTTGATCAAGTCCTCTATACTGAAAAGCTAATATGAACTTTCACAAAGTTGAATATTATTTATGTAAACTAATTTTTGTTTATTATTTTCTTTGCAGAGCAAAAGTGTAAGTACACATTTGTCTCTTATGAGTTTATATGACAGGTAATGCATCTGCTGTGTGAAAAGTATGTAAAGTACTTCCAGAGCTGCAGCGTTATTGATGGCTTGTTTCTGGCTTCGCAGTAGCATTCCCATAAAGGTGGAGAACTTTGAGGAGTACTTCAAGAAGCAGCGAGCAAATTCTAATTGTGGCTTCGCAGAGGAGTTTGAGGTATAAACTAATACTGAGTTTTCAGCAAAAGCTATCATTTTGTAATCCCATTATACTGTAGGTAGTAAAACTTAAATTCCTTTAAATATTATGTTAATTTTACCTTGGTTTTTTAAATTTTTTTCAACTTAGGAGCATTTAGCAGTTGTTCATTCAAACTTTTCTCTTTGTGGAAGAGCAGTACAAAGAACTCTCCTTTGTGGGACAAAGTTAAAATTTAACCCATACAATTGATAGGAATGATATTTCCTTGTAGCAGTTTCACTTCATCCCTTATGGATGTAGGGCAATTTCTGTAACCATTACTTCCATCTGTTGCTGTGCTTGCCTCGACTTTTCTGTGACCCAGTGTTGTTGTTGATGCAAAAAACAGCCATATACGCATCTTTATTTCACCCCAAGGTATGTTAAGGTTTTCCAGGGTTTAAGGTTTGGTTAAAATAGAACAGATGCATCTTCCTCACTGCTGCAGAATCTGAAGTCAGTTGGTGTGGCCCAGGAGAAGAGCAGCGCTTTGGTTCTGGAGAACAAAGGGAAGAACCGATACAACAATGTGCTTCCGTGTGAGTCGCCTGAACCACCTGTTGCCGAGCTTTCCTACATGCCCCAGGCCTGATCTTTTATTTTGCATGCGTCACCTACATCCGTACCTGTAGCATCTTCATTTCACTCTTTGTGTATGTATACGCATGTGTCTCTCATTACTTTTTAATTATTTATCTTTTTGCTTGCTGTTTTCCACATGAAGATGATTGTTCAAGAGTCAAACTGTCAGTCCAAGGCAGTCCATTTGATGACTACATCAACGCCAATTACATGCCAGTATGTATTCTATAAACACATATTCTCCACATGTTAGTGTGATTTCCTCCCAACATTAATAATTAAATAGTTACTTAATTGCTAAATTGAAACTAAATAATGACTGTATATTGCTTTGCAGAAGAGTGGATGTTAAATGAATATACAATACATGTGCTATGCCCCACTAATGTAGTGAAAACTGAAATGAATGTTGTTTTGAAGTTGTACCACCAAACTCTGATTGCTTGTTATTATTTGTTATGAGGAACCAACAAGGGCGCAACAGCCACCCAGCTCACTGGTGGTGCGGCCTTCTGTTTTTGTCTACAGTCACTGCCTCCACACTTTGTTTCATGATTCTTGTGCACCATCTTGGAGTCTCACTGCAATACATCTACTACATCAATATTATTATTATATTATTATTATTGTCACACTAGTGTTTATTATTAATAAAAGGAAATATCTTTTTTTAAGTATCCTTATTTATCTCCAATTTGTCAGGTTTTAGTGTTACTTAAGCAAGCATGGGGTGAATCTGTAGGCACAGGAAATGTTCCCCTTGAAATTAATTGTAACTACATCTCCAACACATACAAGATTTCACCTTATGAGCCAATATCTGCATTATGCTTGTCAGTAGGGGGGATACCTGTGCTGTGGTTTTCCTAGTGGCAGTGCTGTCTCTCCTACGTGAGTGTTCATTTGCTTTTGTGCAGGGCTACAATTCCAGGAAGGAGTTCATCGCAGCCCAAGGACCTTTGCCCAGCACGGTGAATGAATTCTGGAGGATGATCTGGGAGAAGAACGTTCGTACCCTGGTGATGCTGACCCGGTGCAATGAGCAGGGGCGGGTGAGTAGGCTGTAAGAACGGAACAGACATATGAATCCCCTTTAAACCAGAATAGACTTATATCGGTGACAATACATCTTAGTGCCATAAAAGCATGATTGTTAAATGCAATTATTTAAACTCAGGAAAATGCAAGTACAATATGCAGATGTGCAGTAAGCAAATCGGTTGTTAAAAGTGCAGAAATGTTCTTCTCCCCAGGTGAAATGTGAAGAGTACTGGCCTTCTGGGACAAAGCACTTTAACAATATAACAGTGAAGACAGTGTCAGAAATTGTCCTGGAGGAATGGACAATAAGAGATTTTACTGTGAAGAATGTGAGTCGAGCTCATGTTAAATCCATTCTCACAAAAGTAGAAGGAACATTAAAAAAAAATAATTGAACACACTTTTCAAAATATTTAATTCAAAACACATCACACATCTATATCTTGACCTTCGCGTCTGAGTCTTTTTAAGCGGTAAAATGTCTCCCACTGGCATTCAGGTGAAAACTGCAGAAAACCGGAACCTGCGGCAATTTCATTTCACGGCGTGGCCAGACCACGGGGTACCGGAGACCACAGAGCTGCTCATCAGCTTCCGGCACTTAGTCAGGGAACACATGGATGAGTTCTCCCGAAATTCCCCAACTGTGGTGCACTGCAGGTCAGCCCTGGCCCCAACCTGCCTATTGTCTTACATTTGGCCTTCTGGGTCTCAAACCTGAGCTGGTGTCCTACGCACACAGTTCACAACTTACCTGGTCCACTAAGCTGACTGCTTATTTAAGGCTACACATTTGACTCCGCATCTTAGGTTGTAGCTCTGACTTCTGCTTCTATCTTCAAGCCTGTCTTCACATTTATTTGATATGCTTCTACTTCAATTTATAAAACTGGAATTTATGGTTCAACTTACTTGCAATTATTTACCCATTTATAGAGTAGTGTAATTTTTACTGCATCAGTTAAGGCAAAGCACCTTGCTCAAGGGCACTGCAACAGGAGGTGGGATTCAAACCTGTAACCTATGAGACTGTTTAATATTTGCATTTATTTGCGTTGCACATGCACTCTAATTGCATTTGTCCAATTCTTTCTGCCATATCGCTCTCCTGGGTTTCAGTGCTGGAGTCGGGCGAACAGGAACCTTAATCGCCATCGACCGCCTCATCTTCCAAATTGAGCGCGAAGGCATGGTGGATGTGTTTGGAATCATCCATGACTTGCGAATGCATAGACCACTCATGGTCCAGACAGAGGTGGGTTCACCGCGGCTTCCTGCCATTGACCGCATCACCCTGTTTCAGGTCGTCAGACACAATGAGCAGAAGAATGATTTTTGTCCAAATGTCTGCACCTGACCTCCTCAATTTGTCATTGCAGGACCAGTATGTGTTCTTGAACCAGTGCGCCATGGACATCATCAAGGCCCGGAATGGCACCAACGTGGACTTGATATACCAGAACACGGCTGCACTCTCTATATATGAGAACTTTGAACCTTCACAGAAGTCCAAACATGGCTATCACCATGCTTAAGCGTGCATGCCATTCCTTTCAACGCCCTTTTCCTCTGGTGCTGCAGGTCACCAGCCCCAAGAAAGAGTTTCTATTCTTGTTTCCCAGAAAAAGGAAATAATGTTTTGAAAAAATGCTGACTGTATTTATCAGACGCACCAGAGATGGGATGCTGGGGTGTAACCTGTCATAATTGTCATAATACTTAAAGCATTAGTAGCAAATAGGGAACTTGAACGAACGAAACTTGTTTTGAACTATTTCATCCATCATAAAATCGCACGGTTACTTTTGAACGTGTAATAAGGTATTCAATACTTGAATATTACTGCACACTGCTTGCCAAAGGGCTTGTTTGCAAAATTGTATTTTTGCAAAAGATTTTAAACTCAGGATGCATATTTTTTTTGCTTTTAACTGCCTCTGTTTAAATGAGGACAAATGAAAATGCGGTTCTGTAATTTACACCAACTTTTAATGTGTGTATTTATATAGATGCAGGCTTGTAGTCATGTAAGGATGTATAAAGTTATTCAGAGTACATGGTTTTACTGTTTTTGAGCTTTAAGGTGGCAGAATCTGTACCTCTCCAGGCTGAAACATAGACTTGCAAATGGGTCTGAGCTGCAGGTTCAGAAGACTGAGTGATCCTGGAAGGATAAAGACCATTTCAGTTGACTGGCGCTGCGCATTTAGCACACTTGATTCTTCACGCGAACATACTGTAAGTCAAAATACGGTTTCATTCCCAATTACCTTTATTTGCAATATTCAGGCACATCTCTATGCTGACCCTTCACCCATGGCTGTGTACCTTTAATATACACACTGCATATGTGTGTTACAGTAAATAAATCCTAAGAATGGGCAATGCAGGCTGCTGTTTTGGCTGGTCTTAGAACTAACTGACTACACCATTTTGCATTTTCCTTCTAATAATTTTAAACAAGTCTTTGTAATAAATCATACCAGTTGTAAAGCACAGCTACCAAATCTAAAAGGACCATATCAATATGGAAATAGCCAGCTGAGATTAAACAAATTATTAAACAAATAATTCCGATTCAAGGCAGCCAAGTATCATCGGTGGTGGAGAAAGTGGCAGGAGGATTGCACAGCATCATTAATACTTATAAAGTTTGTACAAATGTACAAATCATGGCTCCTTCTGTTATGGTTTAAAGTGTGAGAAATATGAGCAGTGGTCGGTGGCTTTACAAGCTGTCATCGGACTACAAGAAGTTGAGCAGAACAGACATTTATATGTCTGTATCCTCTGGTTCTAGGGAATTCTTCAAAACTGATGTGTGGCATCAGTATGACAAAAATGCAGCGGCTTAAAGGTGGGAATGCTAAAATTTAAAATCAGAGTCGGCAACTAAACCTTCCTTTGGTAGCTGTGTATCGGTGGAAAACTAACAAGCGTGCTTGTATACAATGATTTATGCACTGGAACCTGAAGCAATAAAATCTGATTTTGAGGAAGCTGTGCAATGCTGTGGTTTACCGAACACAGCACGATTTTGCCAAACAATCCCAGGACTAGAAGATGTCACTGGGACATTGCATGCGTTTCTCGTATGGCAAGGGTTTTATGCATTTTATCTTGAAGCAATAAACTGAAAGGGAATTGACATGACCGGTCATGTAGCTAATGAGTCTCAAGTGTAACCGATATTTTACACCTTAAATGGTTATAAAATTCAGACAAAAAAAATAGCAATAGATTATTGCACTGATGTACTCAGATTATTGAACTTTTGCTATTTTTGCAATTTTATACAGTTTATTTTGGAAGCAACAGAAGTTTTGATATAATAATATATATTAATATATAATACCATCTGTCCCTACTGTTTCCTTAGAAGAGATTATTATTTTGTATTAATTATTTGTTATATAATGTCTCCTGAATGCTGTAAAGTCCTGAAACACACTAATAAAACCTGAATGCAGAAGTGAGCAGTCATAGGCAGGAAGCCCAAATTCTGAAGTAAATGTCATCTTTTTCTCTTCTTCTACCTCTTATGTGAGCTGCAGCTTTTCACACTTAAAAAAATGCAAAACTAAATAATTCATAATAACTATAATAATAAACTAAATTTAATCACAAAATATTCTGTGCACAGATGCATTACCTATGTATTTCTTACTGTCACTTTGTTTTTGGAAATCTTATTATTTTTCCTGGAGGGGAAAACTGGTTGTGCATTGCAACACTGGGCTTTATAATACAAACCTTTGAAATATTTAACATTCTTTTTTAAAAATGAAACTGTTAAAGGAAACCTGTTGCATATTCATTCATAAACAGCTTTTAACTGTATTTTCTTATGCTTTTTATGAATATGCACGGATGAGAAAGATCGATTTTTTCGGCTTGTCACTTCTAATATGCTGGAATAAATTAAAAGTTTCTTTTTAATAATAAACACCCACATGTGCTAAGTAAAATGTTAATATACTTGAGAGCTGAGTACAACTTCCCTGCCATCAACTATCGGACACGAGAGACTAAGCAAGTGTGAGAAATAAGGGTGAAAATGTTCTTCTGTAAACACTGAAATACTCAAAATTCTTAGACTGACTGAGAGTCTGTTTACTGCCCTTTCATTTGACCTTTTTTGGTTTATAGTGAGCACTGTTGAAAAATTGAGCGTCCAAATCGCAAGTGTAATGAAAAGCAACTCCTTGGTCAAATTGTTGAGCAGGTGGAAGTGTGGGCTGAGCTGTAGAGGGCAGCATAAGCCATTAGAACAGACTAAAATGACTGGATTGTACACCTACTTCCCAGGTAAATAAGAACACCACAGTTCACTGATGCTAAACTACTAAACTGCAAAGATGAACAGTTACATAAACCTCTCAAAATTACATATGCAAAACTATTATTACTACTATTAAAATATCAGTATTATTAATACTAAAGTGAAATTAATACTACATCCAACAATAACTAAAAAACAATAACTGAGTTATTATGATGAAATACAAAACTATAAAATATGAGATTGTAAATAAAATACCTGCACTGCCTTATAGTCAATGCAAAGTTGACAATTTTCTTATTACTTGTTGCTTAGGTTGCAATATAGATTTTATTGTTTACACAGTAGGGGAACTGAGAGTAAATAAATCGATCAGATTAGTCTTCATAGCTTCAGGTTAAAAGTTCATGTCCTTAACTGCTATGCCATCTGCTGCTCAAATAAGGTAAATCCTCTGGCTTCCCACATTTTTTTTTTTAAAGGTATACCTACTTTTATTTATCGGATGGAATGCCGTTTTGCCACCTGAACCGCTTGATGCCATCTACAAGGTTCCTGCTTTGATGTTGGCTCCTCCAGTTCAAGGAGGTCATTGATATTTTCAATGCCACCCCAACAAAACATGCTTTGTTAGCTTGTGAGATGCACCTCACTGGAGTCAAATAAAAACACTGCCATGGGGGAGGAGGTGTTGCCAAGATGGTGAAACCAGTACCTCTGGTGGAAATTACCATGCTATTATCAAATCCACTTAGCTCACACACCTTGTCCATTCTGACAGTCACCTAAACCTTTGAACCAAGTCAGCACTGTTAGAACCCCTTTTCAGGGTTAGGGGTCAAAGGGGCTGCATGTAAATGCACCAGGAACCATTTACCTTATTGAGGTCAATTGGCACAGGTGATGTCCATTAGGAGTCCATTAAAGGCCTAATCTGACAATAGGGAAGAGACAAACACAACTGGATCCTGGGCTGTCAAAGTGCAGTACCCTATGGCACAGTGGGCAGGCTGAGGTGTACCTAATAAAGTGGCTCATGATGGATAGACAGATCCTTGCCACATCGCAGAGACAGCAGACTCAGTGCAAATGAAGAAGCACGCTGAGGAAAGTGTATCAGAATAAACAAGAAATAAAACAGAAGAGAGAGCAGCTAGTTCTCTACTTCCGCGACCCATTTACACCGGAGAGCATTTTTAATGTCGCAACAAAGCGCCAGGACTTCGGTTAAGCGCGGACGACCTCAGCGTTGCTGCGAATGGGATTCGAACCCACTGCCTTCGTTCAACGCCGCACTCCCGTCATTCTCTGTCGTGCGGGGAAGGAGGCGCTCTTACGGACGCGCTTGCACTCCCTACTGGAGCGTAGCCCCCCACACACACACACACACCATAAATCACAGCAGGATCATAAATGACGGTGAATGTCTGCATCGCGCTGAGGAGGTCCGGGTTTAACTAGGCGACCAAAGGGACCTGAGGTGAGTCTGTCCTTCTTACCAGTGTAAAAACGCGGTCATTTTCTTACGCTCCACCCTCAGTCATAATTTGAACCCACTTATGCATGTTTACTTGTTCTCGCCGGCGTGCAGCCCGGTTCGCCTTACCGCCGCTCCGCGCCAGCAACGAGGCACGAAGCCCGCGCAAAACAAACCGGAGGACCGCGGCAACTAGGTGGTGGCCAGCGAGCGCCGTCTTATTAACGTCTTCGTTGACACGGTGCCGCCTGCAAGGGACACGCGAACGCACACCCTTGTGCTGAGGAATCGTTTTTTCTTTTGTACCGTTCGCGTTGCCCGCACCGCCGTCCCCCGTCACGTCTGTGTCTTTTCGTTTATCAGCGCGTCAGTAAGAGAAACGGAGGCGCGCGCAAGCACGCACGCGCGCGGCCGTTTGTTCCCTGTCCCTCAATCCGTCAGCGTCTCCAATATTTTGTTTTATCATTTTTTTATTTGCACTGTTTTCCGAAATTCGTCGCTCCGAATGTGCATTTTATTTTGTGCGTCTTCGTCGCAACGTGGATTTGGCGGTACGGGTTAATATCAGGCAGTTTTGTCACGATATTAGTGTCCGTGTTGCTGGGTTTGTTACCACTGCTGATGTACAGACAGGTAAGTAGCTCAGGTGCTGTTTCTATGTATAACTGTCGTGTCTCGGTTGCTGCTGCTTAGTTTGATTTGTCAAATGGTGGTTTGACCCGAGTCAGTAATTGTTTTTTTTTTTTTTGTTTTTTAAATGTAAAAACAAATCAATATGTAACTTCAGCAGTACATGAGGAAAACCTCTTCAGAAGACTTGAAGCCCAGCCCTTGTGCAAAGTTAGGTGTGCGAAGGGACAGGTGCCCTGCCAATGACTAGCATTTTGGCACTGAGTGGGTGCAGAACCCATCTCCTCCTGGTACTGCTGTACCCACACACTACGGGCTCACTAAATAAGATGCATGTGGGCTTTTGAGGGAACCTTCTGCCTATTATTGGACTGGTGTACAGCAACTATGAGTCATTCATGGTGGGACATGCCGACTAAAATAATAAACCTAATGGTGTAACATCTCTGCTGCGGAGTAGGATTATAAATACATCTAATGTTAAAATGCTCAAAATCACTGTATTTATTCTTTGCCTTTATGTTCTTTTTTCTAGTTCTTTAAAACCACTGTACTGTTGTTCTGCACCTTATTTTATTTCCCCATAATAGGCAGTCTAACAGTTGTTTTTGGTTCACTAAACTTTTTAGTAGTAAATCCTCCCTGATATCAGGCAAAAGTATCTTAAGTATCATGTTTTTTTTGTTTTTTTTTTGCCCCCCCCAATTGTCCTTTTTTGTTTTCTAAAAATACAACTGCCTTTCACTGTCAGTAGTTTCTCTGTCTGAAAATCTGGTTGTACTGCTATTGTGTGTAAAATTCAGTAGCTGAATCAAAAACCTTCTAAATCTGTCATAAAAAATGTCAGAACTAAACATTTTTGTTTAAGTTGCACGGAAGAAAGGAGGGAGATGTTAGAAATATGAAAGCATTGCTTTAAGGTAGTGCAGCTTTATGGGAAAGGCGTAAGCTATTTTGGGTTTGTTGCTTAAATAAATGGGAGGCTGCGGAGCAAATGGAGGTGAAAGTTACTCAGATGGCTTTCCTGATAAATGTATGCGTTTTAAAAAGGTGCTCAGTGGATCTCTGCTTCAGTTCATTACTCATCCATGGGAGAACTGAACAAGTTATGTGTGAAGTACCCCAGAGCAGTAACTCCCCTGGGATCTCCAAACAGGGTCAGAAGGAATGGTTACAGGAGTGTGCTGCAGTCATATCTTAGTTGTTCTCCTAATATGATTCCATGTCATTCATGCCTATAAATGTGCTGTGCATTATTGCTATATTTTTCCCAGATTATCAAGTAGAAAAAGCTTGTGAAGAAATGGTTGAATGTTATGCAGGTGATATTTGGGGATTTCATGTGTGCTGGGAACACATTATTATTTTTCCCATTAAAAACAATAGAATGGGGGCTCCTGCTATCTGACAATTGGGTGTCGCACATTTTCAGGAACTTGATTAGATTGCTGTATATGCTTTGCTGAGGGACATGAAGATGTGACACTTCAAGTAATGAAGTGTCTTATCGCCCCCCTATACTGACCTACTGACATTGGACAATATTGCATCTTACTTCTGTTGTTCTCATTTGTGTCTTGTGAGGCCTGGTGTTTGAATTTTGCATACTTAGCAGGTCAGAAGGTTGTAGGAGCAGTAACGCTGGTGAATTACCAGTACGTCAGGGAATATTTGTAAAAAAGCTGGACTATGAGTATTATTTGTGAAAAGGTTGAACTGAAGCAGTTGGTGGCATTTGGGAATCCATTGGCCACATTGCTCATGGTCAGCAGCATAAATGTGCCCATGTGACTAGATTCCAGGACTTTTGCAAGTCTCGGCTTCTTTCTGTCTTTCTACTTTTTCCATTTCTGTTTTCTTGACCTGTGCACTCTTGTCTGTTCTTGCAGTTTAACTCCTTGGGATTGGAAGGGCCAGGGGGGTATTTTCTCAACGTGTTGTTTGTGATTTATTTTTGACTAGTGCTCAGTTTCACACCACCGAGCCCCCCAGTGGTGTGTCTAACAGGCCTGGTTTGGCAGCTGACTCATGTGAAGTCCTACACACAGCTCTTCCTCCTCTGCAGCATTGCTTTGCCCCTTGATGCTCTCTCTTTTGTGCATGAACCTTTGACTTATCAGTTAGTGCTGGTTTAGGCCAAATGGATTTTTTAAAATTTATTTATTTTTATTTATTTATTTATTTTTAACTAAGTCTCTTACTTCCTCCTATTTTCTCAGGACCATTTTTGACCGGACTTTGTCTTTGTGATCTCCAGGACTTCCATGACATGTCTTAGAAAATGAGCCACTCTGTTAATTTCTTGCATTGTATGCCAGTCTGGTTTCCTGCCCATATACAGTGTGAGGTCCATTCTGATTTTATGACATGCTTTGTCTCTTTGGTGCAATTTTCTGCCTGTAGTATTTGTGACTGAGGGTTAAAGGTTGGGGTCAGGGCTGATGGGGAAATGTTCAGGCCGTGCAGGAACATCTGAGCATCCCTGCACTCTCGCTCCACAGAGAAACACACTGGCAAAATGTGAGGACCTCAGCACTCAAAGCCCAACTGAGCGTTGCAGGATTTACAAACGACTCATGTATTCTCTCCCTTGCCTACCTCTTGATCGTGTAGGTAAGGCACACTTACACTGCATGAACGATGGGGCTTTCTAGAATCTTCCACTGCCTGTTGGAATTTCACACTTTTTTTTTTTTTTTTTTGTATGGCACCTTTCATACAAATATTACAGCTCCAAATATGTACTTAAAATGTGAAATGGTGAAAAAGAAATACAATTAAATAACAGTATACAGTATAAAGTTTAAATGAACTCGCAAATAAATAATTAGCATAAAAAATAAGTGACAATATTAAAATAAATGTAATATAAAAATGTTATTTAAAACAAGAAGCTGCTTCTAAGTTTCTTAAAGGTATCCACAAGACATTTTGTGTCTCCCGGCAGACTATGGTATCAAATTATAACTTTCAACATGAACATCTGTTAGATGCCGCTTTACACTAGGAATAAAATGTAGTCTGAATATGATCATTAGCATCAGGTTTAAGATGCAAGTTCCATGTTCTCACCACACTCCCCTGGACTTCATGTGTTCAGTAGGTGTCCAGTGAACTGGTTCGACCCCTTCGTGTTTATTAGCAGGACCATGTATTTACATTCCCATGTCTCTGGGTGTGTGGTTACAGCATGACTCCATTTTTTTTTTTTTTTTTTTTTTTTTTTTTTTTTTTTTTTTACACTACACTGTGTACTTCTCGCTTTCATCGTGTTATTTTTACATCCCCTTTCCACTCCATCCCTGGCTACGTCCCTATAACTCTGCGCACACACCAGAAACTGAACAAAATGGTGAATACGGTATCATGACAAGGATAAAGCCACCCCTGCCCCAGCGGTGTCCCGTTACCGAACAGGACACCGGTAGCATTTTGTTGGTTTATCTTATTTTACTATTTCGAGAAGCACCTTTGAATTCTGCAGCTCAGCAGCTTCCGCAGAGTAACCTTGACAGTGAGGTTAGGGGTTTCTGATCACGATCGGACCAATGCGCAGTATCCAGAGTAATTTTGTACGTGCAGATGTGGCATCTACACTGCGTAGCCAATGTCAAACATTTTGTACATCCAAACTGATGGAAAGAGATTCACTTCCACCACCATGTCAGCTGGTATGATTCATTTCAAAGCTGTCAACCACTATATATAGACTCGACTTGGTTTTGATGGAGTTGTACAGAGCTTAGTTTTCAAAGCATGACAGTTTGTCCTTCTTACCCTGTGAGTTATTTTGCTAATGTATAAAAATTTCAGGGCCATCAGCTGAGTATTTGTTAGTCACACAACTTGCACTCTGCCCTGATGAATGTAAGAATGGCTTGCGAGAAACACATGAAGTGATGACAAAATGTCTTCCTTAAAGCGAGTGACAACTTATCTTCTCCCTTGTGCTGAATAGCAATGAAACGGAAAGTACATTACAAGCATATACTGAATTCTAGAACTGCTGGGAGAAACAGGAAGTTGAAAACTGTCAGCCTTGATCATCCATCTATAAGCTCATAGCAAATGCAAGGTCTTGATGGCTCAGAGCCTGTAGCATATGGTATGGAGAAGGGTACAACCTGGATGGGGTACTAGTCCATCACATGGCAGTAGTACACACTTCTTCAGTGTCACTATGCCAACTTGGAGGGAACAATTCACTTGAAAATATGTCTTTGGACTGTAGGAGGAAATCAGAGCTCCTGTAGGGAACCTGCATAAATATGGAAGAATCATGTGTTTGTCAAATTTTTTTTATTCTTTATTGCAATACCACTGAGGTGTCTGATTCTCAGCCACAGCTCTAGCATCCCAGAACTGCTCCCCTTCATAATTGCACACACCACCTGTGCTATCCGACACCTTTTCCACATATATGCTGTGTTCGATAACTACAAATCAACCCAACAACCTGCTGACAGTTAACTGCTACAATATAAGCAGCGAACACTTACTGCACTTCATGCCTTCAGTCTCTCATCAACACTGTTCCTTTTCTTCCATATCCACAAACTTCTCTGCTCCACTGCCTCCACCATCTTCCTCACTGCTTACCATGGGTTCTGTACCCGGATTCCGAGTTCTTGAAACAGTGTCATTATTGACCGCAACATCCCACTTCTACTGGCTGTACTCGCACGCTCCACCCCTAACCCGCCTCTTCTGCCATCAGCTCACTATATGTTAGTTTCTTCGTTTCAAACGCGTCATCGAATAAGTCCTCCCACAGCACTGTCAATTCAATAAAATACACTATATACCGGCTTACTGACCACAGTACTACATCCGGTCTCAAGTTTGTATTAGCCATTTCCTGAGGCACAACCAGTTTTCCTCCCAGGTTGACCTGTATTTCTCAGTCTCCAATTCCACCTAGCTGACCTGTCTTCTGCCTACCTGAACATTTTCCTTCTCTAACCCCCCCTAGGATCTGATTTTCCCTCTCACTCCCTGATGTTACCTGCACTTTCTACCTCTCAATTGCCATGGCTAGGCACTTCAGCACCTGATTGTGCCTCCGTGTATATCTATCCTGCAAAAAACTAACCTTACAGCCTGACATTACATGTGTTATTAATCCTATCTCCAAACACTGAGGACAGGCTGAGTCCTCACCTACCCACTGCTTGAGGTTCTGCAGCAATAGTAGCACATCATAAGTAGCTCCTAAGAAAAATCTTACACAATTTGCATCCATACTCCACAGATCCCTCCAACTAAGCCTCCTTTTCTCTACTCCCTCCCAGTTCATCAACTGTCCCTGCTTACCCTGCGAGACTGCCCTAATGCACCTCTCTGCTTCCTACTGATGACGCACCTGCTCTACAACCAACTTCCTCCTCTCTACAGGACCTGTCTTACTCAACATTGGGTCTCCTATATGCAGTCCTAGTTCCCCTATTCCTTCTTGGACCCTACCACCCACCTCTACATGCCTCAAAACTGCTTTTGCTTCCTGCACTGCCTGCCTTGCATCCTAATTCCTTTCTGTAGCTACCCTGGGTACCAGTCTCTTTATAACTGCATTCTTACTCCCTGACAGTTGCAATTCTTACCTTACTTTCCCACACTTAAACTCCTCTGTCAAGCTTGATGGTGGTAGCTGCAGAATTCCCTTCCCATACAGAGCCCCACTGCTTGGACACCGAGGAGCTTGTATCCACTTCCTAACGTAAGAACTAACCTCTTAGGTTTTGCTACCTTAGGAATAGACCAAACTGTTAGCGCCACAGCTTTAGCCTTCCCGGTAGCCCTGACCTCTCTATTCTCTCTAAGCCATCCACAATAATTCTCCTAAGCTTCTCAACCTGTTCCACATCACTTAACTCCCTAGTGTACCACCTCCCAAGACTTTTCACTGGCTTATCCAACATAGATGGAATCTCTTCATTATCTAATAAAAATCCAACCTTCTTTAACTTCCCCTTAACTAATAAAATGCGATGCGACTTTGACAGCTTAATCTTTAAACTAGCCCCCTTCAAATTTTTATCTAATTTCCCTAATAGTCTTTTCACGCACGCTATTGTCGTGGTCACCAGCATCATGTCATCCATATAAGCCCTAACTAGAAGAAACCAGAGCCCATCGTGCCGCCCCCTGCCCCTCACCACCCCTACAATGAATTAAATTATCTCAGTAGACACTGCCGCTGGGTCAGAAACATGATGCCTGATACTTTACATCACATAAACTTTCCATTTCACACAGGTCTGTCCTGCTCTTAAAATTGATTTCTATTTATACAGTATAAATAAGGACTTCATTAAAGTTCTTTTAAACTTGTGATTGTATGAGAGCATTGGCTGTTGAAGGTCCACGACCAACTTTGGCAGACGCCCTGGCTGTACTGGAAAACTGGGTTGCATCCAGGGAACTCGCTGTTGCTGACACGACACCTAAATAAGAGCGGATAAATGTGTTGCTTTTAGACATCAAGTCATTTCAATTTAAGAGAATCTTAATAAAAATATCATAAAGTTATAGCTTGCAGCAGAAGTTACTGTTGCTAATACTGGGGAGATAAAAAAAAATAATAATAATAATTTGATGATAGAAAAACTCATAAACAATGTTTATAAAGCTCTATGTTTCAATAGTGATTTGTGTCAAATATGCTGGCTTGTGCGACAAGAGGATACACAATCTTTCCTACTTTGGAGTATTTTAAACTTTTGTAGCAAGGGGTCTGGGAATCTGAATAATAGGTGGGGGCTCGAACTATGAAACCACTCCGGTACATGGAGTCGCTGGTCCTTCTCCATCTCTCGCTCAGGTCTCTTGACAGGTTTGGTCTGCCTACTTTGAACAGAGGGGTTTTTTTTGGAATGGTAGTATAGTTCAGTGTTGGGGCAATGGGGCATCTGTCAAGGGAATCCAGATGAGCTGAATCTAGATGAGCTGGAGTTTTCAGGGAAACCAGGTGCTATAGATGCTATGTGTGATATTGGTGAGGTGCATGGTGCAGTGTTATTTGCACTAATGTGTATTTCCATGTTACAGTTCCATGTTTAACATTTTGGCTCAATTATACCCTTTCCATGGTGAAAACATTCAGATGTACTATAGTTGATTACCTGTACCTTATAACCCATTATATACCTGTGATTATCTCCTTTCTGCAATCGAGAAAAAAATTTCTGATATTTGAAATGTGAAAGTTAAAACGGAAATCACTTGAATATAAAAAATGTTTAATTTTTTCTGAAAGTAGAAATAATTTACAGCTGCAATAAAATCTTCAATACTGTTGTTTCTCCAAGCTGACATATCCATAGCTTTTCATTACACTACAGACTGCCACCACCATGACAGTAAACAAACAGGATGCTGTTTTATTTTATCTGCTCATCCTATGTTAAAGTGGTGAAACAGCATCTGTCAGATGTTCCATTGTGATGACACATTGGGGCTTTTCTTGTATGATGTCTGACACTATAGAGAATCTCAGGGGTTTTAAAGCTGAAGAGCTGCTTGGGATTGCAGTCTACCTGCTTCATATGTTTAACAAAGCGGGGCAGATGTTTATCAGGAGAACTGGGATCTCCACTGCCCACTTCTTGGTGTTTATGGTTGTTCTTCTAATCCGAAAAGAGCATCTTTATGATGGAATGCACATGAGCGTGGCATTACCACTGAACCCTTCAGACCAGGCCTTCAGACTGTACCATTCATGGTTAGTTCTTCCATATTTATTCTCAGCTGAGGTAATGAATAATTGCCCTCCATGAATCCCCTTGTTCTCTGTGCATGTTCTATTATTTTCACTTCAGTCCAGCTGTGTGAGGCCAAGGAAACTCTTCTGGATTCTCTTTTCATTTAGGTTATATCTTTCCATTTTTCTACTGATAAACCACTGGACTTGCAGAGCATATCTTTCACTGCTGTATGTATTGATTCAAAGATTCAAAGAGATTTATTTGTCACATACATGGTAACCAGATATGCCATACAGTGAAATGCTGACTGAATCAACAGGACACTGTGTGTGGTTTTGAGGATAGCGGAAGGTTCAAGAACCTTATGGCCTGTGGATAGAAGCTCCTCTTAAGTCTCTCCGTTTTTGCCATAATGCTCCCGAATCGTTTCCCTGATTTCAGCAGGTTGAACAGATGATTGCTGGGGTGAGACAGGTCACCAATGATCCTAGTCGCTCTGGTCCTGCATCTACTGGTGTAGATGTCCTGTAGTGATGGCAGATCAGATCTGGTGCAGCGTTCCGCTGCCCGGATCACTCTATGCAGTGCCTTGATGTCACGAACACAGCTATTCCCAAACCAGGAGATGATGTTCTGAGTCAGAACAAATTGTATAGCACCAGAGTAGAACGTTTTAAGAATCGCTGGAGAGACCTGCAGCTTCTTCAGCTGTCTGAGGTGGTGGAGCCGTTGCTTTGCTCTACTGGCCTGAGCTCAGATATGTGCAGTCCATGTCAAGTCCTCAGTGAAATGAACGCCCAGGTATTTGAAGTTGCTCACCCTCTCCACTGCAGTCCCGTTGAGTCTAATGGGGATGTAGGACCACTGCTGTCGTCTACCAAAGTCCACCACCATCTCTTTAGTTTTACCTACATTCAGGTGGAGGCAATTATCTTGGCACCATGATGCCAAGTTCTCCACCTCCTCCAAGTATGCTGTCTCATTGTTGTTGGAGATGAGGCCCAGCACCACTGTGTCCTCAGCAAATTTGATGATGGAGTGGCCACACAGTTGTGAGTGTAGAGGGCATAGAGCAGATAGCTAAGTACACAACCTTGTGGAGCTCTTAGGGTTATGCATTTAGTTGTTTCTGCACAGCTTTATACCTAGTCTGTACTTCTGTATAGATTGTCGTAGTAAGTAGATCGGGGTACAAATACAGAACAAATGTGCCAGCCTTCTCATAGATTAGATAGATGTATTGAAGGAAAAAGTCTAAACTAATCTCCAGAATTCAGATGCATCCCATTTTTCTTAAAACATAGCATTAGAGACACAACAGTGTCTCTCCAAAAAGCATCTAAAGATATTTCATCTGCAGTCTCTATAGAAAACAGCTGAAAGTTCCTCATGAAATGTGCAGAAGTGACTCCTTGCTTAGTTGAACAGACTTTAAACAGAAAAGTACCATGCTGGACCATTAAAACAGCTGTTGCGGTTAACGGTTGACTCAGCTAATTTTCCTTTTTTGTGTCTTTAATACTAAACATAAAACAGATAAATTGGAAAAATATAGTAATATTTAACAGTGCATTGAAATAACTGTTTCAGCCATGTTGTAAATTTAGCTCTGATAGGTTGTCACAATGTCCCCTCTACAGCTAGGGAATCAATGAAGCATTTTTAGAAGGTTTTTCTTGAGTGCTCTTTTAAAAGCTTAGTGTGTCATTGAAGTCAGTCCATTTGTGTAAAAGCAGAACAATCAGTCAGAGGAAACTGGAGCACTTATGTGGACCATCTTCAGACTTTAATCCAGAAAAGTTTTTCATAGGTTCTTCATTTGCACCAAGTGCTATGAAATCCCTTAGCGTGGTTTCATGCCAAGCAATTAGTTATCTAAAAAAGTACAATGTGATGTATTTGTCTGCTTGCTGATTTAATAAGTGAGCCTTGCACGCTTTGTTTTTCTCTTTTAAAAGGGTTATGCTCAGTCATGGGTAAAGGAACACCCTGGGAAGCCTACATCTACATATTTTTGCAATTGGCTCCCAAAACATCTTCATAAAATGCTCAGAATAAACTCAATTTCTGAGGGCCTCGGCTGCCACCAGTATCTGGCTTTCATGGTCTTTACCACTGTGCAGTGCATGATGTCTGACTGACACCTGTAAAGACTGCTGAAATAAACATCTTCTCTGTTTCACTTCAGGTTCATCATGACCCGTTCTGAGGAGAGACCAACATAAAGGCTCCGCATGAGGCACAAATGACCGTATGATGTCAGAGGCAAGTATGCATGACTGATGGCTTATTTTAAAGGCCTGAGGCTGTTTCTAATAAAAAATAATTATCGCGATTGTGTGAAATGACAGCCTTCCTGGCTGAGACTGCCATAAACTTTATAATGATCACCCACACTGTGAGCAGCAAAGCTGCCCCACACCATCACACTGCCACCAGCATGCTGGATGCTGGGAGCCACTCAAGAATAACTCATACACACACCTCTGTGAGTCTTAAGAATACTCAGTGGTGTGACTAAAAATTGTTCACATTTTGATGTACTTCTCTGTAAGACTGACTTCTACTCTTCAGATGTTCAGTTTCTGTGTTTTTGGGCCTAGGCAAGTGTCGATCCACCCAGGTGTACCAAAACGTTTGACTGCCACTGTACACAAAACCATGCAGAACATTAAGTGAGAGCCATGTTGCCCCAGTTTCCCCCCCCCCCCCCCCCCCGTATTTGTCAGACGGTCTGTGTTTGTAAGCCTGACACTTCGTGATCATGTTCTGCTCATAAATTTGCACTGCAGATGTGATGGTCCTCCACTCTGTTGGTTTCTCGCACACATTTTTAAAAGTTGAGATTTTTGTGCATCATGTTCGCTATCAACTTCAAGTTGTGGCCAGAACCCAGTTGTTTTTGCCAAGACTCTGTAGTGGAGGTGAATCCATGTTGCTTCACAATCCTCTTAGCCAGTTTGCCCTGTACTGGACCCAGCATCGCACAAAATGCGAATATTTAGAAGATTAAATCAAACTGGTTTTATTGATGTAACATTTGCATCTTATTCAGTAGTACTAGCACTGGCATTCCCATTAGTCACTCTGAGATCTTAGACCAGAAGGTTTGACTGCCTTGACCTATGCATACAAATACTGTATGTGATATTACACATAAGAAGGTGGAAACACTGGACTTCTTTTATTAGCTGAATGTTAATATTGATATTCTTTTAACTTCTGTATTATATTATGTCCTACAAATGAAACACGGCATTGACAGGTAAACTGCAAGCTATATCCTAAGAATGTGTAACGGGCCAGGGTAGGGCTGCATGTTTGTCTCTTCTCTGTTGTCAAATTAGGCCTTTATGGACTCCAGTTGAAATCACCAACACCAGTTGACCTCAAATTGGTGTCCCTGCCTCCTATGCCTACACAACCCCACACGAGAAAGAGGATGGGGAGTTTGAGGAGTTTGATTTCAGCAGTTTTGACCTTGTGATGTGCAATTAACAGTGTGATTTTGTTGCCTTTGGTGTGCGCTTTTACGCTTTTGCATGGTTTGTACTGTATAAAAAGAGTGGTGTCCTGTTTCTATTTGTGTGCTTTAAGTAGTTCAGATCAGTTTAGTTATTTAGGCATGGAAGACTTTGTTTTAGCTTTACTGCTTTTTCTTTCCAGTTTTAAGATAGACAGTTGGTCTTTGGTTCACACACACTAGAATTTTTTTTTTTTTTGTATTCACTTGTGACACCTTTGAGCAAGTCACTGTTATACATAAATATTCACTATAAAATCACTAATCTTTCTCACAATAAAACCATAAATATCCTTTGGTTTTGCTCATGGTCCATTATGTGGACCATGAATCCTTTAAACCCTTTTTCCCCCATTTATGTGTGGCCCCTTTGACCCCTATTTTAACTAAAGGGGTTGTAAAAAATGCTGAAGAACCATTGGGTAGAAAATCAATGTTTTGCAAACATTATTAAAAAACTTTGTTGCCAGAGCAGAAACTAATCTAAAAAAAAAAATTGAATTTTATAGTAAAATTTAATACCAAGCCCCTGATTACTCCCAGCTGTGAAAAGTATACGATGGATAGAACTGACACAAGTTTCAAGGTTCAACATTCACTTCATTGTAACTCTGCATTTGCAGTTTCTCTAGGTCCTTGGGCCATAATACACTAAACAGAAGACATTGGAGCAACAAAAAAAAAACCCTTCTCCGGCTTGCCCCCACCTCTCTTATGTTCAAAGATTCCCCGACTTGAGGGACTCGGGCCTTGCTCAGCAGCAGGTGTGAGCCCTCCAGCCATTTCTAAACCAAGAAGGAAAATTCACCACACGTTCATCCAAGCATATAATCACATATTTCCAGCGCATTAAATGTTTGTTGGTTGGGACCAGGATTCCTTAAGGAGGAAGCTGATTTTGGGCAGAAGCTTGAAATCAAGCAAATTGTGTCAGTTGATGCTATTTTATATTGAAGGACTATAGGGAACTTGCCAAAAAAGAACCCAAGATGGACTTTCTGTTAAGCCTTCAGTTTCTTGAGTATGGATGACTTTATTCATTGTATATAGCAGTGAAATCACAGAACAAAATATTTTTTGGGAAGTGAAAACCCATTGGCATGGTAGCATCATCCTAAAGGTGCCATATTTCCCCCAATACATAAAAAAAAAATCATGATTCCTTAATTTCTGTTGCTATACACACCTGAAACCAACTATATGAAGGCCAAAGTGTCGGTTTTTAGTAGCTTTTAGTTTAATGCAGCAGGTGTGGCCCACGTACAAGTTTGGAAGGTGAGACAGCTGTGCTCAGGATTACATGGTATAAGCCTGTGCCCATCCCTGTCATTTGGTCCCTTGACTGAATAACTGCTCCAAATTCAGCTATGGCCTGCTGTGTTCTAGCATCAAATATGGATGACCTGCTGCATAATTTGCTTGTTTGCATCTGGTCCACCTTCAGCAGAGCCCTTGCAGGAGATAAACACTTCAGTACATGCAATATGTAGAATGTTCTTCTGCAGGCTAGCATGGTTTAAAATGTTTCCTGTGCTGTCCCCAGTTGTGGTAGGCTTTGGCCTTTGTGAACACCTTGGGGAAACATGGTAAACCTACTATGGCTTTGTGTTTTGTGAGGTTACTAGGAGGAAATTCTGTGGAAACACTGATTAGTTTCCATTTGGTGCCTTAACCGTCTTCCAGACACATCATGGCACACAGCTTCAGCACAATTGATCTGCCGTTCACACACTGCTCTCGATCATGACAAGGAGAGATTCATGTACTTTCGTGAAGTGTTTTGGATGCAGACTCCCATGTGGTTATTCATAAGATAGTGTCAGTAGTCTCCCGAAATGTTGCCAGATACATAGACAACCCCAGGGACCCATTTCACTGTGGTGACAGTTCCATCTAAAGGAAACACAACTTTTATTGATAACAGTGAAGTATAACTACATTGAAAACATTACAGTGAGGTTGGTTGCTGTCAGCCATACAAACTTTAGCTCAATACTCCAAAAAAGTGTTGCTGCCTTTAGCTAACAGCTAATGTATGACCTTTAAGACCCATTTGAAATTCTTGACCTGTTTGCCACACTGTCAATTGCCAAGTTTTTTTTTAATTTATCAAAATTGCTGGTTGATTTTTACATTTATTTATTTATTTATTGTGTAAAAAGATTTCTAGTTCATTGGTCAGTCCTGTATGTGTGAGCATACTTAGCCAAATACTGTAAATCTAACTCTGAACAGGAGGCTGAGCACCATTTTTTTTTTTTTTTAATTAATGGGCAAAAGCAAAAAGGATAAATAAGCTGTACAGGATCCATATAGCTTGTCTATTTTTTTTTTTTTTATAAATATTTGTAGCCACTGGTGCCTCAGGAAACCCTGTTTTTTCAGGAGGATTTCCTTTATATACTGTAAGCTACATTGTGTTTCGTATGTAGGCAACAAACAGCTTCTTAAATAATAAAACCAATATTTTTATGTTGTACCACAACTTTTATCGGTGTTTATACACCTTGTAGAAGAAAGACTGATAGCATTCAGATATTACCATAAGGTACAGTTAAAAGGTGATACAGTATAATACTTGTGCGTGTGTTTAAGATGGAAAGATAAAATAATAATGCTGTATATACACACCTTTAGCATTTAGGGTTCTTTTTACAGTTTTTTAGGGTTCTTTTTTTACTATTAGACAAAATCCATCTTAGGTGTTTCAGTTTTACATGAACAATGATTTTTTTTCCCCTCTGTGTAAATATTGCATTGTGGTTTCGTGATCTGTGCTTTCAGCCATATGTGTGGATGTGACCATTTTTAGCAAAGGAGAAACAACCATCTGTACCTTTTTAAAAAATAAAAATAAAAAATATCCTTGAGGCCAGCTTGAAAATAGGCTGAATCCCTTTCTGTGGAGCTACTCGAAAATCACACAAGTGTTAATGATGCCAATATGCTGTATGGCTGAGCAACCCATGTGTCAGCAAGGCAGCAGTGCCTCCCCTGACCTTTTGGAAAATGGCAGCTCTGCTCACAGGAGACAGGGCATTTCTGCAGGCACTGGAAGAAATGGGGCTTTGTTTGCCCAGCCAAGACAGCTGGATGCTGTGGCCCCCGCACTTTCCCAGGTGGGAGGCCCAGAAGCGTTAGTTTGTCTTCTCTACCAGAGGCTGGAATAAAGTCTGGTCCTGGATAAATGTGTCCTGTAGTTGTAATAACCAGGCTATTCTTGGTCTTGAGTAAAAATTATGGACCTGTAAAACCCAGTCACTTCTTTACAGCTACAGGGCAAATTTACATAAAAAAAGCCTGGTTTCGGGCAACGTGATCTCTGCCTACCTTTGCAATTGTACCTTGTAGTTTTACTTACCATTTTGGTTTTAGGTAAATGTCCCCCCCTATAATGAACAGCTTGTTGGTGGGTAACTATGACCTATACCTGTAACATACAGGCCGACGTAGGGCGCCTAATACATTTAGTGACTCCGGTTTTGCCACATGCTATACTACAGGTTGCGACACCTTTTGTTATATTTAGAATTTTCTCTCTCTTTTTAATTTACACGAGAACATCTTCAAGCAGCAGCATTCTGGAACAGCAATTTGAGCAGCTCGGCTATTGACATTCAAGCCGAGTTGAGGAAAAACAATGGAAGACTTTCATTTTCCTCAACGAACTTTGGTCAAGGCCAAAACTCTTCCACATGCCCCAACTTTCAGTTCTGTCAGTCAGTAGCTAACAGTGCAGAAGACTCCCATTTATTTCTCACCTTACCTCTCAGTCTTGTTTCTTTGTTCTGCTTTGTTATCAGATGAATAATTTCTACCGCTGCCTTCAAATGCTGATCCTCGGCACACGTCACACTGCATCAGTCATTCTGCTTGAGGCCTGATTTATGCGCTAATAAAATTGCTTTATTAGAAAAGACTTTAGAGGAAAGTAAAGGTTTGTGGCTGTGAGGTTTGCTGGCAGACGTGAGGCGTGCAGTGAATACACAGCATGGGCTGGACATGAGGAAGCAGAGGGAGAATGCGGAGGTCATGCATCTCGTGGGAGCGACTGACCGCAAATGCCATGCAGCCATACAGCTGCGCTGGCTGTAATCGGGGCAGCGGGATGGTCATCTCATCCGGTGAGGGAAATGGAAGCTTTTAGAACATGGTTATGCCAAATAAGGCACTTGACTAGCCTGTTGATCCGTGTCACTTGCTGAGTTCTTTCAAGTCCAGCTTCAGGAGTGCCAATTTTGGTTAAGCATCACTACATTAAAACTGCCCTCTTGAGGAAATTGAATCAGCAACCTCCAGTTCAAAAGTCAAATCTTCAACCACTGCATCACCTGCTGGCCTTAAGAGTTTTAACTGTAATTAAATTTGATGCTTTGAAAGCAAATTTATTAAAAATCCATCAAAGGTGCCCTTGCATTGTCTGCACAAGCCAGTTAACAGAGGCCAGGTCTCGTAGGTAAGGCAAATAATAAACTTGAGCGGCCATTAGAGATCCGACAGCAAGCCCCTCCTTTATTAACACTCCTGAATGCATCAGCACAATTGAAAACATTAAGTCAAAGCGAGCTTTAAATTAAGCATTCGCCGCAGAGGCCCACACACATTCTTAATACGCCAGAGCAGGGTACTGATTCATAGCGAAATTAAATGGATGGGAGTAGGAATCTGCACTGAACAAAAAAGCCAATGTAGCATTAAAGGAACTATTGTGTGGCCTCGAAGACAAGCGTCATATCGCCAACTCGTCGTGTCTTTCGGAAGAAGAAAAAAATTGGCTTGTGTTCTTTGCACTCAGTTGCTGTGGTAACCAATGTATGCAGTCTGCAGTGTAATATTTGCATATGGAACGCAGGGCTATTTAAGAGACATAATACTTTGAAAGGCTTTTTGAAATGACACAATAAACGCTGTTCTTCATACTTCCTGCAGGACGCCGTGGAAATGAGGCCGTTTCTAAGGAGCTTTGATCGGAAGCTTATTGATTTTTGAACATATAACTTGGCCTGGTGTTACCAATTCAGAGCCACATAGGAAGTAGCAGTGTGACAGCAGGAGGTGGGGTGATTTGAGTTACTTGGCAATTCAAGGACCCGGGTTTGAATCTCTGTGACTGCTGTATGATCCTTGAGTAAAGTACTTACCACAAAGTGCTCCATTAAAACATTGTAAGGAACACAAAACTAGTAACTTTTTAGAAAAGCAACTGGTAAACAAAGAAATGTAAATTTAAGCGTTACATCCCCCAGGGCATCTGGGGGTAAATGGGGTGTAATATCAAATGAAACGTGATGTGGTAGGACAGGACCAAAAAAATCACAGATACTAAACCAATGCCAAATGCAATTTTCTTTACTCTGCCATTGGTGCTTATGTTTGTGTAACTATTTGTGATATTACGATATGCACAACAGAAACCATAAGACATTCTCAAGGAGAAAAAAGGAGCTAAGACAGTGCTAAAGCAGGTAAATTAGCAAAATTGTCATATTGTAGCTATGGAATAAATTAAAACGGAGGGGTCTTTAGCTTCTAGTGACTTAACTCGATTAAACAACGTTTTCACGCTTAACTCGTAAACGAAAATTCCTGGGGACTGAACCCGCCTCTACCTTAGTGTGCATACATGGTGTAACCAAGTCCATGTGTTGGATGTGATGTCCTTATCTTTCTCTTTTTTGATTAAAAAAAAAAAAAATTTACACAACTGTCTACAGTACGCTCCGTTAAGTAGTGTTCGGCAGCACAGTGTGAATTATATGGAGGGAAAAAATGTATTTCTGCAACTTGGATGAACACCACGTTTTGTGCTAACTAATTTAAGGAAAGATTTGCACATATTCATCAACCAAAGTTCATTTCCGCCATGTTGGACAGCTTGAGAAAAATAATCACGACTTGGTTCTAAAATAAGCCCTGCCTACTTTCCTTGATAAAATCAAAATGTATGGAGACCTCCCAGGTGGCCTCACAGCTCAGATTGCAGCTCTCATTTCTGGATTGTAACCAGAAGCACCAGCTGTGAAGCATACTGACTTCACTCCACTAGGGGAGGCTGGGAAATCAGCAGGGGTCTGCCCCTTGGCTGCACATCGCACACGGCCTCCACAAATCTGTCAGGTGCCTGCTGGGTACTGGTCAGCGGCATTGTAGGTTACATCACTCCTTTTGGTGAGAAGTCCTCCTGCACACTTCCAGTTGACCTACAGTGTGAGAAGAACACTGAGTTGGCAGGGCCCTCACTAGGAGAACAACACATCAGATGCCTTTGGACCTTGGAGACATTGTGGATCACAGCTGATAGCCAAAAATACTGAATTCAGAATGACTATAATGGAAATGAAAAGGAACGCAAAACGATCAAAGCCCATTTATTGTTGGGGGGGGGGGGCAACACAATGGAAAAACAAGTCAACACTCTGGTGTAGACAAACTAGTTTGTGTTGTTATGGAGGTCACCATCTTAACGCATCACTATACCTGACATCCTTGAAAACTTAAGCTGTGTTAGTTAAGATAAAGTGTAAAAAAAAAAAAAAAAAGTGCTGGTATTCCCTTTATTGTTGTGTTGGTGTGTGTATCGGTTGGTATTAGTAAACTATTAAGTACTAAAATTTTAATTGCTCTAATGAATAAAAGATACTAGGATATACTGTTGATGTTCATTAAATTTTTCTTTCAAAAGGGGACACAAATATTGAATAAATGTTTGGAAAGCAGTGTGTGAACTGACTTGCGGTGTAACTTAGTGTAACTTAGTGCACCCTGGGCAATGAGATGTAACTATGAGAGTTGTTATGAATAGTAGACATGTAGTACAGCACTGTTTTGTTGGGAGAGCAGCTCGGCCACAGGTTCTGGTCAACAAGGGGCAGGGAGTAGCAGCAGAGGGTTATGGGTAGTGCTGCTATGGTGTACTGCTGAGTACCGGACCACTTCAAGTCTGGTCAAATGGAACACTGAACTCAGGCAAATCATTTTTATGGCCTCAATTATAATATTTGTTAATTACTTATTTTCTGTTAAACTTTCTCTCAGCTATTTCTGGGTAAGACCAATACACCACTAAGAGTAGATGTGTTAATAACTTACCTGGCAAAATAATGTTCCATCATCTTTATTTGTAACATCTGGTCATAAAATTGCATTTTTGGTTAACCTTTGTGGACTTTTGGATACAGTGGCATGACTGAATCTCATCTTTTGGTCTCTCTAGAAGCCCAACACAACTGCCAAGATGAAGGAGGAGGCGCACCTACGACGGAGGTTTTCCCTGTGCCCAAGTCCGACCAGCGGGCAGAAAATTGACCCACGGTCCCTCATGCGGAACCTGTCCTATGGGGGTGACAATGACGTCTACTCTCTGTGTGCAGGTGATGACCCTGAATACTAGCTCATTGCTAAGAACTGCACTGGGTACGTCTAGTCCCTGGGTACCTCTTTTAACCCATCAGCCTCAGGCAGCTGTCAGAACGTCCAAGATCCGTGCTGATGCCTAACATCTCCTGTGAATGCAGTGCCAAAGAGAATAAATTGTCTACATTCAGAATATAATTTTCTAATAAGTTTTATTTATTTATTATTTATTTTCTATTTATTTATATATCTGTACACATTTTAGATGCAATGCTGGTCTCTGAAACAATCATCTCACATTTCCACCTACGTGTGTCATGGCAGGCAGTGAAGGACACAGAAATGGAGCTTCGGCGCTGAAAGATGAAGGCAGTCTTACTCTTTCACCCAGCAGCAAGGTAAAAGGACACCCCCACGTCCAGCCCGAATCTCTGTTTACATCATCTGCTGTCTCTTAGAAATAACTCTGAGGCACATCAGACCTTAAGACCTCACTGTTTGTTCCCAGTAGTCAGATTATTCAGTCAGAAATCATCTCGTTGCCTGCTCCCACACGGCCGTGGCACCCTGGTGACAGACAGACCTCTCAGAGCTGTCGGAGTGAATTTGTTCTGAACAAACATCCAACTGCAAAGATATGAACCTAATATCACACGCCAGAGCTGCTTTAAACCCAGTTATCTAACACTGTGCTTCAAATAGCAGAAAGTGTTGTTTTCGGTCTGCCATGGTTATCTGTTTAATTGCCAAAATGGAGGTGGGAGCGGATGTGGAGAAATTATTATGCAAGAAGATGCGATAATGGCTTCATAAAAAAGAGCAACTGATGTATTTAGGGCTTTAGCACCAGTTTTGGTTTTAAAAAAGCACAGGCAGTTGTTTTTGCACACCAGTGATTTTTAAAAATCATTTGCCTTACAGAAATTCCATCAGACACTGCAGAAAATGTTTAAGTAATGTTTAAATACAATACACTTTTAACATTTGGCCTTTAAGAGAATTTGCATACTGTAATTGTACTTATCAGAGCCATTACTCTGGGGTTCGGATCTCTACTAGTGATGTTAGTATCCTTGATCCCGGGACTTAACCAGAACTTCTTGGGTAAAAATTACCCAGCTGTATAAAAGGATAAAAATAATGTGAAACATATTATTGTACAAACCAAGCAATGTCAGTCCCCTTGGACAAAAGTGTCAACAAAATAATCTTTTTACAAATGAATGAATCAGTGCAAATAATATTGTAAGTGGCTTTGAAGAAAAGAAGTATAAATAAAATAAAATGATAAATGCATGAAAATGTTTGATAATGTTGGTCAATAAATTAAATTGAACATTTTTCATTGTGGGAATGCAGCTGAAGAAGTCCTTGTACTAAAGGACTGGCGAGGACTCTTCATCTGCTAGTGGTGCAGTGCAGCTCTCACCTTGGTGGATCTCAAGTGCTATTCGGTTTAGCGACAGCATGGGGGCGATAGAGGGGCACCACACACACCTGTTCAGCATGAGCAGGCAGCCCATCCTTCACAGGGTTCCACAAGAGCCGAATAAAGTGAAGCTGCGGTCCTGAGGTGTACGTTTCTTTGCTGAGATTCAGGAGTAGAGTTGGTGTGAGACAAACATGCACACAAACACCTGCACATGTGTGCGCACACTTTGCTGCCCATTCCACCCACGTGTATATCATGTAGCCCACATCCCTCATCAGTTCTCCTCTTACTTATGTAACCATGGTGGAAATGGAGAAGATTGTTTTTCTAGACACAAGCGTACTAAAAATTTTCAGTTTATCTTTGTTGTACCCAACAAAGGGGGTGAATACAGTTATGGCTAATAGTTCAGTACTAATCGAAAAGTAAGAATATGTGCTGGTATGACTCATGTTTCATACAAGTGGGTTTAAGGTACAGTAGCACTTTATGGAAACAGATCCGGCTGAATTTTAACTCAAAATAAACATGAACTTTACTGTTTAAATAGGTTAGTCAATCTAAAAATGCATGAGGGAGGGAGGGAGGTTGGTAGGTTAGGCAAGTTGGTAGGAGGGCAGGTATGTAGTTTGTTACAGGGTAGGTAGGTGTGAGGGCAGGTACTGTAGGTAGTAGGGCAGGTAGATAGGAGGGTAGGTAGCTGTGAGGGGAGGTTGGTAGGAGAGTGCGTAGGTAGGATAGATGTGTAGGAAGATAGGGAGGGTGGATAGGTATGAGGGCAGGTCGATAGGAGGGTAGGTTGGTAGTAGGGCAGGTAGGTAGGAGGGCAGGTTGGTAGTAGGTAGGTAGTTATGAGGGCAGGTTGGTAGGAGGTGCGTGGGTAGGAGGGCAGGTGATGTAGGTAGGAGAATATGTTGGAGGGTAGTTGTGTATTGAGGGAGGGTATATAGGAAGGTAGGTTGGTAGATAAACTGTGTTGAAAGAAAAAAGAAGTGAAGCTCAGTACAAATGTGCAGTGTTGTCTGAAATTGTGCTACAGTACATTTAGAAGAGACTGCATTATGAGTATGAAGTTTTTTTCCTTTTAGAACATGTGTATCTCTAATGTAACCTCATAATTAAATCATACTGGTTTAATGTTTGCATTTACCAATTTATTTTGACATTCTAAGTCTAAAGGTTATTTTTTCCATCTCAGTGTCTCTAAATACCTTTCCCTCTTGGACAGTCTGAGCTGAAGACTTTTGAGAGCCATGAAAAGGAATGTTCCTCACCCACCGAAAAGCAGGTGTGGAAAGAGTCACTCAAAGTAGGTGCCAATTAATGTTTTATCCAGTTCACTATTTTAATTAAATTGTATTAAATTGCAATTTAGCAGTCAAAATTATGACGTGCGCAAGGAAATAATGGCGGCAGCGTGGAAGTTCTCCACGTGTGCGTGACAAGTACTCAGCGCTTTGCTGCAGCACCACCTGGTGGTGTCCAGATGATTCCAGGAGAGTAGGTGGTGTGGTCCTTCACACATTCAGTATTGCCTTAATTAGCTTAACTAATTTAATTCTGTTGTAGGTTCAGAAGAAGAATTATCAACAGGAGAAGAAGAAGGCGGCAAAGGAACTGCTGAGCGCTCTTAAGGATCCCAGCGTGGTCATCATGTCTAACTGGCTTAAGGTAGAGTGTGATTCTCAAAGGAGATTTGATCCCCTAATGCACGGTTCACAATTCATTTGTTTTTGTTTCTCTTGTTATTAATGGTGGGTTCTTTCTGCAGATCCGTGGTACCCTGAAAGGTTGGACCAAGCTGTGGTGTGTGCTGAAACCTGGCGTTCTCCTCATCTATAAGACCCCAAAGATGGACCAGTGGGTGGGGACCATTCTGCTTAATGCCTGCACTCTCATCGAGAGGCCCTCGAAAAAGGATGGCTTCTGCTTCAAGCTCTACCACCCGCTGGACCAGTCAATCTGGGCTACAAAAGTATGGGGCAGCTGTGTTCTTCTGAAATTGCTTGTGTCTCCTGATGTTCACATGATGAATGAGGCAGAACATGTCCAGTGTCCTTTCACCTGGCAGGATGTATGGTGTGGCATTTTAACAACTCAGACCTGATTCCTGGTTTTGTTAGTATTTATTTGTTGGCCTCCAGGGTCCTGAAGGCGAGAATGTAGGATCTATCACACAGCCCCTGCCCAGCAGCTACCTGATCTCCAGAGCTGCTTCGGAATCCGATGGTGAGTCCGTGTTCTGCGTCTGTGAAGCAATGTGTTGAATCCCTTCCGATGTTAAAGGTTCTCATTCAGACCCACTTCTCTCATGTAGTTTAATTCATCATCACAACATTTGTCGCAGTTGTCTTTGTGTTTCCCGTCCACCTCGGTTCATTAGGTAACTACTGAAAAAATGGTGGCACTGGACAAACTGATTGATTCATCACTCGTCTGCATCTACAGCTCTTTGTCTGTTGCGAAATGTAGTTTGGTTTACCCAGAGATTGCTCTGCTTTAGAGAAGTGTCAGCTAAGCAAATAAGTGTGTGTGTGTATGTTGCTATAGTGTCACCCATCTTTGGCCCCTTCCAGGACGTTGCTGGATGGATGCTCTGGAACTGGCTCTCAGCTGCTCCAGCCTCTGCAAGCTCACGCCCAGGACCAGCTTTGACGGGGACCTCGGCTCATCCTCTGAGTCATCTCAGCACCTTCACCTCCTGCAGTCCTCACCCAGCAGCGAGCTGGAGCTCTCTCAGTGGGTGTGAACTTCCCTTCTCCTCAACACGCAGCCTGACACCTGACAGTAGCAGAACCTTTGCTGAATTCCTGCTAAAAGCTGCCCATCCAAAGGCGTAGGCGTCATTCTTCTTACCACTTCTCTAGTTTATTTTCTTAGGATACATCAGTGGATACATGGCATTCACTCCAGGAAATACAAATGAGCTGCTTATTCTTATTTATGCATTTTTCTCATGCTTTTTCCAAAATGACTCTCAGTCAGCATTAGGTTTGTTATTTAGACAGCTAGGTATTTTTTTACTGCACCAATTCAGGAGTCAGTGTTCATGAGTACTGCAGAGGGAGCTAAGATTCAAAATCAGGTCCTTCCGTGGCTCTGCCCGATGCCACTGTCCACTTGCTCTCCAAAGATGCTTAGCCCATATCTATCTAACATTGAGGACTCAAGTCTAGAATATATGGTCTCTGTTTCTTGAGTATCTGTGTGTAAGACCTCCAGTCCCTCTCTCCCCAAGTCCACATGCAGTGTGTTCAGCCCCCCTGCTACCTCTGTGTTTGTCCCACTCAACTGGTCTGCGTTTTGGGGGTTATCTGGCACCCAGGCGAGGAAGACGATATGAGGACTGTGTAGTTCGGGATGTTTTGTGTCACAAGGCAGTTTAAAATGCTAGACGCACTATTGCTAAACTAAAGGTTTATGCTAATCCTCACAACAGTGCAAGCTATGACACAGCTGTGGTAATGAATTAAGTAACAGATTTCAAAGAACTTTGAATCACTTTACCTGAGATTCTATGGTGCTGATTCTGTATCAGTGCTACATTATATGGCCAAAAGTGTGTGGACACCTGATGATCACACCCAAATGTGCTTGTTGAACGTCCTGTTCCAAACCCATAGGAATTAATGTTGAGTTGTTTCCCCATTTGCTGTTATAACAACCTTTGTCTTCTGGGAAGGCTTTCCCCTGGATTTTGGAGTCTGACTGTGGGAATTTGTGCCCATATGGCTACAAGAGAATCAGTGAGGTTGGCCAAGAAGGCATGGCTCACAATCGGCATTCCAGTTCAAAGGTGTTCAGTGGGGTTGATGTCAGGGCGCTGTGCAGCCACCCGAGTTCTTCCACACCAACCTGGGCAAACCATGTGTTTATGGAGCTTGCTTTGTGCATGTGGGGGGCACAGTCATGCTGGAGCAGGAAAGCAGCTTCTTCCCCAAGCTGTGGCCACAAAGCTGGAAGCACACAGTTGTCCAGAATGTGTTTGTATGCTACATGGGTGCGGCTGAAACAGCTCAACTCAAAAATTACAAGGGGTGTCTACATACTTTTTGCCATGTAGTGTATTCAGTTTTTTAGTCATCCAAACTTGGACTGAAAAAGGTTTTTTTTTTTTTTTTTTTTTTTTTTTAATATATTTTTAAAGTTTGAACGAAACCATGGAAAACAGCATCCTGGAGAATGACGGCTACTCTGACAAATCAGAGAAGGAGACTCATGAAGATTCTGACAACGGGGCGAACGAAAACGATGGAAAGTTGACAGAAGAGAGCGATGTGGACCAACTCGATGATCTTTTCTCTGGACTTCAGTCCACTACCTATGTAGAACAAGGCCAGGAAGAGATGGCTGAGGTCAGTTCTAGTTTGGGGCAACTGTGGAGATGGTGGAGATCAATACCATTCTAGTTCTGAAGCTACAGTAATGAAGAATTAATAACATGAGCAACTGTCATTATCTGATGTTCAACAGATAACAATCAACGTTGATATTCAGTTGTTGGATTTTGACTGAAAACATGCTTTCTGTATGTCACCTCGAAGGCTGGAGAGTTGTCTCAGGTGGAGACGGTCTCAGAGGAAAACAAAGGCCTCATCTGGACCCTGCTGAAGCAGCTACGGCCAGGAATGGACCTCTCCAAGGTCGTCTTGCCTACATTCATCTTGGAGCCGCGATCTTTCTTGGACAAACTCTCTGACTACTATTACCATGCGGACTTCCTCTCGCGGTACACCCACTACATGCTGAACTTTTTAGTTTTTTATGGACTGTTTTACACCGATAACTGCGGTTTGACCTATTTGATGCGATTGACACAAATATGTGATCGGCTCTTCCATCTCCCCTCTCAGCGCTGTACTGGAAGAGAATCCTTACTGTCGGATGAAGCAGGTTCTGAGATGGTACCTGTCTGGCTTTTATAAAAAACCCAAGGTATCATAATCTCTAGAATCCAGAGAGAACTTCCATCTCTTGGTGTAGAAACATGATAATTGCTGCTATTCAGCTGCTTCCAGGATGAGAAGAGCAGATTTTTCTACCTGTTTCAGCACATGAATGATATGACAGCGATTTGTTTCACACATGGTGTCCATTGTCTCGTGTGAATGTCTTACAGGGGCTGAAGAAGCCATACAATCCAATCCTCGGAGAAATATTCCGATGCTGCTGGCTTCACCCCAAGACGGACAGCTGTACTTTTTACATAGCAGAACAGGCAAACAGTCTGATCTGTCCTCACACCGAAATATTCTGCACCTTTAAGAAATGGCTTCACATACTCGTATACATTACATTACCGCATATGAACGCATCTCCTTGTAATGTTGGCTGTTCTGTTTAAAATAAACCTTTTTTCAGCTATTTATGCAAACAAATTGATTCACGGGAGGCCCCCCCCCCCCATGCAGGTATCACACCACCCACCGGTCTCTGTATTCTACATCAGCAACAAGAAAGACGGCTTCTGCATAAATGGCAGCATTCTGGCAAAATCCAAGTTTTACGGTGTGTCCCCATATTGGATTATCAGCAATATTTTTCTGGGTTTTACATTCCCAGTGGGAAAGTGACCATATTTCCACATCCTTCTGCAGGTAACTCTTTGTCTGCAGTTCTGGATGGGAAGGCAAGACTGGTACTACTTACCAGAGATGAGGAGTATGTCATCACCATGCCATATGCACATTGTAAAGGTAGTGTTTTGGCCCAGTTTGGTCTTTTTTTATAGTTGTGAGATGATCATTTTAACTGTTGGAGAAAATATGAATATTTGTGACCAGAACTTGACTAGTTGTTGCTTGCTGAACCTCTTTGTATTCACAGGTATTTTATATGGCACAATGACCATGGAACTTGGTGGAAAAGTCACAATTGACTGCAAAGCAACAAACTATTTAGCAGAGATTGAATTCAAACTGAAGGTATGAATTAACTTTATAATGTTGTCTAGGATTTCTTTGGGGTGGAAGAGTATTTGCATTTTTTTTAATCCTTGAAAATTCTATGTCTGATGCCACTGAACCTTGGGCAGCCATTTCTTGGCAGCTCCAGCAACGTCAACCAGATTTTAGGGAAGATCTGCTTGGGTCAAGATGTTCTGACAACTATAGATGGACACTGGGTAAGTTGGGATGTTTTTCCACAAAATTTTGAAATTCATGGACTTTTTCTATATTTTGCATTTTTCAGTTATGTCAGCTTCCAGTGTTGAAGATCAGCCCAACAGATTATGAAGGAAACTCCTAGACGAAGAAGGTGTATTTTGTCTTCCAGGATGCAGAGGTGCTCCTCCATGAGAAAAAGACTGGCCACCAGGAGGTGCTCTGGAACCCAAGCGCTGAGGTGCGGCAGCAGAGGCTCAAGAGGCGGGTGGTGCCACTGGAGCAACAAGGAGACTTTGAGTCTGAGAGGTATGTCATTCCACAGTGCTGTCCCTTGTGAAAACTCGCATCCATTTCTGCCTCCTTTTTTAAATGCTTCCCACTTTTAAATACGGACATCTCTACATCGACTTATGGATTTAGCAGCCAAAAAATTTCTCTTACACCATAGTTGTGCACAGGATCATCATGTGGACTTCAGTTGCCTTAAGTTCAGACCTGATGTTGATATGGCTTAAATTTCAACACTTGACACAGGACACATCTCTGACCCAAACTTAGGTAACCTGATGGTAAGATTTATTCAAACGGCAGACTGTGTGTGTCCCATGCAGACTGTGGCAGCTTGTCACGAATGCCATTCTGAGCCAGGACCAGGAGCGAGCTACCCAGGAGAAGTTTATCTTAGAGGAGGCCCAGAGACGGGAGGCCAGGGAGCGGGGGCACAAGGCGTGGACACCTCGGCTCTTCGCACTGGACCTCGCCTCCAATGAGTGGCGCTATAGATATGCAGAGTGGGTGTACCTTCTCATGTACTTGGGGGTGAAGTTCACGTATTTTCAGTCACATAAATGTTGTGCTCCTGTGTCTATTCATGTATTATCATAAACAGTAACATGGCTGCTTCGGAACACCTTGTGGCATGCTGGGTAACACTCGAGGGTAGGATTTGGTGGTAGTTTTGTGGACCCTGTGATTAAGTCTGCCTGCATGTCCTGTCACCCAGCTGGTTTCTGCCACTGTCCCTCATGCCTGGTTGCCCCAGGGACACATAAAGCTTTGAGCATTTAGGGCATTGAAGGACAACAGCTTTAATGCCTTGAGCCATTGAAGGACAGATACTTTGAAAAGAAAAGAGGTCTTCTGTTATCTGGGCAATAAACTGAGCCAAAAGTAAAGAATAATAATATCATACTGTACATTATATGGCCAAAAGTATGTGGATATCTGAGCATTACATCCATATGTGCCTGTTGAACATCCCATTCCAAACCCATGAGCCTTAATATGTAGTTTTTCCCCCTTCGTTGCTATAGCAACCCCCACTCTTCTGGGAAGGCTTTCCACCAGGTTTTGGAGCGTGGCTGTGGGAATCTGTGCCCATGCAGCCACAAGAGTATTAGTGAGGTTGGGTACTTCTGTTGTCCAAGAAGGCCTGGCTCACAACCATTGGCATGTGGAGATATCCATTACTTTATTGGAGGTATTGTGAGATGGCAAAATGTGAAAACACTCCAGATGTCTCAGTTTCTTTTCAGAACTGCAATCCATCTTCTGGGGGAATAGTTGTCAGTAAGGGGTCCAGCATGGCCTGACAATTCAAGTAAGATTGATGCAAAGCCCCAAAATTAACCAGGCTGACCTCAGAACATAACAGAAATTCATAGGGTTGCAGCTAAATGATGGAAGTGGTTTTGTTTCCACTGTGAGTATAAAATGCATCAAGACCTCTTCATTCTTCTGTCTCTCCAGTGCCAAGCCCTGGGATCCTGACATCAGCCTGGTCCAATTTGAGAAGGATGGTGTGATCCAGACCTTGGAGAGGCAGCCACCTGGGCGAGGCAGGTTTTCCTATAAACAGAGCTGGGCCATGCAGCAAAAGGTTTGCGCATATATCCAACTAGACACCATGTAAACATCCATAAATTGTTTTGGTTTTGTAGGTTCTTCTTTTTCATACAGATTAGAGAAAACATAATACAGGGTTTAACAGTCCTCTTGGGATCCTAATCCATCATCAGATAGTCTGGTAATGAATCTGGTAACGGTTTGTGAGTATTCAGATGGTAGGAGTCCATCCATGTGGATGTGTCTACATTGCAGGCCCAGGTGCAAGGTAAGCATAGGAAATCCAGCAGCCTACCCTCCAGCTGCAGCCAGAACACAGAGAGCAGCAGCTCCACACCTGAGCCCAAACACGAGTCCTCGGACAATGAAGGTAGGGAGGCGGCTGCTGGTGAGAGCTTTGAAGGTTTATGGGGTTTGTCCCACCACCTGATTACTTTTGTGTTTTCAGACTTCCTCACCCAGTGTGGCAGATGTAACAAAGAGTCAAAGGACCTTGCTCAGATTGAGACCCATGTAGCATCAATAAAGAAATCACAGCAGGAGATACAGAGGTAGGTCGGGTTATCTGCCTCTGCTCCACCTGATACGTACAGTTGTGTTCTTGAATAACTTCACGCGGCGTGGTAAGATGGCACAGTACGTAGCACAGCAGCCTCATAGCTCCTGGGCTGTGGGTTTGAATGAGGGTTTAAATTTGGCACCATATTTATGTGGGTTTTTACAGATGATTCAGTTTACTTCTGCGGTCCAAAGATATGTGTTTCATGGTTAATTGGTCAGTCTGAACTGCTTTTTGCGAGTAAGTGAGTGAATGAGTGCGAGACAGTGAGTTCTGATGACTGGCATACCCTGCCTCACACCTTGTACTTCCAGGATAGGATCTGAACCACTGCGACTCTATAATGGATGATCAGATATTGATGATAGAGGGATGGATGGGAAGTATGACTCTCAATCCTGTTTCTTCCACGCTGTACTTGTCAATTACACCCAGGAACCTGTGCGCCCTGAGCCAGCAGATGCGTCGGGACAGAGACTCGGAGGAGAACCTGATGCTCGGAGGCCGATGCTGCCTGATCCTCTGTGTCCTGCTGCTGTTACAGCTCTTCATCAACTACATAAATACCTGAGCAGCGACACCTGTGCACAGCAAGGAAGGAGCGCAGCAGGACCGCCCTCCCAGCTCTCAGATGGAAATACGAAGTGACAAGGCGTCAAGCACTTAGGAGACAGACAGGAGGGAATAAGAAAGGAGAGAATAAACTGACACTGTGGGAAATTTCAAATTATTTTACATTCGCTTCCTCATCATGGGGGTGCTTAAATATTCCTTGCAATGCCGTGTTTGTAGGTTGTGTGTGCGTTTCAGTGCCACTTGACAGAAACGTGACATCCTGTTCATCTTCCTCAAAGAGAAAATGTGGACCTTAAGGCACAAGTTGGGGAGAAAAACATGAAGTGCAAGAGAAGAAAAAAGTGAAACAATCAAATTCTCAGCTGTCAACTTGCCGAAAGGGATGTATGAAGTCTGAATGGTTTTTAACTCCAAGAATGGAGGACACTTAAAATGTTTTAATTTGTTTTTTCAAGGGTTTTCAAGATAATTTAAGCTGCTTGTATGCTGGTTATTCTGGAAATGATATTTTTTACTGTGGTGTAGCAAGATGTTGAAGCCGGTATGAAGAGTGAGGCAGGCAACAAAGCTTTCCTGTGGAAATCTGGCTTTTGGTGTCGTGTCTGATTGTAAAAAAGGTCTTAGATCTACCTCTGCACTGTTGTTGTTGTCAAGTAAGTTCTGCTGGACTGGATTTGACCAACCTAGCTTGACTACCTGTGGTGATGGAGTAATTCTGGATGACTCAAAAAATGGATTCATGTGTAGCTAAGTGTCATATGAACATGTAGTCTAAACCTCATTATAGACTTACCCTTAAATTTATTGCTTTTATTTATTTTATTTTTTTGGACATTTCAACACTTGAAAGTTGTACACATTTCTGCTTCAGTAACTTAGTTCACTTCTTTTTGAATCAGCCTGTATGTACCTGGAAAGGTGTTCCTTTATCCCATTTCACCCGTGGCATAAATTGCTCTAAAATGCATAAAAGAAATACATGTTCACCTGTTGGACTCCTGTTTGAAAAAGTATATAGATGAAATAATCGAGTAAATATTTATGCATTATGTATGTTTATTTAAAAAGTTGGTTTAGTTTTTTTTTTTTTTTTTTTTTTTTTTTAATCTGTGTATTTGTAATTCCTACAGATTAGGGAAATAAGGAAGATTCTCAGCTCCACAGTTCTTCCACGTAGGGTGGGGACAGTTGGACTCATAATGCAGAGTAAAACAAGTCCAGCTCTCAGCTTCCTGCTCAGCCACACATTCAGGTGTAGTGGCCTGATGGGACAGGTGTGACAGGTGCAACGGCAGCCCACAGGTAGGTAAGCATTTAGGGATCAGAACCGGGGGCTTTTCTGAAAGGGTCGAGAGGAAGAGATTCATGTATTTGATGTCAGTGAGTCTTCAGTGGTGATGCCCAGTTACTATCTGAACAGTAGTCACTGAATAGTAGAACAGAGTACAACACAGTACTTTAAAATGTGGTTACCTCTGACACTTCAGGTGATCAGAGGAACCAAATCCTTCACTTCTATCATCATGTGCTTGCACCCCTTGATTACTGTCATCTCTTTCCAGTACTGTGGTAAATTAGTGTCTATACGACATGGGTGTCCTTCTGGCCACCTTTCCCTGACATCCCTGAAGGATCCTTGTCCAGCAGATAATTAGTAGGTTATTTTGGACTCAGACATACAGTTTAGACCACTACTCTGTACTACATGCAAACAGGAACCGAGAAAAGCTTCTAACTGGCCGGAAATAACCTGTACATTTTTGCAGTACTTTTAGACACAGAAATGTTTCCCAGTCATGTTTGCCCACTTCTGCATTCTTATTGGTGGAAGGCACATTGGATTTTTACCTTTTTATATTTGTCTAGGTACAACAACAAAATAAATGGTTGTCTCCCATTCGTTTGTTTTGTACTTTTTCCACTACATTTATTAACTGACATATTGAATAAAACTGCTTTTTTGTATGTTGTAAGTTAAAGTTTAAAGTGTGGAGTTTATGGTTAGGAATCAAAGGTACCCGCATATGACCACTAGAGGGAGCATTAGAGCTGTATTATTATTATTATTATTATTATTTCAAAAGGAAGAATCAGCAGTTTTTTTATGGCTACTGTAACTGGTCACTTGGGCTTCTCGTGTTCTTATTTTATTTTTGTTTTTATTAGAATATTTTCAAGAAGCAAATTATTTGCAAGGCGTTTAACGTAAAATGACTGAACGAATTTTTTGCCTAAATAAAATCTTGCATTAATTTAGAGACCGACTGGTGCTTGAATAAAGTGACTTGAGATGTTGTTTTTAAAATAGGAAACATGAGTGTATGTTTTACTTTCTTTTTAATATAAGCGAGTAATTTCACACCGCATTCCCCACCCCTTTGTCCACAGAACGCGAACCAACAGGATATAGAAAGCATCTACAGGTAGTTCCGAATTTTGGTGCGAACCTCTCTGTTTAGGGTGTTTCAGAATTTTTTTTTTTTCCCTTTTCGAACATTTATTTGCGGCGGAGCTCATGGCCTGCAACGCAGTAAAACGCAGCCAAAGGGAACACCAACGTCGATTCGATTCACTTCCACCATTTTTACAGCAGGGGTTTAGTGCAGGAAGTGGCTCCGTTGCCATGGAGAAGACAGTGTTGATATCACAGCTTTATATTCCTCTACACTTGGTTGTAATCTTAACGTATTTAATTTAAGCCTATTGCAATAGTAAGTAAAAAAGTTTGTGTATGTTTTATATATTACGTTCATATTGGCAGTTTTTACAGAACTTGCTCAAATTGTATTATTAAGGCTTTTTTCATCGTAACTTTGGGGGGGGGGGTGACGTTGTATTTGTGTTAAAAATGAGTTAAGAACAGCCTTCTGCTTCCAGCTGTAAGGGGATTTTACACAGAGGGTGGGGGGGGGCGTGCCAACATGGCGCAAATGGACCCGCAACTTTCACGCAAGTGTAGCATCGCGCTTACACGTCCCAGCCGTTCGGGAAGACCAGAAACTCCCCCGTGGTTTCCCGACAACTGAACGTCCTCGACTGGACCGACGAGCTGCGCCGCTGCCGCTTCAAAGTTGGACGCGTCCGTGCGGCCAAAGTCCAGCGTATCGCCGAGTGACGGCTGCCTGTGTTCGGGCACCTGAACGCGGCGGAGCGACAGGGGACGTTACGGCCGCGATGTGGGCGACAAAGTGACGGTGACCGCGATCGCGCCGCGGTTCTCGTCCTCCACGCCTTATTTCCCCCTCATTTGTTCCGGAAACGGTGAGTTTTTAAGTGTTTTTGAGTAACAGCGCGCACAAATGTGCTTCACTTTGTTATGTAACCCTGAAACTCACCCAAGTGTTTTTTTTTCTTTCTTTTTTACAGAAGGCACCTGGCTGGAGATGTCGGACTCGAACCCGGGTCCGAGTAGCAGTCCTTCTGCCTCGCAGGAGGCCGGTAACCCCCCTATGACGGAGACTTCAAACCCGGATCCGAGGAAGAGCCCTGCGGACCCGCAGGGACCACGCGACGTGAGGACGGTCCTCCGGATCACCTACCTGATCGCCGCGCTGGACATCACATGGCTCTTCGTGCAGTTCTCCATAACTCCGGTACAGTAAATTACAGTAAAATCATGGTGCCGTGTGTGTGTGTGTGTGGGGGGGGAGCTCTGTATTGTGTCATTTGGGACCCGTGTTTCGCTATGAAGTGCTCCATCCCCGCAGGTGCATCGCGCTTGGAATCCAAAATAGCAGAAAACAAAATAATTAATATTAAATATATTTTACGTGCTGTTATTTAATTGTGTTTTATGATTGTGAAAATACCGAATTGGCTCAAATGTAAGACGGTAGTTACATTTTTAAAAAAAATGGAGTCGGCTTATATTCGAGAACTGGACCTATTAAGGGCGTGTGCCGAATCGCGCCACTAGGTGGCGCCACTTATTCACTGGCGTCAATTATCCACGGAAATGATCGAGAAGAGCTAGCGAGAGTGAAAGGTGGCAAAAAACTCAAGATGGTCTGGAAAAAAGGAGCTCAAGGTTAGGCCGAATTAAGCAAGGAGGGAGAAGGAGTTTTGATGCCACTTTTAAGGTAATGGTGACCAATGAGGCAAAGGTGTCAAACAGCTCTCAAGCAGCAAAGAAATACTGTATAAAATTACAGAATGTTGTGTTCAAAGATGAAGATCCCAAAAAGAATGTCTTAAAAAAACAAATTTGGTTAAATATGAATAAATATGATTTTTCTTGATACACTGTAATCCTCCAAAAACCTTTTGCCAAAGAAGAGGGGGACGTCTTATGTTACGGATCATCTTATATTTGGGCCAATATGAAAGTCTGTTATCTTGAGCAGTGCAGCACTGTGTGTGTTTTGTATAGCGATAATAAAGTGTGTTGTCACCTCCCGCTGCTTCTGCCTCGGAGTCACTGTGTCACCACAATGTACAGCATCTCAAATACAGATTTACACGCACTCAGCGGCCACTTTATTGAGTACATATGGCCCGTTACACATATGGCTCCCCCACATGGTTGTGTCTCAGTATATGAAGCACACAGCCAAGGTCTAGAGATTTGGTTACTGTGTGAATGACCATCAGAGTGGTCAAAATATGCAGTCTAAGTGAATTTGAATATGGCTTGATCATTGGTGACAGTCACTCTGCTTCCAGCATTTCAGAAACTTCTAACCTTGAGGTATTTTTGCATGCTGCAGTTCCACACATGATAGTGGCCTTAATTTACTACAGTATCCTGTACTGTCCCTGGCCTTACTTTACTACAGTAGCCTGTCCTGCCTATCATCCCAATAGAGCATCTTTGGGATGAGCTGGAATGCAATGTTGACCAAATTGTCTCATCAAAAAAAAAACTGCAGAAGCGGCAAAGCGGAAAAAAGCCACCATGGGCAAAGAACCTTGTGGAAACAAGTCAAGCACTTAGTTGCTGAATTCATGCTGTTCTGGAGTAAAAGTTGATCTGATTGAATACTTGTACCTAAAAAACTGGCCACTTTGTGTATTACAGCAACTTTTTTGATAACGCATGTGGGAGATGCATGTGTAAACTGCAAGAAAAGAAGGAAGGATCCGGAACTGCTCCTGGTTGCACTCCAGATGGCATTGTGTGTGAGAACTCCCATAAAGTTGTGTGCAGCAAAACTAAAAGTTTGAGTAGGGGGTGGTCAAGCACCACCCTAATGGGAGAGGGGCCAGATTTAAGGATACAAACACCAGAGAAATGCGAGAATGAGGATTTTTACAGTATTAATAGCAAAAAAAAGGAAACATCCAGTGTCTAGCACAGGTGAGCCATAACATTACAGCATGAGTACTATAACAAAACAGCACTAAACAGGGTTTTGGCATCGGGGGGGAGCTATTATTGTACTGTACTGTATTTGTGGCTTTGGGAGGGGGATTAGCACCACTACATCCCCATTTACAACCTTGGACATTTTATGACTTTTGGAAAAATTGCTCTGTTGTGCTTTGCACTTTTTCAATCCATGGCATCATCATACAGCAAGGACACCCAGTTCAGTTTTATACATAATATTAAGACATTTGTCCTTTCTCATTATTATACATAATAATAAATATATTCCACATATATTTGTCTACTGTATATTAATGAATAATAAAACTTAAAAAATAAGCAAATTACAGTCATACTGTCAGTGAGTACAATGTGAACATTAACCATAATCAGTTGGGTCTATCATTTATTATTTATAGTGTATCATTTATAAAGGGTAGGCCAAGCTTCTTTAACAGATTTCACATTCATCAATATGAGGTGAAACCCACCTAGTTACATTCCGTGACAATGTCCTAAATTTGAATGTATTTTTTTGTTTTCCTCCTGCAGTATTTGGCAAAGAGACTGGGGTTTGACACCCTGTGGTTTGGGTATTTACAAACCATGGTTGGAGTAATTCAGCTGCTGGGAGGCCCTATATTTGGCAGGTAGGAGCACTTTGACTTTGCCTTCAAGTTGTTCTTGTTTTTTGTCTTGTTCAGAATTTACTTTTCTTAAATGATTGTGTCCACCTGGAAAATGGAGAACTGACTGTACACACAACTTGACAATTATTTACCCATTTATAGAGTAAATTGTTTTTCCCTCAGTTGTTCATTCGGCTTCTCAAGTGTTTTTTTCCAAATTCAACTGTGTTAAACTCTGGCCCCGCTTTGTTAATGCTAAGCAAACAGCCAGGGGCTGTGACCTGGTTGCCCCCAAGACCAACGATCTGTGCTCTTTGCAGGTTCGCCGATCTGTTTGGGGCTCGAACAGCTCTGGCTCTGTCCTCCTTAGCCTCGACGGTCTACTTTGTGTTGCTGGCCATGGCTAACAGTGTGCCCATGCTCTTCATTCACAAGCTACCAGCTGTCTTCATGCACGCTTTGCCAGGTAACTGGCAGGTAACTCCACACCTATTGGAGTTCATCCTTACGGTAGAGCCGAGCGACGTGCTGGCCAGCAAACACAAGTGGCCATTTGCCAAAAATATGTAGCCAATGGAATTTAAGTGAACCAAACAATCAATTTGTATTTTCAAAGGTTTCTGAATTACTGTTAGATTGTTTAGATCTTATTTTTCACAGCTTTTATTGATCTAGGTATCATCTAGGCCACAAAACTACACAATGATACATAGAAATGTACATCTGCACTGCAGAAGAGATCTAAAGGGCAACTTAAAATCTAAGCAAAATTGCAAAGTTAGAAACAGTAAATTTATAATGTAAATAAAAATAGAGTTGACACTGAATGTGGAGTTCTGAAGTAAATGTATTTAGCAGTTTTTTTGTTTTTTTTTTTGTAAATTATAGTGTAACCACTTTTGTAGTTTGCTGTCCACAGAAATAACAAGGACAAATTTGGATGCCCACTTCCAACGTAGCTGAAGCAGTCACCATAATTTTACCCCTAAGTAGTGTTTTTTTACCTCCATGTGTTGTAATGGCTCTGTTTACAGCAGCTCTGGCACCAGTGGGTGGGAACACTGGACTCTGAGCTGTTGAGTCATTGGAGCAGATCTGCTTCACGCCACAGGGCAATGTACTCCACGTGAAATTTGCTCCAATAAGGATCCACAAGTTTCTGAGGGCATCTGAAGAATGTACACCCCCTTCCTTCATACAGGCAAGGTAGTTGCTTGCGCAGATGAATCCAGATTCCTTTTCTATCATAATGATGGAAGGATCAGAATTTGCCACAAGCAGTATCAGTCCATGGAGCCATAAGTGCATCAATACAGGCTGGTGATGGCAGTGCGATGGTATGGGGAATGTTTTCCTCGCTCACATTAGGGATCCTGTTACCCAGTGTAGAACATCTGAATGGTGCAGTGTATCTGAACATCACTGCTGACCAAGTTCACTCTTTCTAGACTGCAGTTTATCCACACTCAGATGGACAGTTCCAGAATGATGCTGTATCATTGTTACCAAATGATGTGAGGAACATGAGAGTGAGTTTTCATTACTTCAGTAACTTGCACAGTCCCTGGATCTCAACTCTATCCAGCAGCTCTGGGATGAGATGGAAAGGGCTGTTTGCAGCAACACTGTGCAGTTGTCCAATTCAATTCAATTCAATTTTATTTTTATATAGTGCTCTTCTCACTGCAGTGACACAAAGTGCTGAACAGATGTCAAGGGTAGTATTCATGTAGAGTTGGTATCTGGCCACTTTGCAGTAGATACACAACACAGTGATTTCCACATGGTACATCAGTGCAAAACACATCCAGCATGTTGTAGAATCCATGCCCAGACATTCATGCTGTTCTGAAGGCCAACAGAGGTACAACGCATTATTAGAGAAGTGTACCTAATAAACATGGCGACTCATTGGAAAGAGAGTAAGCAAGGTGTCTACGGCTATCATGAGAACTGCAGAAACAGTATTAGTCCATTCTGGCAACGGTTCATGGGGCCACAGCAGGATAAGCTGGTGCCACACATCTCATGGGCTGCTTGTGAGGTGTGGGGGTTGAGTCCACTGCAGGGTGTGTGGAGTTTGCCTGTTTCTACTGAGTGTTTTCTCTCCTCAGGCCTTAAAACCCTCAGTAGTCTGACTGACCAGCCGTGTTCTCCTACCCACAGGCACTCAGATGGTGGTGGCCGACCTGACGGAGCCAGATAAGCGGGCAGATGCCCTGGCCAAGCTGGGCCTCTGCTTCGGCTTCGGGATGATCACAGGCTCATCCCTGGGGGGTACGCTCAGCACACGCTATGGGTACGATCTCTCTCGCTTTCGCACCGGCTGTTGCCCGCACACTTCTTCCCTCTGAGATTCGACCACCTGTCAACTGGAGGAAAAAGTTCCAGTCCCATGTCATCCACTGCCGCATCTCTTCAGTCCTCCCTTCATTTATTTTTATACATTCACAGACTGAAGTGATCAGGTAGTGGTTGCCTTTAGCTGTTCATTGACAAAGCGTGAGACGGCATCCACTCCTTAGATGAAATCTGTGATTTAGATATTATTTACGGAGGAGCTCGTGCACATTTACATACAGTTTGGCATTTTCGTTCTGTGTACTGCACATGTGTTGTAATGTAGCTGAACAACAGGAGGTCCAACAGTCCACAAGAGTCCACCTGTAGGTAAATTCAAATACTGCTGTAGAGGTAACTAACCCACGTATTTGTGTATTAAACTGAAAGAAATGCCCTTTAATGTAGGGAATAATCGGGTTTGGTTTTTGCTTCACAAGCTTAATTCGCATTCAGACTGCAAAGATCTGGGCTGCAAAAAGATAAAACTCTTTGGCTGCAGTCCTCCGTTGGAGGGCAGCATTTCCCCAAATGAAAGCTATTTGGATTGTGGGGATTTTGCTGGAGGAAAATCCCACTTAACCTCCATTCTTCCTCCATTTACACCAGTGTTCTGCAGATGTGAAATCAGGTTTCTTCTGACTTCCCCGCTAATGCCTACCATCTCAATGTCAGGCTGCAAAATGCTCTGGTTTCAGTTTGCTTCAGTTATGACAGTAAATTTATAAAACAAAAATCACAAATATGCATTAAGGATAATGCGGGGCTTTACATGTAAAATAGAACCAGATTTGCATGTGCTTAAATCCTGTCGAATGTGTTCAAACTTCAGCTTTCAGGAAGCACCCAACAGCTGTTGTCGGATGCTAAAATGCAAATGAACAGCTTTTAAATGAGCTGTTCTGTCATGTATTTTTGTAGGTTTGTGTTTAGCTCTGCAGGTTCTTCCAGAGTTTTCGGTGCAGGTGGGTGAGATGTTCAGAGTGATCGTGACTTGGTATTGTCTTGTTTCAGTGTCACGAAATCCACCAGTTGTTTGTGAAGCTATTTTTTGTGTGTGTGTGTGTGTGTGTGTGTGTGTGTGCACACGCTGTCGCTCAGAGGTTTAGTAGCAGTACAACAGGATGTGCTGTTTTTTCAGAACACCTGTGAAACAAGATGTTTATGTGGCGTCTGACGCCTTGGCACGTGACTGCGACTTACTCGTCCTCTGCCGCAGTCGAACCCTTTTAACCCCTGCTGCATCCCAGCGGCAGCGCTACAGTCCTCCTCCCGGTACTTGTTTGGTGGACCTCCCCTCCCAAAGCTGAAAGCCCTGCAGTTCTCAGCCTTGTTTTCCGGTGTGTTGGAATTAACTCCTCTCTCCTTCAGCATTGCTGAGTCCCAGCATTCAAGAAAGTGTCCAAACTCATCTTCCTGAACCATTTCCCTGCCGAAATTCTGACATCTTTCTAAGTCATTCACCGCCTGCTGCTAATCTTTAAGTTTTTCAAGCAGGTTTTGCATTTACCTTAGCGGGTTGGTACGTGTTTTGCTCTTCAGAGACCCGGTTGTTTCCTTGTGATAATCTCATAATCTCTCGCAATCTCTTCTGCCCCCCGTTGACCAGATTTTGTGGCTGAGCTGCTCTCCCCGCAAAACACTGCTGTACCACACAGCCATTAGTCACAATAATCCTCGCAGCTAAATCTCATTATCCAGGGTGCACTAAGTTAGGCCGCTTAGTCGGCTCATGTGCTACTTTCCTACCTTTTCCTACCGTCCGTGAACATCATCAGAAATTAAAAATTTAATACTAAATAATACCTGGCTGATCCTGACAGATATGCACACCATCATGCTTATAAGGAAAGAAGCAGCCCTTATTTTTTCCTTGCTTGAAGCACTGAACATTTTCCCATTTTTATTTCACTCCTATAGGAAGCTACTGGAACAAGTGTGGTAAATGGCTGTGCTTTAGTTACTAAACCCATAACTAAACTCGCTGTCTTTAGGGTGTCTCTTTGTTGCAAAGCACCTGTCAAATGCATACACGTAAATGTATTTAGTGAATTAGCTGGTTAATATGTTTTGAACACTACTAAATCAGTGCCATCCCGGTTAGGCCACAGTGCTTTACTTGTACTGCTGTGCCTCTGCCACACACCCAGGAGAGATGGCTGCACTCCAGGACGCCTGCACCTTCCCCGGGTGCGGCTGTCTAACAGGGCAGTGACTGGTTTGATCCTGTATTGGCGCGCTGCCTCACAAAGCCTTCTGGATGAGGGCCCCAGGTCTCAGGACGAGTGGCGGCAATGAACGGGAGGGCCGAGCGGTTTCTTTGTCATTTTCCATGAGTCTCTGCAAACAAAAGCCTTTGTTCTCTGGTGTATGCCAGGTTAGACTGAAGACCGCAGCGGTGTGACCAAATAAGGGCCAGGGTGCTGGTCACTGTTGTGAGAATGCCGTTGTGCGTGCATCCGTGTCTGTGTGTGTGTGTGTGTGTGTGTGTGTGTGTGTGTGTGTGTGTGTGTGTGTGTGTGTGTGTCCGATAATCACACCGGATTCTCCTGTCTCCAGCGAGGCTCTGAGTCACCCTCCACTGAAAAAGGCTTCCTGTTTAAAAGCGCTTATTATCCACACCTACATGCTATTTGCGCGCGCGCGTGTGTGTGTGTGTGTGTGTGTGTGTGTGTGTGTGTGTGTGTGTGTGTGAGAGAGAGAGTCCAGGATGTACGTATTCATGAGCCTGATGGCAAATTTAGTTGAAAGCATCTTTCAACTAGTTAGCAGGTCCTTATATTCATCTTGTGTGTAATTTTGAATGTAAAAGACAGCTGCAGTGACGCTCAGTTTCATACTGTATGCTTATTTAAAAATAAGGAACGTTTTCATTGTGTGACTTTAACATTTTAAGACCCTTTTCTGCTTTCAGTCAAAGTTGTTCAAAAAGAGGAAAACTGTTTCCTTAAAAGCTGTTTCCTTGTTTGTCGGTGTTCCAAAGGCTCCTCTGTGGGAAAGTTTTGCACCTCCAGACAAGTTGCAACATGTTTGAACAGCATTAAGCTCCTGTAGGTGTTGCACTGACATCAGCGTTGGTGACTCTGATGGTACCTTTAACTTCAAGCTGCTGCTCGATGAATGAAGAAATGCATTATTAAGGAACGCGTCTGCTGGTTTGTTTATCTACTTAAGTGTTTCGCTCTTACAAACTTTTCCAAAATTGTGAAGTTTCTCAGTTTCAGCTCCAGCATGGTTAAATAAGCTCCCTCTCCCCCTCGGAATGCCTGAATCCCTTTCAGTGCTTAAGAAGGGTTTCAAAATCCAAAAATCACTTGAGGAACAATCATCCGCTATGATCTCTTCTCATTTATATCTCGCATGACCCTCCTTCTATTTCCCCTTTCAGTGTTATCCAGAGATCTTCCCCTGTAGAGCAGCAAAATATGGCAGTGTCAAAGAAGGTCTGATCCCAAAATCTTGTATCCAAAGCATTCTCTGTTGTAAAAAGCATTCCTTTTTAGCCTCAATTGTACATTCTTTTTGTATGAAGCTGTCCTTTACACTGTAGTAGTAATAGTAGTAAATAATGATAAATACAAGATGATTAAAAAAACTCATACATTTTTTGCTCAGTAACTAAGTTTCATATTAATATGTTGTCTAGCTTCAAATTCCCAAAATCTGGAAAAAAATTTTAGGGTAACTACAATTTGGTGCATACTGCATGTTTAGATAAGCAGTTGCTGAGTAATGCATATATACATGTATTCATTTCTTTTGGAGTCATGCTTTATACATTCATGCATATATATTTCTGTAAATCTGGCTAGATATTTTGTGTGTGTGCGTGTGTGCTTGTGTCATTTTAATGAAAAACAGCCATTTAAAGGTTTGTCCAAGCAGTCCTTTATATTCACAAGTGAATGCTAATATACAGCTGAAAATACGTACTGCCTGTTGGAATACAACATGCAAGATGACTATACAAGTTTATAAGTGTGTTACCCTTTGTTTTTCTCAAATGCCTTGTTACCTCAGTTACTTACACAGTTGCCTGAGGGTCTGAGCAGTGTGTACTTTGTGGCTTTTTCTATCGTGTTGGCCTGTCTGCCCTGCTAGCAACTGTCAATGGCAGGCGCACGCAATGCTTTATTTCCTGTCCCAACAGCTCTCCTTGGCCAACGTAGGTGTGTTAGGAAACAGCATGATTGATGCGGACATGCCTGCTCTTATTGCTGACATGTGACAGACTTCTGTTGCGCTCGGTATCCTGTGAATGACCCATGGGTCTTAAAAACAGCCATTAGCAGCAACATCAGCTTAGTATCTTGTCGCTCTGACAATGTGCTGCTCCATCTGTCCATCTCCACGGTCCAGAGTGTATCCTGGAGTCACCGGATGCTGGGCTAGGAAACAACTCCAGGATGCGAAGCCAGTCTGTTGCAGGCTGCCCACACACACAAACACACACACAATGGGCAACTTATAGTGACCTTTGGACTGTGGGAGGAAAACAGAGCACCCAGAACATACAAACTCCACATAGACTGAGCTGGATTCCAACCTGCAGTCAAACATCCCAGGTGCTGTGAGGTGGCTGCACTACTTGCGGTGCCATCATGCTGCCCCTTTAATATGCTGTTGTTGTACATTATTATTATTATTATTATTATTATTATTATTATTATTATTATTATTATTATTATTATTATTATTATTATTATTATTATTATTATTAGTGGTAGTAGTGGTAGTAGTAGAAGTAATAGATCACTGATAATCCTTTTTCCAGTATAGTATTACCACCCCCAGTGGATGTGGCAAAAACAGTGTCATAAGTTTGTGCTATTCAGATGAAAAGTGAAGAAAATCACTTCAAACTAATATTTGTTTACATTAAACTTCACTCAAGAATCCGTCCATCGGTGACTACTTGCCCAATGCAGGGTCGTGGTGGTCCACAGTCTATTCTGGAAGCCCAGGGAGTGAAGCAGGATATGCACTGGGCAGGATGCGATTTCATCACAGGGCAGTGACATGCGCGCGCGCAAACACAGACACACACACACACACACACACACACACACACACACACACACACACACACACACACACACACACACACACACACACACACACACACACACACACACACACACACAAAGGGTAATTTGGAGTGACTAATTTACTTCAAACATATGTCTTTTTGAGTGTGGGAGGAAACTGGAGCACCTGAAGGAAATCCACACAAACACATGCAAAGTCCACAAAAGCAGAGTCAGATTTGAACCCAGTGGCCCTGTGGTGCTTTGCATAGTGTGGGTGACACATTTGGCATCAGCATCCACAGACCCCCTGCCAAACAGGCCACAGCATGTGGCAGCAGAAACTTTAGAATCTGTTCCTATTCACAGGACATAATTTGTCCCGAAACACCCACAGAAATTCAGTCACCTGTACCACCACAGCACAGATCAAGGAGACCATCATGGTTGTTTGTTCCTCTACAAAAGGAGATGAGGGGTTTGTTGAAGTGAGATGACACTTGTTGTCTGACATAGTGGAAATTTTCACAGCCCATCGCTGATGTAGGTCCCTGTGGATTAGTGGGCCTCTTTGTAGGTAAGGGGTCCCCCTGTTGCTGTTTGAGACACAATCTTGATCCTCTGTCTTTGTGTCTTCCAGGGAGACCTTTGCTGCTTACATTTCTGCTGCTGGAAGCCTTTTCAGTCTGGTGCTCGTGTTGAAGTTCATCCCCAAACACACTAAAAAACAGACCACACAACATGAAGCAGACAGTAAGCAGTTTTTTTTTTCACTATACGTATGTTTGAATACCTTCATCTTCAAACATTTTCCACAGTTCCTTTATGGACTTCTTCCACCGAAGACCCAAAACAATGCCACTCAGTGTACTATGGGATTGCTTATAGCATTGTTAATGATTGGACCCCATTTGCTATCACTGCATGTATTTAATTGTCACCAAACTGTTTTACCATTAAAGTGGTTGTATTTAGTGCTGCCAGATAGGGACTTGCTGCAGAGTGGCATGTGCTGGTGATAGTCCAGTAAAATGGGAACAAAACAAAATATGGATCATCAACCTTTATTACTGTTACATTACTAATGTGTGTAGTCCCGTGTGTGTGTGTGTGTGTGTGTGTGTGTTTGTGTGTGTGTGCATACGTGCACTGGTGTGTGATGTGTAATTTCTTACTAAATTTTATATTTTCATTTGCTTACATATTACAGCTGCTGGGTCAAACGTGACACTAACAGCAAAACAGTAATAAGAAATTATATTGTCTTCAGACTCTATCAGTTTAGTATATTTGGATGCAGTCATAACAAAATATGCAGTTTAGTAGCACCAAATTCTCCTGAGTGCGTGTGTTGTGCCAATGTCACGCATGTATGCTATTTGTGTGATGTCACTACTTCCACTTCTTGTAAATATTACGTAGCCTTTTTGAAGTTTAATAACCTTGATGATACAAAAACTTCACTTTAAGTGAAAAGTACCTGTGTGCCAAATTTCAGATTTATACCTTGAAAAGCAAAGCTGGGCAAATAAAACAAACTAACAAACAGAGACTGAGCTTTCGCAATATACAGTGACAGCCAGAGGAATCCAAACCTTGATATATATAATTTTTACACTTACGGATTGTTGTGTTTGTACAAAATCAATGGGTACTATAAATAAATATGAGTGAATAATCGCTGCTGGCCTTTGTTTAGAAAGGGCTGCAAAAGGGTCAGTGTTCAACCTTGGAGAGATCGCCAGGCTGTTGAAGTTCCCTGGTGTGGCTAAGACCTTCACAGTGAAGATCATCTCAGGGCTGCCTGGAGGTGAGGAACAACACCAAAACACCGCACTCAATCCAAGCTGACGGTTGATGGGCCGAGGATCCAAACTGACCAAATCTTGTCCTGCAGGTGTGTTTCAGGTCATGTTCTCCATAATTGCCATGGACTTCTTCCAGCTGAAGGCAGAGCAGACCGGCTACCTCATGGCTTACATTGGGGTTGTGCAGATGGTAAGTGTTCACCGTGGACAAATTAATGTTCTGTGTCTGTCTCAGGTATGCAGGTGTGCCATATCACTGGCTTTAAGATCTTTGATTCATTAAAAATCGAACTTAACCCTGAAGTTAGATTTGCTGAAAGAGCTTGCCCAACACCCACTTTCATCACTGTGCTTCACAAATATTGCCCCAACATAAATTTTTTTCAGAATTATTTTGTAATATAGGTTTGTATATGTATATTTGAAAAGCAGAGACAAATTCTACATGAATAAACATGTTAGTGGAAGGTTACATAACTCGCCTGCTGTGGGTTATACTGGTCAGAGGAGATTTTCCACTCACCGCACCCAGTATGATGAATTAAGTGCAACCTCAGCACAGAAAATTTGCTAGTACAGGACCTTATTTTCTTATTCATCTGGAGTGATCGGTATCAGAAAAAGGGTTCAATAAATATTTTTGCTGAAAATTGGCAACTAAACATTTATTACACTTTTCTGCTCGCTGTCATTTGAATTTGTTGTCATTCATGGGCACCCGTCGTTTTTTTTTCCCCCACACCAGTGAACTCTAGCCCATGTTTATGAAAAAGATTGAAAATTTCTTCATTTATAGCCGTTTGATTCTCAGAATCCAACACAGGTGCATTTCAGTGGGGTTCCGTTTAATGTAGTATACGTGCAGTGTCACTGAGAGAACTGAAAGTAAATTATAGGACAAAGCAAATGCAGCTGTGTTTACAGGAAACTCGCTCGAGGCCTTAAGATTATTTGGCCGTAAGTCGAGCCCTTGGGTTTAGCTCCTGAGTCACAGGAAGCAGGGGAGTGTCACCAGCAAGTGGCACTTTGGGAGTGGCAGAAGGTGGGGACTCTGAAGGGTCCCATGTTGGCCAAAAGAGTCCCAGATTCAGGCCCAGAATGTGCAAAGCGGGCTGTCCGTAAAATCGCCTCTGCGTACGGTAGGTTTGCGAGCATGTCACTCGCATGTCACGTCACTCCCGAGAATTAATGTGGTTGTTCAGAAACTAAAACAAGCTGCTGTGTCATCTGTGCTGAATCCCGTTCCAATCCCCTGTCACAGTCATTTCTTCTGGGCAGCGTCATTTTCTGGAGGAAATGGTTCACATGTGAGATTTTCTTCCCAGACTTCACTTTGTAACTGGAAAAGCATGCCGACTGTTTAAAAAAGGAGAGGTCGCTTTCCAAAATGTGGGGGAAATTTTGTGACGTAGGCTGTTAATTTGTTTGCACAAAGTTTATTGGGTTAAACCGGCTGAGCCCGAGCAGACGACATTGATGCCGATGCCACTGCCTGGGGGTTTCGGGGGAGAAATGTCCTCCATTTTCAGGCAGGTGTTACCTGCTGCCACGTACAATTCCCTGCTCCTTTTTTTCCCCTAAAACAGACGAGTCCCGTACTAACCCCGTTGTGTATAATTTTGTATTTGCGAGCTGATGAATTTCACCTTTGTTTGGACACAAGGAACTGAAGCTCTTTGCATTTGACTTTCATGGGAGGGGATTTGAAATACTGGAAGCAAAACACAACTTACAGCAGAGTGATATTTCATTCATTGTTTCTCCCATAGTTCACCCAGTTCTGTTCAGAATGCAGATCACAAGGCCTTTCCTTTATTTGGACATTTGCGCTAGGCCTTGTCCTTTGTTTATCGCAGTGCCCTAGTCTGAAGCTTTGAGGCTTTACAGGTTAGCGCTCACTGATATTTATGTAATAAACTATAAACAGTTCAATCAGCTGTGAGCAAAAGGTGCGGCACCATAAAGACCTTTTATCTGTGGGACTTGTAAGAGGCCGAGCGAACAGCAGTTATCTACCTGATAAAGAAAAGGAAAAACCCTTCCGCTGTGCCCTGAGTGTAAACATCCACATTCCCTGAGAGTGATGTGTGTGTGTGTGTGTGTGTGTGTGTGTGTGTTTGAGTGAGACCCACAACCATAGCCTGTGTACTTCAAACCCTTACATCCTAGCTTACTGAGAAATGAGGATGTAATGTAGGATCGGTGTGTAAATGTTCCTCTTGCTGATGTAAAAATGCATCTTCTAATGCGTTCTGCTTCTCTGTGTTTTTGCTGTGTCAGGTTATACAAGGAGGGGTGATCGGAAGGTTGACGGCCAAGTTCTCTGAAAGCTCTTTGCTGCTTTTATCCGTCGGTCTCACCAGTCTAATCGGCGTGTCTCAGGTAGGAAAAGGAAAAGCTGGGGGTTCGCAGTCCAGTGGTGTGAACTGTGGCAGCCAACAGTGTCACAAAACTGTGCGTCAGCAGCACCAAAAAATCATCTCCCCGAAGTGGAAGTTGTGCGAATTTTGGCCCAACGGCCAGTGTTGCCCAAAGCTGCTGTTGTGTACACATTACTTTTTCGTGGATCAGAACTGCTTGTGTATTCTTGAGAAACGAAGCCTAGCAAAGCAGCAAAATAAAAAATCACAGCGCATCACAGAAACGGAGCTTGAAAACTGCCCGATGGATCAGTTTTACCTTTGATGGCACAGAATAAACACAGTAAACAGGCTGTTTTGTGCACAGAAAATATAAAATTCCAAGAAAAATGTGTAAATAGTGATAAATTAGTGAGAAGGCTGTGAGAAACAGTAGGAGGTAGCACTGCCTGAGATGCTGCTATACACCTGTTATTGGACTTTTTTTTATCAAAACTGCTTTATTTTATTACTCTTTTATTATTTTATTCGTTTCAGGTATGAATGACCTACAGTGCCATGGCATCTGTCGGTTCTTTCTGCCAAACTTGTTAGTTATTTTTATGGCCGACGCCTTTTTTTGGGCAAAATATTACCTTTTACAGTCTGTGTGACAGTTTGCGAAAGATACTGTGTTATGGGTTGCGGTGCCGTGGGCTGCGGTCGCATCGGTGCCACTGAACGCCCCTGCTTGTGTCACAGATGGTGATGACCAACGTGATGCAGTTCTGCTTCATCGTGATTCCCATGATGCTGTCCCTCAGCCTCTTCAACATCATCACGGACAGCATGCTGACCAAAAGTGTCCCTCCCACGGACACGGGTGAGACCAGGGACCGCGCCACCTCTCGCCTGCCGTTCCTTTATTTACTCTGCCATTCAATCCCTTGTCAGACATTTTTAGTGGCACTCACACCAAAAAAACTCCATGCTGCACTTTCATCCAACGCTTTCTTCAAACAATTTATTATAACTGTGCACGGCACACCTTCGTGCAAGGGGGCTGAGACAAGTCGGTGACCTAGTGATTTACCCTTTTACACAGCAAGGCATTCATACTGGAATACGTGAGCATGCTGACTCGGCAGAAGCGGGAGTCAAACTGAAAACCTTCTGGCTGCCTAGCAAGGACTCCTCTGTGCTGTCTGCTGCCTGTACATTTAAGCACTGCTCTCTAGAACCTTCCTAGTCCACAGAGCTTCGCCTTGGCACTACCAACAGCACCGCCTTCTCTTACCTGCCACCCAGCATAGGCTCGGTGCCAGTTCCCATGTCAACTGGGTTAAGAACTAAGCCATTGTCATTTGAACCCCACCCTCCTTCCACCTAGGCACGATGCTGGGGATGTGCGCCTCGGTGCAGTCCCTGCTGCGCACCATCGGCCCGACCATCGGAGGATTCCTGTACCAGAACTATGGCGTGGCGTCATTCGGCGGCATCCAGTTCGGCGTTAACAGCTTAGTGTTTCTTTACCTCCTCAAAAGCGGCAGAGGAAGGACCGCGGCGCACAACGAATGAACTGCTGGACGGAAATGAAGGACTTTGTGGCAAAAGAGGGACGGAATAATGGACGTTAGTCCCGTCCGCTTTCGCTCATACGTTGGTACCCGTTTCTTCTACGGAAATGTCACGTTACCGAAACGTATTTTGAATAAAACATATCCGAAAAGATCAGCCCAATGCTTTTGTAGTTATTTAAGCTTGAATGTAATAGTAAATGTGTAGGATGCCATTTGATTTTAATGAACGTAGTTGCGCAAGACATCTGATTCAAGGGTGTGGGTTGAAGGGAAGTCTAATGGCTTGAATGTCACTTTCGTATTATTTAATTATGGCATTAAAAGCAATGTTTTAGTATGTTTTTGAAACGTCATGGGTGAAAAATGGAATTGAAGAGTACAGGAAGGATAATGTTGGTCTTGTGTCCCAATAAGGCCTTGAAAAGCAACTGTCACCCAATCCCATGGCTTCACATATGGGACATTTTTATGTGGTCCTACCAGCACCTGAACAACTGTTTTTGGGTTGTACCGCACAAGGTGTGGCCTGGAAAAGGTAACCAAGGAAATGTACATTAAACGTGTAAAAAGGAGGATAAAAATGGCAGTCCTCCATCTGAAATAGACAACAGGGACCAAATTCAATGAATGCCTCAGGCCCACAGCTGAGAACACAGCTCCTTAAGAATAGAAAACAGTAAATAAACGGGTTTTCACTCTGTTACAGTAGATAAACACAGCGATTCTTCTTGCCAGGAGACAATGCCGTGCAAATCAAATAAAGTAGGTCAGACCAACGCTGAAACGATGAGAAATGACAGCACAGGTGTAGGACAGATGGGGACGTATTCATTTTTTCACAAAGCTAAAAAAAAATCTGGAAAAGTCTTTCAGGAAAACAAAAGCTGGCGAATATTGTACAGGTAACATTTATTTTAATAAATACACAGCGAAATGTATAATAAGTTAAACAATCCAAAAGAAACTTTGGCAGGAAATAAATAACTGGGAACTGTTGGAGTGTCTCCCAGTAAAGAAGTGGAAATTCAGTCTGTTTTAGGCTCCAGGACGGGACCTTTTCTTTCTGCGGCTCCACATGGACCAACTGCTCCTCAAAGTCCTTCACACCTGCCGGCGTCCTCACGCGGTCCGGCCCTTCGTCCTGGACCATTTCTACAACCTGCACACAAACACATCCATTAGAAATGAATCTAACCTCCTTTTCCAAAGTTTAAAACCTGTTTAGAATTTTAACTGCAAAATACAGGTGAGGGTAAGTCAAAAAGTATCTACAATGTGTGTTTTTTTTTTAAAAAATTAAAAAAAGGCAAATGATTCATTTACAAATTGTTTGAAAGCCAGACATTCCCAAAAAACTGACTCTTGCAAAGACGGGGTTGATGCTCGACCTTACCTGGAGGCAGGTAAATCGCGCATAGATTTCTATTTGTGAAAATCATTTAGGTTGCAAATCAAAAATAGATCTGCTGGCTGAGAGATTTAAATATAGATATAAAAGGAAGATGACAATGCAAATAATATTGAAGCACAATAGACATTCATTAAATATGTCAAACAGTGCTTCTTTCTGTAAGAGTGCTTCTGTCAATGGCAGCCGGCAAATAAAACAACTGGCATTTAGCGGAGTGAAATCGCGCATCCTTAGGAGCTGCCTTGTGTCTTAAATGCTGGATGAGGAATATTTTGAAGGCCATACACGTTGTGCAGGGCGTCAAGCTCTTCCTTCTCCTTGTCCTCCTCCTCCTCCTCAGTCCCCCGCCGCCTTGGCCGCTTCGGCCGCCTCGCCGCTTCCCTGCTGCGTCCGTAGGTCCCGCATGGCTCTGCGGTTCTGGAAGTCGATGAGCGCCATGGTGATCACTGCGTTCCAGCAGCTGTCGTCCGCCGGGCACCTGAAGTCGATCTCCTTGTCGTCGGTGGTGACGATGGTGAAGTAGACGAAGCGGCCGGTGCGCTCCACGCAGTCCAGCTTCTTGATGCTCTGCAGCTTGAGCTCCTTGGCCTTGGAGCGCTTGTGCGCGTCGTCGTAGATGTTGAGGCTGTCCGTGGTGAGGACGCACACCTTCCTCCTCCACAGCTGCAACAGGTTGTCGCTCCTCTTCTCCAGCTGCCCTTCCTTCAGCACCCTGGAAACCTCCACCGCGGACATTTTCATTGTTGGGACGGAGCCTCGCTGGGCGGCGCACTCAGGCGCGTCGCGGGTCTTCTGCGCTTCTCCAGATCCTTGGCTTCGCGCAGCCGCCGGGCGGACGGTAATCCAAGAAGGCGAACGCGACTCAGGAGTCCCGCCACGGAGACTTTTATAGCCTCCTGGTGTCGCCCTTCCCACCCGACGTCACAGGGGACACACGGGCGCCTTGCGCAACTCGCGGCGTGGACGAGCGCACGGCCGCGCAGGAGCGAAGCCCCCGCCGAGCCGCTCCGTGCGGAAGCGTGGGCTGCGTCTGTTTGCAAAACCTCCCCGCGGGATCCAAACACAGACCTTCGTGTTCTGGTGGAGATCAACCGTCCCAGGGCGGCTTCCCATAACCACCTGCGTTGGAGAGCGCCACCTGGCGTCAAAGCCGGGCATTGAGGTGTGCTTGCAGTGCACCCGTCCCCCCGTCATACGCCCTCAAGATAGAAGGGATCTGGCTTTTATACCAAAAAATTCTATTCGAGTTCAGATCTCCTCAAAGTATCAAGAATCGATGACAGGTGCACAAGACGAAGACCCTCCGGTCCACAGTGCAGAGAAATTTGTCCCTATGGATAAGTCTAACCCTGTGCTCAGGCTCACCTCAAAATGAGTTGCCATGCAAAAACATCCAAAACTTTACTGTGTTGCATTTTCCAGCTCATCTGTGTATAAAAATATCCCCTACGTGGAAAGGCACCATCTTTATTTGTATTGTCCCTGGTGGGTATTATGGTGTCTGGTGTGGTAGTCTCAGACCTGCAAATTATACCATTTACGCTCTGAAAACCTGCCATAACCCCCGAATTGTGAGCGGCGAAACGTTCGCTAGTCTGCCAAGCATGAGGGAGAAGATCTGCTGTTGCTTTGCTAAATGTTTGTTGTTGTACAAGGAGAAAGAGTGCGAAGATGATTGTTCATGGCATTTTAGTGTTTTAATAACATTTGGAAACGTTTTCTTTCTTTTTTTGGGAGGGGCAGAAATTGTTTAGAATTATTCTCATTTAAAACAGGACATAGGCTCCCTGCTAAAAATTTCAGGTTTTCAGGAAAGGATTAGGAATGTAAACAGGAGATAGGTATACACATTTTTAAACTAAAAATGTTTGCAGTTATTTGCTTAATGAATGCAAAAATATTAAAATATTACAATTTTAACCTGCATTTAGTGATTTTAAAAAAAATCCAGTGTGCAGGGGTGCTGTAGATGGACTTCCAGATGTTTATTTTTCTGTTACTTTGCAGCTGTTTTTTTTGTTTTGTTTTCTTCTCAACTGCCAGTTAGCTGAACCTAGTTAAGTGTATGATGGGAGATAACAAAAAATACCTCATTGCACCCAACTGTAGGTGGCCACCAACTCACCCAGGTAGCCATACCCTCAGGTAACCGCAGAGCCAGTTGGTAAGCAAGGCCTGAAACTCATTGCCACTGCAGCCAGTTGGCTTTCTGCGTTCAGCAGATGTCCAGGAGCCGGCAGCAGTACTTGGAGGCCCTTCGAACCATCAGCCTCCAACACCTTGTCCAGGTTGAAGTTGTAGGGAGGTCACAATGCACATCAAAAAGATGCAAAACAAGATGCAGATAACACAGGGCAGGCAGCTTGCCGGAAACATCCAAGAAACTACTCCAATATCATCATCAGCAGGGAAGCCGATGATCACACATTACCTGAAGTGCTTTGGTTCAAACCTGCTTCAGCGTTCCAGCTCAGCCTTTCACCATCTGCAGAGAATTAAGCTCAATATCGACGGCATTTAAATAACCTGATGGAAACGCGGAACAAACGTGCAGGTTTTGATGGGGATGTCGCTTATCTGAAAGTCCTCTTTAGAAAGTGGACAAATCAAAAACATCCTAAAAATGTACCCTTCTTATTTTTTAGTATAATATTGAAAGGAGCCATTTTTTGGCTTTCATTTCAAAGGCAAAAAGAGAATCTTGAATAACCTGTGTGTAGTCATGCTCTTCCACAAATGTTTGGTTCTATTGCTATTCAGGGACTGAAGGGGGCATAGCGGTTAAAGCAACCACCCTGCACTTGGAAGATCCCAGCTTCAGGTTTCCTCTCGTGCTGTAGTACCCCTGAGCATGGTACTTTCCGATAGTAAAACTTACCCAACTGTACAAACAGGTAAGCACCTGTATGTGTTTTAATGTTAAAATACTTTGAGGGAGTGTCAGGCAAGTGAATAAATATTAAAATGCTTCAAAAGCACCAGGCAACGTGGAAAAACCTGCTTTCCATGCTGCATTGCCCTCCCCCCAGTACACACAGTGACTTTGAACTAAAGTAGCCATTGGCTGGACATTACAGCAGCTTGGAAGACAACTAAAGAGTGTGCAGCAACAGGTTATCCATCCCGAGCTGAAGAAACTTGTTTCATCTCGTCCTCGACCATAAGACGCACTCTGCAAAGAACACAACTGACACGCCAACAAAAAGGCGAAGAAAGTTCCTTATTCTGGAGTTCTCAGTCCATTGTAAGCTATGCACTGTGACACATGACCTGGACCAAAACCCTTCTTCTTAGCACACTAATGCAAAAGATGTCACACCCTCACTATTCAAACCCTCAGTGTGCTGCCATCAGGGGAGGGGAAAAAAGTAAAAACCTGTTAGAACGCTTTTCAAGGGAGGGGTTTCTTTCCCACAGAATGCCAAACGACAGGCAACCCATCAGAAACAAAGAATATAGAATACAAGAATAAAGCTGGAAAAGGGCTTTCGTCACGTAAGACCGTGTTCAGCGGAAAACGCAGCGCATAAACACGCAACGGTCCTTACTGCTGAGTTTGCCATCAGCATCAGAAAGTGGGATTCCCACGTGGGCAGCTGAACAGTTGGGGGAAATGGTGGAGGAAGTGCTGGTTAACGTCCATCCTAAGCTACACCAGGAAAGGGCAAAGAAGGCAACGAGTCATCTGTCAGCAAGTCCTGCCGAGTCAACAGCCATGCCTTACACACCTTAGATTCTACCGCTCTTTCCCTCTCTCTCTCTCTCACACACACACACACACACACACACACACACACACACACACACACACACACAGAGAGAGAGTCAAATCCCCCTAAATCTTTAGCAGCAAAAGGTTAATGCATGCAAAGCTGTTGAACTGGAAATTATTAGTAGACACAAGATAGAACAAATATGCTGTTACACGACCCGTTTAACACGCACTGGATGGCTGAAACATCCAAAGGTGGTGTTTTGCAGGATTCATGTAACACAGTGAAGGACTGGAAAGATACGCTGCCACTCCATAAAACAGCAACTCATCCTCTAGTTTAATAACAGGAACCAAACACAAGGCATTTAATGTTGCACAACTTTTAATAGAATATCCTAACTATTCTGTACAACCTGCAACACTGTACTGAGTAACAGATGCTGTAGAGCAGAGTAGGGAAACAATGTCTACATGGAGGCTCACAGTGCAGGGCTTCCTGGGTCAGTCATTAATGGCCAAAAGCAAAATCTCCCTCAAACACACACAATGTTATCTGGTACTTTCCCCACACAGAAAGATGCATATAATTATATGAAAACCCAAACTCTCCAAATATTTGCTTCCGTTACATTGTCAATATTAGTCAACTCGGACCTACGCAGAAATTCTGGAGCTCCAGCAAAACTCCCGATTCATCATTCAGTCCCACGTTCCACATATTGACAACTGGTTGAACAGGACAGCTCACAACATGCAAAATGTTCTACGAAATAACTAAACATTTCCTCCCAGGATTACCTTCACCCAGGAGCATTCACTCATTCTTTGTTCACCCCATTTAACTATCACCGATAAACTTTTCCACAAGATAAAGTGCGTGAGACTGCAGCGTTTCGCTCGCTCTACTAAATTTGTCAGAGGTGAAATAATTTGGCAACAAACGCGATTCACAGGTGAATGAGCTCCCGGGTGATCGGCGTGCACCGGCGTGGCTGCATCAACGTGGTTCGACGGGAGGAAACCGTCTGACTGCTCCCTCACACTGAACTCTTTGCGGCTCCCAAAACAGCCACTCATTTCAAACCAGATTAAAACTAATAAATATATTGCAGGAAAAAAATCATTTTAAAAGCATCATGAACGGATGAAAAGTTTAATTAGGCAACCCCAATAACATATAAAGTTCTTGTCACCAGTTTTGTTAAATCTTTCACGCATTTGCTCTTTCTTGGCATAAAAAACCCTGAGTATCTATGATGTCAAGTCAACAGTAAGCTGAGCTCAGTAAAAGTTGGGTTGTTAAAATGAATCTCCTAACGGTATCTGGAATGTGTCGCAATGACGCTTTTTAGGTGGCGGCTCTTCAGCTCCATTTGCATAGTGACCTAACAGACGGATTGCAGTTTCGTTCTGTCTTATCCATTTTTAAAGTTTATTTACAGTGTTTTAATATTTTAGAAAAAAAGTTTTACTTTGTACAGTGACCAAAGAAGGTGGACAGAATCCAGCCATGCACTTTAGAAACATTTGTTTTTCTCTAAGTGTGTTAGAGGTTTGCTTGGGGTCGGTCCTACAGGGAGGTGACAGCTCTCTGCAGACTTGAGCGTTTGTCCAAATTCGGTTGACGAGAGGCCTTGGTGTCGTGGCCATGGGGGTCTCCGCATCACTGCTGCTTGCATTCAGCAGGCTGGGGCTCTTCTTTCTGAGCACAACACAGAGAAGAAAGAGCATAGAGAAATGAAGATGACAACGGGATCACACAGCTAACTGTTGGGGACAAACAAAGTAAAGAGACGTCAACACAGCAGCACAAACAAACAAAAAAAAAAAAAACCGATGCTGAGGACAAGGGGAGGAGAGAGGAAGAGAGGTCACAAACACTAACAGGCAACAAATCCAAGCGGGGGTAGGTTGGGGGGGGGGGGCAAACTGTTGTACCTGATACAAAGTGGAGGAATCCCAACTGCCAATGGCTACAAATCTCAGCTGTGTTCTGGCTGCTAGGCCATCACGAACAGAGCCACATTGTCTTTTTCTTGCTCTACCTTTCTATGTTGCCAATTTGTAGAGTAGATAAACAAGTTTGGGAATTACATTAACACTAAAGCTGAATTACATGACAAGGAGCCCACCTGGGCGTCAACACATCTCCAGCCAAATGATTAGTGATGCCCTATGTTTTCTAAGCAACTTATTTAAAAAGTGTTATTAGGAACACAACTACAGGAAGGAAGAGTAAAGATAGGGGAAAAGACGCTACTATGCCAGACAGAACGAAGCAACTGGGACCCATCTACTTTGGCCCTTACCTATAAATGCATGAAGTGAGAATGAATTATGCCTGTAATGGGGGTAAAAGGGATGGGGGGGTAGGAAAAACAACGGTAATTAAAATTAGAATTTGGGTGCAGAATTGCCCACAATGCTTGTTTCTTACATTTTCAGATGTACTTCTGAATAATGTTGAGTGTTGGTGTTAATTTTTTTTAGCACTTTCCAATTAGTATATTCGTAATATTTATTTAAATAATACAGTAATATTTATGGCTGCTTTGTCTAAAATCTTTATATTTGCTTCATCATAGTATCATTTTAAAGTGTTTGTTTTCTCTAAGTCTCCATTTCCCCATGCTAACAGAATGTCTACTGAGCATCCCTATGTTGTGCCTTCAAAACAAATTGGCCGGGTTTATTTCTCAATGTTCCCATGATTTATAAAACTATAAAAACCCTTTATTATTTGTTGCGAAAAGAGGAAAATCGGATGAGTGCTGAGTTCTTAGAGAATTAATCCTATGATGCAGTGCAGCATATAAACCTGCAGATGTCATGCCAGGGAAGGAACCATGAAGATGCTCATTACTGATTAAAATCAATGTTTGGTTTAGATCTCAACTCCTGTAACAAAATGTTAACTGATTAGAGACACAGTGTTGTGAAAGTTAACTTTTGTCTGAATCTAGGGATGTATTTATGGTTTAAAATGAAGGGGGGGGGGGGGGAGAAAACTGACCTTGGGGTCATAATCTCCCTCATCATCTTCATCTTCGCCATGGTCCTATTACATAAGAAATAAGTCAATTACTTTGAAGTCAAAACAGCTTTACTGTCCATCATCTCAAGGGCAGCACACATGCAAATACAAGCGTAGGATGGCTCTCACCTCCTCTTCTCCTTCCTCAAGTTCCTCTTCCTCAAACTGAAGGAAACAGATTAAAACACACATTCAGGGCCAACAGTGGACAGCTGTGTGTAAAACAGAAACCGGCTGTGTCAACGGGACCCTACACTGTCATCGTCCTCCAGGGCTTCCCCGGTGAAGTAAAGTACGGCCCTGGGGACTATCCGCTCACGGAAGAAATGGCCAATTTCAAAATCAGCGGCTAAAGTGAACTCAGAATCCTCATCCTGGAGAAACAACACAAAAGTAAATGGTAAGCAAACCTCGAAATTCAAAGCTGTGCTCTCTTTAACACAATGTCAGTAAAACAATCAAAGTGCCTATAAGTTACTAGGGAGAAATATATTTAATTAATAAGGGCAGGGGGTAAAGTTTTAATTACAGCTTCATATTTAACTCACCAATTCTCCATCTGAAACTGAAAAACAAAAAAAAAATATGAGTAATGTGTCATACATAAATATATTAGAAAAAACAGAAAAATAAGAGCCTCAGATTACATGAGAGAGGGTCTTCCAGTGTTATTAAAAAGCAAGTATCGCCAAAGCCATTTTTACAAACGTGTTCCACACTAGTCTGTACGCAACGTCAAGCAACACTAAAGCAAAATACAGGGTAACATCGGGAGAATCTACTGTGTATTAACTATTCAAACTATAAGCTCAAGAGTGCTTACTGAAAGATAAGTGGATTAAGAGAAACCAAAGGGCATTCAATGTTAAAAGCACATTCCCAGGACTCTTAACTAAATTACTCCCATTTATCAGTTCTGTGGGGACGCCGGTTTATGAAAATGAACACGATCAGAAGACTCAATCCTCATTCCACTACTTATGTGGGTCAGAACTTCTCGTCCAGGTTTTCTTTGAGACAAAATCTCCTGATATGATTCCACTTAATGAGACTTTGGCTCCATTACAAAGAGTTTGCACAATGTAATTTGGATTAAGACAACTAATACCTGCTGCCAAACAGATGGTTAATGAATGTCACGCAGAGGTTTGTCTCTTTCACAAATCTGTTCCCACACTGATGGAGCTAGAAAGGCCACATTCCTCTCCAACACACTGCTACTCCGAGGCCTAATTCTTCACCACTAAGTAGCTACTTACAGGCCATTCACGATAGCTGCCAGCGTTTAATGAATGGGGTTGCAAATCGGACAGTACGTTGAATTGAAATTTCATGGAAAGACCATCAGTGCTAAACCCACACTGCAACAGAGGACTGTCTGACTGGACCTAATGGCATAGGACATTTTACTGCTTCCGGAATGCAGAAATACAACCTCGCACCAAAGCAAGCGGTTAATCCCACAGAGGAAACATGTAATGCTGGATTACTCAATAGGACAAACAGGAGCTCTGTGTTCATAAGTGTCAGTGAGAAGGACTGAACCAGCAAAACATTTCAGTAATAATTTCTCCACGTTTCTGCCTTGTATCCAGTTCACACTAACAATTTTACACCTTTTACTTGAGTCAAATACTGTCAGTGAAATGGAGAAGATGCATGTAAAAACATGCAAGTCACAACTGAGCAGAAAGAACAGCCAGACTGAGTGACTACCGAGGGAATGATGCCCCCTTCTGTTCTTGCTAAAGAACTGCACTTCCAGAACAAATTCAATGAACCAGTATGCTAACCACTGCACCCAAGCCTTTACACGCAGCCCATACCTTTAATGGGATTGAAGAAGTTGAAAAAGGAGTCATTAGGGACTGTCTTGGTGATGGTCCTCACTGTCCCACGGCCCTTGTGCTTTTGCTTCTTCTTTATGGTCTTCACTGTCACATCTTTGCCTTTGTTCCAGTTTATTTCACAGCTTAGCATGGGGAAAAAGGCACATCGCAAAACATTTTAAAACGCCAGTTGCAGTTTATACAATAAATAAAAGGCCTTTTTCTCAAAAGAAACTTTCAGTCTGATCTGAGACACTGCAAGCCCTTGAGGGCGACATTTAAAAACACAGAATAGCACTACTATTAAGTGTGAATTCACACTTAATAGTAGCGTGTTATTTTGGGAGATAGACTTAAACATATCTGTCCTGTAAGGAGATTAAAGATAAGATTGCGCAGGTTTTTCTCCTCACCCCTCACAGTCTACGATCTCCGGGCCTTCGAAAGAGAAGGGGTCTCCACTGTCCGGTTCTGTCTTCATTTTGTAAACCTTTGTCAGGACTGTGTTGGTGAAGTAGTTGTTTGGCTCAAAGTGGAATTCTAATGTAAAACTCTGACAAAAAATTCAAAACAAAGGGGCAAAAGTAAGAAAATAAATGTTACCCAAGACTATAAAAAAAAATTTAAAAAAACCCTTTAAAGATGTATCAGAGCAAAACATTAACTGATGTTTAATTTAGGACACTAACCATGGGCTGCTGAGGCTCTGAAAATTTTACTTTAATGTCCTGCAAGTGTTTCAGTATTGGCTCATCATGCTCCTAAAGAAACAAAAAGCAGACTATAGGTGAGACATTGCAGAGAAGTGTAAAACAGAACTATACTAACAGATTTAGCTATCACAGCACCAGCTACAAGCACACTGCCTTTCCAACCTCATCATAGTTTGAGATAAACATTCACCAGCAAGTTTAATCTAAGATTCCACATAAGAGACTAAAATGAAAATATGCAGAGTGCCAAACTGTCAATTTAGAAAAACCTTCAATGCATCCACTGTAAGCAAAGATATGCAACTCTTCCTTGCCAACTTAATGTGCTCTTCTACACTTATGTATAAATTGCAGTTATTTCCTCATCCACAAAAATAGCAGAACCTCCATACACCCTCAGGACCAGTAAGACACACCTGCAGCAGATCACTGAGCATGTCTACGTTCTTGAAGATTGTGAGCCAGAACTCGGGGATGCCCTTGGGGTCTTCCTCTGAAGGGGCAGATTTCTTTGTCTCTTCCACGCAGGCTTTCTTCTTCAGCTCCTCCTACAAGAGGACAATCGGAGATGGTTCTCAAAATACAGTAACTCTGCCAAGCTGGCTATTGCAGGAGCTTGCAACATAACATGAAATAAAAATATCGGAGCAAACGCACCACTCTCAGAAGACCGTCTGCTTTTCATGGATCAAAGAAATTAAAAAATATAAAACTTTGAGGTAAAAGGCCTATTGTAAAATCCACCAGATGACAACATTAGGAGCATCAGATACATTAGACAGTCCTACTCACAGACAACTCCTCTTCCGCCTCATGATCACTGTGCCACTCACACTCTGCATCTGTGGGCTCCACGGTGCCAGTAATCACATCTTTTCTCTGTGCATAACAAAAAACACACCTTAAAAAAAATCAGTTGCACGTGACTAAGCAGAGCTACTTTTTTTATTCAGTTGATGTCTTTCTCTTTCTAAGTCTCTTACAAATAATTACCTATATATACAGATGGATAACTGTTACTGCAGCCCTCCAGTTTCTAGTTTAGCAGAAAAAATTAACATACTTAAAAATTTGAGCATAAAAACTTAGGAGTTGTTTGACAGCATCTCTTTAAAAGTACAACAAGCTTAAACAGAACAGCTAACAGAAAAGTAGGTTATTTACTGGAGTGGGTTCAATGCAGCACTAGAATAGCACTCAGTTCAACAGCTAAGTGCTATAGAGTCACCAGCATAGTGACCTCACTCAAAAAGCCACAACTATTTGCTGAGCATTACAGGAAGTCTACCTTGTCAAACAGGGGCTGGTAGAGGGTGGCGTACTTTCTCTCCAGCTCGTGGACCTCGTTGTAGAATTTGGCTTCTATGTGAGCACACTGGACCTGTAGCTGCTTTAAGGCATTGACTCTTCTCTTGACAGACTTGGGTAGGCTGAGTGGAGAAGGCAGATAATAAACTGAAATGTCTAAACGATTGTGAGCCCGGCACGCACGGGGACACAGAAACAATCTGCAACACAAAAGAATCTACTCTTTTGTTTGACATCTCCTTTACCTGGCCTGCCTTCATTGTGCTTTTCCTGTACATGCTTAGCTGTGACCAAAGCATACTCTGTGGTGTGGGCAGGGAACCCCTGTGTGACTGCTGAATCACAGAGGAGACAGGAAGTAAATACTGACTGTTTGTTGCCACTGACCTTTCAAGGATGGTGGATGGAGTGTGTGACACACTGTCAAGCCGGTCCTGAAGGGCAGCTAGCGCCTGGGGGTCCTCCATAGCCTGAGAACTGACCTTACCTGTTTAAAACGCAAAAGCTATTCACATTCTGTTTACATGTCAAGGAAACCGTAGCAACAAATGTAAAACAGTAGGGGGAGGAAAAAAAAAAAAAAAGAAAAAAGAATTGCATCACAGAATTCGCTAGGGTTCTTATATTTTGTAAAACCACACACTGTTGCCAGGAAATAAAAAATATTGAACTTTTTTCCATATCCAGAATTTGCACAACATGTGCAATGTACATGTTTATAGGATGGGAGATGTACACAGTAACCTGGTGTATTCTGAAATGTGTTAACATACCATAATCCAGTTTTAAATATTATGCAGAGTACGGTATTAAGTAGCTAGCAAAACTCAAACCAAATTGTCCGTTTGTTTACAGTTTCACAAATAAAAAATTGCTTTCAAAAGCTGACATTATATATGGCTCATGTTCTACTCTCTATGTTTTCATTTAAAAGCTTTATCTCTTGACAAAGTAAAAATGAAGATTCAAGTGGCACTTCATACCACTTCTACCACTATTCTGAAAAGAAAGGAAATATTTAATACATTTAAAAAAAAAAAGACAAAATCAATACTATGCTGAATATTTTTTGGAAGAAACCTTCAGACATGTAGGTTTCTTTAAGCAAAAGCAGCCAAAGAGTGCAGTGTTTTATATTTAAAGCCAAAAAGACTAAGCACCTGTACATGTCTATTACGTCTACAAGCAATTCCAGTTCAAAATGGTGTCATTAAACATCTAGGTGTGATATTCAATATGATAAACGTGCAGTCCCTCTCACTCAAAAACATCAATGTTTGGTCTGCCACTAGACCTTTCCCAATGACTTACATAACTAACCTTAAGTTACATAATCTTCAGTATTTTCACACATACATTTCTGCTTATTTCTACATTCCCCCAAAAAGCTCTCCAGGAGAGAGAGAAAAAACAAACAAACAGGTTTTGGGGCATCTACAACCATAAGCAGTTCACCTCTGGTTTCGTTCTTGCCTCCATCCATTGTGAAACTGTCCCGATTTCTGACACACAAAACCAAAAAAACAAAAAAAAAAAAAACAAACAAAAAAAAAAACAGCATGAAAAACATATACAAATATGTGTGAACTATGCCTAAAAACAGCCTACTTTTCATATCCAAGTACATTATTACTTCAACGTACAGTCACAATATTTCAACACAACTGAGATCCAACACCTTTTAGCACATGGGGGTTGCTATACGATAGCTTTAAATTGCATTTCTGTCTTAACAGAGATACTTGGTCTTCTACACTGGACACTTCGACACAGGTCCCCATGACCACATCAGAACGCCAAGAAGGGCTGGGCAGCCACCAGTATTTGGACCCCCTAGGTTTATTTTTCTCCCCTTCTGTGGCATTTTCATCTCCTCAGCTACAAGCTGCTTGCTTTGTCACCTTAGAACACGAGAATCTATAATGTCCCATTCCTCAGGACTTGTTTCAGGGCCCTGTGTGACTCTGATGAGAACAGCATTTTATAAAAATAAAGTGCACTGAATTATTCAGTGAATGCATTCAACTAGCAGCTATGATGCTTCCACCGTTTGCAAGGCTACGCCGAATTTTACCTGTCGACGAGCAGGTAAAGCGTACTTGAAAACACAAATGGGAACAAACCTTATCTTTTATCTCTGACATCTTCAAATAACTTTAAAAACATCACGATCATCCCCATTAATGTCACTCAATTTCAGTGGCCCTAACGCAGCAGTTGTCGCCATGTTTAAGACCACTGCCTTACAACCCAAAGGTTCCTGTTTCATAACCCCATCTTAATATAGTACTATTGATCGGTGCTCCCCCTGGACCAATACCCTACTGTATGAACAACAGTGTGAAGTTATCAGTTCTTATATAAACATTAATAGTTCCAGCTTGGGCCGCTGTAGTTTATAGCGAACTGCTTTAAGTCAAATTGTTCAAATACCGAAGGGAGGTTTAACACAGGGAAGAAAAGTCGATTAAACGACCCTGAAAAAGACATTCGGAAAACGCAGCCCAACGGCACACGGGCCCTCAAGTTTTAATATTAGCCAGACAATTGTAAATCGACCAATTTGACAGTTAAAACAAACGTGTAAAACAGCTTTTAAGAACACGCAACGGCAACTTGGGTCAAGCTAAAAAGGAGATGTGACACTGACAGGCACACGCACTCCAGGGCGGTGTCAGTTACTCCGAAAACACGCGGAGTGTCCGCAAAGATCCTACATGCGTTACTTCCCCTCGTATTTCACCCACTTGCAAAGCAAACACTAGAGCGGTTGGTGTTAAATAGCAGAGTTATTTTGCAACCAACGCTGTCTCCGACGTCAACAGGCTCCGTTTCCCTCAACTTCTCCACAGAAGCCAGCCAGCTAACTCGCTAACCACACCACATGTCGGGCTAACTCCGTTAGCAAGGCAACGACGCGCCGTTTAAACGCCGCAGAGCACTCGCAAAACGCAACGCAAATCGCGTCCACTTCTTTGTTTGCTTCATTTAGAACAAACTAAAACACACGTTGCACCAACACTGCAGTTTTGTCACACTTTTCTCCTCCTTACCTTTTAATGCTGCTGTTGTCCGTTCTCACGCTTCTCGCCGCAACCAGCTCTTGGCACCTCAAAATAATCCCGTGTCTGATTGGTCGAAACGCAGCGAGTGTGCAACTGGAGCGCGGAGCCTGACAATAATCCTGCGTCTCATTGGTGGAGAAGCGGTCAGGCAAATAATGTAACGCGCAGCTGGTTGTGTTTGTAACGGAGCTGTTCCTTAGACGCAGCAGTGCTGTTTTTAAATATTAATAATGCACCAACATGAATATATTTATATTTAATTCATATATGATAAGAGTTTTACTGCATACATGTCAGAAGTGCGTTAGCCAAATGAATTCATGTAAATGGAAAGATCTCTGTTGCACTTTTAACTACATAAAGTGCAATTTTAAGTGTTTTAAGCTTATAGGCTTTTTCCAATTTATTCAGTTTTCAAAATTAAGGTTTTAAGTTTAACATCTTTGCATTATTATTATAGTTATTATAATAATAATAATAATAATTATTATTATTATTATTATAGCTACAGTTTGACTCCATTAGCACTAAATGTGTAGTGATACTGTTTACAGCACAACTGCTGCTGTGCAGCTTTGCGGAAGCTGCTCTGTCAGCAAAAATGTGAAGCTGTTTTATGAAATATCACACCTCACACATCTGTTAAAGGGCAACATCTGGCCTCACGCATTCCTCACCCCAGGCGAAGGAATTCCACACATGTCTGAAGGGAACGACATGTGGCACAGAATTAAGTTCATTATCGTTTCCACTTCCAGTGAATGAAAAAGGTTTTAATGGAACATCTCATTATTTCAGCATGGCCTTGTTCATTTCTTAGGACTTTGTGTGCACTGGTTACCACTCTTTAATCTTCTAAAGTTTTTGTAACCACAAAAGATCTTGCTTTGTTCAGCGGATGACAGATTTAATATCTTCATGTTAAAATCGTCATGTTTTCAGAAAATTATTGCTTTTTTTAAATACTGAAAAAATGTATATAATAAAGCAAGGAGAAATATATATAAGAAACAAACAGGGCTGAGTAAAACCTGAGTTGTAGAAATGTACCTTTCCACTCTCTGACTGAATATAGCTACCGAAATTAAATGAAAAACGCAGATTTTGTTGCATATTTCCACATATAAAGCCATAAGACAACTTTTCAACTGTTAAACACAAGCCTTTAAACAGAGATTAAATCAGCGTTCTTGAATAAACTAAGACATGCCCCAGCTTGTGTAAATGCAACAAAAATTTGTTAGATGGTGCAGTGTTGAGTCTAAGCAAAAGCACACCTGTTTTGCTCAGTCACATTTTGCATTATACTATGCATTATTTTAATACAATATGCAGCAGCTATGCAAAATTGTCTTTCATTTTCATATATGCTGCATCTATGTAGTCTCTCGTGTTTCTGGCTGCATTCTGAGATGCAGTTTCATGCTGGTGGCTTGAGATGTTTAAACCTGAACCCGCTGGAAGTGATGCATGTGATCAAGAGTGTAAAACTGTGGTTCCACCCACTATGCTGTCCGCTGCCTCATGAAGACTAACCGAGCTATTTAATGGTACTGTAACTCAAACCTGCTTTACAATAAACAAGTGCAACAAGATTCCGCACCCTACATAATGTGAAAAGACCAATTCACATTGCAGTGTAGGATGTGTGCTGATAAAATTTTAATGCCCTGAGTTTTCTTTACCCTGGCTGTCCACCCTCTGCTTTACCACAGGCATGCTTCGTTGAACAACTGGCAGATCATCTTACGGAGAGAGAGAAAAAGCTCAAGATGAATGACCGCTGCTATTGACAGAGAGCATGTGAGCTGGATGAATGACACAAGCTTAGGTCTTCAGTGATCAAGGACATCCAGATTTTTCCTCTGTCTGTTTTTGCCGGGTCACGCGGTGCTCTTGCGCGGCCAGAATAGACACAGGAAGGAGACTGTTCATCACCATTGTTTCAGACATTAAAAACAGAGTGACCTTGCATTGGATCTGTGATAAAATACTGATGTATATCAAACCTCCTGAAAGCTGAATCATCTGATCTCGTAGATCATAACCAAGTGCCAAGTTCCATTGCAGTATTGGCAAATCATTTCATTCACTTTGGAATAAATAAACATAAATCTCATCAGAGTGCTTCTGAGGCCGCTTCATTTTTATTCCTATTTCAAGCTTGAATCTTTAGTTTTAATTACATTTCCATCAGTTAATAGTCTCTAAACTCAGTCCCAGCAGACTGTAAGAGAAACCCATATATCAGCTTTAGCTTTAGAACCATGTGATTTGTTTATCTAAGTGAGACATTTGCCAAGCAGCGGTAAAAGAAAGGCCCCTGCGTGCTTAAACTGGGTGGAACAGGGCCTGCAACTGACAGCTGCTATAGCTCACATTCATCGTGTGCTTTGGCATGGCCCCCAGCAGCCATAATCACTGGGCAAGAATGCAGGGAGGGGCCGCTTTTAGGAAACACGCACCTTCCTCACAACTGTGCCGTCTTGACCACCATCAGTCTATAATTTGCTTTTAACGCCCATGGTCAAAAAATGAAAAGGCAGAATGCTTATATTTTGTGTTAAATCTGTCCATGGACAGCTTCTGTATAAAAATATGAAAGTACTTATAAGAGGTGATCTCTTTGGTGCATTAGCTTGAGTAAAAAACAAAGTGTAATGTCATAAGGTACAATTGCATTCTCACTGTTTGTGAGTGCAAAACCACAAACTCTTACTGTCAGCTGTTACATTTTCTCTTCCGCCGCTTTCAGTCCTTTCACGTATGTGCGAGATAAGAACAGCTTTGGCTGTCTGCACCAGTCGTATCTTATCTATAAGTCAAGACTTTTCTGTGTTATGTATGGAACAACCAAGACAAGACTGAACAAGAGAAGACCTGGATGGCATCATGAGGCTGCGGTATGCAAGTTAGGTTCACGTGTCAATATGTAACAACACAAAGTGCACGTTAGGGGGCGCCCTACAGCAATTCCCTGTTTAAGCAGACCATGTTATTGTGAGAATTTTTACATTTTTCATGTAGGGATCAAAATATGTGGAATTCGCTCTATTCAAAAATCCCACTTCATAGTTAGTATTAACTGTAAAAGGAGACACCAAAGGAGACATTTTTATTTGTCCCCTTCATCACCTCCATGGCTTAGAGGCACATCATTAGCCGGCCTCAGTAATGAAGTTTGGATTTGGGAAATGAATGCATTTTCTGGCAACATCCCTGCATGCTTATCTTGCCATTCATTTATCGTGCAATCCCGTCTGCATCCCTTTTTAAGGGTCTGCCTCAGTTAGAACCTGGCTAATGTAAGAAACCAGTATTTTATTTTGCTTCACGGCTTGTCAGAGGTGGCACGAACATTTAAAATGCGTTAAAATGCTGCTTGCTTATTTAAATGTGCCAGTGATTTCTGAAAATATCATTCCACCGCGTCAGAGATTATGTTTCACTTAATTCCTCTGTTAGTGATGAGTGTGTAGTTGAGTAAACCGAGTCTCAGTATGAATAATGAAAGCCAGGTGTGCCATTACTACTAATTCGCAAGGCCATAAAACTCATTCGAAATGTTGACTAAGTTAAGATAATAACGGTACAGTAATGCAGTAGGTTTGCATGGGATTAATGTCTGTGCGGCTCATGTGTTCTCTTCACTAAACAGGCAATGCCAAGCAACAATAAATTAGCAGCAGCAGTTATTATTATTATTATTATTATTATTACTATTATTAAGTGCTACTTTTCTCCCAAGGAAAGTGCGGCATAATAATTTGAAGTGCCTGGGCTATTTGGCTCATCCAGTCCTATATCCAGCTCAGTTTGTGTGAAATTTCCATATTTTACCTGTGTCTGTGGTTTTTCTCTGAGTGCTGTGGGTTCCAGCTCAAACATAGGGATTTCAGGTTAACTGGTTAAAACACTCACGGCTTCATGTGGCGCACTGGTGTCCCATCGAGGGTGTGCTGTCATACCCTAGTGATCCTGGGATAGGTTCTGGGCTGCCCCAACCCTGGCAAGGAGTAAAGTAGTGAATAATAATGGACAGATGAGCTTGTCCTAAGAAAATGAAAGTGTTAAGCTTGTTACTGTAATTTACCTTTTTGTGACAGTAGGTAATTTTCAATGGAGCAATTCATCATACATTTCTTGCTCAGGAGGACTACAAACCAGAGGTGGGGACTGAAGACAGATCCTTCCAGTACAAGGTGGCCTTTCTAACCACTAGACTCCCAGCTGGGGCTCAGAATACTGAAACGCTGAATTGTGAAGCACAAAGGTCACTGGCACAAGGTCACCCAGCTGAGCCCGGATTGTTAACTGGCATTTTCCAGTAGGCCAGGAACTACAGTTCTTCTGCTCAGGTGTTTGGCTCTGCAGCTACATGAATGGCTCATGTTATCCTAATTAATACAACCCAACCGTTTTTTGAGGTCAGATGTCATTCGCTGTACAGCAGCTCCACAAGGCCATAAACTTGGATCAAAACCACTTAGCTGTTCAGTTCTCCAAAAGGTTTGCGCATACTCCTGACAGTTTTGTTGGTTCATAACTTGTTAACTATATTAGCTATGATTCATTGTGTAAATAGGTTTGTCAATATTTGGTCACTTTGTTTTGTTAAAAAAAAAAAAATCACACACATACCCCGCATACCTCTATACGTTTCCTGTGGTTTCTTCTAAAGGGTTGGATGTAGCTATAATACATAACAATACCCTGAATGAGATTAGTTCTAATAATTTAATCATCCTCTGTCAAGAACTAATACCCTTCCCTTCCCCACTTCCTTGTCCTCCTCCTCCACTCCTCCCCTCCCCCTTCATACTATATTATACTGCCGACTAGTGACAGAAAGTCGAAGTGCAGGTCTTTTCTTCAGAAAAAAAGAACAGCGCAGAAAACTCAACTGAACTCAGAAATGCGCGTATGTTTGAAAAAATTGCTGCTCAGATGTTCATAAGGAGGAGGTGCAAGTGTATACAGCATGTTTTATTGTGTTTTTATGGTTTTATTGTGTAGATAAGCACTTGTGATGGTCCTTTCAATACCTACAGTGTATTAACCAGAGACCCACATTAATAAAAAATGTGTCATTTCACTACAGCGTGGTGACAAATGACGTGCACGACAGTGTTAGGTCTTCCAGGACAGACACTTTCACATCCCTGCCTCTGTCTACTTGGATTGTGGATCAGCTCTTGAGGTGGGGAACATCCCCTGAAATCTTCTGATGTTCAGAAGAACCTGTTCACCAAGATCACCGAGGACCATCTCACATAAAGGTTTCTCAGAATGTGACACTCTGCAGGACTTTTACCTATGTGTAGCAGCAAGGATTAGGAAGACGCTCCAGCTCTGCGGCATTTGAAGCAGTGTGAACACATGTACATATTCATATTCAGCAGCACTTGTGACGCAATAACTGGTAAAATTTGTACTGCATCGCCAGTTATATTCAAATAAATTCCTCGGATTGAAACAATAGAGACGCATTCACGTTGAAACCAAGAAACCTATCAGCTATTAAAACCAGAGCTGCAGAATCGTCTGCCAGCGGGTGACCTTGAGGTTTTGACCTCAAATGACCCGACAGATCGGCAACTCAAGCGCCGCTTCTTCAAACCGAGGTTTGAAATTCCCCCCGCAGTTCCCAGAGCGACCACCGACGGCGCTGTTTCCTAACAAAAGACGCGGCGCCGGGGCGCCGACCACGTGACGTGCACTTTCGCAACGAAAGACCCTCAAAAACACTTTATTGTTCCGCTTGGTTTCGCGTCTTTCTCGGCTCGCACCTTCACTTTTCTTCAAGCAGCCGCTTAAGATCCTCATCGCAAGGGCCACACCTTTGGCTCGAATCATCCCGGGGCGTCTGGAGAGCCGCGGCTCAAAAGCAGCGGAAGCGCTGCGCGAAGCGGGTCCAAATTCTCAGCGCAAATGCGGCGTAAATATACGTATGCACATGCATGTATAAAGGCGAATAAAGCGGAGGTTTGGGTGCAACTCCTTAGCCGTGGCTGTTCCAGGAATCGTTTCCCCACTCAGTGAAGGAACGAAGTCTCAGCGCAGACATGCGCAAGGGGCAAAGGGGGGGTGGCGATGGGGGCGGGTGCTGGTATAAAACACCCCACACAGAGGAGTCCAGTCTGTCGCCTAGGCTTGGGACCACTGCTCGCAACATCTATGGGGAAGTAATCCATACTCATCGCTCCATTTTTCCATCTTTTTTTTTATCCCCCCCAAAACCAAATAAAAATACAGTGAATCCTGCTATGGAAGATCTACACAGACACTGCTGCAATTCTTCTTGTTACACCTGCTTGACCACAGAAAACAGGAGGACCTGTAAGGTAACTGCTGAGAATATATTTCGGTTCTTCTGTGCACGCCTGTTCGTCCGCATGAACCGTTTTGTGTTTATTTGGACGCAGGAATCGGCTGGGGTTGTTTTGGGAAACTTACCTTTGCTTTGAAGAGGACCGCTTCTGCTGAGCCCAACTGACCGTGCTGTGTCTCTTGTACTTGGGACGAGTTTGTGTAATGATTTTAATATTAAGGCTGGCTGAGGTTAACCTGGGCAAGAACAAGTGGGCTCTTATTTCACCTCACATCGGGGTGAAAAGGCAGATTTGGTTAATCGTGTCTAGCTGGAGTGTTCATGTTGGCTGAACTCTGGACTGACTTATTCACAAGGGCATCCACAGGGCATCACCGGGGGGGCGACAGCTGAGGAAAAGGGGGTGAACTTTTGAACAAAGTACCTGACATTAGAATTGGTGTTAATATATGTAGCTCGCGCTGTTGTAAATTCTTAGTAAATCTGAGATTTCGGCAACTCTTCTGAAACAGCTTTTAAGTTGGGACAAGCAGCACGTTGTCACTGACTGACCTGGGGCATATAAGTTGACAAAGGGCGGAGCCACAAAGAGCAAATAATAGAAAATTTTATATTACAAATCCAAAACGCTTTAAAATTGTATGCATGACTTTACGTTAGTCAAGTTTTTCTTTCTTGAAGGAATAGAATTATCCTAGATCTTTTGAATGCAAAATTTTGAGACCCCCTCCCCGACTGAACAGAAGAAATAAGGATGTTATTAAATATGCTGATTTCCTACAGTTAAGCTGATGGATTCCCCTCCCTTCTCAGATCAGAAGGATGCCCACATCCAGGGGTTTTCTGATGGTCACCATGGCGCTGTCCCTGTACGTGGCGGAAGCGGTGTCGGCGGAGACGCTGTGTGGTGGAGAGCTGGTGGACGCTCTGCAGTTTGTCTGCGGCTTCAGGGGCTTCTATTTCAGTACGTCACATTTCTTAATTGCTCCCATCTTTTTTTGTGGCGGCGAATGATCTGATGTGATTTTGTATGTTGCCTGACTTCAAACACCCCTCCTCCGAGAATGATACCGTTTTGTGTGGCTGCTTTATCTTGGTTGGAGAGTCCTTCATCCTCGCAGCTATAGAACGTTAAACTTTTTCATTAGTCGCCGTGGCGAGGTGAAAAAACTTAACTGTCCCCCCTTGTTAACTATTGGCTGAGAGGGCTGGATTCTTTGCGCATTAATTTTACATTTTATTTATTTAAGGAAAGCTTTTCTCCAAAGGGACTGACAGTGTTAACTTTACCACTATTTACCCATCTGTACAGCTGGGTCATTTTTTGCCAGAGCAATTTTCATGTAAGGATGTCACTCAGCAGAAGGTACGGTGTAAACCAGCATCCTCTGAGTGCAAGTGCTTTAACCGCTATGCTACCTGCTGCACAATTTGTACCGCAGTATGAAGAAGAACTTACTCTATTTCAGCTGACCGGCTGTGCGCCTCGAGATAATGCCGATTCAGCGCATTCTCGTGTTCTGATGGGTATGAAAGTTGAACAAAGTCAATGCGCCGTGTTAAATGTCCTGCAGCCGGTCGCAAATTTACTCGCACGTTCTCCGAAGGAAAAAATAAGCGGTAATGCATTGTTAAGGTAAAAAATGTTCATAAGTTAGTCAGTCTGAACTTGCTTATAGCAGGTCAAGCGAAACAATGCACTTAACTGACAAAAACTGATGTAAACCACTATGAGCTCTTACACAGCGTTGGTGCATGTTTGATGAACCCAACAAATTTTTTACAGTCGTGTGTAGAGAGTTTGCTTGAGAGTTGAGATTTCATTTTACCTTTTCAAGAGTGCGGTTGAGTGTATTCACATAACCCCACCACAGTTTACTCTTCCCAGTGTGTGTATTCTGTAGAGCGCACAAAAACTTCCCCAAATGTTTCATTCCTTCAATGTCAGCATTGAACTGAGGAGACCCCAAATCCCAGGAGTGGTACTATCACATCGCCTGTCTTTTTCCCCTTTTTGGCGCACCCCCCTTTTGATGCTCACAAAACCGCCAACATTTCACTGAGAGAGAGGAGGGAAGCATCTCATCACGTGAACTTCAAAGATGCTCCAAGCGCACTGAAGTGCACAAAGCACCATCTCCACAATGGCACTTCAAAGTGTCCATTGAAAGCATAGCACGAGCTTTGCCGGTGTGCCCTTCCCCCAACTCTTCCGTGCGTTTTCTTCTGTTACAGTCAGGTGTTTGTGCACCTCCCCCCTTTAACGTCATTGTCTCACCTTATCTTTGCTGAGTTTACAAGGGCAAGGTCAAAGCGTGGCCTGCGTGTTGTTTACTCGCCCTGGGCGCTGTACAATCCTGTCCTACGCACGCTTGTGCCTCATGACGTTGAATGGTTAAATAGGCTTAAATACCGTTTGTCTTGCCGTTCTGGTTGAGGAATTAATTCCATAGTGTCAATGCATCTGCTCCCAAACAAGATTTTTGGTATCCAAAGGAATGACCCAATAAGGGAATGTTTTGGTTTCTTGTGAAATGTTTAACCATGTAAAATATTGTTCCGGGTAAAGGGATTTGGATGAAACTGATGGAAATGCTGACTCCAGCAAAGTCTGATTTAAGATGGCTCCGTCCGCCTTGCAGGTCGGCCGACCAGTCGGTCAAACAACCGCCGATCACATAAAGGAATCGTGGAGGAATGCTGCTTCAAGAGGTGCAGTCTGAACCTTCTGGAGCAGTACTGCGCGAAACCTGCCAAATCGGAGAGGGATGTCTCTGCCACTTCGGCTCAGGCTACGCCACCCGCGCTGCCAGCTGTAAACCAGGTACACTATGGGACGAGAGTTGACCCGATCGCGGTGAGAAACGGCACCATCGCTGGGTTCTATCTAGGGAAGGATCAGCATCCCTTTACTTTGTTTATGTTCTGTACCGCAGCCACAGGGTGCAGGTGTAGGCGGGGGAGATTTTTATCTTTCGACTGTATTGGTGGTAAGCAAATGCCCTTTTTTTGAAGCTGCTGACCAGAGTGGAAAATAACAGAAGTCACAAGGTGTAAAGTGCAGGTGTCTCAAGGGAAATGTGTGATGAATACATTTTTTAAAGGGCAGAGGACACCGAAAGGCTCCATGTGGGTCGAGTTCATCTGCAGTTTGAAAGCAAGTGACTTTAGGCCTTGGCAGTATTTAGCCATTTTAACTGCAGCCAGCACAATGGTATTTTGGTATAATTCCCTTAAGGTTTTCATTTTGTTTTTACAAGTGTCAGTCGGCTCATAACCTGTGAACATTTGGAGTTTGAAAGCTAGAGAAGTTAACACACTGGTTTTTAAGGGTGTGGTTCTTCACCCTGCGCTTGATCTCCAAACACCTCCACACTTTAAGGGGCAGCATGTTGGGTGGTGTTTAGAGCTGCTTCGTGACCCGTGTTTGAGTCCCTGCACCTGCTGTAGTATCTTGAACCACGATACCCTGAACCGATAGAGTAAAAATTACTTAGTGGTATAAATAAGTGAATAATTTTAAGCAGCTTCACTTTGTAAGTCGCTTTTGGAGAGAGGCATTGGCTGAACCAATCGGTTGCAATAATAAAGGTTCAAGAGCTACAATAGTGCTCTTGAAGTGCTTTGTTAAAAATGTTCTTTGAGTGATGTAATAATTTAAAAACAAGGATCACAACTGCATTGCATCCAGAGCAACGCGCTCCTGGCGTGGGGATACTTCGAGCGCTGGCAGTGCTTCAAACCAGCTGTCTGAGCCTTCAATAGCAAAGCAGCTATACAAAGAGATCAACACAGTAATTGATCTCCACTTGAGAAAAGCACATTCATGTGGCGGTTATGAAATGTCAGGGTGGAAGCAAGCATAAATCCCCAGGCTGCTTCTCCTTTCCAGCAGATAAAGTCTTGGCCTACTATTCTGAGGTGTTGTTTGACAGGGGCAGTGAATTGAACGGCGGGATGGAGGGATGCGGGGAAAGAGATCGGTTTCGGGAGCGTTGGCTGTTCTCTCCGAGATGTGTTGAGGTGGACAGATCTCAGTCCTCTTTTATATTCCTGGAAGTTTGGACAAAGTGCGTGTCAAGTCAGAAGGATCTAGTATTTCAGAAAAGTGGACAATACAGTATAGTCTCTCAAACGTCATTGATGTTGCTGAGCAGAATCCCAGCAAGTTTGAATGCTGTTTATTTCAAAAGAAAGGGAATGGACCCCCCCGTTTAGTTGTATTATTTTTTCTTTCTTTCATCCATGTGTCACAGGATGTCCCAAGAAAACCTTTGATCGTGAAGTATTCCAAATATGAAATCTGGCAGCGGAAGGCAGCCCAGAGGCTGCGAAGGTGGATCCCTTCAATCCTCCGGTCCAAGAAATCCAGGCGGCAACCAGAGAAATCGAAGGCCAGCCAGCGGGACTTTGTGCACCGGCCCCTCATTGCCCTGCCCAGTGAGCTGCCGCCCACGGAAAACCGTGTCACCGAGTGAATTCAGGAGTGTTTGCTCAGACAAGAGTCGAACAAAAGACCAGGGGATTATAGCTTTGTTTGTGACTTCACTGCTATATGCCAGTCTTGTGAAACCCTCTGTCTCCTCGTGTCTTGCGCTTGTACACACACTCTGTCCTGTTTTAACCGCATCTCCTTCCCACGCACATATGCTCTCAAAAAAGAACTAAATAGGTGTATATACAGGCAAATAAGGAAAAAAAGGAAGAAACAAAGATGAAAGAGAATTATGGTTTGGCAAGCAACAAGAGGACACAGAAGAAAGGTTTTTTTTTTTTTTTCTAATGGGGAAGAAAACAAAATGTGAAAAGCAAGTATAAAAGACTCCCAATCCGTGCCAGTTTCCTGAGGAGAAAAAAAAAAGTGCACCTTTTTTTGTTAAATTTGTTATCAGTTTGCACCTGTTACTATAAAGAAGTGTATCCACACTGTAAGGAGTTAGTTCATTCAATTAGATTCCTCCTCCAGCACCTTTTTATTACAATTGAAACGCAGAAAGTTCTGCAACTTGCACAATGCCATGGATTATGTCAAAGTTATTGTTTTTATGCAAGTAAAATAGCACTATTTTTGTAAGCAAGCAACGAACATGTAACTCAACTCAAATGTCGTGGTGCTACCTTTGGGAACGGACTCAAAGAAAGTGGAAAAAAATGCATTTTTTTCATTCTTTGGGAGAAACTATTAAACTTTCTGTTTTAGGAAAAGTGTGACTTTGAAAAGAAAAAAAAAACTGCTTCATTCTGGCAACGTAGGATGGATTTCGCTGTGTAAAGCCTTCGGTATTCCATAATGCATCGCGCGTGTCATGGAAGGTGGATATGTCTGGCTCTCATTGGCATTTCGCTGCACTGTGAGATGGTTGCTGTGATGCTCGGAAGGGAAGCGGCACGAAGATGAGGAAGAAAAATCAAATCCCTGGAAGACCGGAAGACCTCCGCTGTCCGCTCGAGAAGAACAACTGCCATATTTTGAGGGAATTAAATGCTATGTTGTAGGACAAGTGCGATGTGTTTCTGGTGATGGTTCCATTCTTTGTGGGGGGGAAAAAAAAAATAAAAATACTGTTTTTGTATCATGACATTACACTTTCAAAGATAGACATGTTCATTCTAACAATATTTTCCTGCGCCGTCAATACTTCCTAAGTATTTTAGGTTTCTAAAGAAAGGCACATATTACAAAACAGGAGAAAACCAGTAGAAAGCATCAACTAACATTTTATTTTATGTTATCAGTAGTATTTCTGTGCTTCTGCTTGAGAACCAATACTTGAATACATATGATTAGTTTCCAGGGATGTCATGTTATGTCTTTGAGTCTTTGAGTCTGAGCTGTATCTTGGAAAATGAGCCGCAAAGCTTTTTTTATTTCAACACAGATAATGGCACTGTATAAAGATATTTATTTTTGTCATGTAAAACTCTCATATACAGCATAAATACAGTACCAGTTTGAGTATGCTTGCTGAAAACTGTATTTTCCCCCATATTTGACAACAGTTGTTTTCCACTTTGTATAATAGTTTCATTAAAATGTGCAACATTTTTAAAATGCCAATTTTTTGATATCCAGTTTAAAGACTGTAGATGATTGAGAAAAACCAAGCGGGTGTACTCAAATTTTTGCCTGGTACTGTATACATGAGTATATGAAAACTGGTCCAAATAATATACCTTAGCACTGATGCACAGCTGACAGGCTTCTTTTGTAATTTTGTACATTTTTTTTAACTTGTGATGCAAGTTTTTTGTAGGTGCTTCATACCAAAAATATTTCCTTTTCCTCCTTTTGCCAACTATTTACATACTAATATATATATATATATATATATATATATATATATATATATGAGTATGTACATAGTCTAATTTGCCTGGGCTTCTGCAGAAATAGACTAATATGCCGTGTATTGCGTCTAGCATTACGTTTGTTCCCTCTTGTACTGTGTTGTGTTACCATTTGAAGAGCAGTATTTAAGAACATCTGGAGATGCATATTAAAATTTAACAGTGATTGTACTCGAAGCAAAATGTTATTCAGTTTAATTTTACTGTTTTTACAGTCTGTCCCATTTTCGCCGCTAGCCATGAATGTGTAGAGGAAGTTAGCTCCTCATCCCATACGGCTGGATCTGCAGTCCAGGTTGGGTGATGAGAGGTGGTCATGGGTGAAGGAGGGTGCGTCAGTCTCCGATCTCCTGGTCCTCGATCAACCGAATCTTGAGGTCAACCGGGAGCGATGCCGTGCGCGGCTCACACGCTTGTGGCCTGTGGACAAGAGAGCCTCATGGCCACACATGCAAAGTTCTTGTGCGAAGTCACAACCATCTCTCTCTGGATGAGTTGCCAAGAGTAGTCCATACAGCTCGTGTCCCATCCGCTGTCAAAGTGTGTAAGACAAAAAGATTATTTTGCTGAACAGGTTTCAGCAGTGTGAATACTCAGGAAAACATTGCTTTTTTTCTAGGAGTGAATTAGATTAAGGGTGATATAGTCAGTACTTTTTGAGCATCATGAGAGGGGTATACTGGGAGGAGACAACCTGACTGGACTGCATCTTTACAGAATGTATTTTAACTGCCCGTTCAAACCGAATCTTGCTCAGTGCCGCTTGGCAACACAGGGCAGAGGTAAAGAGACCTATCGGCCGCTACAGCTCACCATCTCGTGAGTGCGAACTGGGTGGCCTGACTTGCTTGTGCGAGATTCTACTGCTGCAGTGCGACACCAGCAGCCCGGCCGGCTTCCGTTAGGCGTAGGGTTTAGACGTCTTTCCGTCTGATTGTTCAATTCCAGCTGTGATACAAAACGGTGCAATTATTGCTTTTGATGCTCATTTGGGTTTTCTGGTCTTTCCTCCAATGAATTTGCAAGTATACTTTTGGGTCATGTTTCTGTTTTTCACCTTGGACTGCATTTATTCGTTCTCCACTGATAACTTCTTTTTCCTTTTTTCCGAAATCGCCGATGAAAACCACTTTACCACACTAAGTATGTGAGCGTTTAGCTACCAATGGGAATGTCTTATTAGCTCACTGAGCCTTTGTGTATTTCACGCTACAACACCTTAAATGCACTATTCATGTACTTTAGTTTTTAATATCAATAAAAAAAAACTGTTTATCATATATTGCCAGCTCGTGTCTCTTAATTTCACTCCAGTGATGCAATTGATACGGAAATTTAATTTAAGTGTAAGATATTTCTGGTTAGTTATTTTCAATATGTTTTTATACATACAAAATCAAGTACAATTTTGACTTTTTAAGATCATAAAAGAATATTTACATGAAAATGGACATTTGGCACAAAGTACAATGACAAATACAGATTGGATGCATTGGTTATGTAAGCCCACATTGTTTAAGCTTAGGTGTAAGTGCTGAACAAATATTGACTTTGAATCATGAGCTTTAAATTTTAATCAAACATTCATGACACGAATGCTTAAACCTGGCAGCAGATCTCAGTTAATCTGCGTTATAGACATTTTTTAAAACCAGATATTTAAAACATTCAAACATTCTATTATACATAACTAAAAGCCACGACCAAAGTTTTCTCACATTTCTAAAATTTGTCTGCTGCTAATGTAAAGAAGACAAACATATGAAAAAAATTGCTTTTTTTTCCTATTATTTTTTTAAACAATTGCCGTATGAGAGAAAAGTTCAAAGGCTGTTGCTGGAATTTGAGCTTCGTCTGGAATGACTGGAGGTCACGCAATAAAGAAGCACGTGATTTGCTAAAGTAGGTTAAGTGGTTTTGTCTTGTTTGAATAGTACATGGAGATAACAGATGTGTGGTTGTTAGAACAGGTTATGCTAAACCGCTTTGGTGGTTTGGGAAGTTGCGTCAGATGAGGGCAAGGATCTTCTCGGAGCGTGACGTAAAAGTTCAAAAAAAGCGATAACTTCTTGTGTAAACTAAAATATTCCAAAATCATTGTGCAACCCACAAATTCACAGAACAGGAGAAGTTGTACCGTTGTTACTTTGGTTATTTTTGGATTGAGAAAAGTGGCCTGAAAAAAGAGACTAAGGCACCTTTGAATTCAAAGCTGAAAGATGTCTGGCATTTGGCAGCACCTGCCTGTGAATAATGGAATAGCTCAGAATATCCATAGCTGAGATAAAATAGATTCAGACTTTGTAAGGCTTTGAAGCTGCGACTGTTCATAACAAATTTCATAAGTGTTTTTTCTTCCACACATGTAGTGTGCACTACAGGTCAGTTTCCATTTAGACCTCTATATTATATTTCATCTAACCGTTACCTGTTAAATTGCTTTTGGGAGGAGGCTTGATGGGATGTGTCGCCATCATCTAGACTTGTTCCTTCTCTGAGGCCTTCCTCAAAGGGTTAAAAATAAAATGGTAAATAAAATGAAACTTTCTTTTGGTTTAGGCTTGTGTTTTCTCTTCCCTATTTTGGTCGGTGGGTCAGCATTAATGCAAAGACGTGAGAATTGGATCATTATTTGCAGGATCTGATTCAGCTCATTAATAAGAAGTAGCTATGGAGCTCAGTTATAAAATTAATAAATGTTCTGCTCGTACCTTATCTGATATAAAAAAGTAATGCATTGTCAGTGTTTTGCAGTACGTATTTTCATATACAGGTGTCCCTTTACTGAGGAGTGTAACGTGTTTCTGGAAATTAGCTAATATGCTGAAATCACAAGTTTAAGACATAATGTGTTGCTTTACGGGAAGCGAGTACATTCCAGAGACTTGACTTTCGGCCATTTCAGGAGAGTTACTTTAATGAATGAATGGGAAATTTCTGCCCAGGCTCAGCTTTTACATGTAACTTATAAAAGTGAAAGCCTCATATCTGATTGTAATATGATGTAAAGAGTATTAAATAATTTCAAATGTGTGAAAACTCAGAAGCCAAACTGTAGCTGATTGAATGTTGAAATACTTGCATTTACTATATTATGTGCCATTTCCTATTGACAGCATGCTTATGGCTCCTTATTGCCTATATGCAGGTAATCAGCAAGTATGAATGATAAACCAAACAGAAGTATTATAAATTCTATCCATCCATCCATCCATATATCCATCCATCCAAAATAGGTTGTAGAGGTCCAAGGTCAACAACAGAGACTTAGGGTGTGAAGCAAGGTTCAACTTGGATGCAGCAACAGTCCATCACAGGGTGCACTCACAAACTGTTTCAGTCACATACACATTTTGAGCATTTTGGTGCCACCAATTAACCTGAAAGACATGTCTTTGGACTGTGGGAGGAAACATACCCAAAAATGAGAACATGTAAACTGTGTTTAGACTGAGCTGGATCTGAAGCCATATCTGATCCCATGTGAATTTAACAGAGATACATTTTTTCTTGATTTATTTTTAAGCCTTTACAGTCTATGGACAAATTGTCAGTAGCTTCTTATTTCTGTGATTTTAACATTTACCCAGTCCTTTTTTAGTTTTTGGTATTTATATATTTTTAAAAAAAAATTGGCTCTATTACACTTTGTACCCAGTATCTGTCTAGAATGAATAATTTGCTATTTCAGTCATTAGTAGCTGAGAAAATAGATTTTTTAAACAACATTGTCTACATAGAGGTAAAGAAAAAGAATGCTATAATATAGTACACAATTTGTACAACAGCGTATAGAGTACAATAAAATTCCTCAAACTTGGATTTACCTAAGTGTCATTTGCCTCCCTTTTAATTCGTCTTAAACAAATGTCGTGGACTGGTGGTGCCATCCAAGCCACCTCACCCTCCTCCTCCTCCCAGGGACCATCAGCTTCCTGCTAAAGCCTCAGTAATGCACATGATGACGTTTATTGAAAGCTTTCCGCTGGGCACCGGAATGTGTGCTGGAACTTTGGACAAGACGCCACTGTTGTTTCTGCACCAAGGATGCAACTTTGTGGTTAATGACTTGCAGCACAATTGAGGATGTGCTCTAAAAAGATTGGTGTTTTGTTGTGCCCGAAAAACACCAGCTTCCACAAGCTGGTAACAAGTGTGTGCCTATCGGGTCCAATTTTTCTTCTATGAATCAGAATGAGTGAGAGAACATCCAAATGCAATCAGTTAGAAGTATCAGCGGGGTTTGCCCAGCGTCTCAAGCTATTTGAGCAAACACTGGGCTCAGTGTTACAAAGATGACCTTCCAAAATGCTTCACTTAGTTGAAAGCACTGAACATTCGGAGTGATTTTTAAATTTGTTGTTTGTTTATTTACTCATGGGCAACAAATCCTTTTTATCTGTTTCACAAAATTAGGGCTTGACTTACTATGAAACTAAATAAAACTAACTAGTACGTAAGTATTGTTTTTGCTGTCAAACAGTTATGTGTGTTGTCGTCATATTTAAGTGGAAAGGAAAAATGCATATCGCCAAACTTCATTGCCCAACATCACTAATGTTCATAGTGCCGTGTGTGTTGCATAACTTTTATTCATTTTCACATTTTCATTTTCTCACATGTAACAGCTTTTGGCTCCTATGATTGAATACACAGCATTGACAGCAATGTACGCGCCTGCCATAGTGACGTGTGCACAATAATAACAAAATAGTGTGTATTACCACCTTTTATTACTTTTAAACTTATTGAATGTAATACATTTGTGTGTGTGAGAGAATGTGTGTCAGTGTGTGTGTGGACTGATGTGCAGGCAGTAATAAATAACAGCACCACAATTTATATCAGAAATTTTAAGTATTAGACTGATATTAGTGCATTTATTTGGATGCTTGGTGCACTGTCAGTTTGAATTTGGATGAGGGCTCGCACCTACCGTCAAATGAGGTTGATGAGCCCTACTGTTTGTCAATGAGATTGAGGTAGAGGTGTGGATGAGGCTGGGTTTATGAAAACAGAAGTAGGAGAATGAAACAGCCATGTACCAGAAATGCAACTGCAGCAAGGGAAAAGCATGTCAGAGAAGGAAAAGTGACAGCAAAGAGGAAGTATTTAGTAAAAATCCAGAACATTGCTGTCTGGAGGCCAAGGAGAAAACAAAACCCATCTAAATCCATCAGGCTGTGATGGGTTCATGAAGTGACCAGTTGGGGACTGGTGGTACTGAGAAAATATAGTTGCCCCCTAGATATTTAATGGTAGCAAACATTGATGTCCCAATGGCAGTTCTTAATACACAACCAATGAGGCACAAACAAAAGTGAAGCACACACAGCATAAGTGCAGCTAACATGCAAACTTAACATGAAGTGCCCAAATACTACAAACCAAGTAGTCTGGCACTGCACCAGCCCCATGGGGTGCATCAAAAGACAACTGTTAAAAATGCCAAGCTAATGAGTGAGGAAAGGAGGAAAGAAACAAACCCAGAGTGCAGGGTCAGGGATGGGAATGGAGCCATGGACAAGCTATGGGCCAAGGCAATGGCAGGAGCAGTGAGAGTGCAAAGGGCCATAGATGGAATACACAGGCATGCAGTAGATAGTCCACCTGACAAGGATTGTGGGCGGATGGTGCAGATGGGCCGAGAGGGTGCTGCTGGAGGCTGAGAGGAGTGGAAGGAAGACAAAATCGGTGGGAGGAAGCAGGAACTGCATTGCACACGGCAGAGACTTAATTACAAAAATAACATCAATGGGGTGGAAGTAGGTGGATGCTTATACAGTGTGTGTATGCCCATGACTAATGGATACAGCCAGGGGTTTTGTCTAATAATTCCATCCCAAAATTATACTTTAAACTTCAGCATCTTCCAATTTGTTTGCGTTTGAATGAAAAAGTAGCATGTGTTTGTACAACATGTGAGGTCGTCGTGTTCCTATGTTTGTGAGAAAGTGCATGCATGTGTATGTGTGCGTGACTGCATTGTGTATTATGACCATCTCCACTTTCTTATCATCTGCCCAAAGGACACCGTACCAGAAATCATTCGGTTCGTTCAGAGGCAACTTTGCAAACGTGAGCCATGTTTCCATGCTGTCATTTGTAAATAAGCTGGTTTCTCCCTGATACCCTTCCATGTAAGCCACACTTGTTCAGCCTTGTGATCAGCTCATGAGCTTAAATGTTTTCATTTAAATGTAAAACATGTCAACCAAGGCCTGTAGCTCCCTAGATGTAGCTCTTGGGTTCTTTACAATTTCTCTGAACGTTACATGGTCTGACCTTGACGTGATTTTGCTGGGGTACCCACTCCTGAGAAGACTGGCAAATGGTCTCAATTGATCTCCCTTTGCAAAAAATCCTTCTTACTGTAGAATGATGGACTTCAGATAGTTTGGAAATGGCCTTATTCCCCTGCAGATTGATGAGCTGTAGCAACTACTTCTCAGACTTCATTTAACCTTGGCATGGTGTTGACACAAATGAATGCTCCAGACCACCAAACTGTCCAAATTTGTATTTACAGAGGTGGTCACAGTTCCCAGTGCCCAGCAAATTGAGTGCATTTGATCAGCAGAACCGAGCTGCTAATTTCCTTCTTAATTCCCATGGAAGCCCAAAAGGTGCGTCTAATTTTTCCCACTTGGTTTCTGGCTTTCGGCCTCACAGAGAACGCTGTTACCTGAGGTTACACTCTCCAATTATACAAGTGTGAGAACCAGAACATTGTTATTCATCCCCTGTTGCATAAAACCATTGACTTTTGTATCACTGTAAGCCTCTCATATCCATTGTATTTCATAATAAAATTTTCTTCCAGTGAAAAACGCCGATCTTACACTTTCCATCCTAAATAAACCATGACATTTTGAAATATTGCTTAATTTTACGCATTCACTAAATTACACTCTAGCTAATGTTGCACATTAAAATCTGAGTTATTAATGTAACTGCTTGTTTATTATTATTATTATTATTATTATTATTATTAATAATAATAATAATAATAATAATAACTTAATTTAACTTAACTTAACTCGATAGTGTATTTTTTATACAAATACCTTGAAACTGTCCATTTTCTATGAAAAGGGTTATGAAACTGCGACAACTGCAGTCTGTAAAAGTTACTGTAAATTTAGTGCATGTGTTCAGCAGCTGGCTCTTAAAAACCTTTTCACAATTTATAGATATAGCTGGAATAGATTCAGCATACACAGCATATAAATGTGGATGTAATTTAAAGCGAATAGTGCATTTGTCTGTGAGTATTTGTTTAATACGTTTTATACTGAAGGAATGGACAGGTATGTAGCAATGCCTCGTAGGCGTCTGTAAAGACGCACAGTAAAACTTAGAAGAAGTGTACAAATTAGACAAGAAAGCCAAAACAATTTCCCTCATCGAAAGTGATCCACATTTAAGTTTATTTGCTCAAATTATTTCAAAATGCAACCCTTGCTTCACCTTCCTTTTGTCAGGAAAGTAGGCTGCAACGAATAGATTCACATTCTTTATCTTTTAAAAAATTTTCCACCTCCACATTATGAACCCAATGTAAGTTCCTGGGATTCCAGCATGAACCGCCGTTACGAATTCCAAGTCCGCTGCGTTTGCCAGCACTTTTATCTGCTCCTGGTATTGAAAGTCCGAGAAGCGGTGGGGCACAACCGTGAAAAACAAAAGTATTAGGAGAAGAATGAGAAGAGCTCAGTCATCCATTTTGATTAATAGCATGTGGTGCATGAGTGCCGTGGGTGTTCGCGGAGACCAGGTGCCAAGCAAAACCCGAAGCCTTGAGTTTGACATGGGTGAGTGAACTTTACTGCACCCACTGTCCCAAACAAGCCTGACAGAACACGGAGTACTTTTCGGCCTTTGAGAGCTGCGAGCATAATTCCTCTCCTCACTTTTAATTCCTTCTCTAATATTGTATGACAGTTCTAAGAAATAAGGGTCCTCCTTCTTGCTCTTGATTAGAAGGCGCTATCCAAACATCTGCTTTCAAGAAGCCAAGATCATAAAAAAAAACATAAACAGGCCATCAGTGCACGAGCTGTGCTCTGCAGACATGGCAGAAGGACCATTGCCGAGTGGAAAGGTCCTTCAGATGCAATAAATATTTTAGTGAACATGCCTACATGTTGATGCCTGCTGTTTTGTGATTTTCCTTTATTACAAAGAGTGCATTCCAACTTTTCTTTTGCCCATACAGAGAAATTTTGAGAATAAAACGCCTGTTACGATCATTACCACTTAATGTATGTATTATATTTACGTCATGTGCCTTATTTCCACATCCACTTCATATGTATCCATTCAATTTTAAATACTGTACATATATAAATTAAATCGCATCATTGTTATAAGGATTGGAACTAATAGACAAAGTATACAAATATCAAGTGACAAATAAGAAGTAGAGTCACACTTCAACATCAAACAGTCCTAGTTCTTTCACGCCAGTGTTTGCAGTAGGATATTGGATATTTTTTTTTTTTTTCAGAAAAACCTTCAGTTTATCCAGGGATTAGTAAAGGTGGAATTATATTGTGACAGTGTAATATAGCCGCAGGGGATATTACAGGGATCCACTTTTGTCGGTATTCATGAAACCATTCCATCAGTCTGTATCGTGATGCTGACGTCTTCAAATACGGGAACACCATGAACGTGCAGTGTTTGCATGGCAGGGTGCGTGGGGTAACCCAAAATTTGTGTCGTATTCTACTATGATCATTTTTTATCCATGGGGATCACTACAGATATATTGGAGTTTTAAAGTTTTCTTTTTTCAGGTTTGTAGGTGTTTACTTATCCTGTATTTTTTAGAATATACAGTATATATAGCCTCTGCCTGTCTGACTCCATTTAAGCTCTGTTAGATGTGTCAGGTTAATTTACAAAGTAACATATTAGCTGTCATTGGGATTAATCATGATTTTTTTCTTACGTCAGTGTTTCTTTTCATATTAAACTACTTTCTTCAGCTTTGTTCATCCCTATATGTACAGTATCGCTTCGCCACTGGAGGCTAAGATATACATTGTTGTTCTGGAGGTATTCTGGTCACTACTGGTAATCTTTTAACGCAGGACGAGCAATAGCCATTAAAAAGGGCGTATATGGAAATAGTATAAAAACTTAAAAGTTGCCAGGAAACAGTTAGTTATACCATTTTGAACAATTCAGATCTGTTTGATTATAAGAACTAGATTGTCACTACAGTGAAATTAGACTCACCTGTGATATATTGCCAGAACTCACGTGACATAAATAAACTGATATTTAATCAATGAATGATGGCTTTAATGCCTAAAAAAATTCACGCTCATTCCCTGTCCCTTTTCGACAATTGTGAAGACAAAAGAGCTGTTTGAGACCATCGGAAAAACTATCATCAGCAAACATAAAAATTCAAAAGGCTACAAGGCTGTTTCAGAGACCTCGGCATCTCTGTTCTACAATTCACTACGTTACTAACAAGTCTGCTGTTCATGGACCTCTGGAGAACCTCCCAGGGTGTAGTGGGAAGAGGAAAATTCATCAAAGAAGTCCTCGAAGGTTGATGCAAACTGCTGAAAAAACACCACCTAAAACATACAAAGAGCTTAAAGTTTATCTGGAGTGATCTGGAGTGATGGTTTCATCCCACACCATATGCCACACACTAAATCTGGGTACAGGCCAAGAAGGACTCCACTGTTGAAAGACAAACATAAAAAGGCATGACTGATCTTTCTCCAAACCTGCCTAGGGAAACCAACATCCTTCTGGGAAAATGCTCTGTGGGTTGATGAAACCAAAATAGAGCTCTTTGGCAATGCAGACCAGTGATTTGTTTATAGGAAATGAAGCTTGTAAGGAAAAGAACACCCTACCTACAGTTAAATATGGTTGAGGTTCCATAATGTGAGGCTGCTTTGCTGCCTCTGGTACTGGAGGCCTTGAACATATAAAGTGAATTATGAAGTCAGAACATTACCAAGGTATTTTAGAGCTAAATGCGCGACACTGTCAGAAATCTAGGTATGGGTCCAAGACCATGGGACTTCCAGAGGGGCGACGACCCAAAACGCACATCCAAAAGCACAAAAGAATGGTTAAAACTGAATAAACGGACTGAGGCCAGCGATGAGTCCTGATGTCAGTCTGATTGGATCCACTGCTGATGTAAGAAATCCCAAAACATTCAAGAGCTACAACAAACAAAGAGTGGGAGAAACTACCAGCAGAAAGGAGCAAGTAGCATACAGATGCTACAAGAACATTTTGGAAGTGTCATCACTGCCAAGGGTTATGGAATCAAATATTTGGTAAGGTGGCTTTAATAGTGTCCAGGTCTAATTTACTTTTTCTTGTTCAACTTTGGACGTCCTGTTAAACTTTTCTGCTGATCATAAGCTTGTAAATTCTTAGTTATGTATACAGTGTATACATGCATTCTTGTCTTAGTAGTTTTGATTTTTGTTGAAAACCAAGGTTATCTTCTGCAATATTCCCACAAGGTGCTGCAGCAGGCCGAACTCTGCCGAATAGCTTGACTTTCACCCGAGCTTTCCAGGAACACACAAAAATGTCAATAAACAAGCCCAGCTCCCTGGCGGAGTTCACTCTGTACCACAGCAACACTTTTTTTTTTTTTTTTTTCTGGTGGTTCACACCAGTCCAGCATTATGCCTTGCACACTAATATTATTTTAAGCAAGTCAAATTCCACTGGAAATGGACCACTTTGCCAAAGGATGTAGTGTACGGTGGTGGTTTTGTGCACGGTTAGATCAAGTTTCAACGCGCTGATAACGTAAACGTTTTTGGTCGCAAAAAACACCGGAGGAACTCGGTCACCCTTTTAAACCAAAGGTGCTTGGGTCCAGCATTGAGTGCAAGACAAGTAAAAGATGCCAGGAATGCGACACGCTGCCGACCGTCTGCATTGCAGGGCGCACGTTTTGAAGCAGGCCCACCAAAATTACGCTTCTTCTTTGGTTTTTGGTGGCATGCTTTGAAGACCTATCGTTTTGCCTCACGGACACACAAGGCAGACAGCTGACTGTAAGATGTATAAATCAGGATATTAAAAGCAAGAAGGGAAAAGTGATATCTAAGGAAACAAGTTCCCAGTGTTTGACTGATCTGCGGTGGGTTATTGCAGCGCTTTTCTTTTTTCTTATCAATTGCAGTTTCGTTTCAAGACCGAGTTTTCCGTCAGGGGTTCATCGAAGGGTTGCCCTCGCACGTTCTCGGTCCCGTGCAATAAACACGCAACACGTGTTCATTTTTTTTGTCCATCTTAAGGAATATTAAAGTGAGCCTTGACACGTCAAATAAATGCAAAATGCCGTGCAAACGTGCACCGCGGTGGTCACACCCACTAAAGGTTCCACCTCTGGTACTTTGGGCTGAGGTGTCGATGGAAGAATCAACCTTTGTAAGTTGTTTTGGAGAGGTGAATTGAAAAAGGGGTTAACTTTCAATTGCTGGGAGTGTAAAAGTTTATTTACATAGTCAGAATCCCCGCTGAGCAGTAACACAAACAGACTGTCGCCTGTGACATCAAATACCCAGTGTGAAGGCGCGCTAGGTGTTTCCAGCAAAGTGAAAAAGGAAGCCGTGGCAGCGGAGACAAATGTTTACCAGTTTTCCTCCTCGCGAGGAATGTAACGCCGATGTCTCGGCCTTTCCCGACGGAAGAGCGAGTGTTTTTCATTTGGCCAACTCGCCCTTGTTGTGGGTTCTTGCGGGTTTAAGCTGGGACACGGCTGACTCTGAGCACCACACAGTTTGTTTTCATTGCTCAAGAGAGGAGAATGTTTGTGATCTGCTGCCCAGCTCGTTCTCATCCGCCTCTCCAAGGGATACTGAACAACAGCGGAGACTTCAGAGCCCCCCAGCTTGGGAGCCAGGCAGGCAGGCAGGCAGGCAGGCCTCGCTTTGATAGGACTGATGAGGTTCGACGCGGAGCCGATCGCTTCTGCAGCGCAAGTCACTGACTCAACCAGATGCTCCACTTCACTTATTTAAAATGTGAGCTGCAGGACGAGAAGAAAAAAAGGAAAAACTGTAAAACGGCTTGGCAGATTTGTATGTTATGTTCTTTGGTATTTTAATGTCCTTTAACCTCAGGCTGGAGGATTTCCCATTCAAATCTGAAATGAATAGAAAAGCAGAAATGATTTTGAATTTGACGCGCATGAGCTGGCCTGTGTTCCGCGCTCTTGTGTTGTTGCTGATGGTTGGGTTATTCTTCTCTAAGCTGCTACTGGTGTGTTGCATGCTGGCCAAAATGCCGGCAGTTTTGGACTATGTGGCTGCACTCTGAGAGTCGTGTGTCTGCATCTGGGTCCGTCTGTCGGAGAAAATGCAACTGTTGTTTTTGCTGGGTTTTATACTGCTTTGCCGAAGAACGTCCGCCGATTTAATAAATGCAAATGTAAACGGTGACCCGTGCGCCGTCGTGAGCGACAGCACGTGCGCAGGTGAGAGAGGATGGGGAATCTCTCTGAAATGACCGGAGGAATCCTTCTACGTGTCTCCATGGCTCCTCTGTGTAACAGATGCACAGCAGATTGAGTGAAATTCCGCAAATTCTCACCAATCCCAGGCAGGTCCCTTGATTTTTCTCATCTGCTGGTTTGCTCAGTTGTTCAGCTGGAATAAGGTTTGAGCTGTGAGTCTGTAGAAAAATAAAACCTTTTCTCTTGTTTCAAAACAGGGTTGTAGTAAATGGCATTTTTAAAAATTTGGCAGCAGAAATAGTGACAAGCCAGTGGTACGGTTAATTAATACATGGCGGATTTATACAACATTATTTAAAAGAGTCTGTTTTATTTCACTGGAAAGCCGAAACTCTGACCGTATATACAGAGTCATTCTAAGATGTTTCTTATTAAATTGCAGAACTTGTGGTTGAACTGAAGCGTTTCATTAGACCAAATTCAACCAAAGTAACACATTGGTCCTAGTATTCTTAAATCCTATTATTTTAGAGATATTAACATATTTTTTAAGTTAACTGAGCTCAGAGCTCCTTTGATTTTTATCGAATTACTAAATTATTTTAAAAAATGCACCGTAAGTGTAAAAAACCACGTGCTCTGCTCATGTAAAACAATAGTTGTGTTTATTGTAAAAGCAACTTTCTTGCAGATCAGGTTTCTAAGTGAACAGCTGCACCGTGTGGTAGCTTATAGTATATTTCCAGAACGTGAAGTGTCTGGCATTAAAGCAATTGTTCTTCCATAAGATATAATGAAACGTATTAGATATGCACATTATTAAAAGTTAAATATTAAAAGAATACACCTGGACATCGCATATTAACATTTGGAATCCGCTGTATATTAAATACATTTTCAATTTCAGGCACTTTCTGAAGTCTCCGGAAATATTGAGAGGCAGACACAAAAATAGACACAGAGTAATTTAATAGGCAATATTTTTCACTGGAAGTTTTCATTTTCAAGTTTTAAAGACGGCACAGTTTTATTTTTTTTCTGCGATTTTCTGTAACTGAGCTGCTAGCTACCGTTACTTTTCGGAGCCTGAAGTAAGTTGGCTGGTAGTGCAATACCTTCTGAATATGTCTGACGCACCCGTGCCGCATGCGCACTGGCAGCATGAAACTTGTCAAGCAAAACCTAAAGATTTATTCGCAAATGTGTGGGGCGTCTTGATTCCCATAAAGTGTAAAATGAACCTGTGCCAAGTTGGTGGAATAAAACTGTCCTAAAGCGCTAAATCACAGTCACATCAAAAATCCCACCATTGTTACTAAAGATGAGGGTTGACGTTCTGCTCTGCAGATCTCCATGATATGTGGCATACAGCGTGGTAGTACTGACCCATATCTGAATATGCAATAAAATATGATTGATGGTCACCGTGATGTTCTTTAACTGCCCACTCCCTACACCGAGCATAACTTTAATTCACTTACAGACACTTTTGTTCGACGGAAAACGTTGGCCTTTGTGCTGTCCATGGTCCTGAACAATGTTTGTGTGTCGGGCTGAAATCCTTCAATACGTTACGTAAAACTTTGTCGTGTATATTAGACAATCGTAGCTAACTGTTCGCTATACATGCATCCGCCTCCTATTTAAACAGTCACTGTATTCCGCCTGGCCCACTGGGGCAGTAGGTAGTGCAGGGGGTTGGAACCAGAACCTTGCAGCTGTAGGTTTGAACCAAAGCTGCTACTGCAGCCACCTTGTGCAAAGCAGTAACCCCAAATGAATACAGGAAAAAGGACCCTATTGTGTAAATGGGTGAAAAACTCTAGCGAGTAAATTTAACAAATTTAACGCCATGGCTTACCTTGGACAAAGGGGTCGGCGACTTAACAGTTTGAAATAGAGCTGTTTTAAAATACCGTTGTGTTCAGGCTTTTAGACATTATCCCTGTCAGCCAAATAGAAATATACAATTATGAAGGTATTGAGGGAGAAAACTATGTTTAAGTTGTTGTTAGCACCTTGCTATTCCTGAAAGGTTCTCTATCGTGACCAGGCAAACTGTATAGACAAGCTACTCTTCCAGCTCTGTTGTCATTCTTTAATATAAGAGTTATTTGCAGCTTCTCATAAGGGAGTTTGAGGGGAAATGATGCTTAAATTTTTACACATTAAATTGAAGTAACGTCACAATCGCGTGTTCGACAGGTCCAACGTATCTCTTCTGCCAAAATGAAGGCAAAAAGTATGAATCATTTCCTAACAATAAATCATCTTAAAGGGCCATCTGAAGCTGTCATGCACAGTTGTATAACAGAAGTAGCCATCCATCATCATTATCTGCTTTACAAACACAGACACACACACACACACACACACACACACACACACACACACACGCACACACACACACACACTACAACTCTTGAGAGGTCTACAGCATTTTATAAATTTGAAGGGTTTGAAAAATCAACAGTTTTTCACGCTGGAAGAGTCGCTCCTTCCCTCTCCCTCAGGGCTATAGAATCCCCCACAGTCTTCCAGAAAAGTCCCAAAATCCACCTTTTTTAAACTCTTTCAGTTCAACTCTCCTAACAGGAAGTTACTGCAAATCTAAAATGTACATAAGTATTTGAGTGTTTGAGTTTTACAAGCTTTTGTGCGTTACAAAAGTACAAGAAAATCTTTGTGTGTTTCTGTTTGCTCTTTGGTGTCAAATGTAATTTTGTATTCTTGGTCCTGTAGGGGAAACATCTGGAAAATGACTGCATGCAACTCAATGAGCGCAGCAGCTGTTGTAAGTGCAGGATTCAACCTCTACAACGTCATACTTTACTAAATACAGTTTGTGACAAATGGCAGTGAGATACGCTGGGTAAACTTTTCTTCTTTTCTGCCAAATCTGTTAGCAAAAAAACCGATTGATGTTGTCCTTATCAATTTAAACCAATAAAAGTCATAAAAAGCAGAATAATTCATCATATCCTAAGTTTACTTATGCTTTTGTCTCAACAACACTACACTGAAAAGTGCAAAAATATGAACAGGAATTCTGAAATATAATAACAATACAGTACATTAGGGCTAGAGATGCATTTTTAAGAAATAGATAATAAATCAGTGCTAGAAGACAGAAAGAACAGAGTTCACCATATAGTAAGGTCTACGGAACAAGTCAGTGATTCCAGACTGCCCAGCTTTCAGGACCTGTACTCCTCCTGAACTATGAGACGGGTAGAGAAAATTGTGACAGACCCCTCTCACCCAGGCCACAACTTTTTTGAACTGGTGCTTCAGATCACTGTGCACAAAGATGAGCTTCTTTCCTCACACTATTATGTCCACGAACAGCTGACTTGTTTGTTAGTCTGTGCAATGGTCCCCTTATAATATTTATATCTATGTGTGTATGTATTTACTGTATGTGTGTGTGTGTGTTTATGTGTATATGTAGGTGTGTGTGTATGTGAATGTGTGTACAGCAGCGCCCCCGTATCTGCAGGTAATACGTTTCAAAACCTATCGTGGTTACGCAAAACTGTGGCTAATACCGAACGCTGTATATAATGTGATATTCGTGTAAAATACATAAATATGGTTAAATTGATAAATTACACACGGCAAGGCATTAGCAACATTAAATAAAGTAATAATAAAGTGTACTTTACACTACACTGTAAATTTCCAGTGTACTCTCGCTCTTGTACGTATGAAAGTAAGGGATTTTGATTCTCTGTATGTGTGAGCATGCTTGGCCAATAAATCAGATTCTGACACTGATTCTGCTAACAGCAAACAAATACAGAAAAAGGTCTACTTTTCGGATAAAAAAATGTGCAATTCAAAAAAAGTTTAAACACTGCAGCCAAAATTGGATCCGTTTTTGCTGGTTATGTTTCCACTCATCGTAACCCTGTTATGGTTTTGCTTGTCATTTCACTGCACCATAAATATCCCAGAATATCTCACTAAGTCCCAAATTCAGTAAAAGTTGTTTTTTCCTGCCCCATCCGCTCACCTTGCAGCTTCCTGCTTTACCATTTATTATCTGTGAAACAGGTGATGAGCCTTACCTGCTGTTTCAACAAACGAAAGCTCTTCCTTAAGCTGCGTTCTAACAGCATCGAATGCTGAAGCAAGTCAGCCTGTGTCTGTGTTTGCAGCTTTGCCACATCCAGCCTCAAATTACTGCGCAGGAAAGAGCGCGAACACTTTTACACTCTTCTTTAAATGAGGGTTTCAGTAAATATAAAAAGCTGCGGGCTGTGCCGCTCAAGAACTCCTTTAACATCGCAGTAAGGTCTAAGTAACCACTTTGTTTTCATGCTTCTGAACATAAATTCCCTGTTTGATAGTGAAACCTGGCATTTTCCCTCCCAGGCCCTGTTCACCCTCTTACCATCCAGTAGAAGGTACCGGAGCATCCGGGCAAAAACCACCAGGCTCTGCACCAGCTTCATTCCTCAGGCAGTCAGGCTCCTCAATGTCCTGAAACTCACCCATGCTCCCCCCACCACTGGGAATTACCCCTGCTGCCTAGGGTCCAACCACCTCCTCCCCCGACCATACCAATGACTGCACGGTCACTTTAAGTCTATGTTTATCTGGACATTACTGCACTGATATTTATTATTTATTTGTTGCATGTATTTGCACTGTTTTTCTTTTGCACCCCCAGAGAAACGAAATTTCAACCCTGACGTATACCTGTATACGGACAAACTGACAAATAAAAACTGTCTTGACTCTTGGTTTTCTGAACGATAAGTTGAACTATTGCATTGAATTCAGCACACAGGTACTCTGTGGTGGTCCAGACAGCAGCATGGGTTCGAATCCACCACAGTGTGGGTGGAGTTTGCATGTTCTTCTCATGTCTGTGTAGGTTTTATCCTTGTGCTCTGGTTTTGTTACCATGGTCCAACGACATGTGTTTCAAGTTAACTGGTCACTCTGTACCCATCCAAGGTATCATTTGCTAGCCCGACACTCAGTTACTCCAAAATAAGCTCCGGGCCCCTGTGGTCCTTGCCAGGAAAAAAAGCGTTTACGGAAAGTGCATAGATGAATGGGTGAATGAGGTGCTCTGCTAGCTAAAGCCATTCCTGCCAGGTTGATGAGCATCTTGCAGTCAATGAAAGGTAAAGCGAAACACGATGAGAGGTTCTCCTCTGGGATTGCTGCCTTTCCTTGTATAAACTGCCCCTGGGGTATGAGCTACCTCCACACATGAGTGAAACATAACCAAATATGTAAACTCATTAATCGGGAAGCTTGTCTCAAGGATGTCTGGGTTTGGAACACATGTTTACCAAACACTGATAATAGTGGTGATGTCACCGGGGCTTGACTCCCCAGACTCTCCGACTGCGAGAAGAACATGGGTGGCTCTTGTGCTGTAGCTGATGTTGTAAAAATATTGATGTTACAGATAATCGGGATCCAAATGGTGCTTATGCAAGAAATATTTCAAATTGACGCTTGTTCAGATAGCCAAAGTCGGAAAGATTCCCTCTCTGCGTGATGCCCAAAAGCTGGTGAACATTTCCATAACTTCTCGACGACGTCATTGTAATGCTCTGCTGTCTGGCTGAGGAAATTCCTTCCTCAAGAGTCTCTAGATGGTGCAGGGTGCAGCAGTGAGTGTTTGCACGTGAACATTAGACAAACCTCCACGGTTCGGATTCCAGCATCATCTCTCTGTTAAAGTCCTGAAGGGCTTGGACCAACACGAACCACCAGTCAATAGTTTGAGTACACTTGAAGGAAACTAGCTTTGTCCAAGGCTTTGGTTGATAGGTTTCCTCGTCTGTTCTGCATTACAAGAATGAATTCCAAGAAAAAACGGACACGGGTGGGTCGCTTTGCGCGAGTACACTGCCTATGTCGCCAAGGTGGACTCAAACTTTTCTTGTAATAATTCTGCAAAAAGTTTTTTTGGACTGAAAATGGACCTGTTTAGGTCTTCATGTCGAGAAACATGAAAGCAGGATTGTCTGAGTTCTCTTTAATGGCTTCCTGACATTTTTTGACTAAGACTTGACTGAGTCTCCCTAGTGATCATTCACAGTATATCCCGTAGAAACACACACACACACACCCACACACCCACAGAGTCAACCAATTCCTCAAATGCTCTAACCTCCACACAAGACCCCGGAATAGAGAAAAGAAACCCCAAAAGTAAACACTCTGCAAAGCAATCAATGTGCGGTGTAACAGCTAACAAAAAATTTTGCAACTTACGATGACATAAGCCTTTATTTATGCAGTAATAACACAACGAATTAAAGAAATACCCAGTAAAGCTATTTCCTTATTTCCAGCAGAAAAGCACAAAGAAATGTTTACTTTTGCTGCCATGACCTGGAACAACAGCCTCCGGTGAAAGACTTTCCTCGGGAAAATTTCCAGGGGATTGCGTGATTTTAAAATGTGAAACAGGAGTGTGAGTGCTTCACTGTCTGAGACAGGGCAGCTTATGTGTGTGTGTGTGTGTGTGTGTGTGCGTGCGCGCGAGTGCGGCATCTTCGGTAGCAGAACGCGAGGAGTGCACACATCACCAAACCTTTATCTGGCACTTTGATGCAGCGCAGTGCGGTTCCGTACATGAACCACATTTAAAAAAAAAAAAGAAAAGAAAGAAAAGCGTACCATCTGGCCCAAATCTGTCTCATAACAAAAAAATTAGTTTTGTCCGAGGAGGGCATTTCCTGTTAAACTTTCGACGTTCTTTGATGTCAATAAAGCAATTATAGCTATTGTGAATTACAGTAAGTACATGTATTTTACTTTCATAGTCAAAACAATATATTTTGCATGGTGGGTTGCTATAAACATTTTGGAGATCTTTTTGTAGTTGTACTCACTGTGCGCATCTATATCTGGGATTTATTGTGTATTTGGTCTTTGGTCTTATTTGGTATCTTGTCTGTTGTGGCTTTGTGTTTTCTTTATCAGACTTTATTACTCACAGGCTACATGTGTTTTGTCCCCATCTTACTCAAACAATTGTTTGTTTTTGAAAGCCATTATATTTGGGCATGGATTCTATATGAAATATGAAAAGCAGCACTAACTGCCTGGGACATCCTTGCATCAAAGGGTTTCAGCCTGTTGTTGTCTTCATGTTGGCGTATATGTGTTGGCAAACATTTTCAGAAGAATAACAACTGCAGGGTGTATGCAAGTCCCTGCTGTTATTATGGCAAACTCTCCTCATTTTTTTTTTCTTTTTTTGTGAATAAAGGATCAGATGTATTCCTGGCATTTCCATAGCGGTGACTTTCATCCACGAAGGCCGTAATCCGTGCTTTTTGACTACGTGTGGCTCTGTAGTGACATCTCAGAAGGCGTTGTGAGTCACACCAGATCCAAACAACTTGAAAACTTTACACTGATTTTACTGAATTTGAGTGCAGGGGAGTACAGGTGAAGGTGAGAGAGGAGGGCTTGTTTTGGTGTATCAGAACCAGCTGTAATTTTTTGAATTTTAGTAACACCTTTACACCTCATTCTGTGCCAACTGACAGGTTGTGTACGGAGCTTCCCGGACATATAAATTTTAATGTAAGCTTTCAAAAAAACGTGCCATTTGTTCAGCACCATCTGAGCATTTTAACTTCAATTTTATTCCCGTATCCCTGCACGCTGTAGTCTGTTGCAGTCCAGTAAGCATTCAGTACAAATGACACACATTTACTGAAAGTCCAATAGACAAATGAAACATTTGTGATTCACAATAGCGAGAATATTACGAGGAACCACTTACAAGGCCTGTTTGTAAATATCGCCAGTACAGTGAGCAACGACTTTTACAAACGTGTCAGCACGATGTTTCCAGCAGGCATGAAATGGATATTCAGCTCACCAAAGAACAATGAAAACATTTTTGGTTTTTTTTTTTTTTTTTTTTCTGCTGTATTAATTATATTTTCCAGACTTGTAAATGCTTGCATGCATCAGAATGTAGACAAACTTCTATGATCTGACCCCGGCCATAAATCTGATGGCGTGTCTTGGTGAGTAACCATTGTGTGGTGACAAATGCTCTTCCTGAAAAAATAAACAGCAAGAATCATAAAATGTGCAGAATTCATTGTGGAAGTGGAGCGTTCATAGCAAACTAGAGACATGTGTAAATGCGATTGTGTGTAATGAGTCAGCCGGACACACAAAGTGAAATCATATTGTTGCAGTTCCGATTATTTATTATATAATGTTTGTGTGGCAAAATGTAGCGTACAAGTCTGGTTTCTAGGTTTTTCGCAGTCATTTCTGTGCAGGGGAGCTTACATTAATGCTATGGGGAGTTGACAGTGAACATGACCTGCAAAGTCACTGGATCTCAACCCCATCCAGCATCTCTGGGATGAGGTGGAAAAGGTTGTTTGCATGAGCGCTGTGCCGCCATCCATTTTGCAGCAACTACGCAACGCAGCCATTTCTGCACGATGCAGCATTGCGGCACAACGTACGTAGGAGATCCGTGTCCGGATGCTGTTCTGAAGGCCAAAAGCGGTGAAAACACTGCTGGATACTGTTGTCGTACCTAATAAACTGGAAACTCATGAGATATCCATGTCCAATAATGTTTAAACAGCACCTAGGTACACTGGTAAGCCCTTCTAGTGACTGAGCTGAGCCGTTTCAGCCGCAACCATAAGCATATAAACACATTCTAGAAAACTGTGCGCTTCCAGCTTTTTGGCCACCTTTTGGGGAAGAAGCTCCTTTCTTTCTCTAGCATGACTGTGTCCCCCCGGGCACAAAGCGAGCTCCATAAACACAGGGTTTGCCCAGGCTGGTGTGGAACAACTTGAGTGGCCTGAACAGAGCCTTGACCTCAACCCCACTGAACACTCAGAGATGAACTGGAATCCCAACCACAAACCAGGCCTTCTCGCCCGACCTCACCGATCCTCTTGTAGCCGCAGGACACAAAACTCCCAAAATCTGATGGAAAACCTTCCCAGAAGAGCGGGGGCTTTTACAGCAGCAAAGGTGGTGGGGGGGCGGGCAACTCCATATTAATACTCATGAGTTTGGAATTGAAAATGGAACAAGCGCATATGGGTGCAATGCTCAGGTTTTCACACACTTTCGGCCCCACAGCGTACATCTGAAAACAGACATAAGAAAAGCATCAGCCAAATCCTTTGCTTTGTTGTGGTTTGAAAGGTCCTTTGCTGAAAAACCTTGCTCAGCATTTTCAGGCATAATATATCAGCTGAATAAAACGATTTTGACGCTATAATGGAGACCTCCACGTTCATTTATGAGCTACACAGTCCACTTCAGACCACTTTTTCTACACAGAAAGACCACTAGAAGCCACAGCTGAAGAAAGGGACGAAATCCCACACGAGCAGCCTAGAACAAGCCTGTCCTGTACTCCCCTATTTCTTATCAGAATCCCCCTCTTATTTGGTTTCCTTTTTGTGTTTTATGCCATTATATATCTATATGATGAAAGAAGGCCTGTGACTTGCGGGGATGAACACAGGGAGCTGCGTAATTGAAAACACACGCTGAGTCAGAGGGCCCGTGCTACCACAGGAGAGAAAAGTCCCCAAAGAACAAATGTTTACGTTGCGAAAGAGACAAAGCTAGACTCTGCGTGACATCCCAGTAAATTACCCTGTTTGTTTTTCGGTGCCGGAAAACAAGCGTCGCAGAACAAGCCGAGGGGGCTTTTGGGGAGTGCGAAATGTACGGCGTTGACGCTTGGGACTTTCGATCGACGCGGCAAACTTCCACCAATAAACTGACAAGTGCTTGCGCCACTTACCGCCAAACTCTTTGCAACTCGGTTCGTGCAGCAAGAATTTTTTACTCCCTTCTCAGAGCTGGATATGTTTTGAGCATTTTTTTTTCCATTACCCTTCATATTTAGGTGCTCTGCAGGTTTAAGAAATTTGCTAGGGGGCACAGTCAATTTTTCATGCAGCACACCTCGGACTGTGGGTTTGGATGTCGTGCGCCGTGTTAGCGTGTTTTCGATTGTGCTTCCTGGCGTCACTCAGGTCACCTCCGCGTGCTCCTGTTTCCTCCCACAGTCCAGAACCTGACTCCAAACGGTGTGAATGAGTGTGCGGGTGTGTGGCTACCCTGTGATGATAGGGTTCTGGGTTCTGGTCTGTCTCATGTCTATCTTTCAATATGTCTGTCTCAACTTCACTACCAACAAGGGGGAACAATAATGGATGTACAGGTAATGTAAGGCATAGACAGGGTTCTTGCCTTTCTTTAGTCTCTGAAAAATATTTCCAGGGACATCTCTGTTATTTAAACGTTGGGGTGGTCCTGCCACTTCGGCACATGTATTCCTGGTGTTTAGGATACAAACTTAAAAAGGGTCGCCAAAAAAAGCTGGATCGGTCCTCTTCAGCAAAGTTTTTCTGCCGCAAGCGTTCAAGGTTTTTCAGCATTTGCTGAAGATATGAACACGCTCTCATTGTGCTCACATACTTGGCAGGGAAATACCGCACCAGAAGCTCCGTCCACAAATGTGTGGTTGACTCAAGCGATTAACTTACTTCCAGCTCAATAGTTAACATTTGACCTACATCGCAATTCTCACGAATGTCGAAAGATTTGGTCACCAGGACTGCGCTGCACGACCGCTTCTTCTTAACCCCGGAAGCTGTTTTACGCTTGGGCTGTAAATTGCCATTTACTTGAGAAAAATGTCTTTTTTCTTTCAATTACTTTAACTTCAGTTATAGATTTTGTTAATATTTTGAACAAATGGTCAAGAGGATAAACAACAAAGACACTTTTTCCACGGCCCATTTTGCATTCGTTTCCCACGGGTACAGATATTAGCAGAGTATTTCTATTTTATCGCCACAACGATTACGGCGGTCTTTTTTCGAAAGTGCATATTATTTCCTTGCAGATACCGAATTTTTTTTCCGCATTTCCTGTATCATAGGAGAATAAATGGGTAAAATGATATAAGAATGTTGGCACTGCCTGCAGGCAGCATCATGCCATTAGTACGGTCCCTGACAATGGCCAGCGTCCTCTTTTTAAATGTCTGCTTTGGGGATTTCATGCTGACTGGAAGCCTTGGCATTGCTCTGGCAAATTCCGCAGATCATCCCCCTACAGAGCCCCCGTCCCCCAGTTCTCCCGCACTTCCAGTTTAAATTGGTAAAGGGTCAAATTTAGGCCTTAGCCGGTGCTTGCTATAAACCAGAACTCCAGCTTGAAAGAGCGTACAAGAGTTCACGTGGGGACATTTTGCTTTGGCCGGTTCAAAGTGGGTTCTGCCGTAATGAGGATTTAACAAAATGCCAATTGAGCGACAACTATAGGAGCGAGCAGCATGTACGCAGTTCTAATGCAAACCATTCCTTACGCAGCGCCGACCCACGGCCTTACCCCCTTGCATGCCGCATACAAAAGATTGATGCTGACTTTACATGCTTTTATAAAAACCTCCCTGGACTACCCTTTGATTTGGAACCACAAGGCAGCCCGTTTTGTGCATCCTTCTGGAAACCGCACGCTGAATATATGTTACACATTTTGCTGGCCGCCTGCTGATTTACACAACTGCACGTCTCTTGCTCTCAGGATGGGCTGCGTTCAACAAAAACTGCGTCCCGTTCCCTTGAGAGATGTTTTAAAGTAGATCCCAGACAGTTGCCCCTCCTGAGCCAACCCGGAATAGAACGAGCAAAAATACCGGTCTGAGATTTCGCTTCTCTTTCTGGGCCTTTCGAGGCAAGCGTTCATCAAAGCATTGCGTCGCAGCTAATAAATTCAGCACTTAAGCCGCTAAAGTAAGTAAAAATGCACGCTGACTTTTGTTCACGTTCGCCGTTTCAGAATCGCATTTGTGGCACTGAAGTTTGCTCTCTGAGAGTCAGGGGTGCCTGAACAAATCCGAGCTCGGGCAAGAAGAGCGTGCAAATATGTACAAATCCCAGTGGATATCGAACCCCTCTTGGAAATTTGCACACCGGCACAGCACATTTTGTCAGTAAACACTACAATAAAGATGAAGGTGTCTTTTCGTCCAAGTTGTACTAAATAAAAAACAAGCTTTCCGTTTCAAGAAGAAACATAAAAATGAAAGGATTAGCCGAGTAGGCTGGAAAGAATCCCTCCTGGCTCTTGAACAACCAAAATCTCTGTTCTGACGTAAAGGTTTGTGACTGTTCATCGAAAGGTAGGGTCCAGCAGGTGAAGCTGGGAATGTTCTCAAGAAGATACCATTAGTATTACATATGTTGCTGAATGCACACGAAACCGATTCATAAGGAGCGCGTACATGAGCTGGGGCCAGCATCATGGTGTAGCGGTGCTTGGAATGCGTGGCTTCATGCCGGGTCAGTTTGTGTTGAGTCTGCATCTTCTTCAAGTGTGCGCACTGGTTTCCTCCAGGGACTCTGGTTTTTAACCAAAGTCCAAAGTCATGTTTCCAATTGACTGGTGACTGTAAATTGCCCACAGTGTGTGAGAGAATGTGTGTCTGTGGCTTCCCCGGGCAGGACTGGTGCCCCGTCCAAGGTGTACAGTGACTGGCCGCTTACCCCACTGGCCTTATGCCCTGTGCTTTTGGAAGAGGCTCCAGACCACCACGACCCAGACGCGAACAAGCAGCCGACGGTAGCGAGTGCAAGCGTATAAACTGAAACCCAAACCGCCGATGGTCAACGTCATTCCTCTGTGTGGATGGACAGCACAGCGCTGCTGCCCCCAGCAGACGGAGGACAAGGACAGGACCTTTTCACCTTACTCTGTCGCTGTAATGGCAGTCCTCTGAGCTAATTTACCAGTGGGCCCCATCCCACAAACTGGGTTTTCCTCCCCGCCTTTCCTGTGCTCGCCAGCGAGAGAAGATCGGCCTTAAAGGCAAACGATACGCGCACGACCGTAAGTGACATTTTCTGTGCCTTACATATGTTTAGCTTCACAGACCCAGGAGCGTTGCTGAAGTTTAGCCTGCATAACTTCTTTCTCCGCCGAATGTTTTTAAAATTGATGTGACACGAAAAATATGATTTCATGAAACAATAACAGGCAACAAGAGCCAGTGATATGTAATTAAACTTATTTAAACTCTCTAATTTGGCTCCAAATGCTTCCAGTTTGACATTTTTTTAAGTTTCTGTAGACAAAACCCTGCAGAACTTTGTCTTAGCTTTTTTTTTTTTTTTGACTGCACTTTAGAGGTAGAAATTGAAATTTTAGGTCAGAGAGGACTTTTTTTTTTTTTTCTTGGAAAATGTATTAATATGCTTAAGATATACGCGATGCAAAAGATACGGCTATTAGATACACTTGTTTTTTTCCCGACACGCTGGCAAAAAGTACTAAGAGGCTGACCGTAGATACCAACTATCTTTGTTATACAGAACAAACAATAAACCGTTGCAAATCACTTTTTTTTTTTTTTTTTAACAAACATTTTTGCACAATGGCCTTTTTATTTGTGCAGCCGTAAATCGATTTTTTTCCTCGCACGCCCGTGTAGACAAATGCGCCGCAAGGGTCCGCATCGTAAGCGCTCCAGACCTCACAAAACCCGTCGCGACTTATCCGAACGCGGTGACAAATATTTATTCTCAATACGAATTATTAAAGAACGGGTCGATTAAAGGCTTCGGATGCGCAGCGATATAAGGGCCCGCGATTCATAAGGACGAAAGCAGGCATTTCGGGATGCTGCGTAATTGGAAACATGCAACGTGCGTAATAACTTCGGGGAAAAAGATGGGTTAAAAAGCAATTAGTCTGGGGTATTTTCTTTGTTGGCACTAATGAACACCGCAGTTAATGGACCCACAATGGCTTGCTTACAGTTTTGGACAAAAACACGATTATTTACACCTCAGCGCTCCTCTGACCTTGTAAACACGAGCAACAAACTCTGGGACCTTTCGTTCTCCCATTAAACTCCGTTGTTATTTGCTCAGCACCACATCATTTGTAATAAACGCGAGCCAAGACCTTTCAGGTCATTCATCTCCAGTCGTCTTTTCCTCCCCCCCCCTCCCCGCCCCCCGCCTCCCGTTCATTTTTATTTCGACACACTCGAGTATCTTGTAATTTATAAAGCGGTTCATTTGCAATTTGTTTGCGGGCTACATTCATAGCCATTAATCAGTCCTTCTCGCTGCCCTGAATACGCTGCACACACTGTACGCTCTCACCCCTTTCCCCCTTTAAGCATCCGAGAGCGTGCCAGCAATTGTTCGGACTCCGCCAATGGATGCCGTGTGGTCCCGGTAGGCGGAATGGCTTCGCTAGAGTTCCGGGGCACGCTTGGCTCGGGCCGCTTGCGTGATGCTGGGGCCGTGTCAGCGAAAGGTCTCGCCGACCGAAAGCAACACGTTTTTGCAGCTCCCTCTCCTCCGCCGCTCCTTAGCTGCTCACGTTCGCGGTGACCGGGCAGCGGTTATTTGCGCGAGAATTCGGTTTTTTTTCCCCTTTCGTTGTTTTCCGACGAACCGCTCGACCGCAAACGGGCCTGGGGTCGCAAAGCGGAAGATGCCGGCATCCTCACCTGGCGGCGGCGGCCGTTCACGCTGTTGCTTTTCGAACGTATGGCCGGAGCGGCAAGTCGTTCCTGTAACCTCGCCGCGCCGATGAAAGCTTCGCTAAACAAATCATTTTGAAATGACTAACAAGAAATCAAGCTGAAAACTTGACTTTGTATTTACGGTCATGCTGGGAAGAAATTCAACTTTGGCCCAGGCTTCCTTTCTGTGTTTAACAGGCCGGGCCTGGAAGGGCGGAAATCAACGCTGCCTTTTGTTCTGGTTCGTATCAGCGAAAATGCGGCCCTTGACAGCGGGGAGGCAGTGTTTCCGAGCGCGGCACTTGTGCTGTCATGTGACATGCCATCGCGATGAGGTTGCGCAGGCATCCTGGCTGCGCGGGAGGATTCCCCTGGGCGAAGCTCATTCAACATCAAGAAGGAAAGAAAAACAGAGGAACGATGCCGACGTTCCTCTTGTATTTGTCCGTCGCAACTCAGATACGCACGTTACGCTCGACCGCGGCGGGACCCGGTCTACGGATCCGTCCGTCAATTTTTATTTTGTACTAATGACAACAATTTGGGGCAGAAGCGTTTCCTGCTGCTGCGGCCGTAGCCCTTGAAATTCTTTCTCTCGCTCTCGTTCAGGCTTCCTTTTCCCTTCCTTCGGTATCCTGTTGTCGGGGTTTGAGGGGAGCGCCCTCTCAGATGTCCGCACACATCCACTGTACCTCTGTGACTCCCGACCGGTTGGCCCCGCCAAGCCACTTGGGGACCTGGCTTTGGCACTCAAAACAGCTCCTCTGCAGCTTGCGGTCCGTCTGCTGCGCAGGGAGAAAAGTTGCTGGCAGCTCCTGAAAACGCCGTCTGCTGGTTTTATTTAGCAGGCGGCAGAAAAATATGAAGAAAAAAGGTCACACATCTTGAACAAACTGCTAAAGCATCACCTTGTCCTGATGCATTGTGTAAAAAAAAAAAAAAAAAAAAAAAAAAAAACAAATTTCTATGTTGAGCAATGTGAAAACATACGTTTAATAAATCAGAGCATATACGATATTAAATGGATAATTTACGATGCTTTTACTTGGGATCGCTTTCAAGGTTGAGAAACAACTTTGCGAAATACAAAATAATATCTGGAGTTATGATGAGCTGCGACAATCACGAGGAAATGAAGAGCTGTAGATCTTCCTAACTGTAAATGGTTGGACGGCGTGAGCTGCACCTTTCTCACCCCATCCCTTAACATATTACACTCCGCTGGAGACACAGACTCGGAGAAGCGACTCCTGTCTGGACAGCCATGTTATTAAAATTCCCACGGTGGATTTCCACTTCGTGCCATTTGGGTTTACGCTCTGTTCTCACCAAGACGGACAGAAAAAAGAAAGCGCGGCTATAACAGCTTATTCTTTCATAAACACGAGAGTCTGCAATGTGAAGCCGAGTTCAGCCGATTTCATTTGCGTTTTGGAACGGCTCGCACAACGTGTTCGGCCGCCCGGTCCAAAGCCACATATTTTAATGGAATTTGATTAAAGCTTTCGCATGAACATTTGACCGGTTAAAGTTGCCGATGAGGCACACCGCACGGTCCCTTTACATTTTTTTTCCAAATAAGGAAACTGGCTGCTGGAGTTGACTGAAGATCATAGATGTTAATTAAATGTTAATGTAGCCTCTCAAACCATGGGATCGTCATTTGGTCGTAGATCATCGAATTTACGCTGCAACAGCAGCCTCGGTTATACCGGGTCCTTTGGTCAAGCCATTCGGTTACAGGAAATGTGTACGCACGGTTAAGCGGTTCGGTTGGCGAGTTTACCGCGATCACGGTTCATTCTGCATTTTCGCTCTGAGGAAGTTGTGAAACGAAACGGACGCCGCTGGGGAGAAAGCAACGCTTCTAACTAGGGCTAATATGACAGTTAAATCTCGCACAAATTAAACAGGAAACAGCCACGGCGTATCATAATAATCTAATAACAAACAGTAATTTACATTACTTACATAACCTTTCCGACTAAGACTCTTTCACTTCGGAGAAAAAAAAAAAAAAAAAAAAAAAAGCCACTTCTTTGAAAAACAAATAAAATATGTAGAAATCTAATTTGTTGACCGAACTGAAAGGCGGCACTGGAAGGTGACCGGGTTCATGAACATTATGGCCGTTCCACTTCACCTCGCTCGACCTTCGCTCATTTGATGTACGTTTGGCGTGTTCGGTATGTAGGCCATAGGAGAGGAAACTCCTTAGGAAGTGAAATGAGTGCGAGAATCATTTTCGAGGGCTATTATTCTTTGTTAAGCGATGTTTTGCATTTAGGATTTCTGGTGTTTTTCGTTACGACAGGAATCACCTTGGGTCTGCCAGGACGCTTAATCGAAAACAGCTTCTTATTGGGTTTAATTGAAGCAAGATGGACCTCCGCGCAGTACGAAGCGCTCTTTAAGCTGCGAGTTAACCCCTTGCGTCAGGCATGCGGCGAAGGGGTGAAAAAGCTGCTTCTGCACCGCCGCGCCAACGAAAGAAACCATTGATTTATCACAGTATTTTTGTTTAAAGCCTAAAATAGTCGTGCTTAATTCCAAGGACATAGCTGAGACGTACACGCAAGTCAATCCCGATTCCCGTGACTCATCTCTCTATTAATAGTGTGGACCAACTTTTTTATTAGGATTTTTAATTTGTGTTCAAAGGGATATCATTTGAGATGATATTTTCCAGAAGGGCGGTGAGAAAAATTTTAAGAACGTATGAACGCGTAAAAAAAGAAGCGGCATCAACGGTCGTACGCAAAAATCAATCGCGATCCCTGTGACTCATCGTTCCGGTCGTATCGTGGGTCGGATTTGTTTCAATAAGGATTTTTAGTTTGTGTTCACAGGGATGTCGACTGCAGCCATATTTTCCAGAAGAGCAGTAAAGAAGTCATTTAAAAATTGTATTAATGTGTGAAAAAAAACTGCATCGATAATCCAACACAGGAGCCAAGTCCTTTTGCTTAGGATCAACAGTCATCTGCAGTTATAAGCGGACGGGCTGACGCTACGGTCGGGGTCAGCTTTGCTGGATCTTCAGCACAAACATGGACTAAAAGAAACAGATTTTGTCATTCTGATTGATGCTGACAGCCGTAAACGGCCACTTAATCTGAAATCTTAGCAGAAAACCACTGTAAAAGAGCGACGCTGCAGAGGCGCGACAGCGAACGTGCATTGCATTGTCATGTATTTGCATGACGGATGCCGCCGTTCGATTTTATACTTTAAACTGCTGGATGGATGTTTGCTGACCAAGATAAGCAAAATGCGATGTCGGGTTAAAGTCTGAATGGCTGAGAGCGCAAGAAAAGCTTCTATTTGTCCAGCAGCGTGAAGAACCGGTTAGACATCATCGCTGAGGAAATCGCCGCTCTCACAAGTCCTTTGGGTTCATTAAATCAACTTCCCCGCCAGCTGCAGAGTGAGGAGGAAGTCTTGAATGTTGGCGAACAATGAAACTTGCACTGTTCCATTGTCTTTGTGTCACTTCTCTCGCCTCACGTGTTCAGCGCTAACATAACACCTCGGACTTTATTACTCAGAGACAGTTGAACTGTGGGTGCAATCCAGAAAAATGAAGACTTTTCATCGCAGCACTTACTACCTTTCACATCTGCAAAATATTTTTACGTTTAATACCTCGGTTCCAAAAAGTGTACAAAAATTTGTCCTCCACTTCTTTATCTGTGGGTTTGATACTCCCTGATTCATAGAACGCAAATTATTACTATTGTTACTATTTTATTTTATTTTATTTTTTTTTACATTTTCATGGATGACTGACAGTTTTGGGATGGGAAGGTTAGACGTGTAAGTAAAAGTTTCAAGCGTTTCACTGTATTCACATTCTCGCTTAAGCGAAGCCAAAATGCACAACGTCACGGGGTAGAAGGGTCTCGAAGACGTCATTCCGCACCCTTTGTTTCGTTCTTCGGAGACGAGACGAAGATTCCAGGAAACCTGTGACCTCTGAACTCATGAGGCCTGATAAGAGACGGCAGCCATCGCGTTCTTACCTTTGCCCCGGATTTTTCTGGAAGGCAGCGAGAGGAGGTAGAATGCCATCTAGAGTTAACCTAGAGAAGCACCGCAGCGCCATGGAGTCAAGTGGAGATTTGTGCTTCACCAGGATCCAGTCTAAGGCAACGCCGACAAGAGGATGCAGCTGTGCTCTCATCTGCAATCGTGATGCATGAAATACTGAAGAAATATGGCCTAATGGGCAATTCTCTGCATTCCACCACCAGGCTCATGCAGGCTACCAGTTTAGCAAAAAGAGACCAGGAAATGTTGCTTATGGTGTTTTTATTTAAATTTTTGACAAATAATCTCATGAATTAGGACGAGTCTTAAAGCTAAAGCTGCTTACAAATCTGGGCAAAAGTCTATCTGTAAATATTCCACTAAAAACGTATTTAATAATTTCAAAATGTATTTATTTCAGTTTCACAATTTGGTTTTAAGATAGAATACCTCAATGTCACTTCATTATCATTACATCTATTTGTCTTGGAAGCATTCCTGTTGTCATTTTAGGGAAAATATTTGCCTTTGTCATATTTTTGCAGATCCAAAATGAAACATTGCTGTTTTTCAGCACAGTTTATATATTGAAGTTAGAATTAATGCTGGATTTTTGTCTTTGTGTCCCTTTTGCTGTTACGGTAGAGCATAGACTTGAACCTTCAACCCAAAGGGTTGGGTTGTTTTTTAAAAAGGGTAAAATATCCAAAAAGGAGTGCTGGGCCAGTGCTGACATCCTGGTGTTTTCCTACACTAAGCGGATGCAGGTGGACCTAAGGTGGGCCCCTACTGGACAGGTTGAGAGATTTCTATTAATAGGAAATCCTTTTTAACGCAAGTAGGAAATCAGCAGACCTGGGGAATGTATGGGTTGGAGTCAATTTAGGACAGGATAAGATGGAAAAAAATTTGTCACGTCAAGGATTATATCCCGCTCAACAGCTGATAGCATGCGTGTTATTTGCGCTCGGCATGAGCCGGCCAAGGGAGCGCTGGGTTTTCATTTTTGTGAAAACCGCAGCATTCAGAGTCATTTGGAGAATTTTGAACCCAGCTGTACCTCACGTTAAAGTGTTTTGCACAACGTGTGTTTTCTTCGGGTCTTTTTGCGGAGCACCATGGCGATTATTAACCAGCACTCAGCTGACACCTTTGCCTAAGGTGACTTACAGTGTTAGGCTTGCACATTAAGTCGCGAACAGTTATTTGCACTGGTGGGGAATTTTTTACAGAATAAATTTAGGCCCTTCAAGCTGAACCAAAAAGCGGTAACTGCTGTACTACCCACTGCCACTGTCAGGAGCCCCAGACCAGAAACTGTTACCTAGGAGACGCAGAAAAATATGATGTCACAGTTTCGGAATGAAGTAATACCTCCATTAATATTTCCTAAAGCTCTGTTTCAAGATAGCGCTCTTTCATTTTAGCCCTTTGAGTAATTCATCATAATGATTTGCTGCATTTGTAAAAATCTGAAAAAAAAAAAAAATTGGAACAATTTTTAAAAAAATAAGCATTATCCATCAAGCAGACTATTTTCTGTGTTTATTCACTATTATTGAATGTATACCTAATATGTTTTATGTATTAATATGTTGCACACATGTGGTTTTCCAGGTCCATTTATGCAATATACTGCATTAATGAATATTAATATAGAGCTGATTTATTAAACTCCAAGAAACTGTTAAGAAGACATACAGAATTCTAACCGAGGTACTACCGTGCTCTCGTCCAGCCAACCCCTGCGAACAGGCAGTCCGCTATCAAAGGGGGATGAATTATCGATATAGAGTGAAAGGGTGGACACAGACATGGAGAACACAGATAAGATATCTGAACTGTCCTCATTTTACCGAGTTGGGTGATTATTTAAATAGCCAACCAAGTGCCACACTGCATTTGAGCAAGCTTACAAAATTTTTAAAAATTGTATCAGTTGCATTTGACTTTTTTCCTCATTGAAAGCCTGGCTTGGCCACTATTTGTGCCAGTGGACAATGTGCTGAGTGCACATTTTACAAAACTCTGTTTCCCCCTCACCTCGCGTGTTTTCAGGCAACAAATGTTGGAGGATAACAGTAAGCAGAGCTGTGGATAAGCCTCAGGAGCTGGGTGTTCCCTGTACTGGCTCAGCAGGACCCGGGTACCCGGGCTTCCATTACACCCCCACCCCCCCAGATGAACAGGGCAGCATCTTTCACAGTCGGCCGGAACATCATGTGAACAAACAAGGAAATAAGTGCCAGCTGTTTCATCAGATCCAGACAAAAAGTGGCGAGATTTTTATTGAGAACCAGTCGGGGCCGATCGGGGTGAGGGGGCGTTAGGTTGTTTATACAAAAGTCTAACCGATTTTGTCTCTTTATTGTATTGCAATGTTTGAAATGCCAAGTATATGAGGAGCATACGCGTCCACATGCATGTTAACTCAATTGTGTACCTTCAGTAGGTCTTCAAACAGATGTTTTCTTCATGCTAAACTTTACAGGTTGATGATGACATGCCCGCCAAGTGGAGTTTCTGGCAATGTTTTGATTTGATCCCAGTGAGACCCTGCAAACTCTGTGTATTTAGGTCCATTTACTTTATGTTGATCATCTTTCATACCTGATACATTCAAAGAGGGCATCGCTGGAGCATGGCCTTGAGGTAGAAACCCAAGCGCGCTAAGGATCACTTCCACCGGGGCTCTGATCAGACATCCAAACAACAGTACAGTTTGTCAATGTGGCGACAGCCCCCAGTAGGTCCTAAAAACCGGCTGAGGAGATCATAGCATTTGTGAAGAAAGGTCAAAGAGTAAAGTCAACATCTAGTGACAGGTCAAGTCGATCTCACTTCTGATGATGATGGTGACAAACTGACAACGAATGGTTGACATAGGCAAGCGAGTTGTATTGAAGTGAGAAGCTTCCAAGGAAGTCTTCGCTTTGAATTAACAGTCCCTGGGAAGATGTTTATGAAGGGAAGATGTCAAGGTATGAGGAACTGGTGGCGCAGTGCTGCTCAGGGAAAGCCGTGGATCCGTTAAAGTGGCTGCAAGGACTTTGTAGGGAAGTCCTAGTAAAGAGCCTTACATGTAGGGAAAAACCAAACAGTCAGAGATATAAAGCCATGAAAGCTGTTACTGAGGCTGGGGGTGCATCTAGACAGCTGTGGTCAGGAGAGGTGAACCGTGGAACCAAGGTAGCAAGACCTGGTTGTAGACTGGGGCGGCCAGATCAATCCCATTAGGGTTGCCTGGATGTGGGTGACCGATGTTAAAAACCTGAAACACCAGGTGGTCCCAGGTTACACTTCTTCTTTCAAAGACACACCTTCTGTCGATGAGTCCTAATACTTAATATTTGCAGGAAAGTCACTGTGTCAGCCTTATGTCCTGAGTTGACTGATATGTAAAAAAAAAAAAAAAAAACTACTGTATTCATTTGCAAATGAAAATATGTCCATATAATCGTTGGGAATTTGGCTGCTGGCTGTTACAAAGATGCTAGAGTTGATTTGTGGTCTGAGGACTAGGACAGTTAATTTGCTTTGTGAGTCATCTGAGGTTGTGGAGGCACAGGGTTTTGTCCACGGGGGGTGAGGGCTCGCCTGCTGAACCCCCGCCAGGGGAAACGTCAGGCTATCAAGTCAGGCATTCTCACCCCTCTTTGCTAAAATGATGCACCGTGTCTGATCCTTTAACCTCACCTGGGCCTTTTCCCACAATCTCCTGGATTACTGCCCCTCTCGGAAGAGGCGAAAAAGAACAGACCGGCATTTGCACCAGATCAAAATCAGGATAAAAATAAATTGAGGAAAGAGACGTCTGGACGACCACCTTGCAGCGTCTAATACGCTGGGCCCACAGGATCACAGCTCAGTTGATGTGGTTATAAAACAAGGTTCTAACCTGAAGCTTGACTGCTGAAGTCCTGGGAATGGCCTTGTTTCATAAACCCAACCTCAGCTGCTCCCTTAAGATGTTCTGAAGTACGAAGCAGTCTAAACAACATTTTATTCGTAGGATGCAAAGGATGCAGAATTAATTCCAGTGTGACCTAAACTGGAGAGATTAGCAGCTTGTTGGCTGCACCTAGTAATGTCACCCCTTGCAAGTTGACAGATGTGTTGGTCTATTCTTTCAGAAAAAGCAAAGTAGGATAGAAGGATGCCAAAAGGAAGGTGCAGTTAATTCAAAGAATTGTTTTTCCTCAGTCAAAACTAGGCCCGTTTCACTATCCGCAAAGAACAATTCCGTAATACAACAGCACAGGCTCCGGTTCCAAAAGATGTTGCTGCCTGCGAACCTGTGAGCAAAGCAGAAGGTCTCTCTCGGATGAACGCAGATGGGCCAAGTGCAGGAAAAAAGCACCAAAAGTATTAAAACAGGACTTAGGGGTGAAGTCCAATACTATGACTGAAAATGCCTGATATGTCCCTGTAGTGAAACCATTGCCCAGAAAAACAAAATTCCAGCAAAACCTACAGCAAAATGTGAAGTAGGCTTTTTAAGAAGGAAGCCGTTTTATGTGAGGTTGCGCTCTCAAAATTAACAGAACAGTAGATGAAAATGAGCCAGTTAATAGAAAGAACCATCTGAAAATTTTGTTATTGTTACGCTTTGTTGCTCTTGGCATCCTCGCAAAGTCTGCGTTTGTCTTTATGTGTGATGTTTACGAAAGCAATCCGCAACCTCGGGGGGGGGTGGACTTTCTGAAAGAAAGAAGAAAAATTTACTAGGATGCTGAAATGAGCTTTGGGGGTGTGAGCAGCAACACAATGCACTGCGACTGTGTTGAGCGCCATTCGGCTCTTTGAAACAAAGACCTGGCTGCTTCACCAAAGGCTCCAAACCAAATGTGCAACTGCAGAAAGCGGTGTAGTATGGCTGCGAAATTCCTTTATTTAGCTGAACTCCTTTCTTCTTCACTTCGCTCAGCTGAAAATAAACACAGTGGAAAGAGGGTCCGTATGGAAAAGTGTGCATCTGGGATGTAGCAGACCATTAATATGCATTAACATGAGGAGTAAAGCTACTTTGTAAGAAACAGAATTTGTAGCTAAGTCACTCATTAGTTTGGAGAGTAGCTGCTGAAAAATATGAAGGTATTTGGTTCAGGAATGAGCTTCTCCCATGGGACGTCTGTGACAAACAGCTCCTCTTCAAAAACAACCGCAGCCATAGAGAAAATAAGTTCAGTGTTATTGGATGAGGAAGAATGTTTGGACAAATGTGTATCCAGCCGGCAAAGAATGCGTACGCTACCAATACCCGGAATTTTGCTGGTACGAATCCAAGCAATGCTTCCACGGTTATAACAGGCAAAAAAATGCAGCAAATGCAATTTAAATCGCTCAAAAAAAAATATTTAATAAAACCACTGGTGTGGACTTCTGTAAACAGGGGAAGTTTGTTACCACTGTCTGGACTGAACCATTTCCAACTTTGAGAAAAGATGAAGTCTGGTCTTGATATGGTTGTGTTTTTTCCACTGCATTTTAAACAATGATAAAACATATGCAGCGTATTGGAACAATTAAAAAGTCATTCAAAGAGAAGCAAGCAATGTAGCACAGTAGGCATTCATCCATCCTTCCATCGTATGCCTACCAGGTCGCAATATCTGCTGTTCTGAGCGGTTGTCTCATGGCTGTTGATCAGATCATATTGATCGAATGCAGGACCGCCTTTGTGAAACCACTTGTTTTAGAATTATATACAGGCAGGAAAACCTCTGACAACAGCAGGGTCGGTGCATCTATTGCTCTGAAGACTTTTTGCTGTTACTCCTTCTTTGTAAAGGGACAAACGTCAAAAATGCATCATCCTTTTATCAACAAAACGCTCCTTCATTTTCAGCCATTAAAAAGAACCTACACCAAGGGAAGCCATATTCACGATTCTCACACAATAAAGGAAAAGCTAACCCAAATCCTTAATGCACCAGTACTCCTGTAAAGTCCCAATAAGCAAAAACAACCAGAGGCAAACAGACAACTACATTCCAGGACAAATAGGATCCTGGTCTAACCCTCAATTAATGCTGCAAACCCAAGGTGTATAGGGTTAAAGGGTGGAACATTAAGTCATCTGAATGTCAGTGGTTTGGATAGGAACAAGAAAAAAGGAACACAAGGAATTTTGGGTGCAAAGGTGATGTACTATATACAGGTGAGAGACATTGCAAATATATACACAGACGAGTGGGGAAAGGAACATGAGAGGTGTCAAAAAACAAAAAAAAAAAAAAAAAACTTATGAAAACCAAAGAAACTGGCTAAGGTAGAGAAGACAACCCTAACTAACCAAACAAACGCAAACAGAACAGCTTCTTCAGTGTCTATTCACACCCTAACTACCCTACCTACCCGAAACCAAATATATACAGTTGTCACTTATTCTTTGCCTAGTGTGGTGTAGATAACCAAAACCAACCAGTTCACTTTCCCCTTTCCAGGTCACAGTTAACACTAAGATCATACGAACCGCACAGGTGACCGATTTCAGCCGGGAACGGGGAACGTAATGAGACGTAGACAGAAAAGCGCCAGGAAATACAAAGCGAGTATAAACACAATCGGGCAGAATTTACACAAGAAAAGAAGACCGGGAAAAGCAGCAAAACGCTCAGCACAAGAAAATTCTAGAGTCCAACACTGGACAGGTTGCCTTCGTCTTCCTTTCTCCGCCTTCATTTTCATTGGCTGGGAGGTTTGTGGTGATGTCATCAATAATGCTGATTGGCAGGAGGAAGGACCAATGGTAGTTGGACACCTGTGAACAAACAAACAAACAGCTCCCCAAACACAACAGGAACACACAGGTATGTATCAAGGGGAAGCAGGAATCATGATGAAATTCAGACCCTCAAATGAACAGGACCAATCCGTTATCTACAAAAGATAAGAACCATTCCAAGCCTGCCTTCTAAATAGAATCCTTGGCCTTCTTTTTACCTCTACGCCCATGAACATACATGACACAATTATGCTTCGAGTTCTAATTCTTCTTCTGGATCCGTTCAGTACCAAAACTAACACGGGGAACAAGCAGTTTTTCGTATTACAGCTGACCTTTATCTCAAGGGCCCTCAACAAGAAAGTAGAGCCAGCTACACCATCCATCTTAATACACCCAATACACCCCACAATACCTCACATTCAGCTGGAAATGCGAGAGAGAGACCAGTCATAGACAAAGTGGAAAAGCTCTTAAGAGTGAACTGCACTGCTTGTCCAAAATTGTTCTGTCAAGGCGTTCTGTTTCTTCTGAGATAAAGGCTCATTCCAGTAAACCCAGAGGTTTACATCTCCTGCATGGTTCTACATGGTGCTTAACACAAAAAGGCAGTAAAAATAACAAACGCCAAACTCTTGTGTCCTTATTGTCTTTATTTAATTAGAACTTCTTAATGTTTTCACTAAAGCTCCTGTGCAAAGGGACAAAATGCAGCAATGGCTATTAATCTCATACCAAAATATTTTTCTCCAGGAAGTTTTAACCCACCACACTACACACCCGATAAAATACATAATAATTCTTGATAATAGTACAATATAAAAGCATCTACCTGCTAAATTCATACCCAGGAGGTCCACATACTTAGAGTGAGAAATAAATGCTAATTTTATGGGGTACATTTAGTTAAAAACAGAGTAAGAATAAAATCCACTATGTTTAATGTTACAAAACTAACATCTGAATGTGGCAGCCAAGACAGACACCAGCTCCAACGCAAGCAGTAGCTTAGTGTATTCAATACTTAACCTCAGAAATCTGCCTCAGATGGAAATTCAGTGAAGTCAAATGTAATAAAATCATCAAGTTGCTATTTAAAAATTTGCTATGGGAGAATGCAGCGGCACAGCAGTGTAAGCTGCTGCCTCACAGTTTCTGGGTTGCTTGTTTGCTGTGGTGTTGAAGTCCAGCTTGTGTGTGTGTGTGTGTGTGTGTGTGTGTGTGTGTGTGTGTGTGTGCGCGTGCAGTTCACAGGTTCTCCTCCGTGTTTGCTCCCTTCCAAGGAAAAAATATTCCAGAAGAAAGCACTGACAAACCACTTTTGTTCCTCCTTGCTTTGAAAACCATGTCAATGGTCACCCAGGAGTCAGGCAGGACTTGATGGAACTTTCCAAACCAATATCAACTGTAGGAAAAGGAAATCTTTCTTTGAAATGTATTTATATGAGAGAGAAACATACAACAACTATATTCCGTAAGACTTGCCCAGGTTTTACGAAAAGGTTCTGCTCTTCAAATATGGACTGGCTTGTTGGGGTCAACGGTGACAATAAACCACGGTCATTCCACAGTCCAGCTAATTGTTGTGAAAATCTGGTGTGAAGGCCCCAAGTGCAATATAAATTGGGTTACAGTTCAGCTGAGGTTCATGCAAGGTAGTAAGCCAGTAGATGTGGGGCTCCAGGAACACATTATGAAACTCGCCAGTGAAATATAAACACTGAGGAAACTCTGGCTGACAACAACAACCCAGGCAAGACCCTGGAGGTACCAGCCCCCGCCTTTAGAGAAGTCTGTTATGAACTCACAGTGAATACGACCTCTCTGATCTCAGATATCTTCCAGTTCCCCAACAGAGACATGCGGGTCTTTCTGGACTTGGTTTCAGAGCACCTCAGCCACAAGTGGATGACCAAGTGCTGAACATGGACAGATGTATAAATCATTAAGATAGATGTTTCAATCCACCAAAAAGCAGCTTTCTGACTTCACTTGAAACTGACTGAAACTTGACCCAAGAAGCTGTCCAAGTTCTTGGTTAATTCTGTTAAGCAGAAAACCCAGAGCTATAAAACTTATTCACACTGAACTGAATCCATTTCCAAGCTTCTCATCCATAATCCTGTCTGCCGACCCACTACCTCAGGTTGGACCGGCATCCTGCTCAGGTTGTACCCTACTTCCAGGCCCTGTTTTTGGACAAACACTTCCTCACGAAGACCGAATTAATGAACAGTTATCCAGATAACTGCACCTGAATGGAGTCTGGCGAATGGCGAGTTACTCGAGCCGTTCCGAAAATTATTTGCCTTCCTTCCTTTCCACAAGCGATGTTTAATGTTGAAGACAGGGAATAGTTCTAAACACTGGCTGCTGCAACAAGGGGGTGAATAAATACGAAACACTGGCAACTGTTTGTTTGTAGGCCCCCAAGCTCAACAGTCCTTGTTTAATTTATTAGCTGTCGCACAAAAAAATATCCCAGCCCCCTCTAAGCTCACTTTTTAATTTCCAAACCAGTGAAAAGAAACTTTACGGTACCTTTTGAGCTCTTAAACCTTCACTCAAAGAGAGAAATGAGCAAGCACGACAACCAAAAAGCTCACCGAATTCGCGCCATCGCATCATGTTTTCACACGTGCAGCACTTCCAAGCCGGAGCCACGCGAATAAAAAGCTTCATCATAACAGCTGCCGACAGCATTTTTTAGCAACGGCGGCACTTATCTTGGAACGCGTTCGCAAGTCTAAGTCAGTGGTCCTTTTCGTTCAAAGTGAATAATTAAATGAAGCTTGCGTGATGCTGCAGTTCATCACAAAGTTCATAGTCAAAATCTGGAATGTACGGCTGTAAACAGCTCCGTTTGCCAGACTCGGTGGGTAGCCACTGGTATCTTCTGATGCAAAAAAAAAAAAAAAAGGAAAATCTGCAGTTGCTTGGCTTGCGTTATCACCGGGTCTGAGCACGTATCATGCCAAGCGCTCTTCATCGGGAGGAAAAACATCCCAACTTTTATGTGGGTTCCATCCTACGTTGGCAGAAGAGTGAAGTTCACCAAAATAAAACGAAGCCTATTTTAAACCAAAGCAAGCCAAACATTTCATTTGAGTATGTTTGAAGGTTGAAAGGCCATCAAAGGAGAAAAACCACACATAAAAATTAACACGAATGTGACTTATTTCTTTTTTTAAAGCATCCAGACCGCAGTATAACAGATCTTATTCGATCGCCCTTTGATTTAGTGATATTTGTTTGTAGTTTTTACTGCTGCGATTGTGGAATCACCCATGCTGTCTGCGCATCTGTGACGTTACGTCTGCGTCTCTCGATCACAACATTGCCAAAATGAAGCGGGCAGATAACTATTTAAGCAGCTCCCATGTCTTCTTTTTTCACTTTTGCCCTGTCTTAAGCAGCCTTAAAAAAAAAAAGAGCTTAACTTGAACCTCGAAAATAGAAATTCTTCATTTCCACCACACGCCGTGTTCTGCGGCAATAACGCAGAAGTGATGGTGTGGAATTTCTTCCGGAAGATCTGGGGATTCTTTAAACCTGTTTCCCTTGTATGTGTTCATGGGGAAGGGTTCTGTCAAAGCCATCTGCTCGCAACCCCAAAAAAAGACCAACGAGGCCTAACAAATGCGACGGATGACAGTGTTACAGATCCTGTCCTTTTGCATCCTGTTTAGCTTCAGTGCCATATATATATATATATATATATATATATATATATATTTTTTTTTTTTTTTTTAAATATCCTGTCCTGCCGAATATATATTTCCGTTTCCCATTTACCCCAAGGAGGATGTTACTTGTCAATCTCGACCTGTAATTAATATTCCCCGTCCAATTCTGCCCTGCAACTGCACATACATTACTTTCAGCGAACATAAGCATTTTCTCGGAAAAGAAAACACAAACAGGATTTAATAAAAGAACATTTGTAATTATAATTAAATAATAGTCTTACAGGCCAAATGCAACTTTGCTTAACCCTGCTTGCTGTTTTGAATTAATTATATTATTGCTCACTCTTGTGTAGTTTTGTCTTGCGTGGCCTCATCCCGGATTTATTTTTTAATTTTCGCTGTCATCCTGCCGCAATCCCCAGAGTTCTGCAGGCCTTTCTGGAATCCCAGGTTTTTTCATCTCTAATTCACATTGGGCATTCACACTAGGGAGTGGGTTTTGGGGTATAAGATTCTGAAATCATGGGAGCGTTGGTCTTGGGTCTCTGGGCACAAATGTGAAAGGATGTGAGAACTATGCCTTGTATCATTAAAAGTCCTCGCAGCTCCAAGATCATGGAGTTCTTCACCCTGTCACGGAAAGTAAACTCAGCCAACCTGCAGCGAAGCCTTGTTTGGACCACTTGTTTCCATAATCTCATTTTATACCCAAAGCTCCAAGAACTTTAACTGAAAGTGCTGCTCCAGTTCCATCACCATGGAACAAAATGGTCCCTGAAGAACTGCTGACGCTGCACCGGTCCACCTGTCAATCTCCTGATCCCTTTTTCCATTGCTCATGAACAAGATCCTGAGATACATGAAGTCCTCAACTAGGGGCAATTGTTCCCCCCTTGCCTGGAGAGGACATCCCACACGGTTTCAGTCAGATAAGACAAAAAGGACAACATCTTCTGCAGACAGCCGAGATACCACCACTAATCTCTGAAACTGGACACTGCGGGCCTCAACTGCACCTTTTAGCAGGTTCAGCTTAGCAGAGCTCCATTTTCTCAGGCGTGGGCTCTCGTGCTTTTTCCTGTACTTCTGCTTCATCTCTGGCCAAATAAACTTTCAACTGAGCCACGTGAAGGTGTCTGCCAGATACACTGGACAGAGGAGAATCTGGGCTAAAATACAGAAGCCGGGTTTTAACCTCAGCCTCTGCTTCAGCCAAATCTACGTCCATCTGCTCAACATCTTTCACAGTTACAAAAGGGCGCAAAATCTTTGGCCATAGCAGGTTCAGAAAACACACGCAATGCAAGGATATTTTGCTCCACTAGTTTCTCCTGTAGAAAAGATCTAAGTTTGCGCAAGACAGGAATATCAAGATAATCTGCTGTTTTCAGAAGATCATCTTCATAAAATTGGTCCTACCATTCCAGACTAAGACTAACCAAGTCTGGAAGATCAAATGAAGCCATTTTATTCCCAGAACCACAGTCACTGCACTTAACCGCACAAAAAACTGGTACATAACCGCTGGAGTTTTGGACGCACGTGCTCATAAGTTTCCTGTCGGCTTGCCTGCCCGTGTTGTGACACGCGCTCAGGTCTTCAAGCTCGGCCATGTCCTCGATGTCTCCAATTCATTCACGGCTGTTTCTTAGGCTGAAAAACCTTTGCGGCCCCTTTGTGAGGCCCTGTGAAACACGCAGTACATTTAACCGGCATTAAAACTAACGCACTGTTGCCTGGATCTCCAGAACAATTTAGGGCCGCTCAGGAAGCAGATTGTTCTCCGACACCTTCTTGTTCTTCTGATTTTGGGAAAACCTATGAGCAATGTTGGGTATTTCTTGGAAATTGTATTCTAAAGAGAAGATTTATCACCGCTCCAATGATGATTTAGCTTTGTTGACTGCATTATTACTTTGTTGACAGCATTATAGCATTCGGAAATTTATGCAGGCTCCAGTCCTTGGCCAGCTGTCGTATTCACTGACCACAATCCTTTAGTTTTCCTGCTGCCAATGCATAACCAAAATCTGCGCGTTATGAGATGTCTTACACGCCGGTGCGCTCCTTTTTTTATTTTTTACATTTTTTTGTTGTTTGTATATTGTAGAACCATGTAGAAAGTTTGGTGGTGAGGCACTAGCGTTGTTTTCAAGGCAAGGAGGAGCAGAAGTACTTTGCCATTTCCATCTTCTGTCACATTTTTTCCTTAGAGGGATGCAAACAGAGGAGAATCTGCAAACCCCACACACAACCCTGAACTGGACTTGAACCCCACATCAGGTAAGCAGCCCAGGAGCCATGAGTCCCCACCTGACCCCACTGTACCAACACATTCCCCATAAGGTACCCTTAGTTATTTTATATATACTCATGGGGGTCTTTATGGGCTGTTTTCAGGCTAGCATCTCCCCTCAGACCTCATCACCGTGACCCTAAGCAGAGTACATGGTTCCAGATGACATGATGTTGCTTGAAAGTTCATAGAGAAACCTGAGAGCCACCTTGACATTAAGGTGAAAGTCTTATGATAAAACCATCAGGTAAGAAACCAAATAATAACCTTCATTTTTCACACGGAATGAATACAGTCTGAAAAATTAGTGTAGTATTTCTGAGGAAAAAAGGAGCTGGTCAGCTAGTGAGTTTACATCAATAGTTTCAACAGTTAAATTCCGTTCAGGATGGCTTGGAAAAAACAGGAGAAATATGAGCATTTTCACTGTGGGTCTTCATATCACCTCTTTTCTGCTGGTGCTCACAGGAACTCTGGGTTCACTGAGGTTCAGGGTCTATGTTTGTTCAACGTAAACAGGACGCCAACGACAACCTCATGGTAGAGCAGCTTATAACAAGAATCTTAAATAAATTACACTGTACATTAACCACATATCCCTCAGTTTAATGGTCTTAAACCGTTTCCCCTCCCATAAGTTACATTCTGGAAAAAAGCAAGACGAGACACTTTCACCACAACGCAGCTCTAAAATGTGATATTTTACATACTTGGGCCAGGGGAGGAAAAACTACTAAACATTGCGTGACAAGTAAAAAAGAGGAAAGAAAAAAAAAAGTGATTATGATCCAAATAACAAATGAATTCCATGCAGATAAGCAGGATTTCACTTTTGGAGAATCCACTGATTCAGCACAGGCCGTTCCAGAATGTAAGGTACACACCTTTGGCATGGAGGGGGGGGCAGGTCACTACTTCCTGCTCAGGACAGGACAGGGACACTGAAATATAATGGCCCCTAATTTTGGTCGAGAACTGTTATTCAAGCAGCAGAGCAGGAGAAAAACAAAATATCTGCGCCCCAAGCGTGAGTTGAACCATCATAACAAAAGGTTGCCCTCTAGTGTCGGCAAGTTTGTCAAACCGGGAAAGCGCGGCTTATCTCTTCGTGGCCCTCAGACGCGGCGTTGCCGGTGTCGGATTAAGGATGAGGCAAGAAAAGACATCAAACGTGCAACAGGAGAGCCGATTACATGCTTCTATCTCAACCCTGGTTTGTTTGAGGTGCTGGCTTGTCTGCCCCAGTGGCCCCCAGCCTAGGAAGCCAAGCTGAAATTCTCAACAGGACTTCTCAGAAAAACACTTTAGACCTTAGAGATGTTTGAGTTGTTCTGAGTATTTTGGTTTTGTGGAGAGATGGGGGCGGGGGCACTCTGGTCAGACATGTGCTGGGTTTTTGAACTTCTCGTTCTTCGGTCTGAATGGTTTCCAAGCATGGCAATCCTTCGGTAGCCGAACTCTCTACAACAGAATTTTCGCTGGAATGGCTCTTGAAAATGAACCCCTACGTATCTGTATCTCAGTGGAAACTTTTGCTATAACACATTTTTGTGCAAAGTTTATCCATAACAAGTACAAAAATAGAATGCAAATAAAAATGAAAATAATACAAAAAACAGCAGGTGAACACCATGCAGTACTGTACATTCTACTGGGATAAAAAAGCAACATTTAAACAAACCTATGTTGTTAAAATGCCGGTTCTTGTGTCAGCCAAAGACGTGGAAGGCGAAGGGCTCCAGTAGGTCATTTGAACGGGCAACAGACAGGCCTGGACTTTGATATTCAGCTGCCAACCCACAAGCTGCTCCATTTATAGATGACCTGAGAGGAACTTATGAGTCTAGCAGATCTTGTCAGATCTTTGGGTCTTCACCATTGAAGGCCCTGTTTCCCTCAGACTGAAGCAAGTGAGATGCCCCTGTGGAGCACTGTTCTTTGTTTTCATTTTTGTTGCTGGGCTTTGTTTCGGTTCCTAGAACTGGCGCTGGTCCTCGTGTCTTTCCCTGGCACCATTTTTGTTTGGAGTGAGCTGCCAATTTTTGTACAATTAAACGGCATATAAACTATCTGAGCCATAATACAACCTCATCTGCTCTTGAGGAACAGGACATTCCATTTGTGGACCTCAGATATCCCCAAGAAGGCCCTTTTTTTTAAGAAACCTGGAAACATCGGTTTGTCCGAAAGTAGACGCGTGCAAACATCACCCTTAAAAATATTAACATCACACCCAAGCCTCATAAAAATTGTGCGGATTAATACTGGCAAAGACACTGAAAATGAAGCGCACGTTGTTTCCTCATCTTTGGTCCTCAGTGAGTTGGCACAACGCCACTGTGACCTTAATGACCGTGTTTTGCTGAACATATGTGTGGTGCGGTGTCGCATGTAACCTAGCCATTGCATTCTGGGAAGCGTGCAAAGCGGGAAAAGGACAGAAAGCATTACAGATGTAATGGCACATAGAGGAGAGCAGCAGGTAGCCAGAAAAAAAAACAACACTTTTAATATTAAAGGTAATTTCTCCACATTTGGTGTCAGTTACGAGCTGTGATGTTTTCAACCCACCATTTAAAAAACTGTAACTGGTTTTTCCTTCTTAAAGGACCACCATGCAAAACCACATAAATTAGATTTTAGATTATTCTTTTTAAAAATTAAAACTGAAATGAGGGTTATGCCATGTTATGTGGTAGGTATATAGTTCTTCTGCAAAGGTTTATGTCTGTTCCAGTATGTGTGTGTGTGTGTGTGTGTGTGTGTGTGTGTGTGTGTGTGTGTGTGTGTGTGTGTTTGTGTGAGCATCCTATTTCCCACCGTGTGTCTATTATTAATTTGGGTTTAACACAAAGCGGCTAAAAACATTTTGCTAAGCTACTTACAATGATCTACCCATTCATATAACACACATACCTTTTAGAGTCAACAGTTTAGGTGAAAAACATGTCTTTGGACTGTGGGAGGAAACCAGAGCACCCAAAACCCACACTAATATTGTGTGTTTGTGTGTGTGCGTGTGAGTGTGATGAAAAGAGAGATAGCGATGGAGAGAGCAAGTTGGTTGTCTACTCATGTTATAGAACCCCTCAGTTCAGAGTTCAGCTGGTTGGCCTAAAATTATATTTAGGTACTTGATAAAGATATTCAACAAATCTTAACCCAGATTACACTCTGCTTGCACAGCACTCACATTTCTTGTTGTATTTTTTATGTACAATACAACATTCTGTGCAAATTATTTTCTCTGGTGTTCTGTGAAAATGAACTGAAAGCCGGAATCCTATCCATCGGCCTAATTTATTGATAGTAAAAAAAAAAAAATTGTATTGTCAAAATGGTTTGAATGAAGATTAATACACACAAGGACCAGGATTATAAACCACTGTAAAAAAAACACTATATTTTATACAGTAACTCATCCTTGCATATTTAATATAATTACTGACACAGAAATAATGGAGACCTCCTTCTCCATTTTACACCCCCAGTCACAGGTTGCCATGTGTACAAACAGCGCGGCACCAGGTATTCTTCTAAATTACTCAGTCACTACTGTTTAATATTTTGCATACTTTTTAGCTTTCAGTGCATATGAGGTTATGATTTGTGTCTGTCAACTTGTGGCAACAAGGACAAAAACAATGGGAATATATCCCCTTGATGGGTGTAGTTGTATTTAGTGACTTTTTCAAACAAGATGCATTCTGATGTCTTTGGAGTGATTTTGAGTACAGACCTGACATGAAAGGGATGAGCAGTAACCTTTCGGCAGCTGTAAATAATATAATCTTATAACAGGGAAAGAGACCAGGCTGAGCCGATGAAATGAAAGGCAAATGACATTCATGTCGATCACCTTGTCAGCAATGATGGTTTGTTTGGCTTCTATGGTTGTGGTTCCCTTAAGAAGGCAAGAGGAACAGCACAGTTCGGTAATAATAATTTAACAGTCATCGGCTATCACGATGAAACAACAAGACAAATAATAATGCCGTCTCATATGCTATTATCCCTGTGAGTCTTAAACTGGTAATGGTAACCATGTGCCCTGTGCAAACTTAATGCCGCAGCTTTTTAGGCAGTAAAAGTGTTGTTTTCACTGGGAATTGCTACAGGGACTAAGATATGGAGTACAGAGTCTCGATAAATGTGTACAGTTGTGTTTTTGCTGAATGTTTACCAGTATTTTTGCAAATGCTTACAGAACACTGGCACTGTTACCATGCAAAGGCATATTTTTATTGGGTGATGACCACCGATAGGAAGGAAAATCCGAATAAAAAGAAAAGGGAAGGTCACACATTTGCTATAATAAAACCACAGGGCCTCATCCTTTTTTCCTGCTTTATTTTTTTTTTTCCTGCTGCAAAACAGTCACCTCCTTTATTAAGCATAAAAATTCCATGATGTAGGATGGAACTGTGGCCTACAGGGATGACTCTCGAATGCCCTTTTACGTGGCGTTAAAAAGTAAAGTTCAAACTGTTGTTCTTGACAGATTTTCCATCTGACAGAAGGAAAAAGAATAAATGCTTAAATATGAATAAGTCACCAAACTGAGGACGCACTGCACACTGAGAAATATTTCATAGCCTCATGGTTCTAGTTTGTTGTAGGTGAAAGGTATTCTGGTATTAGAGGAAAATTAATGTACTGTATCGAGCGCCGGTCTGGGCTCGGATGGAGAGAATGAGGACATCACGCCGATCTCTATAACACAGCCTTTTATTGAACACCGAGCAGCAGGAGAAGGTAACAGCCGGGCAGGGTAATGGAACAGCTGCTCTTTCGGCGCGCACACTGACGCTAGTTAACCACCCAAGCTCACCCCTCTTCCAACACAGTGGAACAGGGCGAACCCCAACAACACACAGCATCTCATCCACGGTTGGACGCTAATAAACTCTTCACACGCGTAATGCCAAAGCCTACCACTAGGGGCGTCCGACACTACAGTATTTATGCAAAACTTGCAGAAATGACCCCTTGGGCCGTATGGCGTGTTTTTCAACGTTAACACTGAACTTGACACCGAACTCAGCCTTTTTTACTTTTCACATAAATACCCTGAAGTGTGTAGGAAAAATAAAAATGTGCTTCATCATGAGAAATGACTCTGTAAGGACTCTCATCAAATCCTTCTGACTTTTTTCCCCTTCCAAAGCAGCACTTAAATATAATTATATGGGCTTTCTTTACTTCCCATTTTCAAAGCTTGAAATAGAAAAGCAGAAGGACAAAAAAAAAGCCTTTTAATCACATAAAGGCATTTCAAGGTCACCTGAAAGTTATAACCAAATTAAAATTAATTAGGTTTGCAAAAGAGACACATTTTAAGACAAATATGATTGTTAAATAAATTGTCAGTCACAATACATGTTCTCTGAATTTTTACTTTGTCTAGTGGTGAGGTTCAACTTAATATAGTGCGTCCATTTGTGTGATTATTCGACTCGGGTGGCTCAGGTCCTGCCCCCGAAAACATCAGGTCATAGGGTAGAGTACAGCTGTGACACAATGGAAATGATTTATGAAATATTAAATTCTAACTGTAATTGATGCCGGGAAACACAGGACATAAACACAGGGAGTAAAACCTGATCACTAGTAAATGTACCATAATGGCAGTTCCAGCCCTAAACCTGAACCACCCCAAATCTATTGGCTTAGGTATACAGGTGCAGTGTTAGTGATTTTAGCTATTGGGGGGGGGGTGGATATAATTTGAGGAGTATTAGTTGTTGCCTGTTGGTCTTGTGGGCATTTTTCTAAGAAATTTTTGGTTTTATCAGATGTTTTTCACGAGTAAACTCACAGGTAACCTTGAATTCTCGTAATACGGGGGGAGCCTCTTTTCGCACCAACAAAATGTGTAGCTTTGGATTTTTTGCGCCCTCTTGTGGTCACTGGTATTAACGCTCTCAGATGTTTGGGAAAGAAAAGTGTACCAGTAGGCAGCAATTGAATAACACGAATATTTACAAGAAAGTATTTTATCACAAAATAGCTTCATTTATACATTAAAAAAAACCCTTTAAACAATTTTCTCGATCCCTCAAGAAAAGAACCAACAGCCGCCTCCACTGTCAGTTCCATGAAAGCAGCGCAGCGCCCCCTGGTCCCCGTTGTGACCCAGCGCCTTATTTACTGCTTTTTGCCTACAATTCACTGTACTGCATGCGTGTGTGAGTTTCAGTTACACCCCCGAGTTTATTTAAATTTATTAGGCTCATATTAAACGCCACATAAGGTGATAAAAGTGTTGCTCTAATAATAATATAATAATAATGAATGGCGTCTCTTCCAAGTTATGTGGTAGGTAAATAGTTCTTCTGCAAAGGATGGCGTCTCCTCCTCACACGCTTTGCTTCCAATGCAACTTTCGGACCAGCGCGATCCTGCGTCAGAACATATGGCTACCGACAATGAATGAGGAAAAAAAAAAAATAATAATAATAATTATTATTATTATTTATTAATTGGCCGGCGGAGTAACGAAACTACTGCGTCCAAGAGCGCTGTGTCTGTGCGCCCCCTATCGGGCAAGCGCAGACTTCCCTCCACCCCGTCGCCGTCCCCTCCCCTCCCGCACTAACATCCGCACAGCTACGCGCCGGACGGTGTTTTTTGCACGCCGGGCTTCCTCGTCGGTTGGTTAGTCAGTCAGGCTGGGGGTTAGTTTAGTTAGTTGAATTAGTTTAGCTAGTTAGCCGGCTTGCTGCCTCATGGACGATCGCTGCTGGACTGAAGCCCTCGGTTCTCGAGCGCGGAGGGAATGATCGCATTTCGCACGGCGCAGAAACGGGGAGCCCCTCAAACGGTACCGTGAGTTTCTTCTCCACTTTCCCTGTGGGGGGGCAGTGGACAAATACGAGGTGGACATCCGTAACAGCGCGTCCACGTGGGTGGACACAGTGCGTCCACAGCGCGGCAGATGCGTGGACTGAGTGGGCAAGACGTGCGCCGCTTCGAGTCCTCGACCAGGTGACGGGTTGCTCTGCTTCACAGGGAGGTCTTGGCCCAAAAGTTTCCGGGGCTAAAAACCCCTGAAAGTTCACTCTTCGGGCGGCCGAGTGGGCTGTTTTCACGTCACGTCCCCGCGCGACCGACTCCGTCTTCAAGTGTGGTCCTATCAGCAGTAAAAACACGGGAAAAAACAGGGTATCTCTTTCTCATGTCTGGCATTTATGCGTCAGTCTTTTTATTGCCGTACTCTTCACTGCTTTTACTTCTTTTACTTACTTTTTTACTCTATGGGTGTTTCTCAGGCTTTTACTCTACACTGGTGGTGAAACCATGGTAAAGTGCAGCTGTGGCCATTGAAGGATGTTGTGTTTTAAATGCAGTCTGCATGTGGGCATCTTCTGAACGAGGAGCACACGAGTGGGCCCGGTGTCACATCCGTCCACTAAAACGCTGTTATATTTGGGTGCGGTTAACAGTGTTTAAAGTTTAAAGCTGCACGATCGCGGTCTTTGTAGGAAGGAGAAACGTGGGCCCTGAATTTGGGCGAGGAAAATTATGATCTTCTTTTAAGGCCCCTTTGGAGGGTGCTTCGAGGAGGAAGACCATCTGAAACGGCACCCGGAGAGGAAGTATCGACAGTTTGTCTGTTGGGGACGGGTTCCTGTTGCGTTGGAGAAGGAGGTCTTCTCAGTGCAGATCTGTGTTCGGCAGCCCTCTGCTGCCTTTGATCTTCCGTGATCCTTACCTTCGTCGCCGGTCGTGGCAGCGGGAATCGCATCTCCGAAAGCATGGCTTTCTTTGAGGATCTATGGGTTCCCGAGGCCTTGCCGCCGGCCCGATGGCTGCATCGCAACGAAACAGTTGACCGCAACATCTCAACCCTTCCATCATACTTTCGACCAGGGCAGATCAGTCCTGCTCCTTAACATCTGCTCTCCTGCAGGGTTTTACTCCTCCCCTAGTTCAGCACAACAGGTACCTGAGACGGCAGGTAGTGTCGTATTTAAGCCCTTCGCCTTGCGATCTGAAGCTTTCTGGTTTGACCCCCCCCCTCCCATCCTGAAGTACCTCTGGTCAAGATGCTTGTGAATTTCTGTTGACCAACACCACCAGGCTTAGGGATCAGCTTTTTCCACCGAATTCCAAACAGCATAGTGACAGATCATCACCTCCATCGCTGCTAACTTTTTCTCTCATCCTCCTTTCTAATTTATATTTCTTATCTTGTAACTTCCATTCATCTTCTTTTTAGCTATTTATTTAACCACGTATTTACATGCTGTCTGTTTACTGTACTGTGCACCGTGGTCCGGGAGGAACATTTTTGTTCCGTATAAGGCGAAATAGTAATAAAAGTGAACCTTAAATGCTGGGTTGCGCGAGTAAAATGTCCCACTGTATTTGCTAAATCACTGTAATGTCAAATTATAGCTCACTTTAGACATTTTAAATGTATTTATTTACTTAATTCTTCAAAGTGACTTACAGTGTTAAGCCACGTGCAATGTTTTAGCGGCTGATACCGTTGGGTGATTTTACCAGGGTAGTTTAGAGTAAGTACCTTGATCAAGGGTGCTACAGCAGGAGGTGGGATTCAAACCTGTGATCGAGTCCAGGGGGAGGAGCTGTGACCAGCAATATTGATTATTAATCACCTTGTTATTGTCTTAATAACCATCAGATTTCGACAGGACGGGAATGAAAGTTCTGGACTGAGCATCGCTGTCAGAAGTCCTGACAAAATCTTGAAATGTACATAAGGTGTGATTCTTAGTAGTTTTTTTTTTTTTTTTAAATACAAAATCACTTCTGGAAGCTTTTCATCTCCAGCTGAGTCCATACAGATGCTGGCGACGTTTAAACCATGACATCCGAGTGACATTTACTGCTCTGAGATTATAACTACTGTATACTTTTGAGGGAAATTCTTAAAGGATGCTTATTATAGACTTGAACATGAGGTAGTGTGAACTTTATTTTTAGTTTGCTGTGAGCTTTGAAGCCCTTTACATGCAATGTGGTGAAAATGATAAAGCTTTTGCTAATTTTTATGCAGCCGAATAGCTGTCAGATGGTGGACATTTCAGTAGGGTGGGAACCACATCCTGGCTACACCTTGCAGATGCTCTGTCAGTGGAATGGAAATTCTAGTTTCATTTTAAGCACATAAGATCATGTGCTTTTCATGGCCTCCTGTCAACAGACTTCCCTCAGCTGAAGTGCGGTGGTTATATAAACATGGTGGGAAAAATAGATTATTATGTACATCTGAAATGTGGTCGATTGGTTCACAGCAGCACCTTGAACGCATCTCTGTCACACATTCCAAGATAGAAGTCACGCTACTGTTGCAGTGCAGGCCGTGCCAAAATAGCTCACAGTAGCCACATTGGTTTTAGGTGTGATCTGCACCAAACTTCACACTGTTGTCAACCAGCATCAGGAGTAACCGCCCAGTATCGATGGTGAGGCCTTTTTTTTTTTTTTTTTTTAACTTCATGTTTTTAACTAACATTTTTGCGTTTCTCAGACCCCTTCCACCAAAGCCAGCGGAGTAAACAACAGGCGGTTTGCAACAGACTGAGGGCTTATATACAAATACGTGAGTTTGAACTGAGAGCTTCTTTGTTTCCCTCCTCCGTCCTCCTAGCGCGCTTATGGAAGTCTCATATGAATAGCAAATGCATAGATATTAGCAACAGATGTTGAGTGAATGCTTACAAAGTTGTCAGAAGCTTGCAAAGGTTTGAAATAAATGAGTTTTGGAACTGTCTTGATTGCTGGAAGGGATTTGGAAGTTTTAATGTACGGAGGAAGTTCATTCCATCACATTTGGGCCAAGATTGCAGACGGTGGGGTTTTAGCTTTGACCCTTGTGAGTGGGACCACCAAGCAGCCAGAAATGGAGGCGCAAACTAAGAATAATCAGGACTTGTAGATATGAGGGTGCCGATCCTCAGACCCCCATTTAGGCTGCAAAGAAGAGTCTTGAACTGAAGCTGGGCAGTGAAGATGGGCAAGTAGGATGTGTGGGAACCCTTTGTCAGGTCGGGCTCAACCTGTGACGCGGGTGAAATTTATTCAAAAGTCGAAGTCAAAATACAAAACGCGAGGCATATTTTATAGCGACGGTTTGCTTCAGTGCGAATCCATATGTATGGCCATGCCACTCCCTGAAGGAAAAAGTAGATCTAGAACGTCCATTCTAACTGGTTTCTGTGCTTAATAGCAAGTGACAGGTCGAGAGAATGGTGGAGAGAGGCCAACTTTAAACTACTCATCGGAATGCGACCCTCTTCACGGTTTTGTGTTTGTGCCTTACACCCCCCCCCCCCACCCTCTCACAATCTCCTCTGCCCCCAGGAGTAGAGCTGTGTCCATGAGAACTTGGCGACTCCCGGATTTTGTCACTACCATTCCCAGATAGCTCTGCAGAAAGAGTGCTGGTAAGAGGCTCTCAGGCCTGGAGATACGCCAGCATACCTTAGCGTTATTGGGACATTTTATGCGTTCCGAAATACTGGAGGCGAGTAGAAAACGCAAGAAAAGTGGACGGTCACAGGGGTCGAACCCCTAGAGACTGGAGTATTTCCGGCATTGTCTTCTACATGCGTAACCGCAGGTCAGATTTTTCCGGGTACAGCTGACCGAAAAATACAAACACAAGCTGCAGATATGAAGTGGAAACCAAAACAGAATGAGGGAGAAAGAGACCCCAAGACTCCCACAGTTCGTAGACATCAACCTACTTTCCACTACTACGGCACAGCAGAGATGGAGCCGCTGAAAGTTCATGCCAATTCACTGTAAAGCCCATCATCTGGGGTATGAAATGGCGGAGGGCTTGCAGTGATGGCAGGTTGTTGCTGAAATACTGTCATTTCCTCATTTTAGTTGTGCAAGCTCATGGCACCATGGCAACTGTGACAGAAGAATGGAGGCTTCGATGATGCCTCTCATCCTTGAGTTCAGCTCTTATTGCTCAGCTTAGGGGCCTCACTATTCAAATTCTCATCCTTGGAAAAAAAACAGCTTCTAAACGGCTGATGCAGTGACAGACCTGAATTTGGCTTCTGTTGACTTTACACCGGGTGTATTTGTGATATTTTAAGTGATTTTTTTTCTGGCTGCTTTTCCAACATGCTATTAAAATCCCACCCTTGATTCCTGGTATCATAAGCACAGGAAATGTGGCTGCACATTGGCATTATTTCTTCTTAAAGCATGTGGCATTGGCGTGCATAGAATTCAAGCATTTCCAATACTGCTTTAAGTTGTATTAGATGATTGCTTTGTTTATATTGTAATAATATTATATTATACCATTAAAATGAAATTAGATTCTGTCAGCTGTATTTCCAAGTAACTCCAGCAGTTCATCTGCAATATTATCAAGTGTGTGCATTTTAACACTAAAAGCTTAATATTTTTATTTTCATCATTCCAGTGTTTTTGTGCCAGTTTTGCTTGTGGTATCAGTGTTTTTACAGGACATTAGGCTATTTGTGCAGTATTTTATAGCTGCTCTACACACACCACCCGGTGACTGGACCTTACTCTCACCGTCCATTTAAATCTAAAGTACAGTTTATTAAAAAACCTGAGCAGAATTATTGTTAGAATTAATTTAGTGATAACTTGTCGTGGACTAATAGCACAATTTCTGCGTAGCATTAACTAATAACAGAAGCCAACTTATTAGCACTCAGTAACATAAGTTAAATAAAAATAGACCCAAGTAGGTGTCTCTGACCCTTTTCTTAAAATAAGATGAGTCTCCTCTGTTGTTTCCTGTACATCTATGTTGCATTTTAAAAATATTGACTCAAACCAAGATATTGCTGGACGGCGCTCTGTGTCATGCAGAGTTTATGGGAATACATGAGCAGAATACCCAATAATTTCCCCCACATGTCTACAGTGCTCTTCTCACAAACCACAACTTTGAGAAAACATCCACACACACACACACACACACACACACAAAAGATCTCCACAACAGTCGGATTCAGTTTAGCCTTGCCTGGCACTGTACACTGAAACCATCTCCTTTGCCCTTCAGATGTATGAAACCTACCAAAGCGTGCAAAGCTGGTTTTCACTCTCCAAATTTAGCACGCCGGATGCATTTTTGTTAACCGATGCTTTTGTGTTTGAGTTCTGCCCATTTTACCCATGTGTGGACTGTTGGTGGAGCGCTTCAGTATCTTCACTGAGGGTCTCTGCAGCAGGGCTGATGGATCTCAGTATTCTTTTTGTGTTATTATTGTGAAATCTTATCCATAACTTTTTTTAGTATTGATTGTAGCCCTAAACATATTACTCGGTGTTCATGTTCCTTTGGTTGATGTAGAATGTGCTGGAATGTGGCTGAAGGTCTGGTTTGAGGAAAGGGCAGTTTCCATGTATAACCTATAGGCTTTGCAGGTGGCCACCCCAGCAGCTTGAGCTCCGAAATGTGAGGGATTTTTGCTGTGGGTGTGTTGGCGTCACAATTTCAGCTTCCCTGAACTCTACATGTAGACATGTTGTAGATGATGTCTTTGTCATTGTTGTCGCTGCTCCTGGTGGGATTGGTGGACTGACTTCAGGGAGTCCGCTGGGTGGTAGACACACTGCTGTGTTGGTTTGGGGTGATGATATAAAGAAGACCGAGGAGACGACATGCATCTCCCTGTAGTATAATTTACCGGGACCGCATATGTAGTTTGTACCACACACCACTTGGAGCCCGCAGCAGAGTGAAAAGCTCCTTTTGCCCTCTAATTTGTCAGACCCGTGTGTGTGAGGACAAACGGTTAATTTCCGTTATAACATTATTGCTTAAAGTGCACAAATACAGTTGTGAAAAATGTTTTCTTAGCAAAAACACGCGTAGTTTCTTTAAAAGCAGTACCTACAGATATCGTGATGAATGCGAGAACATCCAGTGCTGTTTGGGTTCTTACAGCAGCCTTTTTCTTCTGCAACACGACTTCCTCTTAAGAGTTCCACCCTTTGAGATGTGTAGGAAGTCAACAGTGTGTGTAAACACTACTTTTTCTGAGCAACCCTTGTCCCTTTGCCTGGGTAGCAGACTGGCGTCTGAACCTTCAGCGTCTTGGGGGGGGGGGGGGGGGTGCTAAGAACGTTGTGTGGGAAGGTGTCTGAGAAACCTGCCCTGGCTTTGATTCATTTCGCCTGCGTTGTAGGATCTCCGTCTCACATTGAGTTCATCACGTAGCTGTACTTTGCTTTCCCCCACACGAAGAGCCCGAGTGACAAGACTCTGATTTACACAAAAGTGAGCAATTTGTGCCATTGGTATGTTTCACTTTAAACTTAAAGATCTTAGCTGTACTACAGCATGGTGGCAGAGTGGGTAGCATTGATGCCTCACAGCTACTGGGTTGTGGGTTCTTCTCACAGTCCAAAGATGTGTGTTTCAGGTGAACCCAGAAATGACCATTGTTGTGTGTGTGTGTGTGTGTGTGTGTGTGTGTGTGTGTGTGTGTGTGTGTGTGTGTGTGTGTGTGTGTGTGTTTGGAAATGTATAGTGAGATTTAATAAAAAACAAAGTTACTTTCTAAACTGGTTGAGACTACATGTTTATTTGGGATTTAGTTTTGGTAATAAATTTATTAAAGTGTTCAGTTCTTTTTGAATCACCGTTTAAAATGTCGTCCCTCAATCTCTATATGTAGTAAAAATTTACCCATATAAGCGTATAGCTGTATTTCTTAGCCAAGTGTATTTCTTAGCCAAATGACTTCTGGATTTGGATATGCATAATTTATTGGTTTGTTGGTTAAATTCAATCAATTTATTAAAGAATTTTTTTTTTCCCATCTTGGAGGTTGCCAGTTTATTTTATAACAGGTTCTGCTATGTTAGTGAAAGGAACCGTGTGTTTGGCAGTTACATGATATGAATGTGATGAATGAAGATAAAAGTAGGGTTAAGTGTCTGTCTAAACTATTACTAATTTTGTAGCTATTACTAGAACTAGTATAAAACTGAGGGGTGCCAAAAAAGAGTTTCCAATAAGTTCAGAGCTGAGTGTAGCCTTGTGTTCTGTTTCCTCTTGGAGGAACAACAGCAGCTCCTCGAAGAAATCGGATGATGGCTGTGAACAGAGTCTCACTGCATGTGTTGTAGTCTGTCTTCTACACAATTGCACCATCACAGCTGATCTCTGTCCTGCCAACTGCTGGTGGGAGAGCCACAAAAACATGAGTCTTTCAATTCTTTAGAGTAGAACGTACATTTGTTGAGGGGGAAAAAATCCCAACCAGAAATTTCTGTTTTTCTTTTTTATTTGATGTGTAGTAATATGACTACCAACATAGCTTTTGTATTTTTTGTACTTTAAGTTTTTAGTTTATAAAAGTGGTGACGGGTGCTCATCTGTGTGGACATTGTTGGGGGCAGGGGGTTGGGGTAACTAACAGCTGAGACCTTGCACGAGTGTCGCTCCTGCCTTCCCCAGGCTGGGGTTACTCCATGGGACTGCCCGTGCTTCCCCAGCGGGCACCCTCCGCACCTCCAGCTGTCGCCTTGCTTTGCGCTTTCCTTTGTGTCCCAAAACCAGCTCATCTTGTTCTGTCTTACCAGGTTTTGACTTGTTTGGTGTCACTTTCCCACAAAGCTTTTTCACCTTTGGTAAGGAGCTACACACAATAATGGTCAAAAAAACAGATGTATGAACATTAGTTTCGTACCACATAGTAGCTACGCTCTGTGTGTGTGTGTGTGTGTGTGTGTGTGTGTGTGTGTCTGTCTTTTTACGTCTGAGAGAATAACATCAGTTGTAGATATGGCAACAGACCATAGCCTGAGAGTTTAAAATAGGTGAGAGGCTCTTGGTTGAAGAAACAGAGAACACGCACACGGCTCTCTGTAACACATGTGCATCTGCAAGGTGGAATTCACAGGGCACAAAAATGTCTGTTTATTACAAATATCCAGCCATCTACTAGGAAATGGATCTGCACAGGGGCAGCAGAACACAAACTTTTACCAGGCCGGTGTAGGGTTAGTCCTACAACAGCTTCGCTCGATCCGTTTCTTACTTCAGTCGTCTCTGTGAGTAAGCTTCTGCATGGTTGCTCATTCCTTTCTAAACCTCCACACATCTTCCAAAACATCTCTCTCATGACAAAAGTCATAGCTTGGCCATGCAATATTGAGTGCATCTGCATGACTCTAACTGAACAAATATAAATTTTCCCCTCTTTTCTAGATATTGACATGAAGAAGGACATCGACACGTTAATAGCAGAAGAACGGGCTGAAATCATTGCAAAGTACGAGAAGGTCAGTAGTGTTTCTGACGAAGTCCAAAATAGGGAATGAAATCTTATCTATTCTGTTTAGTATTTGGAAGAAAGGGTGAGTAGAGGTTTTTTTTTTTTTTTTTTTTTTTTTTTTTTTGCTTGAAGCGAAGTACCAAACTATACTTACATATAGTGTGTGTGTATTTAAACCTTGGCGCAAGGCGAACAAGAAAAAGAGGCGCCTTTTCCTGTTGCAATAGAAGATGGCGAGAAACACAATGCAGCTGTTCATTTCAAGTCCACAGCAGTTTGTCCCGTTTTGCTGTGTTCATTTTATTTTGTGCGAGTTGAGCTCCGAACATCCGGTAACGCAGGAATTGTCTCTTCCTTTGCCAACTTCAAATGAATTTTTTTAGCGGTTTAATAGCTTTGGCAAGCAAAAGGCATAATCCACAGTGGAGGTATTGTAAACTACTTTTTGATGCACAGCCTGTGGATTTAAAATCTTCCCAGTGGATCTGATGATATTTGCATATACAGTTGACCCTTTTGTACCTCTGTGTAAATGTATTAAAAATACCGCCTGTTCTCCAAAACCTTGTTTCTTCCTGGCCTGGAAATAACCTTAAAAAAAATAACAGTAAAAAGAAATGTATCTTAACATGTTTTCTAGTCATCTTCATCCTTATATTTTTACTTATAATACTCAAAACACATCCTGGAGGCAGGTATTATCTCAGTCTACTGTTTTTAGAGGGCTGAAGATGGAGTAGCGATTAGGATTATGTAGCCTGAAGGTCTAAAGTTTGAATCTCACTCCACCTATTGTGCCCTTGATACTTAACCAGAATTGAAATGGTAAGAATAACCTGCTGAATTAATGGGTAAATAATTTCCACATTGGAAAGAGCCATCAGCTGAATAAATAATAAAATATCAATAGTATTATTGTTGGTAATAATATGTTATTGGATATGAATACATGAGGTGAAAGAAGGTCTGAACCTTTAGCTTTACTTTAGCCACTAAAACCATGCAAGTGTTGGGTTATTTGTTCAGGATGAGATTAATATCTGAGAAGCGTTTTGTATTTGGAAATGTGATTCTTTCTTCCGCTTACAAAATTCGTAGATTGCACAAATTCAAAATCACTGGCATCCCATGATGTCCACTCCAGGTTCTAGAAACTTTTTCTGTAGTTTCCCTGCCTGCTGTGCTGTTTGTTTGTGACCACAGCAGTCACCACATCAAGCAGGTGTCACTTGTTGGATGTACCTGCGCAAGAATGGCGAGCGCACACAACCAATGTGGCTATTGGTCACTCGATTTCGCTTCCTGATGTGATCTGACCCTAATTTTTTGCCGTTTCTGTGTTTCCTTTCCTGTTCCATTGCCACATACCTTTCTGGTTAGACAAATGAAAGCTGAAGCCCTGTTTCAAGTTATTAATAGGTTTCGTTTTATAGACAGCAGGTGGTACAGTGATCAGAACCGCCACCTTGACTTTGAAAGAACAAAGGTTTGAATTGTATAAAATAATGAATAATTGTAAGAAGTAGCTATACTGTGTAAGTCACCTTGAGAGGAGAAGCATCTAAATGGGGGGGGGGGGGGTACTGCTGGTCAGTGAATTACACACTTATTTTGGTTAATTTCATATTTTTCAATTTTAAATAAATTTCTGACTTCAGTTTCATGACAAAATATCATTATAGTTTAGACCAGTGTTCTCCAACCTTTTTTTCCACCACGGACCGGTTTCATTTAAGGCAACTTTCCACGGACCGGCCATCGCGCGTGCATAATAAATACAACTCACCATAATGCAGAATCAGTGGGAGCTCCGAGCTTGTTTCTCTGCAACAAGACGGTCCCATCTAGTGATGGAAGACAATGACACCCGAAGTGTGTTCCTTATCTCCAGTCTATTCCGTAATTTCGTTTTGGTTGCTGTCACTGCAGAAAACCCCGCTTCACAAAGATAAGATATTTGAAATGGTAGGGTTTTCAGTGCTTCTGTGGAGATCTCAGGATATTCTGGATTGATTTTAATAGATTTTTCAAAATAATATACCCTGCAGACTATGATAGTCAATAAATTGGAAATAAAATAAAAGTAAAAAGTTTTTTTTATTCTTTCTGTGTGGCCCAGTGGTTGGGGACCGCTGGTTTAGACAGATGCTGTGTAGCAGCTCTGCTGAGACTTACAGCCATGCTTATGTGCTAATACCCCACTCACCCCTTCTTGTAAACACATGAATGTTGTTGTGGTCTCCTGAAAAGGGAAATGATCTTTTTTTAATAACCATTGAAAAATTAAATGGTAAAACAAATGTTTTGTTATGTCAAGAACGCATTAATCCTCACAGAAGGCTATAGCCCCGCTTCAGGTTTCCATGGGGAGGGTTTTGTTTCGATGTTTACCCACATCATGATTTATGGTTCCAGGGAGAGTTCATTGACCAGTGGGAAGATGCCAACTTCACAGTGTACAAGATCACGGACCGTTTTGGCTTCTTGCAGTGAGTAGCCTTGTTCCATCCTTCCTTGTTTGTTATAACGCAGTAATGGCTTCCTCATGTAAACATGTTTCTTGTTTTTGTGATAAAGTTTCAAGGAAATTGGAAGCAATCCCCCCCCACACTTAGATTACTGTATTTTTACTTTTCTGAAGACCTCACACTATGATATTTTCCTGCAGAACTAATGGTTGCCTTTTGCTTAAATGTTTCTTGCAGTGAAGAGGAGCTGCCACCTCCAAGTGTACTGGAGGAGAAGGTAAAACCAGTGTGAATGCATGTAAACATCAAACCAAACATCTGTTATGTTTTCCTTTTGTCCTCATTCAACAACAAGGTCCATGTGGAAGCTTTGAATAAAAGGCAGCCTTATTCCTTGCTCCATCTTCAGTATCTTCAGCATGACTTTGGCTGACCTAGCTGCTCTGACGCCAGCCTGTACGTTAACTTTCTTTAGGTGTCCCAGTAGAGATTTTTTCCCATAGTTTGGTTTCTAAGTTCACTTTCATTAGCACCAGCTTTGTGATGCGGTCACGCCGTCTTACTGGTCTGTGCCACCTATTTCCTCCCTTCTTTATTGTCGCATAACGGATCGATCAAATATTAAATACAGTGCACACCCTATAACTTCCATTACCGCTTATCATTTCCTCCTATCTCTGATGTCATTAAGTAGACTGATGAAATATTAAATGCATGTAAATGTTCCTTTTTTTTCCACATACTTTCAGCAAAAGCTACAAGAAGTTGAAAGGGTGACTAAATGGGTAAAAATGGCCAAGAAGTGGGACAAGTACAGGAATAGCGACAAGGTGAGGGTTTTTTTTTTTTTTTTTTTTCCTGTTTATCTTTTTTTTTTCTTTAAATATTTTTTGTCTTCGTTACCCCCTCCTTTTGTCCCGTGTGTCCCTCAGATGTCACGGCGTGTGTACAAGGGCGTTCCTCTTCAGCTGCGAGGCCAGGTCTGGTGCTTGCTGCTTGATGTTGAGAAGGTGAAGCAAGACAACGTGGGGAAGTATGAGGTGAGATTTGTGCGCCACAAGCTGCATCTATGCTGTCTGGTCCAATCCAGTTCTGACCACTTCCCAGGCTAAATGATAGCAGAACAGTTAAGAATGCGGGCTTTTACGCTGCAGTGTGATGGAGGAAGTTCAACTCCCAGCTACTGCTGTTGCAGCCAATAGCTGCTCCCTTAAAGCACCTTGCAGTAATAATAGGTAAAATGCACATTTTCTTTGGATAAAAATTTTAGTTAAGCTTCAAAATCAATGGTTCTGACAGCGGTTAGTGGGAGCTCAGGAGTTACCATAGGCAAAGAGACTAATTTCTTATGCTGTGACCTTGGGAGGCAGTATCCATAGAAACTGGAAGGCTGTTCAAGAACACTTATTTATCAAGCATCAGGCCTGAATGAATAATGTTTATTCTGTCATTTTCATTTTAGAATAAAATTACAATGCTAAACTGCAAAATGCATTGTGACAAGTGTGCTTCTGTGCTCTGCTTATTTGAAGGATTTGCCTTTCAGATCAGTGCTTAAATGAATGTTTTTGTTGACAGATAATGAAAGTGCAGGCCAGGAGTTACTCCACCGAAATCAAGCAGATCGATCTCGACATCAACAGGACTTTTCGAAACCACATCATGTTTCTGGAGCGGTTTGGAGTGAAGTAAGTCGGCGGCGATGTGAGAAGGCCGGTTAGCTGGGCTTGCAAGGAGGTGTATTTCTAAACTGCTCAGGGGTTAGTAATGATGCCGATTGTATTTTTGTTGGCTTGGAATTTGTTTCCACAACAATGAAAGTCATGTGCGGGACGTGGCACTTCCTCCATCGTGAGAACCTTGTTGACCTATTTGTCCACGTACACTGCCTTTGACTGCTCGAATGTTTGACTAAGCAAGGTTTCTGTGATGGGTCCACCAGATTGCAGATTGTTGACCCATGGTAACAAATCCATAGCATCTTCACATCCATCATCATCTTATGTTAGCCGGACCTCCCCAACAAGAGAAGAAGCCCAATGGACCATCGGATCACTTTCTGACGTTACTCCGTAGACCTCGTAGTCAAGTTAAGAGACATATGAGGGCGTAAATTAAAACTGATGAATTTAATATTTTGATTTATTAAGTTTTTCATTATTAATGATTTGTTACTCACATCGGAGAGCCACTCTAACTTCACAAGCAGTCGCAGACAGAAATGGGGGCCACTTCCTCTCTGTCGGTGTGTGTGTTGGTTTTCCTGTCAGATTCTGGCCTTACAGGAAATGGTGTGCACAGCCCCTCTGTTAGTCACTAACAATACTGCTTTATTTAGAGAAAGGAGCACAGCTCACTTCCAGTTCACATTCAGTTTTCCTGTGCTAGTTGTGCGCATGTCCCAAGGACTGCAGTTACTTAAAGCTCACATTTCTACTCTGAAAACGATTCAAATGTTGCTTGTCTACCTGTTGCCCAGTGTAGCTACAGGACGCGTTTTCTTGGTATTCCTGTTCCCACCTCATCCTTCGTTTTCAAGTATGTAGAAAATGTAATATCATTATTTCTTTAATTATTATGAAATTATTATTATGATTATTAGAACTAATAATAATAATAACATTTTGTCTAGTAATTCATATTGAAAAGCTGTTTTCTCTAGTAGTTCCTACCAATGAGATCCTGGAGTTAAATTATCTGGGCTGCTTGGAGGTTTTACTCACAAGAGGTCTGAAAAGGAAACCTCATTAAGTTCTTTTGGTTAAGATGTTTCCACTCCGATGTGGTGGAGTGAGTTCCCGCTCTCTCTCAGAGCTGCTGAATGCTTCCCAGCATTTAAGGTCTCAAAATATCTCATTCACACCAATTTCTCTGCTGAGCTCTTAACAACTGCATAGATCGATTTGTATCACTCTGGCTACTTTGAGTTTCCTATATGACTCAGCTGTTAAGCAGCATCTTGAGTAGTGAGGTGGGGTGGGGGAGGAGAGTTTCATGTCACTTCTGTATCTAAAGCTCTTGGCCTATTGTGGATTGAGCTTTGTTTGCTCTAATTTTGTACTTTGCTTTGGAGTAAAGCATCTGCTAAATGACTAAATGTAAATGTGAATTCACTTAAGCTTAATTCACTGTTTTCTGAATGACTGTGACAACTGCAAGCTCAGATTTATGTGTTGTAACCTCTATAAAATATTTCAGAATGCTTGTCAGGGAGGCTTTTTGTTTGCGCAAAAGCTCCCATTGCAGTTATGAAATATGAGCAAGATGCTTTACGTTAGTTGATCATTACTGGTGAATTCAATGACTAGATAATGCTTAGATAATGATAAACTGATCTGTGTGAAGATGTGTTAATTCTGTAAGTTCACAGTTTTGGAGATTTAGGAGGTCCATGGTCCCACAAGCCCAATGAAAGCTGCAATGACAACTTGGTCCTGCAGTTGGGTTGAAATGAAGCAGAAACCGAGGTGGCATTTGACAAGCAGCAATGGATTTTGACTGTGAGTGTTTTCCTTCTCTGCAGGCAGCAGGAGCTGTTCCACATCCTGGCGGCTTACTCTGTGTACAACACGGTGAGTGTGGCACGCGGTCAGGGCACCTGTTGCCGATGCAAAATGTTGGAGCATTGAAAGACAGCTGGGAGATGCGGAGTTCTGTCATTCCGCTGGGTTTGATATGCTCTTGCTGACACCATTATCAGGTTTTTAAATAGCATCAATATCCCTTTCAGACACACTGTGTTCCTTGGGTCTGTATCTTTGCATGAGAATGTCTGCATTTGTCACGGGTTTTGGAGATTTGTGGTGAGGATAGGATAAAAATGTATCGATCCCCGTAAGGCAGTTTGCTGTACCACAGCTGAAAATATACAATATGTAGCGTAAAACACATAACAGTAATAACAAAATGAATAAATAAAAATAATAGATGGAGGCCAACTGCTGATAAATCCTTGTTTGGTATTTTGGGGGGTGGATAACTGTTGGCAAGAGGGATCCCCATAGGTACGACACTTCTTATTGCACCTTGAATAACTTGGTGGCTAAAAGTATTCGCTGTGATCACTTTGTACTTTGTTTAGGGGATGTGAGCCAGTGTCTAGGTTGGACTGTTGCCTTGTCATCCTGGCCTTTGCTATGACCTCCACCAAATCAGGACTGTGACTTGTTACAGAACCCTCTTTTTTGAAGAGTTTGTCTAGTCTGCACCTCTGACCAGAAGTGATATTTCCCCCCCAGCCCACCACAACATAAAAGATCACACCGGAGACTACAGTCTGGTAGAACATGAAGAGGATGTTGCTGCCCATGTTAAAGGACTGCAGCTGTCTTATACAGTACAACAGCCTACTCTGTCCTTTCTTATACTGTACACTATATCTGTGTTGTGGGACCAGTCTAGTTTGTTGTTGATGTGACCCCCCACCCCACCCCCAAGTAGCTTGACATCGACCATCTTGACATTTTAACTATTTTGGTGTCTACTGCTATCACACGTCTGCATAGACTAAGGAACAAACTATCCATCACCAAGCAAGTGGAATATATGATGAAAATGGAGCAGTACTGATCCACGCAAAGTCCTACGGTGCTGATTTATGATGACACTCTTCTATTTTAGCCCCTTCAGTAATTTATGAGCGTCCGTGCCTATTCACAGTTATTAAAGGAATAGCTATTTTGTATTAAGTTGCAGATGGGTAGTTTCCAGCCTCTATTTCTGAAATATACTGCATTAATGTCCTCTTGTAGCACTGTTTTATTAGAGAGATCTTAGTTGGAGCCACAGCGCATGCATGGGCCATTCTTCCTTGTATAAACCTTTGGATCTGTTTTGCATAAAGAAGGGGAGGAAAAATCCCAAAGGGTTGAAGGACTTTAAAATGAATATTTTGACTGAGGCAATATCTGGAGCACTTTCCGAATTGCACATTAATACTGGTCACGAGGGCGTTTGGAGGTGAAGGTTTTAAATCTCATGTTTCGGACAGGAGATTATTCACTATGTAATATGCTCTGGTAACCATAGTAGTGATGATTTGTACATTTTGCGTAACTGTTAACGTTTAATTGTCAAAGGGGGTTTGCCTGTAATGCGAGTAGGAGAGAGCAACTGGAAGGAGTTGAGAAACTGAATTTAAGAAACACACACACTCATATAGTCCACTCAGAGCAGGAAATGAGCTGGACTTGGTTGGTGAGGTGTCAAAGCAACAGGAAATGCTGGTGTTTTGTGCCCTTCTCACTCAGTGCGGAAAACACATCACATCCGTTTGAAAAAAACATCTGTGCCAGAGCTGCTGATGGGTCACTGTAAAGGTGCCCAGATAAGTAAGCACATCCAAAGACACATGTACTTATAATTGTGCAGATTAATACATCAGTTGAGAAATTTTTCATGGTATCTTTTGGTTGTGCTGAGTGCCGCCATGCAGTTAGGAAGGAAAGGGCAGCTGTGTATATGCACTTGTGTAGGTTTGTTATTTAATGTTGGTGTGTTTGCACACCGCTGTAGGTTTGCTGGTACCAAAGTGTGATGTTTGGGGACCTCTCGTCCCATGCTGTGTCCGCAGGAAGTGAGCTACTGCCAGGGGATGAGCCAGGTTGCTGCCATCCTGCTGATGTACATGAATGAGGAGGATGCTTTCTGGGCTCTATCGCAGCTTCTGACCAACCAGCGGCACGCCATGCATGGTGAGAAGGAGCAGGGGGAACTGATGATGATGATGATGATGAGAGATCTTTGATCCTACTGATCTCAAACCACCTGTTTCTAGAAACCCATAACTACCTGTTAATCTCTGAAACAGACTACATTTTTAAGCACTAGGAGACTTATATAAATGAGTCTTAAAATGAGTTTTAAAAATGACATTTCAACCCCCATATTTACACTCCTTCCTTCCATTCAAAGGGTTCTTTATCCCAGGATTTCCAAAACTTCATCGCTTTCAGGCTCACCACGATCAAATCCTTTCCAAGCTGCTCCCCAAGCTGAAGAAGCATTTGGTGAGGTTTTTGTTAAGGACGCAGACAGGAAATGTTTGGAGTGAAAGGGCATGATGGTGTATAGCAAGAACCTTGGTGGTATTTTTGGGCCACAGTGCAGACTGGGTAACTTTTCCTTGTAAATCACACTGTCCATCTTCTAGGACAAGGAGCAGATGTCAGCTGGGATTTATACCACCAAATGGTTTCTGCAGTGTTTTATTGAACGGGTAAGAAATCTGTAAATGTGTGCCTCTATTTCTATGTGTGTGTGCGCGCGCACGCTGAAATCCTGAAAAGCAGACCTTGTGGGGATGTTCTTACAAATTAAAACCCTTCTTAAATGACTTGCCTTAACATTTAAACAAGGTTGTAATTTTTTTGACAAGTTCACATAGTAATGTATTAAAAGATTTAAGGTTTTTACACTTCAAAAACAAACTGAAATTTGGTAAAACACTGTCTGTCAGTAAATGGCTTGAAATTGATATCTTGTGTGCGCGACAAACGGAGGAACAAAAATTGTAATTTTCTTCAGCTTTCCAAAGCATTTGCCAAATCTTTCTGCTGGGAAAATGTATGAGTAGTACATCCCTTATTTTTACAGAAAAAAAGAGAACATGTCCATATATAGTCTGAAGTAGTGAACTGTTTTGGGGCACAGAAAATGGAATAAATCATGCATTCAGTGTGGTTCGGTATAAAGTTCAAATTGTTACCCCCCTCCTCCCCTTAAAGCCCCAGGACAGTGTGAGCCCCTCTATCAAAGAGTGGCCTCCTAAGTTGGAGTTTAGAGCAAAGCTGCTGCGTGCTTTTCAGCCAGATTCAACTTATTTTGTGTTTACAATGCGCGCGCACACACTCATACATATACACACAGAGACAACCAGGATTCGGTGGCTTCTATGGTATGAACCAAGGCTAGCTGCTGTCAGCACATTTGCGCTTTCCTGAGCCAAATCCTCAGGGCTGACCACTTTTTTAAGAGCTTTCCATTTAATAATACCGTCCCTTTATTGATTTATTTTTTTCCTTGTCACCTCGCACATATTTTTCTTTATTTAGCTTTGAGTTTCCTCCATTTTTGATCCCCCTCCTCCACATCTCTAAACAGACACCTTTCACCCTGACCCTGCGCTTATGGGACATCTACATTTTGGAAGGGGAGAAGATTCTGACTGCCATGGCTTACACCATCCTCAAAATATACAAGAGTAAGGCCATTGCGTTGTCGTTCTCTTTTAAACCATCCTGATATTAGCTGCCTGCTTTTTCCATAGCAATTTAAGCAGTTGGGTGTCTATAGGTAGTGGGTTATGATGATTTATACAGTTGAGTAATTTTCAGGATAACCGCCTTGAGGAAGGATACTACAGCAGAGTGGGATTTTACCTTTGGTTCTTTGACCTCAAGGTGTCAACTTTAACCACTGGGCTTCCTGCTGCTGTTGTGCCAGTTCACTCATCATATTTGGGATGTGGAGTTACTGATCGGACAGGGTGGATTAGTTGACTTACCAGTGATGGGTTGGCTTTGATCAGTAGACTCATGGATTATTGGTTGGGTTCGATTAGTTGAGTCTTTGAAGATTAAACGGCTTCAATTAGTTGACTTGCCGATGATTTGTTGGCTTGAATTAATCGACTCCCTGATGGTTGGTTGGGTCCAACTGGTTTTCTCCCTATAGAGCAGCTGTTGAAGATGTCTCTAGAGGACTTGCGAGAGTTCCTGCAGGAGAAGGTCGTGGAGTCCTTCTGCTTGTCCGATGATGGCATCATCGAACAGCTGCAGGCGTCCATGTCAGAACTACGTAAAATGAAGCTGGATCTTCCTCCCCCAGGTTTATTTTATCACAGTATTTGCAGTTGTGCTCTGTCCTTGTTTGTACTAGAACGTTCATTTTTATTTAAATCAGTGAATTGAACTTGTAAATTTGGGTATTTTTTTTCCACTAGCAAAGTCAGACGAGCTCCCAAAGAAGACATTGGGCCTTGAAGTTCCGGTGGTGCTAACGCCGGTGAAACCCCTCAGGGTTGTCAATGGCAAACCTGAGCCCCCCTTACCACCTCCGAAGGTTGTGGTAACAGCTGTTGGACAGTGGCAGGACAAAAGCCATCCTCCAAGTAATAGTCTGGATTTCAGGATTCCCATTGGGGATGGTCCCCAGGCAGCCACCAGTGCTGGCCAGTACTCCTTAAAGAAGTCTTGCCTATCACTGCTCCCTTGTGAAACTGGGCAGGAACCGCAATTGTTGCTAAACGTGCAGCAGAAACATGGACGGAATGTGTGGAGAGACAGTATGGATTGGCCTCCACCGTATGAGCCCTCCGAGATAGATGTCTTGCAGGATGAGAGTGAGCCTCTGAATTTACCAGACCTACCTCCACCACCACCACCTGTGTACCTGGAGGACTCCTTAAAGATGTCTGCTGCCACCACTGCCCTTCACCTTAGTCCTGCACCAGACCCTGTGGAACTCGTCCTGAAGGGCACCAGCCTGCCATCCAGGGCCCCACCATTGCCTGCCAAATTCCCAGTTACTCTGTCAGTGCCCCTACCCTCCTGCAACAGACGACCCTCTAGCACCTCCCAGTATGACAATCTTTCTGAGGGAGAGGGAGAGGTGGATCACTCCTTGGATCATCTGTTGAAGGTGGCGGCTGCATTGGACCAGTCCAGTATAGAGGCCAAAAAGGTAACAGGACTGACTGTCCTTCCAGAACTCTCCAGAGCAGAACCTCCCTCATTTTTCCCTCCCCAACCACCTGTCCAGCCCCCACCACCTAAAAAACAACCCCCTCCACATCCCCCTCACTACCTCTCTGCTCAAAGGATGGACACAGATGGTCTTCACATGTAGCCTGCTGCAACAGGCCGTGCCCCAGTCTCTGCCTCACTTGGATGAACTGATCCCTCTCAGTTCCTCTCAGCCAACCCTCAGACTTCCCAACCGAGGGCAAAACCACAAGGCTAAACTGGGCCAAAGTCAGAGCTTGTGAAGGACCACAGTGGAGCCCGACCCGTCTGGGTGCTGGAAGGCTGCCAGGCCTCTTTCCACCAGCAGCTGTAGCCAGTGGTCTTCAGGACCATCAGCAGAAGCTTCTTGTCTTCCACTCCCAAAATGTTCACTTCACCATTCCAGTTACCATCCTCCAGTTCCAGTGAAATTTGAGCTATTAAGCCTCACAGCTACTTGAAACCAGCATCCACGTGCAATTCAAAATTATGCAGTACCCCAAGAATTCAGAACAGAACAGTTTGTAATTGAATTTTATATGCAGTTGCAGTTCTGTTTGATTTCAGAGGGGAACATTTTGAACCAATGATTTATTGTCCTATGAATGTAATCCAAGAAATCCAATGTAAGTTAACGCATTTTGCAAGATGGGCCAAAGGTTGTAAGCTGGACCATTGCACATGATCTCATTCTGTCACCAGTATTTATTCTTATCGCATTACAAATTTGTTTTCCTCCACTGCTTTGCAACAGATAGATGGCCTGTAAATAGCTGAGCGTTACATTATTCTGAGCTCACTGATGTCTGAAAACTTTGGTTCATTTCAGGGTGGTGTATGTATTGCACACAATTGTGTTGTTTTTATACTTTTAAAACCTCTGCATAAATATTGTATTTAAATGAGCACATCATTAAGGCTCCATCCTGTGTACAATACAGCATTTAACTATTCGCAGCTTTGACAGACGCATATGGCTCCGTATTGTAAAAATTTCCACTTTCTAACACGAATATTGAAATGAAGCTCCTTTCTCTATGCAATATGTTAGTCAACATCTCCCTCTGTCGTTGAATTCATGTGTTGCACAGTTTGTTCATTTAATTTTTTATTTTTTTTTTGTATTTTTTGTAAGGCTATTGAAGGTATTTCATATTCTGCATTTGCATGGACTTTTTTTCTTGTGATTCATTGCATGTGTTAATTTTCTTCACTGAAATGTGTTTTATGTTACAAACTGTGGAGAGGCCTTATTACGCAAACACCCCACTTACTGTACGTTTGCAACCCCTGAACAATACACAGCGTGGGAGAATCCCCAGAAAGGAAAATGGCATTAAGTTTTTAACCTTTTTTTTTGAAATAGGTGGGCTTAGGAATAACTTATTATATTAACATGACAGTGAATGTGAAGTGCTCGCAGTTACAGAAAAATGGGAAGGCATTGTGTGTATTTTTGGATTCTGTGCATCAAGAGCCGGGGTAATGCGAGAACGATTGTACAAAGTTATTTCCTGTACTGTAAGTCACAATGAAAGTTATATTCTGTGATTTACAGCAAAGGCAGTTTCAATTATAGCCAAACCAGGTGGTGATAGTTTTAAAGGCTTAGTATGTGTGAAAGTAAATTTGTGCAAAGCTAGATTGGTTTTGATGATTATTTTTATTCATGCGTTACTGAATTATCATGCAGTACCTTAGGGAATTATTATGCAGCGCTGTTATGAAAACATTTTTCTGGCCGAATGACAAAATGCACAGGTGCACTCAGGTAAAGTCTGAGAGTGAAATTTATTTATAGTTTAAGCAGATAACTACAAAAAAACAAGAAAAACAGGTAGACTATCGATGGTCCTGTGGGTGCAAATTAGTGGCACACAATGCATGAGGAAAATTAACCATTCTGAATAACTGGTGAAGAAAAATGGTAAGGGTTGCAGATTTCTTTTGAGAACAATGGTCTGCAGACCTACAAAATAAATGATAAAATACATTAATTTTGTCTAAAAATGCAGCCGTTAAATCCTTTAATCCCTTGCACGAGCAACTTATTGAACGGCAACAGCACACCCATGTCGACAGTAACCAAATTCTGCTTAAGCCGTTTCATTTTAATTGTAACTTTGCTGTAATTACCAGAGCACATTTGGCAAAAAGAACATTTATTTTATCTCAGTTTCAGCTGTGACAGCCGTTCATAAGGATGAAACATTTTAGCTGAGTGTTGCATTAGTTTTGTATAGCAGTGTTTATACTCAGTACTAAATCTGCTCTGTACTATATACCCAATGGATTTAAATGACTTTTTAAAAATCTATTTTATGTAAACCAGTACATTTACATATGTGCATTCTAAATATTTACTTGAGAGAAACAAGTGCTTAAAATTAAAAAGTATAGATTTACTCTGGAGGTAAGTTGTAATTTTATGTCGTAATGTTGGTACAAATTTAAAATTCTGTTGCTGTAATATTTTTTATTTGAATGAAAAGAAAGATAACTGACCATTTTATAGCCACAGCATGAATATTTTTCTACAGGTGTGGCAAATTCAACCTGCTTACCTTTCTGTGCCACCGCTTCCCCCGTTGGTTAGGGAATAACCCCTGAAATTCGCATGTGTGTCATTGCATTTTGTCCTTTAAAGGGTGTCTTTTTTTTAAAAATTTTTTTAACAGTTCAGTGCAAAAACGTAAATGTCGATCCCTTTAACTCTTCCTTCAGAAATGAATTTTGTAATTGCTATTTAAATTTTAAGAATATGAACATATTTATCATTGCTACTGGCCATTCCTGTAGTGTTCTTAAGCAGTTACACTTCAGCGTTGGGGAGGTGTTCGTAATTTGTGCTGCTTTAGATAGCTCCTCATAAGGATCATTTTATAGAGATTGGGAACACAACACGCTTTTTTTTTTGCTAGATGTGAAGAAATGGCTCACCTCGCTAGTCAATATGCAGGTCAGATCCCACTGGTGCAGCATATCCTTGAAATGCAGGGCATTTGAACTCGCATTTGGACACCGCTATCTCGTTCTTTTCCTCCCCTTGAAGTTTCCTCGAAGCTTCCTTTTCGGGTGGAGTAAATGTCACCGACATGGTGATAACGTTTTCATCATGTGGTTTCATCTTTTGAGAAGATCTACATGTCGACCCCTGAAAAAGAATTACAACGCCTCTTGGTCAAAAGATGAACCGCGAACAGCTTTGACTCCGGAATGAACCACACGCTCCTTTAGATCAGCTTCCACCCCTTTTTTCCTCCTCGGTTGCATTTGCTTGAAGAAGGCAGCGACCTTGGAAATGCCCATGTGAAGTGAGCAGCAGAACTTGGAGTCATTCATGGAGCAGTTGGGCGAAGAGCAGTTCCCACTACACGTCTCCGCTCCAGTCGAGCACCATCGCGTTTCCCCTGACGCCCATTTGCATCCTAATCTGTCTCCCGAGCTCTCCGCTCCCCATTTTTATGCTCACTGGGGAGCGTTCGCATGAGTCGGTGCTCCTAAATAAGCCAACACACAGTGAACTGCAGACAGGTAGCATTCAGGTGTCTTCACCTCTCCAAACCTCCCCGCAAGGCTCGAGAAGACTTTTTGCATTCACTCCCACTTTTAAGAGAAGTCACGTTCTGACCGTGATGGTTGTTGGATGGCGAAGCGTTGAATTTGTTGCCGGAATCGAGCGATTTTGGTCGCCTGCTTCCCCGCTCAGTCTGGGCTACACCCACCTTCTGCTAAGGTGTCAAACCGCAGACCCCACCTTGGGCCCCGAACTTTTCCCGCTCAACTCTGCGCGGCTTCGATCTGTCGCCTGGGTTCAAGCGGTCTTCACTCGAAGCCACAAATGGACCTGCCGACCTGCAGCCCAAGATTGATGGGCCTGCTGAATAACTCCTCGCCGGCAGACATATTGACATGCAAACATCCCATCTGATGAAGGGCTCGCCAACAGAAACACGTGTAAACATTGGCTCGTTTTCTATTTCCGAGCCCAAGTGGCCGCATCCTCGTCGCTATTTATGTTTGCAGCGGAGATGCGGGTTTCGCGGAGGCTGCGGGGCTGACGGTGCACGCATGGCCCTGCGTGACGTGCCGCAGGTTATCGTGACATCCGTACGAATAAACACGCTTAAATCAACGCATTTAAATACAAATAAATAAATAAACGGCGGGGAAACAGCCGTGCTCACAAGGCAGAAAGAGCGCGTATGAGCTGCGGAGGGGGTGCTGGGGTACCGTGGGTCACCGCGAGGGGTTAAGCGTAGTTTAGCAGTTTAGTTGGTGTGGGTGAGTGAAGAAGCGTTGTTTGCACGTGGAGATATATTTTTGGCACGCTTTTCCCGAAATTTTTTCCTCAGACATATTCAAAAAACGCAACTCGAACGCGCGTTCGCCGCGCCCGTGTGCAAAACGCAAAGCCGAACCTCTCACGAACATCCGCGGCGTCGCGGAAGGGCGGCAGCAAACCCAGCGCTGACATTTTCGACGGTTTCATCGCTTCGCCGCCGCCTCGCTTCCCGTCCACCTTCCGTCTGACGAGGGGACGCGCGGCGGAGAGCGGCGATGCTCCGCTGGGGGGGGGTTTCGCGCTGCCTCCTTCCTCTCCGCGACGACGACGGTTGGATGTTGATGCTGCCCATCACGGCATCTCCCGAGGTTAGGTTGTTCCTGGGCGCCGACGATGCTGCTGCCGCTGCTGCTGATGGGGGAGAGGCGCAGTAAGAGAGAGGAGCGCTGGCATCGGGAGCAGGATCGGGACCGGGCGCTGAAAACAGCCAGAATAACTCCGTCCTTCCCGCTGAAGGCAACTTCCCCGACGGATGCTCTTCCACGTCGTTTCGGAAGGTGGATTGAAGCCTTTGTGCTCCATATAACGGCGGAATTATGAAATATCCACCAGCACGCCGGCACATTCCAAAGATGTGCGCCGATTGTCTTCATTTTTTCCGCCTGTTATTGTTCCTGCGTGCATTTTAATGCGCGGAATTAAACGCGACGAAAAAAGGAACGAATCCGGTCCATGATGGTGCACATGGAGCCGAGATCTTTTCCGAGACCCGTGAGCACCTGCCGTTCGGCGCGGAATAACGCCTGTGTGTGCATTTTTGAGGAATATTTTTAAGCAGGGATGCTCAGAAATTATACCAACAACAACAATTTGTGCTCAAATTCACAATTCTGGACTGACTGTTATGTCTGGATGGATTAACAAGTGGAGGAGATCCAGTTCAACTCCTTCACAGCACAGGAGTGTGGCTTTGTGAAGAAGGACTGGCGTTGCCGTCAGGGCTGGATGACATGAAAAGGACTCAAAAGTTTAAATGCTGTCCAAGTGCTGCCGAGTCTTTTGTGGCGTGAGCATTTGGATATAGTGGGATTAAAAATAAAACAAATAAATACAAATTTGGCATGTGAGTTTAAAAACATGCAACGTAAAGGTTTTATCAGAAGGTGAAGTTGACTTAAACCTGAAGGAGGTTCCTCAGTCGCCACCTCACCTTTGTGTCCGGAGGTGCTGAGTTTCTCAGACTCGGCCGATTTGGTGATTTTTTTTTTTTTTTTTTTTTTTTTTGAAGAAAAAGCTTCCCTTCTTTTTCTGTCGTGTAAAATTTCCGGAATCCGTCGCAGACACAATTTTACCATAAGGTCACCGCCGTGGGCCGAGCGCCGAAAGCTCACGCGCCAACGCTGCGGACCTTTAACAACGGACGAGAGCTTTGCCAAGCATGAGTTCAGTGCGCTGACCTTCGGCGGGGAACAGGCTTTGAAGAAAAGTTCAACTTGAGCATCGCCTCCCAGGTGTGAGGAAATGAACAGAATTGCAGGAGAGCAGAAGTGAACGCGGGGATGCGTGGAATGACCGCCTTGTGTGGGAGCAGGGATGGAGCTCCGTCTCAGCCTTGACTCCGGGCGTCTTCTGGGGGGCTCTTCACTCGAACTGTCACTCTTCTCCTGAGCGCATCATACCTGCTGTGTGGCAGGTTCCCTTTCTTCAGCGCCGCTTTCCCTGTATTCCCTGTCACTCCTGCCTGCCAGGGTTATGCTCCTGCGACGATGCTGCGCCTCCCCGTGAAGAAGATTCGGAAGCAGTTCAGACTTCTGCTCCTGCTGGTCCTGCTCACTTTTGCTGTCTGGTTCACCTACCTACATATTAACCAAGGCAAAGCAATCAAAGTGCACCTGAATTATGGAAAAGGTAAGAAATACCTCAACCCAGCTTTAAATACTTAAAATGCAGACCATAAATAGTTACTGTATGCATAAAAAAGCTTATTATAATATTTATAACCACATTTTTAGGCCGTCGCTTTTATTTGTATTATAATCTGAGATTCTGAAAGCAGCATAACAGCGGCTGTATGAGATTCATGAGCTTGCTGATCATTTGTCTGCTTCATCAGTTGTCTAACTGTATGAAAATTTTGGGCATCTTTTTTGTGAGCAGTCCCCATTTTTTTGAACGCGTAGCAGGAAGCCGTTCTTTCTTTTCAAGAAGGAATGCAGGCAGATGCTGGGTTCTCCCGGGCTGCCTCTGTTCTGCGATCGGAAGAGGAGAAAATGGTCTCGGAGGGCAGGGGGTGAAGAGAGGGGATGCTGAGGAGCGAAGACCGAATGGAATTTGTTTGCATGTCAGTTATTTGGGGGTCTTTTTTTGGCCCCATTAACTTTTCACTTCAAATATTTTGAACAAGGGGGATGACGGTAGCTGCTGATCGATATTGCCGGCGCGGCGCGAGTACACCGTGTTGCTATAAGGATGAATTTTTCCTTAGCAAGTTGACACGCGGTGTTAAAATGTCATTTTTTTCATCCGAATGCGTTTCATTTAGCCGTCTTAATTCATCCTTCCGCTAATACACCTTTGCGACAAGTGCGTCACTGCTTGATGCCCATTGTGTGGAATTTATTAATTTGTTTTAGTTAATTTAGCGACATTTGTTAACTGTCAAAGGAATTTTGGGATTATGTACATCTTTTAATGCGACAGTGTGAAGCAATGGCAGTTATTGCTAACATGACTTAATTGAGAACATATTCTTAAGTCCTCGCTGGAGTGCTCCCCCAGTTTTTGACATCCGTACACATACCCCCAGCAGATTCACCAGAGTGCTGATACAGCTGCGTTTCTTGCCAAACCTTCTCACAGAATAAGAAAAGAAAAAAAAAACTATCCCCCCCTTGTCAGTTGCTCTCTCCTACAGTTGGACCAGTAGAAACTAGGCAGATGGTTACGCTTCTATTCCTCTCTTTTCCAAATCACCTCAACCCAGAACTGTTGTCACACCGGCAGAGTTGTCATGCTAGCGTTACGTCTCGCGTGGCCGAGGCAGCGGGTTGCATCGTGGTTAAGGACAGACTCTTCATCCAGAGGCTGGGTGCTCCCACTTTTCCCACTGCTGTCCAAGAACATCACAATTTTGGAGAAAATGTTAAATGCAAAGCATTTACCAAGTAGAAGAAGTTATTAAAAAAGAGTTTTGGTCAAAGGAGGCAGTATGGTTGGGCCGTTCAGCTGTTGGTTTGAATCCGGCTTAGTCTGGGTGGACTTTGCATGTCCTCCCTGTGTCTGGCTGGGTTTCTTCTGGGAGCTCTGGTTTCTTTCCACGTGTCCAAATATATGTGTTTCAGGTTAATTGATTGCTCTACATTGCTTATAGCGTGCGTGTGTGTGTGTGTGTGTGTGTGTGTGTGGGTGGTGTCCAAACTGACCATAGTTTCATTTCCTGGTGATTCCACAATAGGCTCTGGACCGCTGAAACCCGGACAAGGATTAAGCAGTTATCAATAATGGGTGGAGTTTCAGTCAGTGTTCATTTTATTTATTAACAAGCCCCTTTTCTCATATGGCCATCTGTCTTGGACACCATGAAGGTGTGGTTTAGACACCCTGACCCAATAATAGGTTTCCGCAACCACCCCAGACTGGACTTTATCATGAAGGTGTGGAGATCTGGAGTCTTTTTAACCTGCAGTCACTTCAGCTCCACAGGTGTCACACCGGGCTGTAAATATCTGAACGCTACCCCTTCGCATCATCCCTCGTCCTGCATAGTATTGGTCCATTTACCTTTACCAGTTTTTAAATGGCAGCATCATACGCTCGGGTACATTTTTAGGGATAAACATGAAGATCCATGTTGTTCTATGTTTACACTTTCATACAGGCTTCCTGCTGTTCACGATCCTTGCTGCTGACACATCAACAGGCCGTCTAGTAGCTTATAAAAAGCATTTGATTCTCAGAGCATCATACTGATTGTTGCAGCGAATGTTAATATTTTTAAAGAAGACGATTCCCTCTGTTCCTGTGTTTGCTGCTAAGCTTTCCCAGCAGAATAGAGAAAGTTCCAGAAAAGGTTAGCTCATTATTCCTAAGGCTGTCGCTTTTGCTTTGTGTTGGGCTGTACTGATAAATGCTGTTGCCGTTTGCTGCAGCTGCACTGCCGCGTGCAGTTGTGCATCTGGAAGCTGCGCAGTCGTCTCTCACGTAGGTGTGTGTTGTTTAGGAAGGCGACACAGCAGGGATTTTTCAAGTTTGCTTTGCATCTCAATGCATTGGACTTGATTCTCCCACATTTGGTCCCTGATGTGGATGGCAGAATTTTGAAATACCTCCTGTTTCCGGGTATATTTATACCCAGAGTTAAACAGCCAACTGCTATATGTTGTCACCTGTCTACCTGTGAGGTTTTTGGTTTGTATTATTTATTTAATTTTGAATGAATTTTCTGCACTTCTGAATTTTTTTGCTAGTTGCCCAGCGGATGTTCCCGTGTACAGATATTAGTTGCCAGTTGAAAACTGCTCAGAACAGAAGAGGAGCGTGCAACCGCCTCAGTTCAGTTCACTGCAACAGTGTTTACAGGTCCTGTGCGGAGTTTGTGAGCTTTGCTGAGCAGTGACAAAGTGACAAATGCATGTTTATGTGGTCTGTGTCTGTGTGGCATTTGACCACAAATCAGGTTTAAATGAAATTTTGTGGAGATTAAATATATTTAGTTTTCAAAATTGTACCTTTTACAGTTTTGCATTTAGCAGATGCATTTCTCCAATGCAAGTTTTAACTACAACGTAGTTGGGAGTTAATAAAAAAGTACAAATCTTACGGAGTATTTTGCAAATATTGGGAGTTTATTGGAAGTTTTTCCCAGTACAATGCCTCTTTATTTTCTAATTTTTACTGAAAGTGATTCTGGATTTACCAACAAACCGAATTACATCTGGCGCCCACTGTGTTTGCGAAGTGAGGAATCGGAGAACTGCATTTAGAATTTAAACTCTGTCTGCATACTGGCTTACTTGGTCATGAAAAAAGCGATTTTGATTATTCTCATCACTGCTTTACTATTGAACCTTCTTGGATTGCTGTTTTGCTGGATGTGTGTTTTCTCTCTGCGGCGAGTCCATCTGGCCAAGATTCTTTACATAACTGGCTTGCTATCTGCGGTGAGCTGGGAGACTGCGAGGCCCGCAGCCAGGCGGTAGTAGAGGCTGGAATGGTGCCGTCTGTGTGTGTGGAGGATGGGAATCTTACTGTGCCTTTGCAGCCAGGAGAAGCAACGGCGCTGCATCACAGCACAGCAATTCCTCAATCGTGAAGTTTGCCTCGGTATCTCAGCCACTGGGAAATGAAACATGAAGCCGAAAGTGGGCCGCAATATGGCTACTCCCTGCATGCCCCCAGGGGAGGTTCAGAGCAAAGACGTATTTTAATTGTTATTCTTTTAACTGGTTGTCTGTACAGGACGTTGCGTTTACATTTATTCATTTTGCTGATGCTTTTCTCCAAAGCAGCTTACTGTGTTAAAAAATTGAACAAACTGTAATATTGTGAGACAGTGGTCATCATTTTGTACAATTCTGAACTTTCTACACACAGTTTAGGTGCCAGTTGGTTTCTTTTATACGAATTGTGTCCCAGCCTGTAGAATTTTACATGTAAACTGCAGTGCTGGTGCTCAATTTCAGATTTTTAAACAATTTTGGTGGGATGGGACCTGCTTCCTACATGGGCTTTTCTTTGGGAAGTCAAAGTGCCAGAGTTGTTTGTAAATTTACCCGATGTTTCACAAATGTTATCTACAAATACACAGTCAGCAGGCATCTGCACCATTTACACGGTCTCCCTTGCGCCTTTAGGAAGCCCTAAACCATTTTAAGGGTTTGCGGTGCCACAGTGAAGTAAGCTGCTGCTTACCTGATGTGGGGTTCAAGTCCAGTTCAGCAGTTTGTGTAGAGTTTGCAGGTTCTCCTCTGTGTTTGCACCTCTCTACGGACAAAATATACTGGAAGAAGGCAATGGCAAACTACTGCCCTTCCTGCTTGCCTTGAAAACCATCTCAGTGGTTGCCCAGGAGTCAGTAATGTCTTGACAATGCTTTCCAATTCCAAACCAAATAATTATAGAAACATCCAGAAATGAATTTTCCTACTTGGTTCCAACTGAGCCTGTGCAGCATAGAGGCAGGCAGGCAGAAATAAGACCACTTGAAACCTTATTTGGGCCCTTGGCCAGACCTAAAGGTAAACAGTGTTTGTAACGTATGGCACAGGTTATACATAACCAAGGCTGTGTTTACTGTGCCGAGTGTGAATAAGTGTGCGCACTCACTAAGTTAGCTTAACTTCTTGAGATAAATGAGTGAGTTTCCTGCAGACCCTTCACTGTGACAGACCCATTTCCTGCTGGTGAAAATGTAAGCTCATGCCGCTATGTGCATCCTGATACCAAAGTGCGGGATGGTACCTGATGTGACAGAATAATATAGGAGAGCCATTTCAGTTGCAATTTCAGGGGTTTTGGTTGGAGGGTATAGGGAGCGGCTAAAACAAACAATTTCAGTGTTCTGTTCTGGTGAAAGAAAATAATTTATTGTGCTGCGACAAAGCAAACTTGGCCATACCGTTATCCAAATGTTAGGTTTTCGTAGCAGGTAATACGGAGTGTTAAATGCATCTATTGTGATCTGTCAGGGCTTTGTACTTTGTCATATGACAGACAGCCCCCAGGAACACGATTCCTTTTTTCTCCTCTCTGCAAATGAGCTGTCAGATTTACTCAAGTTTCCAGCATCAGACTCCGTATTCCACTTGGTGATTCATTTGCTTCAGTAAAGTGTTAGAGCTCCATTATCACCCTGTCAGGCACTCACGCTCAATAAAAAAAAAAGAAAAAAAAAAATCTCAGGAAATTAGTTTTTTTTTCCTTTTTTTTTGCCATGGCAAAAATGGATAGTTTTTTTTAAATAGAAAATATCATAAATAAAACCTTATTGCACCAGCTGCCTGTAGAGTTTCATACCAAACCGATGACATTAACTTGAATTTGGACTTTGAGAGAAAAGGTGTCTGTGGGAGGTAGATTGTTTTTTATGTTTATATGCAAATCAACTTTTTTAATACCTGATAATAAGGTAAAAATAGTTATAAGAACTTTCTGGGCATAGGGTAGGATGAAATACAATTTTATTAGTCACTGCAACAGCCTAAACACAAGTGGCCATGGCTGAAGACACACAACCCCCATCCATCCATCTGCTTTAATCGTTTTATCCTGGTCAGGATCACGGGGGTCTTGAATCTATCACGGAATTGTCAACCGCCAGGCTGTGGGACGACACCCTGGATGGACAAGACCCATAACAAATGGTGTAATATGTATAAATAAATAAATAATAATAAAAAAAATAATAATAAAATTAGATAAATAAGTAGAACAACTACCTGTTAAGTTCCTTGGTGGCTGAGTCCTAGGCCTTTGAGGCCATTTAAGACAGTTTTTGCGTCTGTGTGTGTGTGTTTACCCAGGGCAGTTTCTGCATTTCCCATACTTGGACCATCCGCCTAATTGCTTCTGCTTGCCCATTCTGTGGCCGGCGTGGGCAGTCGCTACCTGCAGTGCAGGTTCCCTCTGGTGTTTGCTGTCAGATTGCCGCTTGTAGCTCAGGGCTCCCTGTGGAATTTACGCCAGATTGTGTGAATGGCCTCTGGATGCAGCTTTTTTCCGATATCGCCAGGCTGTAATCCACGCAAAAGCCTCCCTCCAGTCTCTTTGGTTCTCTCTGTGCTCAAGAAGGTACAGTGTGCTCTTTCCCAGAGAAAGGCACCACTGTGCAGTAAATCTCTGCTTGTCAGTTTGGACACGATTCAGGAAACGGGCTGGGATACCTGTGCGAACCGATATGAGAATCCAATAAAGAGCCGCTTGTTTTTTTTTTTTTCTGTCTAAGTAATAAATATATTTGGTTTATTGCATCTGCTCTATGTAAAATCACATACATTTGAATTGAGGGCTCCTGCTTTGTTGCTGACACGGTGCAACACGCTTGTGGAAATGTGATAAATTTGCAAGTTCACATGGTTTCCACCCGGCAGCTCCTGAGTGCGGCACTACGTGAAACTGCACAAATAAAATCCAATCACATTTTGTAAGAAACACGGGGGCCCGCAGTGGAACTTGGAGCCTGAGAGTTTCACGCCGCATGAATAACAGCTTCGCTTCCGCGAGAAAAGGTCAGGCCCTCTTGCCGAATTCGAATGCAATAGTTTCATTTAGCCCGACTCTTTCGAGCATCGTGCCGTCTCTTTTGGCCAGAGGTGCCCTCAATATAGTCTACAAAACTATTTGTTCTTTTCCACATTTACTGTAATGAAAGATGGGAAAAGTGCATTGAAATGTATTTTTATCCGTGGCTGTTCTTTACCAATATCGCTGCAATTTTCAAAACCTTTTTCATTTATTTATTTTTTTTTAATTGTACCAGTCGAGTTGGTTCAGTATTATTATTTATCTTACAGGCACGCTAGTGTTTGCTGTTGAGCTAAATGCTATGCATGGAGCGACAAATACATAAGAAGGTAGCGGTGGATGTCCTGCACTTTTGCAGATTGGCACAAATTTGACCATCTGACCGCAGTTTGCGTGCAGCTAAACTGAAATGTAATAATGGACAAAAACCTTAGCACAGCAAGCAAACCATACAAGAGGTGCAGCCAGATTGGCGTAAGCAGTAGTTTGCACCGCTTTTGTTGGGATAACACTGTGAATCATTCAAAGGCCATTATTTGAGCAGATTAAAAATTGCATTACTTCAAAAAGACGTGTATAATCGATAAAACAGCACCAGAAAGTGTTTTATGAAGGCAACAAATGAATTCTCAGAAGTATTTTTACAATATTTTCAAAACTGGGAGTCAGCTGGGGCAGTAGCTGCTGACCTTGGACTCAAAGGGCAACAAGCTCGATGCTTCGAGTTGTTGCATCTTTGGAGCGACTGCAAGGATGTGTCAGCTTGAAGAATAAATGGATAAAATATTATTTCAGATGCATCTTTCATGTGCAAGGGTCCCAAATAGTGCTCAGTGCTGATTTTAGTATTCTGTCCATTAAGATTTTAAATCCCTTTGGCTCCAAGGTATTAATTTGGTGCATTGTTCACGTGTAAGCGGAGTGAAGTACAAGGCTCTTGTTGTGGTGGGTAATGGCTTTGAACCGCCGAGCTCATGGCACCGGGCCAGATGTGAACAGGCCGGCCCTTTCAGTTGCGCAGGCCGACTAAGTGGAACATCAGGCTGCTTACAGAACCTGGCAGCTCACAAATTAATGCAACAACCATGAATGTCAGACATTAAATTGTTATGATGCTGTAGCCGTTTTGTCACCATTTTTTCTAATTTGTCCTCAACTATTAAGAACCAGGCAACAGAAAATGATGTCTAAACATTCAATGAATTTGAACAAGGATAAGTGTATAGGTTAGTGATGAATAATGGTGAATTCTTTGTGATCAAGTGGCCAAGTAGATGTCCTTATGGTGACTTCAGTTTATATAAATTTATACACTGCAATGGACTGGGGTCCAATCCAGGGGAAATTTCATAGCCCAGTACCCATTAATTCCAGGAGAAGTTCTGGGTAGCCATGGCCCTGCTCAGGATAAGTGGTTAACCAAAAGGGATGGATGGATGGATGGATGGATGGATGTAGATTTAAAATAATCTGCACTTTGAAATGTCTCATGCAGAATGTACCCTGCCTCATACCCTCTGCTTCCAGGATAGACCCTGTACCCTAATGACCTAGCATTGGACTAGCAATTATTATATAGAAGGAATGACCGGATGGATGAATATTATAATCGGAAAATTCTTCAGTAATATGGGATCATTCAACTTAGGTCGGAAGCCAAAGACATGAGAGCTCATGTTCACACGGAGATGTTTCTTATTTTGTAGTTAAATTTGTACAGAATCAAGTCCCAAATTTTTTTTTTTTAATAAGAGAACTCTAATGCAGTCCTCTAGTTTCATATCCGTGACTGACAAAGCTGTGCGAAAACCTGAGGCTGTGAACTTGTGCGATGCCGAACTCGCGTTGATCCAGGCGGCCCTTGAGCCGAGGAGCGGCGCTGCGATGAGTAGCACGAGCGCAACTGCTGCGTGATTTTTGTGTTTCTCCGGGGGGCTCGCTTGTAGATTTCAACTGAAAAACACAGGCAACTTAATACTCTGTCTTCAAACCTAAAATCTCTGCCCTCTCACTCTCGCTTTGACTTGCGGAGCTGTCGTGTTTATCCTTCAGGCTGTTGTTGTCACAAAGCCCATTAGCGCTTCATCTGTCAGGCCGGTTTTGAGTCAGTGGTGGAGGAACTATGGTGAAGATGTTGCATTGTTAGCAGAGGCTCTGTTTTGCTTACATTTTTGTCAGCAGGTGCACCTTTATTTTTCGTGGAAGGATTCTGGGTAGAGGTCCCTCTGAAACCCCTGCTTTGCTTGAATAAGCGGTGGTGCGTCAGCCGTGTGGGTAGTCAGCTCGGCATTAGATGTGCAAGGGGCCCAAGGTTCTCTCCCCAATGACTTGGAGTCCAGACAGCTTTAAGGACTACATTTGCCAACGGTGATGCAAACACCTTCTCTTCAAATCACCCATGAGCAATATGGAGCAATTTTCAGCAAACTAGCTGGACGCAGGTGGTGAATCATCTGTTTTTAGTTGATATTCCCATATTCAAAGAATGTTATGCCCCCCTCCGTGGTTTCCCAACTATCAGAAGGTCCATGGCCTTTTCACTCTTAAGATCAAACATCGCTGCAGTTATGGAGCATTCAGCAGCACAGGTGTTATAAGTTCTAATTCCACCATCCCTCAAGAATGCATTTCTTGAAAAATGACCCGATCTCCCTGCACACGCAGTTCAGGCCTTCATTCAAGTAAGAGAAGGTATTAAGTTATTCTTCATGGAAATGGTGGCAATGCTCCTTATTCCTAACTGGAAATTCGTATATATTTTCTGGTATTGCCCGTTTTGTCCAGTTCTTATAATCAGACATGCTTTAAAATTTTATTTTTTGCTTCCTTTTATGCTGCCAGTGACCTTTTGACCCTTTCAAAAGTGTGACTGTTGCCTCAGTGCTCCGCAAGTTTCATCCTTTAAATTTGGTCTCTGGCTTTAGCTGCCAAGATGAATTGCTGCAAACTGCATGCTGAAGTTTGTCTTTTATACCAGTTAATTTCTTTGCAATTTGATTTTCAGTCCCGGACCAATGATTTATTGTGTTACATGGCCAGAAACTCAGCACCTTGCCCTTACCAGAACGTGTGAGGTGATCTCCAGAGTAAATGGACTCAAATCGATTTTGTTCTCTGCCATAACTTTCCCACACCGGTGCATCTTCTCTCTGTTTCAGCGTTCATCCTGCCCTGCTGCTCTCTGTCACTTTCGCTCAGTCACTCTCTTTCCGGAGTGCATTTCAGGATGTCAAAATGCTTTATCTGTGTTTTCTGAACACAGGACTGCTGCCGTTCCTTCTCCGAGAATGCCATGCTGGTGTTTCAACTGGATTATGCAAATCAGTAGCCGGTCCAAATAGAATTTGGTTGTAATCTTTCGGATTATGCAAAAATCAAGTTCTGGCTGCATTTTGTATTTTAATCTTTTGTTCTTTTCATGTGTTCTTCAGCACTTATATTTGTAACGCAAATTAAGTTTGTCTCAGATGCGAAACTTGTAAACCGCAGGAGGCCAAAAGGTTCGGAGCCGGCCTGTGATGAAGTGTGTGCTGATCTCCTGCCGATGGTGTTAAATCAGGGTGGTGCACATGGCCCCGGCATGTTTAACAGGTATGCCGCTGCACTCCTTCACATTATCGCTCTAACAGCCACTCAGTTTCGATGGCACGATAAACTGCACCTGGGGAGCATCTTTTCAAAATGAGAGTGGGAGATTTCCATTTACTTTTGTACAGTCTCCATCTCCGTCTATCCGCCACTTCCTCCCAGGTGGACGGGGAGATGAAAATACATATTCGGGAGAGATCTGATACATTAGCGGCTTTGACAGGTCGAAAGGAAGTGCTTTCGTGACTCGTTTCCCTGTTATTACTTCATACAGAGCTGAATACCTCTAACAAGTTAGCTGCTCAGTCTGCTATATATGCAGAAGACACCTTTTTCTATCTGCTATGCACATTTTCTAACTGCACACCCCGCTTATTTATTCTCTTTTCCACATTTCCACATTTAAGCTATATCCTTTATAAATGTGCTTACGTTACATTTGACACTTGTTTATGTAAGTTTAATTTCAGTCTCAGGTTTTATTCTCTATGTGACATTTTTAAAGTACTTTCTACTTATTTCCTAATCGCTGTTACAAAAACATGTATTTAACAAATTACTGGACTTCAGTGTTTTTTTTCACGTTAATTTTTAGTTTGTCCTAAGTCTCAAATCTGAGGTTATAAACTGAACATTTGCACATAGAATGTTTTTAAATCTGTAAACCCATTTTACTCAACTTTTCTTTAAATTTTGCAAAGTCAAAGTATCAAAGTATCAGAATCCAAATGTTGGGGAAATTGTTGGTGTGCCTGTTTGTTGTGAACGTTCTGGAAGAATAATATTTTAATAAGGAATTTTTTTAATGTTTCAAATAAATCATTATTCTTACACTGTCTAGGGGGAGATTGGTCATTTTCATTCTCAGTTCTGAGCCAAAATTCTTTTTCCGCATATGTGACGCTGCAGCCTGTTTAAAACACCTCCCACCAATTGTGAAAAAAGCTTTGTAGCGCTTAAGTTTCTCCTTTGTCTAAACTTTCCCACGAGAGTGTGGGTGGGACTTCCTTGTTACATTTCTGTTTTGATTGGTCAGTTCAAAGGATACTCATTTCTCATTGGTCTGCTCCACTACTTTACATATCACACTTTTACACCTTATGTAAGGGCTTTCCTACCCTATACATTATACTTTTATACCTAGAGGTTAAATCTCCATGTAGATTGCCATCTATGCATGGGTGTAAACTATGTTAACTGTTTGGCTGTGTATGTAGTTAGAAGTATAATTATAAAGTATAATTGAAAAGATTGGCTTATTTGTTTTTGTTTGACAATACATTTTCCTACCGAACAACTTTCCTCATTAGTATCCAAACCAGCATGTACTCTTCTGTGTCAAATACTCCTGGCCTTTACTATATACTGCAAACCAAGTGTTTATGTATCAGGCCTTTTCTAGCACAGCTGCAGCGCTCTTACTTGAATTGTTGTTGCAAAGAAGTGAAAAACACCTGGAAAAGTGCGTCAGAAAAGTAAGTTGGGGTGGAGTGTTATTTTGGGTTAAAGAGTTCTCTGTTATTCTGTTACATGTTGCTCGAGCTAGGGACGTTGCCTGGGGCGGCAGCTGGCCGCATTAAGCCATCTGGCAGGTAGCCGGCCTGTCTGATCCTCATGCATTTTACCTGGTGGTGCTGGCAGGCTTGCTGCAGGTGGGGTCACTGCATGTCACTGTCATCCCTTCTGCAAGCTTTTTGATCAAATGAAATATTTAGCTCTAAATGTAGTTGTTTAACAGGCTAAAAAAAGTGTAGCCAAAACAATGTAGCTTTCGGCTTTTACAGTTTGCTGATTTATACAGCTGGATATTTTTCCTGAGACAGTTGAGGTAAATAAATATGTTGCTGTGGAGTATCAAAGTGGGTTCTTCCATATGGCTTCCATTTAATTTATTTTTGTACAGAGACCTTTGCAACATGTTGCCTTAGAACATTTACCATAAGCAAGAATATAGAAAAGCATGTAAAGAGCAGCATTAATAGTAACAATGATACATAGGGAGGTACAAATGTGGGAGAAAGTGATGATACACTGTGGGAAGCAAGAAGGTAGCAGAGGAACCAGAACAACTGGGTTTCCACCCTCCACCCCCTCAGACATTAGCATTAAACATTTAGGTAGACTTGAATTTTGGCACAGTTTCTGGAGCAGGGCAGTGTATCCATTATAGTTTGAAACTGAAAGTCTTAGTAAATACTTTATTGCTGTATAGTTGTATGAAAAATTGACTGCATTTTGTCACCGGGCACTTCATTAGGTATGCATAACTGTTTGTACAAACACCTCGCCCTGCACAGTGGCTCTACTCGTGGTTTTGTGTCAGTGTATGAAGCACACAGACAAGGTCTAGAGGTGCAGTTACTGTGCGAATGACCATTAGAGTGGACAAGACGTGTGGTCTAAGTGACTTCGAACTCAGCTTGATCATCAGTGACAGTTGCACTGGTTTCAGCATTTCAGAAATGGCCGACCCTGTGAGATTCTTACACACTACAGTTCCACACCCATGACAGTGGCCTGTCCTACCTCTTGAGCCAGTGGAACATCTTTGGAATGAGCTGGAATGTCATGTTAATAGAAAGAATGTCACCTAAAAAACTAGAGAAAAAAGAAATGAGAGAAGTCACTGAGAACAAAGAGCCCTGTGGAAACAAGTGCAGCTATTCTGAAGTCAAAAGAGGATCCTCCTAGACAGGTGTTCCTAAAAAGTGGCCAGTCAGTGTATCTAATCTATTGAGGTCACATTGCAACTGTGCATATGATCATAGAACAGCAATAAGATATGTAAACTCTGTAGCTAATCTTTTTATGATGGCTTAGCAAGGTTAAGTTAAGGTACAGAAACATTTTTTCACAGACGTCAAAACATTGCAAATTTCCTCTCCAACTTTTCCCACTTTCCACATTTTTTTTTTGTAAGTCAGGCTGCTTGTGATCATTTTGACATTTTTTTGCATTGTTATGAACTAAGTTTGATCTGCTGTCTGAACATGAGATTTATTATTAAACCATCTGAGAGATTGGCCTCCTGAAGACTTGGATGCTTCTGAAAATAGCCAAAGATCTACCGTGGTAGTCGATGCACATTTACCTGTTTTAGTAGACAAGTTGACTTTGCAAAAATTAATCCGAGGAGCAAACACGACCCAAACCAGCGTCATGTGCTTAGGTACAGGTCAGCAGAAATGTACTCTTGCGTTTCCAATTAGCGTACAATAAAAGATACGGATGGAATCTGTTTCACTGCTGCAGACACAGCACATTTTATTTGAATAATATTAATAAGTGCTAAAAGTTTTTTAGGGCTGATGCGCACAATCCGGTGAACAGTGGTGCTCTGACTGACAATGAAGTTTCCTACTTTTCCTTAAATTGAAATTTTACTGACAGTGAGGTCATGCTAAGGTAGCAGTTGTGCTTGTTTTCCAAGTGTGCACTAACCACCATGACATGTAAAGTGGTGTCTTATTTAAATCATTACAGAATAATAGAAAAGTAATATAAATTAAAATGTTAAAATCTGTATGTATATAAGATAAGGTATAGCTAAATAATCAATACAAAATTATACAATTAAAAATATACAAACACACATGTATGCTGATGCAACTTATGCACAGACATACATATACATATATGGTGGACGTCAGTGGTGGTGGTGATGATCAGGCCATAATACCACTGAATGCTGCTGCATCTCTTACAGCTGAAAGCTTTGCAGACCTCCAGTGTGTGAAGCAGATGTTCTTTTAAAGCTGTTCAGTTCTGTTTTGCTCAACAACTTGTAATATTTTATGAATCATAATTATGGCAGCAGACAGCGACATTTTTAGGGCTGTCGGTGCTCAGTTTGAACCTCCCTGGTTTGGATTCCACTCCTGCTTTAGTACCGTTGATCAAAGTGCTAGCCTGAATGGATGCAGTAGGGTGTTTTTACGGTATAAAAGGATCAGTCAGTGTAAAAACAAAAAGCTGCCTAAGACTATGTTACCTGTGTCACTAAGGCATAAGTAAACATTAATAATAATGAGATAAGTGTGGGTCTGCTGGAATGGTGGAAGAAGGGTTTTTGCAGAAGTGTACAGCTCATAGAGAAGGAGCTCATGCTTCTGCTGCTAAAAGCTGGTGTAAAACATCTCTCTATGAACATTATAGATGTGTTTTTGCGAGGTACTCAGTTACCCAGACGACCCGGCTCGAGGTGGTTGCTCGTGACATATGCCTGAGTGGTTCTTGGAAGCAACTGGGAGACAAGGAGGTCAGTACACCCTGGGTCTGGGATGGGGAGGGAAGAATTATGGATCAATTAGTTGTGAGAGCAGTGAGCTGTCACTTCCTGGGGCGCTTGTGGCTGCCCTTGGTCTGAAATGAAGAAAGCTAGACTGGGCACGATGACTGTAGACATCTACAGCACACACTCCCAGAATTCCTTGCACATGGCTGGAAATCGGGTTTTTTGTGAATTCCTATAAACCGAGGTGGTTAGTGAGCTCCTGCAGCTCATTCTTCATTCATTTAATTTCTAATTTTCCCTTGTGTGCCTCTTTGAAGGTCAGTGCTTTCTAGGCGGAGCACGTCAGATATTGTGGCCCGTGTGTGTGTGTGTGTGTGTGTGTGTGTGTGTGTGTGTGTGTGTGTGTGTGTGTGTGTGTGTGTGTGTGTGTGTGTGGAAGAGAGAGAGATTACACTTGCGAGAGACCTGGCACCCTTCATAGCAACGTGGTGTGTTCAGATCGTGAGGGTGTCCTCTGGGCTGAGGACCCAAGGGAGACAATGGCTTGCTGTCATCTCCACAGCCTTGTTGTAGAACAGGGCATTGTTAACAAGAATGGTGGGCACAGCCATTCGATGTGGACCCCCCCCCACATCCATTTATTCAGGCCCGCTTTGTTTGACAGACAGACAACTGCACACCAGTCTTCTCCTTGGAAGCAGCTCTTCTACTAAAGTGGCACATTGGTCCAGTAAAACTAACATCTGCACAGTAGACTTTAATTCACTGGTTTAACACCGACTTCTGTAATTTTTACATAATTTTTTCTTTAGCTCTGGACCGACAGAGCCAAAAAAACATGAGATAAATATGAAGTGTAAAAAAAAAAACTGAACTTGTTTCTGAACAACTGAACAAGGCTAACACATTTTTTTCTGTAAATCACCCTTAAGTTGTAGCTGCTTTATGTGGAAAAGTGAGCTTTACACATTCTGACTAACAAGCAACAAACATTCTCAGAGTAGCATTGTGGTTTACATCTAATATATTTTATAGTCAATTTATTGGCATGAAAAATGTTCACTTGTGTGATGTGAGTGGAGTTTACCTGATCTTCCTGTGTTCATGCAGGTTTCTCCCATAGTCCAAAGATATGTATTTTACTCGGGCTGGTCAGTAAATTAGTGTGTGTGTGTGTGTGTGTGTGTGTGTGTGTGTGTGTGTGTGTGTGTGTGTGTGTGTGTGTGTGTGTGTGTGAGTGATTGTCCTGTGATGGTATTTATCCAGGGTGACAGGTTATTGGGTGGCCAGTGGTTAGCATTGCTTCTTATGCATCTGAAGGCTCCAGGTTTGAGTCTCACCTCCTTCTGCTGTACCTTTGAACAAGGTACTTCCCCTAAATTGAGGCAATAAAAATGACCAAAGAGTATAAATTAATAAAACTTTGTAAAAATGGACTCCAGACATAGCTGAACACTTATTAATTATGGATGGTTTCTGTCATTCTGTTTTTACAGTCTTTAAATCTGTCATTTGCTATAAATCGATTTAAAATTGTAACTCGTGTCTTAATGTAAACTCGTGTCTTAAATTAGAACTTTTAAAACTTTTAAACACAGATTGATTAAAAAAATAAGTGGACACTTTCATGATTTTTTTTTTCATCCATCATCGGAACATGCAGTACATTTGCGTGAAAAACAGTTAAGTTTACAAATTGGTTTTGGGCACATTTGCATATGACATGTAGTTGCATTTGCAAAAGTGTTCTTTCTCAGTCAGTGTATAAAATAAAGATTGGGAAGGAAAAGTACAAAGTACAAATGTTTGCTTCTGGGAATGGATTTAGACCACTCTGATGGTGAATTTGACAAGTAGATATTAATAATGGATGGATGTGTGGTCTCAAATTTTCAGTACGCACCCTTCCAGTGTGGTAAAAGTGTCCCCTCCCCCCACATTTTGGGCTGAATTTCGGCAGCTTCCCTTGCGCTGTCAGTTTCACACATGCAGTATCACTGTTTGTGTACCAGCTGACTGACCATGTGTTTACCCTGCTCACATGCACTGCCAGACCATCGCTGTGGATGGAAATGCTGTTAGAAGGTAATTGGGTACAGAGAGGTATCGATCTCTGATATTCGGTCTGGGAGCTCAGTCAGAAATCTACCATAGATTCTCCTGCCAGATTGCTCTGTCGCTGCTGCTCTAAGGGCCTGCTGGAATCTTCTTTGAGATGGATGAGTCAATCACTTACCCCAGGGCTTCTGCTCTTAGAAGTACAGTATCTGCTCAGTGTTAATGATGTGTTTTTATTCCCTGGTGAATACAAACAAATCCTTTCGAATACCACTTGGAAACCAAGGGTAAAATGCTGAACTGCGTACTGCTGCGTGGTGGGGTGGTCGTTGCGAACAAAGCAAGCCCCGGTCTTCTCCTTCCTACCGTTATAATAACCATTTCTGTTCTCTCAGAGGGCCCAAATTATTTTTATTTACTGCCTGTGGTACAGTATTTCTCCAAATACAATGTGCCTGGTTCATCCTCTATTTGCTGTTTCCCAGGGAAGATCCAAGATGCAGTTGAAACCATGAAATAAACTGATCTTTAGCGAATGCATTTTTATCGAGTATTTCTGTGTGTCAGTAAAGGATATCATGTCTAATTCCAGATACTTTGCACAGTGCAGTATTTGATTTATTCAATGTTGAGAAGTCTTATTATTATTATTATTATTATTATTATTATTATAGCTGAATTTTTTAAGCATTTCCTTATTTTATGTTGACCTCCCAAAAAGGGTTTATCCATTTAATCATTAGTTATCCAGCTTATGTAGGTGAGAAGCATTTATAATAATAATAATAATAATAATAATAATAATAATAATAATAATAATAATAAAGCTGATCTTTCTGCAAGACAGTTTGGACTCATGACTTCTGTATTTGTACAGGCTGTTTGTTTTGGCTATATTTTAGCTGACATTTTTTAAGCATTTCATTATTAAGTACATTTTCTGGGTCTGCAGTAGATCCTTATTTTATGTTGACCTCCATCAAAAGAGTTTATCCATTTAATCGTAAGTTATCCAACTTATGCAGGTGAAAAGCGTTTAATTATATACTCATCTCCGCTCTCAATTATTTAACATGATTAGACAGAGGGTGAGGATTCTCTTATAAACCCTTGTCAAACAATGCAAATGATATCAGGCTCAAATAGGAGTCAGGATGAATTATTCCCTGCTTCTATTTCCTGTGCACGGGCCTGCTTTTACTGCCAGCTGACTCCAATTAACCTGATGATTGGATTTAAAATATTTAGGTATTTAAGCACACCGTACCTGTATGTACCAGACTGTTTCAACGATTCATAGTTCACACCCTTATTATTCACCTATAGCTACAGGTTTATTGGACAAATTGAGCAGTGTTTGAATTAGTTGATCACTTATTCTGGATTTTCATCTCTTCTGAGTGCTCTGGTTTCCTCCCACAATCCAGTTTTGAGTTGGACTTGTGAGTCCATACTGCCTTTAGTGTGTCTGTGTGTGTGTGTGTGTGTGTGCATGTTAAATAGCTCTTCTCTGTGTAAATAATTGTATGTGGCTTAGTTTTATGCATCCAGCATTTTGAATAAAGGCGCCAGTTAAATACAAATAATTAATTCGCAACAGTAAAAGGATTTACTCTACGTGAATGTTAGTCTTTGAGGGCATTAATGGCACCTGTTGATATTTGGTCCCGATCCCAACATGTTTGTTCGTCACCCATCGTAAGTGGAGGAGGTCTTTGCTCCGATTTTACCACAGTAACTCCTGTCTGGCTGCTGATGTAGTCATAAAGCTGTTTAATTACCCATTTACGCCTTTATTGCAAAGCATTAATGCCTGGTTGTGTTTTAAGAGGGCCTTCCTCATAAACTTCTGTTTAATCACAGAGTAGCCTTCCACCTCCAGCTCCCCGTGAACCTGCGGGGCTGGGAGGGCTCCAGCTTTTCCCAAAACGTGCAGAATTATGTGAGCCGCTGTACTGGGCACTGTTGTCTGGTTGGATCTTTTCGTGCTTCTCCTCCATGAATAGAGGACGAACTTCTAAAAAATGGTGGCCGAGGATTTTAAATCCCATGTGAGAATCATTTGAAAAAAAGAAACACAATAATTTAAACTGAGCCGCTTTGTCTCCTGTCCGTTTTTCCTTGTTTTTCCGAGATGGAGTTTCGTGGCTCTCAGTGGTCTAGGAAAAACCCCTCCATCTGCCAAGCTCTGAGAGCAGCCTTTCATAGGGATTCGTAAAGCCATATCCTCCTGAGCCAGTCACGCAAATGCCATTTTAAAAAATGCGAATCATTTTGTAAAACAAAATGTCCCTTAATCCATCTGCATGGCTGACAACAGCAGATGCAGCAGCCTGGTGCTCTTCTTCTAAGAAGATAAAGGCTGTCCCTTTCTCTATCGCTCCCTCTGGCTCTCCTTTGCTGAATGAAGCTTTTGTTGGTGATCGGTCACTTGAAGGAGGCCCCTCCATGCCTCTGTAGGCATTTTTACACATCTATCTAAATTTTTGGTACCATACCTCAGAGCTGGCAGCTGGGTTGCAAAACCCTCTGTGGTTGCAGGATGTCATGCTGTGGTTCTCACTGCTGCATTCCTCTTGAACACCTGTGGAGGTACAAGTGGACAACAGGTCAACAGGCCATTCTGAAGCTTGCTTTAGCGCTTAGCCGCAAGCTCCTTTTTATCGCATCGACTATGCTGTAGTAACACCTCTGTGCCGAATGTTCTCTGACCCATGTACCTTTCTTACCTCAGATGTGGAGAAGCAGACAGGGGGGATGGAGATGGGCCATAAGAGGAACTCGCTGACCCCACCGGGTCGACACAAGAGCAACGATGCCGCCGAGAGCCATGAGGTTGACCCAGTGGTAAGTTGGACGGCTTTTTTCCACATGAAAAGAGGGACAAGCGGCGTCGGACTGGCGACTCAGTGTGCAGCCCTGCAAATGGACAGATGGCACCGTGATCTGATTGTCCCCAAAGTCCTGACAGTTTATTAGACTTTAACCTACAGAAATGAGCCCAAAAACTCCCTAAAGGAGTGATTTTTGGCACCAGCACTGGTTTGGTTGTGCTTGAATAATATCCTTGTTGCATTAACTTGTAATAATGCTCACTAAATTGCATTATGCCATCCGGCTAAGTGCAACCATCTGATCAAATGCCTGCAATTCATCAAAATTGTTATCAAAAATCAATTCAGCTGCATTAATGCCCGCTTAGGATTTGCATGCTGATGCTGCCGTGACATTTTGCAAACAGTAAGCTCCGTCGACTCAGTTTTTTGCCTCTGTTTTGGTTTGAGCTGTTTTACTGGACTGAACAATACGTGGAAGCATTAATAGATGTCCCACCTTTTTCAGCAGACAACAAAAGATTTTTGTGCTCCTCGCTACAAAAGAGTGGTGTGACGGTAAAAAAATGCACAGATATCTCTGCTGGACTGAGATGGAAAATAAACCAGATATTGTCTGCAGTAAAATACATCCATGAGGGTGTAAATGTAGACTTTATCGCACCATCATGAGGACCAGCTTTGCGGTCTGACCGCCAGTGGAGTGGTCAGACACCTGAAGATAGGTGGTGAAGTATGAGGTTAGCTGACACTTTTCTTCAATGTGATGTACAATGTATATTGCAGACATTTGTGCCCATTTATACAGCTGGGTACAGTAATTCAGGGTATGTACCCCGCTCATTGGTACAACAGCAGGAGACAGCAGGAGACTGTTCCTGCTGTTGTACCAATGAACTTCATCCACTCCAACCTGCAGCTGTGGAGCTTCACTTTTAACGTCTTTCATTTATTTATACATGGGTTTTGAGACAACCTCTGCAAACCAATGTAGACCTATGACTTCTGACCAAGTGTTTGGCTGTTCTAATACCAGCAGGGATCTTTTATTGCACCCCTGAGAAAAGTACACAGCAAGTGCTTTGGTAAATACCGCGGTAAACAAATGAGTGGAATTTTAGGCCGGGCTGCTGTTTACACTGCGTTAGAGTAATGTGTCTGATTAGGTGTAGAAAAAATGGTTGCATCCCATCTCAGTTGTCCTCGGCGACGCCGCATCTGCCTGTGCTCGGTTGAGGATAAAGTCCTTGCTGTGTCTCCGGTTCCTGCTAACTCAGGCCTGGCACAGACTGGCGCAGGACGTGATGTGAGTAGCAACACTGGCATCATCCGTGGGCTCTTGCTGAGGCACAACATTCATATTGACTCTTGAGCCTTGCAGGCCTGGCCTCTTTCCCATGGTCCTTAGTGAGGGACATCCTCCCTCCCCTCCCCTTTCTCTGCAGCTGAAAAGGATCATCCCTGGGTTTTTTGTTCTAAAGTGCTTTCACGTTCACTGCTTGGCCAGGACTTTTGCTCAGAAGATTGAGGGATGAGTCGCTACTGTCGCAGGGCACCATCTAACCCCCCGAAGACACACACTGCACACTTTGCACAGAAACACACCTCTCTGTGAGGAGCAGGGTCCCGGTGGAAAACCGTGAGTCCTTCACCCCCCAGGCTGAGATTGGGTCACGGATGTCCGTAATATCTGTGTGACTCGACTTTTGCTCTCGAGCTTCCCTGTGGAAGAATAATTTATGTTACTGAATTGTTTTATATTTGTTTTACTTGAATGGCTTGTTACTTAGTTAAAAGGTGGACATTTTCTCTCTGTTTGTATAAAATCCTTTTGCTTATATGGCATGGTCCAGTCTGTTCAAACCTAAACCCCCGTTGATTGTAAATAGCTTTGCAGTTGAGGTGAGATTAGCCTTTGTCTATATTTTCCCACGAGAGTGTTTTGATTGGCCAGTTTATAGGATACTCCTTTCTCATTGGTCGGGTCCATTACTGTACATATTACACTTTAAAACCTTATATAAGGGCTTTTGCACACAGAAAAGGTTGAATCTCGATGTAGAGTCCCATCTATGTATGAGTGTAAACTGTGTAAACTCCTGGGGGTACAGCATAATTAAAGTACAGTATGAAGTATAATGGTTTGGCTTGTTGTTTCTTGTTCAATAGCAAAATTCTTCCACACCCCAGGAATCTGGTGATGCTGTGGTGCCATTCAAAGTGAATCACAAGGTTTTCAGGTAAATAAAGGCCAGCAGAACTCAAAAATGTCCCATACTCTTCTGCTCCCTCTCTTATGAATGCATACCCTAGATGGATTTTACTTCCTCATAGCCACATGTCAGAAAGTAAGCACAGCTGCAGTGACTTCTCCTTTTTCCAATCCATAAATAATGCCAAGTCTATGTCAAAAAAAGTAACTTTATTGTTTAACTGATCAAATAAACAGCTTGTATGCTTCCTTATTTTGATTTAAAGAGATTTCAAATATAGTGTTTGTTCTTCTAGCAAGTGCAGTGATTTTGAGCTCCTTTCAACTAGGAGCTGTTTGATCTTCCAAAGGGAAATAATTATTGCTACTGCAACAAAACTAAACTAAAAAACTATATCAAAGCTGTAGCCTTGCTCTCTCAAAGTCTACATTACTTGTTTTGAGGGTCCATTTTTAGCATAGCTCTGTTCTTTTTATTTACTGAAAGCACTTTAAGCACTTAGCTGTGCTGTAAGTAAAATAAGCCACTCCGGGCTGTGAAGTTATGGTGCACTTTATTTCTGTTGTCAGGATTTCGTCTTGCTGTGAGCTTTATTTCTTACCCATCAAACATATAATTTCAAAAATTATAAAATGCATTACATTTTTTATTGGTTGGTCAATTCACCACCAGGACAGGTTGCTTTGCCTCCTGATGAGATGATTCATAGGAGACTTGGAGCCTTCGGTCCATTACGCCTACGCACCCAGCCAACTGCGCTTCATTAGCTCCTGGTTAGAAATCATTACTTTGTGGATGATTGGCAGAATTTATATCCACACATTTAAAGATCATCATCTGCATCCAATTTTCCTTTTAAACATTGCTGAATATTCTTCATTTAGATCACTTGTAGGGTTCCGTGTGATCACTGCGAGATGCCTCGAGAATCCTGTACCAGTGGACTGTTGCTCCGTGTGCTATAAAGTTCTTTACTATGTTTAAATAAGTTTTCTCCAAGCTGTTTGTCTGATCTGAAGAACCATGAAGAAAGACCTTTTTCTGCTTCAGTAGAGGAGTGTTGTGCCACAGGGCACACAAGGGCCCTAAAGTACCGATTTGAGGAGACTTGCTTTCCGTATGCATGTTTTAGAACATTTCGTTTTGTTATCCGTATGGAATAAATTATTCTTAAATCTCAGAATTATGAGATCTTTTTTATGAAATGCAATCATGCAGAACTCAGCTGTGGAGGTCAGCAAGATCTGAATGAGCACATTATTAAGAGTTGGGTCTTTGGGCTCAATGGTGATGCTGAAACTGGGGCTGGAAAAGGTAGGATTACGTGGGCTTGCGTGGAAACCTATCACCAGGATGTGGGTCACGTTCCATTTTTGCTGTTGTCAACATCACACCTTGCACGAGTACTGCGCCCAAGTGCCAGACAAGGGGCTGAGCAACAGCAACAAGAAATCTTTCTGCTTTTCCAGCCAGCCTCTCGCTATCGTGCCTTGTAAATTCACTCTTCAAACGCAGATATCCACTATTTCGTGTTCGCATCTATTCCTCTTTCATTCTTCTTAAACAAAGCCTGCTTGAAGCGTTTCAGACCCTTTCAGGGGACAGCCTGGGATGAAACGGTATACAGATAATAGAATGAATCTATAGCCTGGGAAATAACCATTTATGAAGTCATAAATAAGGTTTCTCTGAAGTTCACTGTATGGCTTGAGCGACATGTGATGTCGGCAAATAGTGAATGTGGCATTAGTCATACAGACAGCTTTATAGCTCTAAATAAAAGAAGGCAATTTGACTATATTGTGAACCTGAGATTGCTTATTGGGGTGTACAGTATTTATCACAGCTCTAGACTGTGGTCTGGGGTGGGTTGCAGGGACAGTGGTCTCTGCCACATTTCCTGAGACAGTGCGTCCCTGGCTGGAAAGTCTGCTAAACATTGTCTGGATTCAGTGGCTGTAAATGTTGTAGGGGCATCTCCACACACTGTATAGTGGCGCTTACTTCCAAAAGAGCCAGCTGGTATCAACAATCACTTTTCCAGTGCTGGGTCACAGTGTTCCAAGGTCTATCCTGAAAGCGCTAGGTGGGAGACAGGGTCTGCCCCATATGGGATGCTGATCAAATGCCGGGCAGTGACAAACAAACACTCTCATTCACTCACACATAAACACACCAGGAGCACTTAGGAGTCACCAGTATACCTGAAACTCTTTGGACTGTTTGAGGAAACCTACGTGAACATGTGGGAGAACATGTAAAACCTCCAAACCTAAGCCAGGTTCAGCCTTAATAAACCCGCAGTCCAGGAACTGATGCCCCAGAGATACCCGCTGCGCCACTGTCGTGTCCCGCCTCCACATGAATGACACATAACGTAACTTTGTTCAAACAGTGAAGGTCAGTCCAGCAACTGAGACGCTTGTCTGCCAGGTGGGATCTGAAAGATTTATAGGTGATGTCTAATTAGTGCCAGGTAAAAACTGAGCAGATGGATGCTGTGATTGGAATAATCATCCCCGCTCAGCCGTTTCACCCAAGACTGGAAGGCAGAGGAGCAGAAACTCCTCTAAGCTGCACTTCAGGGGGCAACCATGTGTACTCCCAGGATGTGGAGCGGAGCTCCGCGTTGACACCTCTCAACTCTTAGTTGTTAACATTCTCACGAGTCCCACAAAAATTCCCATAGCAGATGCTTTCCTCAAAAGCAACCCACAATGACTTCTGTGTAATGTTTTGCTGACACCTTTGTCCAAGGTGACTTACAGATGCACTACACTGGACTCCCTGAAGTCAGTGACACATCAGTGCACCAGTACCCCGTAGTACACACATCCAGTGCCTTACAGAAGTATTGAGACTCAAGACTCGGGAGATCTTTATTGTCACCCCATCCATATTCCAGTGTACAGTAAGGATGAAACACCATTTCTCTTGGGTCTATGGTGCTACATTCCGACAGGTAAACAAAGGATGCCACAAAGTGCAGGAAATTACATTACAGTGCAAAAAATAAATAAAACATAGGGTTTACAGTACAGTTTTATAAAGTGACTGTACATACAAACATAGTTTTGGTGGGTGTTAAGGGTACAGAGTGCTCAAGGGAGCAGTTCAGACACTGGGGGTGTGAAGGGGGAAGCAGGGAGTTGAGGAGCCTGAGTGCCTGAGGAAAGAAACTGTTGCAGCATCTGACAGGGATGGTCTGGATACTCTGGTACCTTCTGCCAGATGGCAGGTGGGTCAACAGTCCATGGGAGGGGTGGGAGGGATCTGCAACATTGCTGCCTGGCAGATGTAGTGTTTATTGAACAGCTCAGTGATGGGTGGGAGAGAGACCCTGATGATCCTCTCAGCTGTCTTTACTCTCTGCTGCAGGGACGGTCAGCAACACTGCAGTTCCTAAACCAGACAGCGATGCGCTGCAGGTGTTAACACTGCCTGCCTGGATTACAAACTATACTTACACATGGCCTAGTCAAAGTCCTCACCTGAACCCCAGTGAGGATCTGTGGCACTGTTTGAAAATTGTGGTTCACTGGCATCATCTAACCAACGTGAGCAAAATGCTGCAGATTTACCAAATTGAATGGGAAAAAATAACTCCTGGGCAGTTTGAAAAGCTGGTACAAATGTATCCCAAAAGCTGGTATTGCAGCAAAATATGGCGGCACCAGATATTAATGCACAGGTTTTGAAAATGTAGGCAAGAAGCAAAGTTCAGTTTTTCGTTTTCTATAGAATATCTCCATCTTTTGGAGCTCTGAGAATTCGGGGTTAACGTGTACACATTCACTGATTTAAAATATTTGTAAATATAATTTGTAATCCTGGAAATGCTGATAAAATTCACTGGTTTAAATTTTTTTGCATGGAACTATATGCATACATTTGTGTACTAAGGGCAATTTAAGATGCGCCAGTCCACCCGAAATACAAGTCTTTGAACTGAGAGCAGGTGCTAGAGCAGGTGCGTCGGCAGGAAGAAAGAAAGAGGTGTGTCAGGGCAGTCTCACAGGGGAAGCAGGGACAGTGGGTAAATTGGGATGGGGTGGAGAGGAGGAGGCTGAGCTGGAGGGAACTGTGGAAGATGGATGCATATCAAATAAGGTTCCTACTAGGAGCGGTTTACGATGTGCTGCCATCACCTCAGAACCTGAAGCAGTGGGGGGGTGAGGACTCCACTTGTACTCTGTGCTCGGAGGTTGGGACGCTGAAACACATTTTAGTGGGTTGTAAGGTTAGTTTGGCGTTGGGTAGGTTTACATGGAGGCATAACCAGGTGCTAAGGTGCCTGGCTGCAGCCATTGAAGATTGGAGGAGGCAGGTATGCTCAGGACAGGAGGTTGAAGGTACAGTGGTACAGTTTGTTAGGGAAGGGGGGGGGGTAGATGTAGAGGTAGGAAGGAGTTAGGTGTAGTAAGGGGGGCTAGAGACTGAGAGATGCAGGTTGACCTGGGAGGAAGATTAGTGGTGCCCCAGGAAATAGTTAATACAAGCTTGAGACCAGATATGGTGCTGTGGTCAGCAAGCCAACGGGTGGTATATTTTATAGAACTCACGGTTCCATGGGAAGGATCGGTGGACGACGCTCATGAGAGGAAGAAGCTTAGATATAGCGAGTTAGCGGCAGAAGTAGAGGGGCAGGGCTGGAACGCGAAGGTGAGGCCAATTGAAATTGGATGCTGTCGGTTTATAGCCCGATCACTTTGGCTTTGTTTTGCGAACTCGGTATTCGGGGGCAGAAGTTGCAACAGAGGGTGAAGGAATTGTCACAGGCTGCGGCACAAGGAAGTCTTTGGGTTTGGAGTAAGAGGACCAGCGCGGATGGTAGCGGGGCGGCGAAGCGATGAGCAGGTGGGTGCCGGCGAAGCATTAGCACGTAGGTATCATGGCGGCTAGTGTATTAGCGTATAGTTGTTAGCGCATAGGTGTGATGGCAGTTAGCTGTTAGCAGGTGGTGTAGTTGTTGAGAAGCGTGATAAAGTAAAGTAGGTGGCGAGGGGCTTCTTCCTTTGAGACGGCGGGTAGAAAGAGCGGTGAGGGTGAGGACGCTGAGGTAAAGGGTCGGTAATGTAAGAAGCGGCGGGGTGGCGCAGTGGTGCGCGCGGTAATGGAGGGGAGCAACTCCGGGACGCCTGAGCCGCGGTTGAGCCTTCTGGAGGTGTCGTGGGACTAACTCGACGAAACGCCGACGAAGGAAGGTGCCCACTTGATAACCCTGATGAGATGCCGCGCCATTGCTGCGCCATGCCATGGTTGGCGTTATAGTTAGTTGGCGCTAGTTTTAATAAGGTAGCCGTTGTGTAGCGGATTTGTAGGCGTGCGAGGGGGGGGGTTAGGACGGGTTAGATGGGTGTTAGGATCCCCTTTATAAACCAAGCTCCTGGTATTTGGCACTGTGTGTGTAACATGAACCTGAGGGAGGAAAATGGAATGCCCTGAACAAACCAATGCAAACTCAGGGAGAAGACTTCACACAGACTGTTTAGGACTCCAACCCATCCAATTGCACCATCCTGGTGCTGAAAAGCACCAGCAATATCTACTGCACTACTGTGTGGCCCAAGTGGTGTCCTTTCAGTTCTTCTTTTGAACGACATGCTTCTGTCAGTGGGTCATAATAGCATACTGTATAATGACGCTTAAAATTTCTCATTTCAGCACCTCCATGCTCTGACGGTGCCAGGCAATAGATCCTGAAGTTCTGAAAAAGTCCATTTATTTTCCCATTTCTTTTTGCAGGGTTCATAATCAGTGTTTTGTCTTATAATGCATGTTAGCAAAACAAAACCGAGTTATCATTACTGAAGATTAATTATTGATATTTCTACAGATTTTATGGTCTTTGAAAACATCTATTTTTTTGGAGTAGGTGGAGAGCAACTGCACGGTGAAACAACTTCCAGTGCACACAACCTATTGCTGAGCACCATGTTGGCACATTTATATTCCCTGCATTGGAGGTCTAGCTTTCGTTATGTTAGATTTCAGGAGATTAATTTGGTCACCATGCCAACCACAGTTATTAATCTTAGCCTCTCATCTCTTAATTCCCCTCTGGAATCTTTTAATTTGTCCCCTTTAATTTACAGAAATCCATAAATAAAAAAACCCTGTAAATTACATCTTTCTTTGTCTTCATAGTGATTTATCGCTGTCCTGAAAATCCAGATTCAGAGCATGAAAAATGTTTCTCAACTGGTAATGAGTTTTCATTTTTTTCCCATTTTATTATTCTTCCATGTATTCCTCCTTCCCAGCTGGGCACACAACATTTTGTTGTATTTTCCCATTAACTGAGATGTGCAGCACTAGTCCTGTTACAGTGAGGGTCTTAGTTCATTTGTCATTTATTTATTCATATATTCATTTTATTCTGCTCTCCTACCACAACCAAAAAGTTTGCATGGGGACTGACAGAAGAGTAAAGCTGACCGAAGTTATGCATGCACTTGAATAATGCATATTCCTGAATTCCTAACATAAAGACGGAGCAGCATAAGACAGTGGCCACAGAGGCTTTCCAAAAAATACTTAAAGGGAATTTTTTTTTTGTCACTGTGACACCTCAGTGTTAAATGCCTACGGTGCCATCGCCGTTGCGCACATCACATTCGTACTCATACTGAGTTTTTGTTGCTATTATAAGCTCTCATGTGATCTCTAAGAATGATTATTCTTTAAAGATGAGAACAGTTGTCTTCACTGCATTAAGTGCGTCTTTTCAGACGCAGAAAGATGAAGTGCACAGAAATGAAAAGGCCTCTGGACGACTAAGCATTAGCAAATGCATGTATAGGAGAAGAAGCGTCCTTTGCGCTTCACATAAAAGTAATAAGGACTCCTGCCCAATAAATAATGGACAAATAGCTGCTTACATCCTTTTGCACTTATAACCTTCATGTGAAATGGCAGAAGTCTATTCACCACTTAAAATGTGTAAATATTTAAAACTGACACTAGCTGGTTGCATGCAAGAAGCCATTGCAGTGCACTCTTACATGGACCCCATGGTAACAGTTCAGCCCTTTAAATTTTGCTGCTTCCTTCCCTTGTTGGTTGTGGACCCTTGTAGATATTAGAGGAACATGCTGTGGTGTGCATAGTAGTTCTGCTGGAAAGAACCACCTTGTTCAACACCATCAGTTGTTCCGTCACCAGGTGCTCATTTCCAGGGCTGGTTGGTGTGCACCAAGATAGGAGAAGCCTTGCTAGAGGGGCTTTCCTGGAGGTGGAATTTTAAATGCTCCCTGAGAGGAAACATAGTTTGGACTGCTGTCACTTTCTGCAGCATCACCATATCTGTTCACTGTGTCAAATTGAGAAATCCAGATTACGTCTCCCCAAGCAACAATGAAAAAGAGGAACTCCTGGTTGGGAACAGTTAATGTTTCTGAAACCTGAGTGTAATGACCCAGGGTTGGGCTGTGTGCATCCTCCCTGTTTTCCAGTTAGAAGTGTGGGGGCTCCAAATTAAGATCATCTGCACCAATTCACATCAGTTGGGTGGCCCTATCTCCTGTGCCTATAAAGAACCCCGCACAAAAAGAGCAGGTGGAAGAAGGTGATTTCAGTAGTGTGCTTTGGCACTGTTGTTGTGTTCTTGTATACATTTGTATAGAGAGTGTGGTGTCCTGTTTGTGTGTTTTGTTAGGTATTTTAGATCAGTGTAGTTATTCAGGCACAGAAGACTTTGTTTTGGCTTTGCCACTATTTCTTTTTGGTTTTAAGACAGACAGTAGGTCTTTGGTCTACACACAATAGAATAGTTTGTTTTCACTTGTGACACCTTTGAGCACAGCCCTAGTATATGTAAATAGTCACTATAAATTGCTAACCTTTCTCACAATAAAATCCTTAAATAAATAATTCTTAGTTTGGTTCCTGGTCTGTGATCTGGACAGTAAACCCTTTAAACCCCTTTTCCCATCTATGTGCAGCCGATATGACTGCTAGCACTTTACCAAGACAAACTAAAGGGTCCTAACAGTAGTCAGTCTTCTCCTTTATGAAATGTAAGGTATACTTGACTCACCAGTGTTACGACCCGGCTCGTTGGCTAGGGGACCAGCAGTAAGGATCGTAGCATTTTAAGGGAAAAGAAAGAAAATGTAGGTGGTAGGAGAGAATCCCCTTTAACAGAGAACCCCAATACACGGATCATGTGACTGATTCTGAGACATATAAAAATGAACTGAATTATTAATTTAGCTGACACCAAGTTTACAGTGACTTACAATCTTATGCAGGTATTCTAGAGCATGTAAACAGACTTACTGTAGCTATTACCTGCATCAGAGGTGTTACATCATGAGGTGGGACTCAAACCCAGATTCTTTGATGACAACACAATCCTGTTAACTACTACATTACCTCCTGCTGCCAAAATATCAATAATATCCTTGCTCAACAATGAATAAACTATAAATGAGTGAGCTTACACAGCACTAAAGGCAAACTCTAAGATCAAAGTGCAACAGCTTGGGTGGGACTTCTTAGTATAAAGTAGGTGGCATCCAGCAATGTTAACCTGCATGTAGAATAGCATGAAGAAGCAAACTGTGGGTAAGTTAATAAAACCTCCATTTTGTTATTTTCAGTCTCTAAGGTATTTACTTTATGAGCATCCAAAAAGTGTATAGCTTGAGTACAATGAATAATTGATGCGAATATCTCAGTGCAGTGATTTCTCTCTTTGAGCCCGAGTTCTATATTTGCTTGTGTCCCAGAGGGTAGCTTCTGGAGTTCAGTATTGTAGGACAAAACTTAAAACTGTAACCTGCATGTATGTGTTTGAAAGGTTCGTGTATGCTATTGAGGCAGCGGTTGATTCTAGATCATCTTACCTGGATATGCTAACCATGGACCAGGGTATTAAGTTTATTCACTATGGAGCTGTCTTACCTTCATGTTCAGTGTTATACTGCAGGTGCTCTACTGTGGACCTCATGTCTCTGCCTCTAAGTTGTACAGGAGATAAAAGTGTGTCTGACAAAAATCTTTATACAATCTCTTCTTTAACTTATATGCTTTCATAGCTGCTGAAGATGAAGCTCCCTAAGCTGTTATAATCCTCATAATTAAATTCTATCTATCTATCTATCTATCTATCTATCTATCTATCTATCTATCTATCTATCTATCTATCTATCTATCAAATGGCCCGAAGTCTGTCTGTCTATCCATCCGTCCGTCCGTCCGTCTGTCTACTGTTGTATTACTATTCAAAAATGAAATGGTATATTCAGCAATTGCTGGGAAATGACTACCTTTTGCAGTGTAGAGTGAAAATATAAATTTTTGTGTTGCCCAACTCCTGTAATGAAAGCAAGGCAGTAAAGCTGAAGTAAAATTTATGTGGTTCAAGGAATTTATGTAGCTGTTTTACAAGGCCAGGAAAGGTGAGGGCTACGTTCTTATTTTGGCCGTGTGTGAACTTCTAATTTATAATACACTGTTTCCAGCTGGCAAATGGGCACTGGCTCACCCTTCACTTTGATTTATAGTAGAGCTTTGGAGATGGAGCTCCATGCAAAATGCCGAGTCTCACTTTCTCAGCCTCTTCTTTGTGCTAAATGGTCTCATCCGCTACTCATGTGTTATTATTATATATTATTACAGCCTCTGCATATGCTATTCAAGCACAAGTGTTGTAGTTAATCTCATCTCCTGTCTTGCTTTTTTTTAACAGTGGTCTCATTCCTTTTCCTGTGCAGATAATTATGTCAGCATCTTCTAAACCTCTTGGTTATCAGACTGTTGGGGATCGCAATGTTGTCCCCAGTATTTCTACATAACATCCTCTGGATCTATTTCATTTTGTTAATTGGCAGAGGAGCCAGGAGTGTTGGGGAAAATTCATTTGAAAAAGGGTTTAGTGCTGTAATATTCTACAGATATGATGGCCACTGTGTTTATTACTGAATGATGGTGCTTCTGAAATTTGCACCAAGAAAGGAGCATAACTCAATAAGTGCTGGGCAGAGAGAGGCATCTGAGTCCTGAGGGGGAGCTGTGAAGAGTCGCAGTGATCTGTTTCAAGGATGCATTTGTGTTGCTTTCGGCTTAGTGATGGGGCCGTACTGGCCTGGCGACCTCAGTTGAAAGTTTTTCTACAACAGCCACCGTTCTCTGGCACAGCGGGCGCTTGGCGACAGACAGCTCGTCGGGGTCGAGTCGCCCAGGTGCACAGAGAACCGTGGGAGCTGCGGGGAGTCATGGAGAGGAGTGGAGGAGACATGAATGCCAATGAGGCATAGCTCAAGTCCGCAGATCCCACAGTGTGAAACTTATGCATAAAAATGAGCCAAGTAGAGTTTTTTCTAATTTCATATCCAAAATTTCCTTTTAAAGTCACTCTACTGGTTTTCCATGATCAGTAGTGAAAATAGATTCTTCCATTGGCTTAACAAAAACCCTTACGTAGCAATATAGGTTCTGCTTTCTATCACCCAAACATTTTTCTCAATTTATTTTGTCATTGAACCAAGATTATTTCTTCTTCATTCTAAGCTGTCTGTTATTGATCTGCCAGTCAATAGTACTGACTTTGAGATCTTCTTAACTCCAACTTGCACCTCAACTCTTCAAAAGACCATCCGGAGTTGGAGGAAAGTAATTATTCTTTTATTGTCTGGGCTTGGAGGGACAGAGCTTGCTAATGCAGCAAATTCTCAGAGCTGTGTCCTCTAATTAGCATCAATACCATGAATTCATTATTAATAAGTGCTGGGCCTAATAGAGGATCATGGTGGTCCAGAGCCTGCCCTGGAGGCATGAAGTACAAAGCAAAATATAGATATATATATATAGCTCAAGTCCACAGATCCCACAGTTCTGTCCAAGATATATATATATAGCAAAAAAAAAAAAAAAAATATATATATATATCTTGGACAGAACTCCAACACAGAATAACACGTTGTAAGTTACTCACATTTACTCATTAAGAAGTAATTTAGAGTCACCAGTTTACCTTAACCACATCTTTGGACTGTAGGACAGGTTACCTGGAGGAAATACACATAAGCACAGGGTGAGCATGCATTTTTTGATGATGCATGTTGGGTTGGACGGTTCTCCATTCCATTTATGGTCCCCAAAACAAAAATTGTATTTGTTCAACAAAGGAATTATAGAAAAATAGTTATTTCGAAGGCCACCCTTTGAAAACATCCAGGCATTCAGCTATCCATTTTTTTCCACGTCACCTTTAACACTGATGTCTTTTTATATCTCATTTATGAGCAGTTCAGTGACACAAAAACGGATGTGCGCTGAGAATCTGTATTGACTGTGGGGGTTTCTGGTTACTTCGAAGTAGTCATTTCCCTGAGGCATTCGTAAAGCTGTTACACGGTTCATTGTTCAATTTTTCTGCATAGCAAAGTGAAGAGCCTCCCTGTTGAGGTTAAATATTCAGGGCATGTGCAGTTCACAGGAAAAGACATGTAAAGTTCATTTTAATAAAACATTTAGCCAGGAGTTTTTTAAAAATAAAACTAGTTAAAAAAAATGTTCACGCTCTTCACGTGTAAACTTAAAGGTCTTTCCTTATCCAGTACCTATTATAGAAACATCTATGCTGTTTGCGGAAGTGTGACAGACTATAAGACAAAGTTTACTGTAAAATCAGTTTTCAGTTAAATTGACCTTGTATCTAGAAAAACAAGCAGCAAAACACACATACACCTGTCCCTTGGTTTATGTTCTTAACCTGTTCCAGCAAACTGGACTTCAAAAACATAGATAGGGAGCCTATTTCCCAGTATTTTCATTAGTAAGAACTGTAATCTGTTTCTGACATCTCTCCTTAAAAAGCCCCACCTGTTTCCCAAAATATCACTAAAACATTGTCAAATGCCTATATGATTAACAAACCAATATCACTCTCACTCTCTCGTCTCCTTGTACAGCAACAAACATTTGGTAATGACATATGGACATAAAGCCACAGCAGATCTCCCTCACTCACACTTAGTGGGCTATTCAGTACTTCTCCACTTGCGATTTGGATGTTAGGACGGGTTGTCAGAGCATAGATAGTATAATATGTTTGCACGATATGAACAGAGGTGCAGACATAGTAGTTGGCCATTATTGCAGACCAGTTATGGATACCAAGAAGGGACAGCACAAGCAACGCACGCAATGTGTTTCAAAATGCCAGTAATTATGGATGGGCTGTTTTTATATACAGTTAGAAAATGTAACACTTGTTGCTTTCACCTCAAAAAACTATAGTTTTAGATATTTATGCTTAAAAAAAACCTTTCAGTATATGGCTGAGTATATATTTAGGGTGAAAAAAATTTGATTGGGAACTCCAAACTTAAACCAGATGTTTAACAAGACATTCTTTCAGGAGGGTGTAAATAAGGGGTAGGTACATAAAGGAGCACCAGGCATAGCAATCTTTAGCCTCGATGTCTGACCTTTCATACCAAAACAATCTATTTAAGACCTTCATGTTTAAATTATTTTATTGCATCTCTTTATTACTATTCATTTTTATTCATGTAAACAACTTATTTGTGGGTCCACTGCATGATAATTCAATGAACTGCTGTTAGATCTGTTTCCAAACTAACAGTTGCACCTGTTCAGACATGGCTGCTAACATGAAATGGTTCAATCGGGCCAGTTGTAATTCCATTCCAACTCTGAAAAAGTCCTCCAGAGAGAGTTTACAAGGTCATGAAAGCAGGTGGTTGTTGGGACACATGTTGTGCAGATGACTTCACACTGCTCCCTTAAGTAAATAACTGCACCTCGAGAATCCAGGGATGACCCAACTATGCGGCTCCAATGCAGTTATGCATCACATGGTTCTTGAATGAGAAGAAATTCAAACCTGCATTCCTCTGTGTGAGATCCTCTACACCGGTTTTTAAAGAAGCATTTAGTATTTTTCCCCTAATACACATACCACATCAACACAGCATACACCTGGATTTTAGTGCTTGGTCAAAAAAAGCACACTGGAACAAAAAACCACTGACCATAGAATTGAATTTTATGGTGTTGTTCTGCAAAAATTGCACTTGAACATTTGACTCAAAAATGTACACTTAAGCAACTTCGCTTACAGATTTGCCTTTGTTCAGTCATCATTGTATTTCTCACAGGCTGTATTAAAAAGGTAAAGTTTACCGCAGGAACTCTCCAAGAGCGACACTTTAAAATGCATTCATGGTCTACTAAGCCTCACTTTTAATTATGTCTGCATTTCATCTGCTCTGCGTCTTCTTTTCGTGTAAGAATATCACAAATATTTCCTTATGGCATCTTGGCCTGCTTGACTTAAACTTGGCCAGCTCTCAAAATCCCAAAATGCTGTTCAGAAGCATCAGGAACATTAAAGCATTCGTCGAGTTTTTCTTTTTCTTTCAACATCGGTGAAGGAAATGGCCCAGGAAGACAGAGTACAAATTGAAGTGTCTTCTGAAGTTCAAGTTTTATGCTGCGTCTCCCGCGAACAGGAAAATTCTTCGGTGTCGCCTTGTCCGGCTCTGAAGATTGCATTTGTCCCATTTCTTAGAAATCAAATGCAAATTGATGTGTATTATCTAACTTAATTTATATTCTCCCCGGCGGCAGATACATTTGCCTCATATTCTCACTGCTTCGTGTCCTAAAGCTCCTTTTAGTCCCGTTTATCGTTCCCATTAATCTTCCTGTGAATGAATTGCTACGTCTCCATCTGCCTCCATTACTGACAACATGTAGTGCTACTTACATGAGCTGCGTCTCTCTTGCATTGTCTGCTGCTCAATTTCGCACAAAGAATTAAAGAGACACTGGAATAATCCCGCTGTTTTCTTTTCTGGCTATGGTTGCCCTGCCGGAACGCCGCTTTGACTGCGGCTCGGTCGGGGTCTTGGGGTCAGACCTGCTCCGTCTGGAGTTCGAAAGGTTGGAGGGAGTGTGAGTTAGAAGAGGAAGGTGAGTGTGAGGAGTTGGCAAACATTTGCTTTGAGGCAAAGCCGACCCTCGCCACCCCCGAATACTGTAGCCCCTGCTCATGTGGTTGAGAGGGCTGCATCAACCGTAGCTGCGGCTAAGTCCATCCAGCTATCTTTTCCAAACATTTTTCCAAACACCAAGAAAACTCAATGCTCCTAGCATGCGATCCAAGTCTGAAAACCTGTGCTGAACATCAGAACATTTACCAATGGTAAATTATAACTAAATACAAGGTTTGTCCCTTTTTGTTCTGCCCTGCTGTAAGAGAATAGATCAACACATCGCCGATATGTATTCTGCAGAGGTGAAGCAAAGTCGATGCAAATTCATTTGTTCAGTTGGCTAATGTAGTTTCTCAAGGTAAACCCCGAGCTGTTGATTCTCGATCTGGTGTTTATATCTGTTTGCTTTTCCTAAGCTGTGATTGAAACTGTCCTGCTGTATGGCTGCATTTGTTCCCTTGCTCTGAGAATTATGGCAATCGTCCCTTCCTCTCAGCACAGCCTCCGTGTGAAACACAAGGAATTAGAATCTAAACACCGAAACCTTCAAATAGGTGCTTTTCCTTGCAGGATGCCATTACACAGGTGTTTTGTCTGTTGCTTCTGTATTGTGTGGTTTAATGTGCATTTTGATAGAAGCGCCTGGCAGTAGATTTAAAACGCAGCACCATTAGAACGAAACTCAAATAACCCGAAGGATGTGACTTTTTGAAAGCTCAGATAGATGTGTTGCAGCTCAGAGATGAGCAGGGAGAGAGTCGCAGAGATCAGGAGCAGTGAAGATGCTTTACATCATGGGTCTAAGGCCAGGAGCTGAGAGGAGTGGAGACTGGTCGGAGCAACGGGCTTCACTGACAGGTGTGCTTTTGGTGGTGCAGGTAGGAGTTAAAAGCTTCAGGGCTTAAATTATGAGCAGCAGAATTAGGAAGTTCAGTCTGCAGGAAAACAGGTACAGAGAGAGTGGAGGTGGGCAGACATGGATGATGAGGTATGAATTCACCCTTTGCTGAAATATTTTTCAAAACCAAAGCTTCTCAGTGGATTTCGCAAGGAGGCACTGCAAACAAACCGTTACCAGAGTTGGTGTAGAGAAAAAGTGATGTTAAAGTGCTCAGGGGTTAAAGTGTTTTTTTTTTTTTTTTTTTTTTTAACAAGCATCAGGTGTTTATAGGTGTATTTAATAATCAAAAAATAACAGAAGAAACTGATATGAAATTTATGAATAAACAGATATTCCCCACACTGGTGACCGCTTCTGTTTTGCTGCTTCAAAGCCGGTGGATGTTGGGCTTCGTTTATGGTTTCACCTTCAACGCAACTTCCCAGGTTTGAGACAGCAACAACAGTGTTGGTTGTGAAGCTAACATAAACTGGAACATTGCTGGAACAGCAATGAAAACTTGTTGCTGTATGGAAGCAGGTATATCAAAAAAAGCTCAAGTCCTACAAATGACCTCTGTGGAACACTGCATGTTTCAGTAGATGCTTCTCTCCTTGAATCAAAAATGGCGATGTGATGGTTCCTGGTAGACTTGAGGAAACCAAGTGAAAACTCAGAGAGGCTGGAGTTTGCTTTCTGAGACACTGAGCCAGAACACCACAGGAAGCAGAGATGTGTATGGGACTATGATTCAAGAGGATGAGGATGCTCAAGGAGGCTTTTTCAGTCGTCGGTAACTGCCTACTTTTAGCCTGGCTGCCTCAGTGCTGTACTGGAGCCGCTACTCACAATCACAAAACATAATAAAGCTACTTTAAAAGAAAAGGTCTAGAGGTCTGTTGCTGCCACTTGTGTCCAGAAATGCTGGAAAAAACATGCTCAGATTTGCCAGGTTTCACCGTGGCTTTTTGAGTCAAACATCTGCTGTTTGGAATGGTACATCAGAAGGGACCTACGGATGTGGCTTCTGACCAAGGGAAATAAACTGAACATTCGGATGTTCATAAATGATGATGTGTGGAAGGAAGAAACTAAAACAGTTATCAATATGAAGGTTGCAATTCCTGTATGTGCTGGAGGCCTAGTGTCAGCACCAAATTTGAATCGCAAACTTGAGTCGGTGAGTTGATGAGAAGCTCCATCACTCAGGATTGCGGTGGGCAAGACAACATAGGTTGTACACCAGTCTGTCACAGGAACTGTGAAAACTATTTATCCAATTTTGAGATGACCACATAAACATAGGCTCACAGTGTTATTTTTGATCTCGTATATTTGCATTTTTGCATCAAAGATAGATGAAAAAAGAGCATTCCACTTCTAGTGTGCTGGTTGCCAGCTATTTTGCATAGTTTCATAAACAATATTACCTCCTAAATGCAGTCCTTGAGGAAACTTCAGAATGCAGATACTTTTTAATGATTTAAAGCGCTGCGCTCCGGATTCTCACAGGCCCACGAAGAAATGCAGGTCTGTCTGTTTGCAAAATGTTCCGGAAGATATGGGCTGTAGCCGCCTGATGTAAGCAGAATTTAGATCAAAAGTATGCTATATGCTTTTGGACGTCCTGGGTAGTTTTCCTTGCTTGAAGCTGCTGTGCAGAAGGAAAGTTGCTGCTAGAAGGGGATTTTGTTATGTACCCTTCTTCCCACCGCCACCTGCTTGTCCTTTTTTGTCATCATCGCCACCAACATCATCACCATCACCATCTTCTGTCAGGAAACAGATGCCCTTGGCAGGTTTTATGCTGGAGCTGAAAGCACGCAAATCAAAAGGAAAGCTAAAGCTGAAAATAAAATATGATCATATGGATGGATAAAGGCACAAGAGACGACAACAACAACAACAGCAACAACAATAATAATAATAATAATAATAATAATAATAATAATAATAATAATAATAATAATGTTTGAATGTTGGAGAGGGCTTCACATTCACAATATAGACAAAAAAACAGGGATTTACACTGAAGACAAAAGAAATAAATTTTTTCCTGACATTTAAGAGCTGGCAAACTAGGAGTCGTGGTCCCCATAGTCTCAGTGCCACTTTCAGAATTGCTTGTTTTTTGGCCATTTATGTACTGGGGATGGTTTACTCTGGCCTAATAAATGTTTTGCCTGTGCAAACAGTTTAATCGGTGCAATGCTTTCTGCTTAGCTGGAAAATCCATTAAACACATGGTAATTTATAGAAGTTCTACTGTATTTGACATTTTATAACTGTTTAGAAGGTGCCTCCTTACTAGGTACAACAGAAAGTATTTGACGCTATTACCTTTCCTGTCTTGTTCAAAGACTTAGAGCAAAGAGCAATATCTTCCTGCTGCTAACAGTATCGGCTCTCCATCGTTTCATTTTTTAAGGTTAAAAGGCAACATTTTACAGCCCTCCGAGGCCTCCCACTTTCTGATTAATTTCTTGAGTGTCCTTTGAACATCTGTTCATATTTATACAGTCACTTCTGCCGAATGTAATACATATATTTAAACACAGCTCTGCTAATCGTTTTGATCCATATGCTACTTATTTCAAGCTTTACTGTACTGCTAATGATATAGGAAACATGGGCTATAATATGGAAAAATTGCTATAGTTATTTCGTAAGATGAATTAGACATGAAAGACACAGTAAGGCATAACAAAACTATGGTGATGGTTGCTTCAAACTGTCGTCTGATGCTGCTCTGGAGCTACTTTTTGGACATAAAAATGTTTGATTATGTTTCTGAGATGAAGCCCCTTTTGTCTCCGCTTCACTGCTGGTTCTGTGCCCTGGATGCTGAGCCCTCCCTTTGCCCCTGCAGGAGGACGAGCCCAACGCGTTCGAGGAGGAGAGCAGAGATGCACTGGAGATCAGGAAGTCCCTAAGCCAGAAGGAGAGCAAGTTGCCATGGAAACCAGAGGTAAGATGCCCAGGAACTGTTATGCGCAAAGTGTCCTCAACTCCCTGCTACACGTGTGGGTAATTTTCAAGGCCTGCCTTATGTGTTGACATTAACAGTTCAGCAAATAAGAATTCCCACACCGTATCTGAACTGTTACAATGCAGGTTGACTGAGTCAGTTTTTAATAGAGGGGAAGAACTCAGGATGGATCTATTGTGCGATCATTTTTGTTAGGAAACTCATTCAGGGGACTCTTTAATGTTGGAAGCCAACTTCCCGTGATGATGATTCTAAGGACCAGGCGTCCATGTGTAGCTCTACGTATGATTAGTGGCCGGGGTGGTTCCTTCTCAAACGTGGTTTCCCACAGAGCCTCCCTTATTCCTGCACACAGCAATGATTTCCCGCAAAGTGTTTTTCACCATCAGACAGCAAGATAAAAAGCATCCGATAAAGAGCACAATCGAATGACGTGTCATCTTGAGGACACGCGATTCAGCCCTGCCAGCTGTATAGTACCAATTCAAAATGCAACTGCTTTAAACCAGTTCCTCCGCAAGGCTCTGGATTAACAAGTTTGATGAGGAAACAAGGCGCCGTGTCTTCACAGCTCTTCTCCCACAAATACCCAAGGTGTAGGACACTTGTGCATTGCTTCGCTTTCACTCTTTCACTCTTCTGTCCAGTCAGTTCCAGGCGTGCTCATACTTTTTACTTAGACTGCACATCATGTCAATGTTCACCGAGACTCTGGTTACACAGAGCGTGGTTGTAAATTTATTGCTGGCACATCTACGTACCCTGTTTTCGTTTGACTTGCCAGCCCTCCATTCGCTTCACTTCAGTTCGAACCCAGCCTGACTGTTGTCATGGAGCAGGAAGTGTGCAGAAGGCTATTAATGTTCATCACTTCTCCCCTTTGGGGAGATGTTCTCAGGTAATGAAGAAGTGGGGGATTTTTCACCCTGTTCACCCACGGATTTTTTCACTGCGTTTCCAGCTGTGCAGACGGGCGCGAGCGTAAACAGGAACATAAGCTGTGTGAGTCACTCCGGCCGACTGCGTCTGCTGTGCTAATGAACGTGGTGGCAACTCCGCAGGCCTCCCTGACCATTCTATACCCTGCGAGAGTCTCTCCACACTTGGGTACCAATAGATGAGCTCCCAAGTGCTACGTGGGCCAGATGGGTTGTTATTTATGGCAGTTATTGGAGACGCTGCAGCACGGCAGGGCCATGATGCGTCGTCAAGCCCTCGGGGCAGTCGAATCAAGAGAGGAACGAGCACCATGCTTTCCCCACCTTGTGAAATATGAACCTTTTTCAGGGACTCCGGACACCGTTTGGGAATTGTAGTGGTGTGAAATCCATCACGAATGGCAGTTTGGCAGAGCTTCAAGGAGGTGGAACATCCGTTTTGTGAGCTGTTTGTTGTCCACTCCTGAGGCGCTGGAAGGAACGCATGGAGCTCAGTCAAGTGGTATTCCTCATGGCATCACCGCAGATGAGCTTTCAAGTGTCTGAAACTTTGAAGCAGTTCAGTTTCTTCTCACTTTAATATCTGCAGTGGTGTCTTGCTGGGTATCTTCAGCTGTCACTTGTGTGGCTTTGGCTGTGCTTACATACACACTGGCTCTTCCTATTATAAACTGTTCACTTAAGTGTTTTAAAAGGTTTAGACATTTTCTAACATCATTTTAATTGCATTTTATAATCTTTCTGTAAAGCGACAGACTGGAGTTTATATACTGAAACCAAACAGGAATGTGGAACCGCTTTAATTCAACTTGCTTCCACAGTGTTTGCATGCCATACAGTATGTGGTCTTTCTGAGGGTAGGTCATTAATATCAGATGGAAAATGGTGCACGTGTTTATAGGATGAAATAGTCAAAAATCAGGATTGAATAGAAGTTTGTGCACAAGTCTAAAATCTAATTTTTAGTCCTAAATTAGTTTTAATTTAACCACAAGTTCATATAAATCTACAACCTGGTATCCAAGTGTAAATGTTTTCTATAAATTGTTGGAACTCGGCTATTGGAAAGCTATTTTCATTATTAAAGCAAAATTACAATTTGTTCCAGGTTTTTCTGAGAAACCCCAATTAATTTCCTAAAAATATCTCTGACATTCTGAAATACCTATTTCAGTTAAATGATGAAAACTTTAAACATTAGTTACCTAATTGCAAAACACTTAATATGGCAATTAATATGCATTAATGTATTTATATGCAGATGTTTTTTTTTTTTTATTTAGCATCATACTATGCTTTGTTCCTTATGAGTAGTAACAGCAACTAATATTTAAGTCAAATTTTTATAAAAAATGAAGAAATATAAAACATATAAAGTAGAAAAACAATAAAATGCACCCACTGTAATGGGCTGGCTGTCCTGGCAGGCTTACCAACTGAGCCAGAGTGAAAGAAATCTTGACAGCTCAAACTGTGTTTGGACACGGGCCACATGAGGCAAAGACCGAGAACAGAGATGCTGAGCACAATGCTGCTACCGGGGGTCACACTCATACTCACACAAATTTTTAATATTTCTATGTGTTTGGATATAGCGCACACTTTGCCAGGACTTCTCAACTTGCATACTCAGTTGAGTATTAAAATATAGCGCTTGTTACGTTGGGAAAATCTTGGAAACCTGAAGCTCGAATACTGGGGTATAAGTCTAAATATTAAAAGAGTAAATTTTACAATGTATGTGTACTTTATTGTTGCTACATAAATGATTTTTACCCAACCTCACCAGTGCCTTACTGATGAAACCCTGTACGATTTTCTGTTTATCAATTGTGGCTTAGTAGCGCTAACGTGGCTTTTATGAACAAATTGAGTTACAAGCAGAGTTCCGGTCCCAACACATGGAGCCAGCGTGCTTATTGATGGGAGCTGCTGTTTAAACTTCACTGCAGGGGTGCTCTGAATGGATGTAAGGCAGACGTGAATGAGGGACTTCTTTCCTGTAGCACACGAGGAGAACAAAACTCCACAAGGCTCCCTGAGCTCAATGGTGAGTCTGCTTTGATCTCTAAACAATGAGCCCCACAGAGAAATGAAAATCCTGACAGGAACGCCAAGAGTGGCAAGGGAAATGAGGCTGGAAAACCTGTCGACCAACCTTATTTTTAGCCTTGGGAGGACACCTTTGGAAGTTCAATGACAGGTGGCAGAGTCCAGATTGCAGCTCGGGAGATTCTTATGTGCCTCCTCTGACATTGCCGACGTGCAGGTCAAGCAACGATGTGGTCACCCCGTTCTTCCAGGCTCTCTGCTGTGGGAGCATTGGTCACTGTGTTTCCTTGGTTACACCGGAGTATATTGGTGGAGGTTTTTGAGGTTGTCTCCATGGCAGCCTTTAAGACACTGGGTAGGTGTTGAAGAGCCATGTCAAAAAGACCAGTTATTTTATCTATAAAAACAATCCATAGCAAGAAATAACATAGGAAAACATTTACAGATACAGTATAGTTACAAACAAATAGAACCAACACCTCTGAAAAAATCTATGAATATTTACTGCAATATTTATTTACAAGAATTAGATTCAGATAAGTCTCTGCAATACACTGTTGGCTTGTGACAAATGCATTTTGTAAATTTCTGGTGGTACTTGATCTGCCTGTGGGTCTGTGATGGTGAAGGCAAGCCAGCAGTAGAAAAGCTGTGCATCTTGGGTATTTTATTTAATCTACCGAGGCTCCGGGGAAAGAGGCAGAAACACCAAGCACCAAAGCTACATACCAATGTGTACGTGGGCCTGTATCGCATCAGTACAGAAATGCACGACAGACCTCAAACAAGACAGAGGTTAGAGCTGCCTTTTCTGATCTTCACATATTGATCCTACACTCTGGCTCATGCAGGATGCAATCAATGCCAAGTTTGAAGCACAAAAAAAAGAAAAAGAAAAAAAAATCCAGATTTAAAATTTTCATGGTGAAAAGATCACAGCAAACTCAGCATGTAGTTTGCATGATAGTTACACGGACTGGGTTGTTAAAGTAAATGCGACACCAGGGAGGACCTCCGTAGCAGTTAAGGAAGGGTTTTGCTGTTGATGTTGCAAAAATAATACCCTTTAAAAAGCGCTACATCTGTACATGTTTTACCCTCACATTCTAAACCCTTTGTTAATTCATAGAGGCAATCCTACAAACATCACACTATCTATGCGGAGCGCCGTGGCTTCCTGTCTGATGAGCCCAACTGCACCACTAAAACTGAAGCATGCAAAGTGCATGCACTAATTCATTAAAGTCATTTATTACAGACTTATTTCCCAAAAATGATGAACTTTGTGTCTTTTTTCCGCTGGATCGTTTTACTGAGATAAATTGAACCTGTTGCTACATAGGAGTGATGACAAAATGCTGAAAAAGTATTGGGAGAAAGGAAGACTGAAATAACAGCGTGTAACGGTTATTTTTACTTTTTTGTTATGATCCCTGTGTCTTTTAATGCTTGGAGGTATGAACAGATAAGTAAAGAACTTCAATTAGCAACGAAGGAAACTGCACGACTGAATGTAACAGCGGAATGCAGAAGGCTAAATGTTTATATTATTTGCTTAAAATATATGCTGCCTGGGTTAGAAAATGGAAAGGTAAAATGTAATAATACATTATATACCAACAAACTATGACTCTTCAAGTGGTTGTATTTAGTACATATGTATTGTCAACCCAGTCCCATACATCATCCCTTTCTGTTGCCAGTTTAGATAATTTCTTCAGCACACCCCTTCCTATCACAGCTCCCTCTCAGTCTATTCTCATCCCAGTTTGTTGTCCTACCGATACATTAGCTTGTAACTGCCTGTTGACACGCATGTTTGTGTGGTGACCTGTTGTTTCGCATTCTGGCTACTTAGCTTAACTCTAACTGCCTGGAAGCATACATCAGCAACCTGTATGATGTTCAGTGTGTGTGCTTGTGTTGGTGCACATCTGAACTTGAAAACTGGCCCATTTGTTCCCATCCTGTCCAATTAACAGGGAACTGCCTGGAGGCGTGTGTCACTAATGTGTTTAGCATCAGGTGTGTGTTTATGCATGCATGTAAAGAACTTCACTGTGAAAAAACCTTCTTTAGGCTCTGAAGTGCCTGAGTGGAAAATACTGAATCTGGTATGAAAAGCAAAGCTGTGCATAAAGAACAAATAAACAGATTGACAGACAGGCAAACACTGAACTTCAAAGATATAGAGATAAGCAAGCATTGTTCCTGTTACGACATCAGTGCTTGTCAGCTCTCTGTCTCGCTTTCTCTCTCTCTTTCCCTCACATGCTCATTCCACAGTACAAAGGCCAGGCCAACCTCCACGTGTTTGAAGATTGGTGTGGTTCCTCTGTGGCTCAGCTCCGAAAGAATCTCCACTTCCCTCTGTACCCCCATGTAAGTCGGTGGATTTCTTGGATGAAGACAGGCTTCGCTGAAGTCTCAGGAAGGTTTACCGATCAAGGCCCAGCAGTGTTCTTTCTCACCTTGGTCAAAAAAACAAAATCTCCTGAAGTGCTATAGCAAATAAAACAAAAATAAATGTCAAAAAGTAATACTAATTTATAGTTATTACAAAAACACTTTTACTTTTTCTGCTGAAGATATTCTGCTTTTAAGTTTCTGCATCTGTAACTACAGCTAAGAACTGCAGTGAAGAAGCTGGCAGTGGCTCCAAGATGGAAGAATTATGGTCTTCGAATATTTGGTTTCATCCACCCCTACAGAGATGGTGAGTGACCATCTGCTTGTTTTTCTTGAATTATTTATTTGTTTTCAAAATGCGAAAAGGTCTAGGGGGTGCATAAATACTCTGTGTAGATCTTCTGAAAACAGGCCAAGGTTTGGTTATGTGAAGTTTACACAGTGGTGGTACAACTATGTGCGGTTCAAACCCGCATCCTCAATGTGTTCAACCTTCTGGCAAAGGACAGGCCTTGATCTGAAGCCATAAGTCTCTAGTTGTGAGACCTAACCAAGTTATTCTTTTGACATCATGGCTCAAGACTCTCAAAATATTCAACAAGCTCCATTCCATAGAGATACCTTCATCCCAGCAGTCTAGATCTGCTTTCAGAGTCGAGGCTGTCAGTCAGTCGGCCTTGGTTTATGGGTTTGAGTACCGTATGTTGTTTTTTTTCCCCTCACCTGCAGGGGACTTCCAGTTTGCTGTGTCTTCAGATGACAACTCAGAGTTTTGGCTGAGCCCTGATGAGAACCCCCTCAACGCCCGGTTGCTGGTGTACGTGGGCAGGGTGAGCATTACTGACAGCTCAAGGCCGTTTTGAGTGGGCCTGACAGAAGGAGAAACATTCAGCTCTAGCATCCACTGGTTTGGAATAAGACTGTGGTTTGAACTGATGACCCCCTCAAACATATTCGTATCACGTATAATTGTTATTTTTTTTAATAAGCAGTGCCTTTCATCCATGGAAACATGCTATTTTTACCCATTTATACAGCTAGATATTCTGCTGGAGTGATTCAGGTTAACTATTGCAGGGCTCCTCCAGGATTTTGACCCAGCAACCTGAAGGTTGCTGGATGACATTGGAGATCAAAAAGAGAAGGAGAGTGAGGGCAGAGCCAAGGATCAAATGGTGGAAGTTGGAAAAGGAAAACTATAAGGTGGAGTTCAGGGAGGAATTAAGACAGACACTGGGTGGCAGTGAAAAGTTACCAGTGAGCTGGACAGCAACCTTCAGGTTACAACTTAAACAGCGACGCTGCCTGCTATGCTCAAATTAAAATTCTTCCTGTATTTTTCAAATAAGTATAAAGAACATAGGTGCTGAAATGTGACAAGTACTAATCCAGTTAAAAACTGTAATAGAAAGTAATGTAAAAGCTGTTAAAAAAAATTGCTGAGAACTGACCCAGTTTAAACATTGATTTTATGATAAGTTGCAAAAAGAACCTTCATAATTCATCAGGAACAGGACTGTCCTTCTCTAGTAATGCTGGAAGGTTATTGACTTACATAATGCACAAATCTAAATGTAATTTTTTGAATTCCCTGGAAAAACAAACAACAGATCATAGTTGTCTGATCATCTGAATAGCTGAGGATAATGAAGTCAACATCATATAGTCACTCATGTTTTACCTTAAAAGCAGCTTAGCTCCCAAACTACACTACAAATAACATAGTATTGCCCTGAATATAGCAGTATTTTTTCTGGGAATTACATTTAAAAAGATGGGGCCATCTTGTATTCAAGGGCTACACCTTTAAAGGTTATATAGAAAACCAGTAGGTGTCGCCAATTATCTACTGGTATCAGTTATCCACAGAAATAATGAACTGGAGCTAGCGAGTGTGAGAGATGGTGAAACCTTGAGATGGTCTGGAAAAAGGGGGCTTCCAGTTAGGCCAAATTAACCAAGAACTGGGGAGGAGTTTTGATACCAGTTTTAAGATAATGGAAATCAATGAGGCAGAGGTATCAAACAACTATCAAGCAGCCAAGAAATATAAAGTTACAGACTGCTGTGTTCGAAGACGGTGAACCAAAAAGACCAACATGTGATTTGTCTTTCTAAAGATGTAATGATCCAAAAATCTTTTTCCAGACATGAGAGTTGAGGGGGTTGTCTTGAAATCAGGCCAATACGGTGTATTGTTAGATTTCTCTGTATGGTTAGGAAAAATTACAAGGAAAATGCCTCAGAAAGTTGTAACAGAAGGTATATGCAAGTCATGTAAAAGTTCCCGAAACTATGATGAACAAAGCTCTTTATGGTGAAAATGCTTTTCATATAATATTCCTAAATATGCGGTGCTAAATGCATTACATTGTAATTCCATTAACACCAGGAGAAAGTCAAACAGCAGATTTAAACATTTACTGTATAAGAGGCACAGGGCACAGACTGGATTTCTTTAAATTTCCTCCATCCTTAAAAGAACAGACTTCTTTTCTGACGAATGGTCCAATATCTCATTCACGGCTTGTGATCCTTATGAAAGCCACCAAAGAAGGTATACAACTGTTCCGAAGGCAAAGGGTGACCCTACTCTTTATTGATATTTTTTGGTGTTTCCAGTATTCATCTGCTTCCTATATTTTTAGTGTTTGATGCCTCCACGAGTCTTTTACACGCATGGAAATGTTGCCAGTCCTCTGGTTATGTGCATATGTAAAAGCTGTCCGCACTATAATTCAAGCGTTATCTTCCCCAACAGGCCCGGGAGGACCATGTGACATGTGATGGTAATTGGTAGTGTCTGGCAAAACACACACCTCACTGACAAAAGCTAAGGCAACTGACAACCTGTCATCCAGAACCATGTCCAAGGTCAACTCAGCAGGGGGCAAATAAGACATACCTTTGGGTAGGGCGATGGTGGACTGAAATGGTTGTTTGATACATGATGCATGAGCGTTCGCCTGAGCCACAAGGCAGAAGACGATAATAATGGCTCAGAAGGCAGCGCTCCATTTTCTCCCCCAACTGTTTAAAGATTCAGTTAAAGACAGTTGTGTCCATCCCTGGTCCTCATGGACCACAAGCTGTGCTGGTTTTTATCTGGACTACTCCCTTGATCCCTTTATTGAATTTTTGTCCCCCCTTATAGTAGCAGGTGTCAGTAAGCTGCTAATCCAATTGTACTTCAACACTTACAAGCCCCTGACAATCAGGCCTGGATACCTTGCCGCTTATTATAGAGACAGCTGGATTATATGATGGAGACGACTGTCAGCCTTTCAGCTCGTGCAGCCGTAGAACAGGTGCCTCTGCTACGAGCCCTTGGGCTTCAATTTGCAGATTGCTGCAGAACAGAGGGGGAAATATTGGATCTACTCTTGTGGCACTGTGAACTCATACACCATAAGGCATGGTCTGCAACATTTAGTGTGTTTTCTCAGCAGCACTGAGATGTTGCCAGAAACACACTGCATACCACAGGTTAGGTTTGCAGCTCCCACTCAGTGCGTTTGACAGTAATGCAGAATTGTATTTACTCATTTCAATGACTTTTCTCTGTGACCATCATTCGGATGCAAATACAATTGTCAATGTTCAGTACTAAATGTGTACTTGCATCTCAACTAAACTAGTCACTTATTACCAGGTGAATACTTAATTTGCCTAAATACAAGTACATTCTGCAACTCCAAATGCATACAACATATTTACATTAACCAAGTTTTAGCTGACACCTTTCACCGAGATGTCCTGCAGTGTGACATGCCGGGGTTTGTTGGGTTCAAGAAGTGACCGGTCAGGAGAGGTGGTAGGTGATTTTACCACAGATTTCCTTCTATTCTCTTCACAATTATTAAAATTAGTAACCACAAATTTGAATTCAAGCAGTTCTTCCTTAAGAGTCAAACAATTTACAAGTTTCAAACAAATTTTAACAGCAGAGAACGTAAACACTGCTTAAATCAAGCCTATAATGTAAAGGTATCAAATTTATTCACTTAATCCTGGAAAACTCAACGTTCAAACTTCTGCTCACAAAAAAACAGTATTCTCTCAGGCCTCACTCCCTGAGGAAAGCAAAAAATGATCAGTATGACTTATAAAGTTTATTCTTTTGAGTTGGCTGCACCTGGTACTTGTTTCCCTGTAACCAGGTGTGGCTGTGAGTCATGGCAGGGAGGTGTATGCCTGTACTGTTAATTCTGTTATACTGTAGCAGACTACTTACTATGACTTTCCTATTTATACGGCTGCTCAGTGTTTACTAGGGTGATTTGGGGTACGTACTGTACGTTGACCAAGGGTACTACAGCAGCATTGGGATTTCGTCTTTCATTTGCAAGGAGGCAACTCATACCACTCGGCTACCAGAGCCAAGAAAACACGTAACAGATGCTTGGAACAATGTGTCACAAATAAAATGTTACTACTTTGCAGATGCAAGTGCAAGATGGTCCTCGTCTTACAATGGAGTTACGTTCCGATAAACCCATCGTAAGTTGAAAATATTGCAAGTCGCAAATGCATTTATTACACCTAACCTACTGTCATGCCTGTGGCCGCTTCAGCAATGGAACATAGGCGGTCTTTCCGCCCCCGTCTTCAGACTGAGCATCGATTGGCGTAGGAACCATTTATGGACGGGATTTAGTTCCTACTCGGACTTCCTGTCATTGCTCGGTTTCCGCTACCCTTTGTGAACACTCCTACAACTTGTTTATTTTGAATTGTGGCATATTTCATTTTTGTTTACTGCCAATCTCTAATGTTTAGCGCTAGCTCCTGGCTAATGGTAGCACTTTTTGTCAGAAACAACACTCAGTAAAGAGTTTAACGGAACTTAAACTGATTAACGTGGTGTCTCGTGATTGCTTCCACAGACCCACGCAATAACACCTACCAAACATCATAGCCTAACCTAGCCTACCTTAAAAGTCATTATGGGCTTTCCACTTTTCACTGGGAAAAAAAAAAATTAAATACAAAATGCATAGTACAGTTTCTACTGAATGCGTATTGCTATCGCACCATCGTACAGTTGAAAAATCGTAAGTGAAACCATCGTAACTCGGGGACCATCTGTAATTGTAATATTAATAGTGACTTTGTAGCATTTAACTATCGAGAAAAGTAATCTTGTAGTACATCATGCGGCGTCTCTACAACAGAGCTCTGGGCTAGCAAGTTACAGCAAGTTCTCATTTAAGATTTTTAGTTCAACACGGTCGGTGTTTATTAGCCGTAACTCCGGTGCGAACGAAAAACCAGCGTACAAACCGATCGCGAGCAATTCTCAAAAAAAAAAAAAAAAAAAAAAAAAAAAATCAAGCCCAAATACATTGTGTTGGAAAATCTTAGATGTTTAGACTCATTTTGAGATGAACTCCCAACGTTTAAGAGTATGTTAGATTAGGTGTGAAACTGTGGAGACCGAACGACACGCTCGTGCTTTACTACCACAAGCCTCGGCTTACTGTAATTTCATAATTCTCCTGAAAGCAGCTTAAGGGGCCAATTAAATGTTCCGTAGAATGTTAACAGTACCTAATGATCAATGAAGCGCATGAATTAATACAACAAAAGACTGGGGTGGGAGTAGAAATGAGCCCGTTTCAATGCATGTCTTTGTTTAACCAGTCAACGTACATGCAGAACTGATCCTAATTTACACTGATGAACTTCTCACTAAGGCTACGGCTGTCTGGCGGATGCGAGGGGGAGATTATTCACCTCATCCTGGTAGATTTCTTCATAGAGAGGAGGGGGGAGATGAATAAGTGAGACAGAAGGAGGTTCTTCGGATCTCGCACCTCTGTTCATCACCTCTCACACCTCACGGCCAAAGTAGTGATTTTATAGTAATGGACGTCTGAGGGATTCCTTCCGGAAGGAATGATGTTCCAAGATAAGTTCAGATGCAGACTCATTTTAATCACCTTTCTGGAGGGGTGAATTCATAAATTTTTTCTTTAGAATGAATAGTCTGTCGAAATTCATTAGCAAGGAGCCGCAACAGTGGACTGCGACAGTGCTGGTCACAGCAGAGCCCTCAGACAAGACAAGGATATTGATTCTATCTCTCCAAAGGTTTACAGTACACATACACACACTTAGGTGCACAAACTCAAATCAATGCTATGTGGTGGAGGTGAGACTGAAAACGCTGGCCGAAAAACACGAGCTCCTACGAGGAGATTAGCTGAAGGTCTACAGTTGCGTTTACATTCATTCAGCCCATGCTTATCTCCAAATCGACACGCATCTCGGAGTGTTCCAGAAAGCTTTCTGCAACAGACGGAGAGTCGTTGATCCAAACACACAATTTTTAAATCATAGCTTGCTTAGCCGCATTTTTACCAGTGCATGTGGATCAAGTAGCTGCCTATAGAAAAGGAAGTCAGATAGCGAATGTGTTTATGATCATGGCAGATGTTGTGATGCAGTTTTTTTCTTGCTGCTAGGAGGTTGACCGATAAATTGGATTTGAGACTCTTTTTGAATGCTGTGCAGGGTTCAGTAGTTGTGAGGGACAGAGGGAGCTCATTCTGTCATCATTACAGTGCCAAAACCAACGACCAACAGGCTTCCAGTTTTGAACCTTTCATGAGTAGAACCACCAAGCATGGAAGGAGTTCATTCATTTATTTTGGTTTTCTTTATCTCTGCACTGGATTGCTCTCGGGACATAACGCTCACAGCTGCTGAGAATAAATATAAATTAACAGCAAACAAAGAAAACTGAGATGCATCTTTGGTCTCCCTTTTAAAGGTTGCCTCCGTACCTATTCTTATTCTTTTTTTGCAGTAATCCATCTTGCAGATCAAAATTAATTAGCAGTATGGTGGGTGGTTATCTAATGTTTCCTATGAAAAGGCTGCTGCACGAACAAATGACAGTCAAAATGAAATGAGTCATCCTGGTGGCTTTCAGCTTGGGAACGCGCATCGCCAAGGTTCCACAATGGAGCCACAAAATCTCATGACTTATCTGAGACCCCACTCTCATTTTACAGGATATCAACATCTGTAAAGTTTAATCTGAGCTTCTCCCCAGACCAAGGTTTATATTTTCACACTCATGAGTCATGTTCAATTTCTGCATAGGTTATTTATGGCACTTTGAGCTCCTGTCTGCTTTTTTACCTACTTTGGGCACACTAGCCTTCTTGAGGCTCCTTAAGGAGAAAACAAGCATCCTTTTCAGACAAGCTCCCACCCTCCTACCCCCTCTGCTCGAAGGAATTTGAATTTGCTATGTGCTCAGGCGTGTCTATTCATCATGGTCAGAGCGCCACATCTGCGCCTCTCGTGGGCGAGGGTGTCGCAGGGTCAGTGAACGCACGCCGGATCAACAGGTCTTTCTCGGGGAGTCGTCTCAATGCCCGCCCGCGTGTCCGTTGTTTGTGATAAACTGCACGTCCATGCAGAAGGGTGCTGGATCCTCGCCGTTTGCGAATCCACCAAGATTGTGTTGAAAACTCAGTCTTGGAAATTGGCCTTGGGTAACATGCGTTTTACTTATGAGACAAAAATACACAGGCAATTAAGGAGCGGCGTGCTGTGATTCCTGCCTTTTGCTTCCATATCAAAAGAAGCTCGGCTTTGGGGCCACCAATTAGAGAAGCCTTTGTGTCCCTCACCGGGGTAAAAAACATGCAGAGTCAGTCCATGGTTGAGATGCTTCTGCAGGTGTCCTCGGACCCTTGAGACCGGGGACGTGTTAACCCTCCCCCCGTTTCCCTCTTCTCTTTCTTTCGCTCGGGCTCACATGCGCATCCATCTCCTCCACCTTTTTCTCCTCGCATGTCTTTATCGCAGGTGGCTTCTCATTGCAGGTGTGAGTAAAGCTGGAGCCAAAACCTGAATTTATACGACAATTTATTTGGGTTGCAAGTCCAAAGCCATTCCTATTTGAAAGTCGCATAGTTCACTTTTTATCGATTCATACATTTTTAATTTTTAGCTACTTGTCAGTAACATCAGCTATAGCTGTGCCAAATAAAAACTTGTAAAGACATTTTAATGCTTGCATTTTAATATTTGCGTTGAGTCTATCAGCTCCTATTCAAGATCGATCTCGATTGACTAGCTGAGTTACCCATTGGTGCTTGGGTCAAATATAGTAGCAGCGGAAAATTAAAAAGAACACTTTATACATTTCCATACTGTTTTACTATTAAAGTACATAAGTACTGTTACTACTGTTGGACTGGTGCGCACAAGTGATCGTAGTAAAGTGGAAAGAAAAAACTGAATTATATATTGCCAAACTTTATTACCCTTACGTTGCTATTGTATGCAGTGCCGTGTGTGTATGTCAGGTGTAATTTCTTATTGTTTTCTACATGGCACTGACAGCAATGTGTGCGCCAGCCATAGTGATGTGTATGCAAAAACAACTTATATATCATCATTTGTTATCTTTAAATTTGTTGGAATTTATTACATTTGTGTGTTGTGTGTGTGGAGTGAAAAAAATTCCCCAGTGTCATGTATAAACACTCTGCACGTGATGTCACTGCGTCAGCATCTCCAAACTTGCCAGCCACCACATTTTACATTTTTTAAATATTAATTAGTTTTTTTGAAGTTTAAAGAACTTGAAGAACGCAAAAACCTTACTTAAGAAGTACCTGTGTGCCAAGTTTCAAATCTGTTGAAACGTTGAAATTGATTGTGCTGAAAACTCAGTCTTGGAAAACAAAGCCGTACATGACAAACAAGCGGAGGCTGAGCTTTACAAATAGGGAGACTTAGCCTATAAAGGTGTAACCTTTGTCATCCTGTTGTTGAGCTCCAGACACGAGTTGCTCTTTACTGCCATCTATAGGCCTGACATGAAAACACTGCTCGTCTTTGTTTCACTACTAGCTGGAACAAGATTAAAAAATTAAAAATGCATAGATGAACGGGGAAATATTTGTATCCTCAAAAATCTGTAGCCTGATTCTTCATAGATTGAGGCGCCAGTTCATATTGTCAAACTCAAAAATGATGCTGTGCTACACGCTTTTTTGCATTCTGCCAGCCTTTTTCACTGATTCACATGAGGTTCTCTGAGATGTCTTTTGTTTACTTTGGTGGATTTTAATTAGCATTGAAATAAAATTGTGTTACAGAGAGCGGTTTTGAACAACAGTATTAAACAACAATAATAACACAAATAAGAATTAATGAGCTCACCACCACCACAACAAATTTTACTAATAACCAACAAAAAGAACAATTGAGTTTAAAGAGATCATGCTTATTTAAGATGAAATACATAAAATATTATGCATTACTATTATTAATATTACTGTTGTTGTTGTTGTTAAGCACTGTCGAGTCTGTGTCGACTCATGGCGACTCTATTGATAGCTGTCCTAAAAAGTATCCGGTCTTCGGCAAGTTGGCTAAGACTTGACAAAGGGGCAACCATGGCTGTGGGAACCGTGTCCATCCACCGCATTCAGGTCTTCCTCTTTTGCGTTGACCTTCCACTTTGCCGAACATGATATCTTTTTCCAGGGAAATATTACTATTATTGGTGGTAATAATAATAATAAACCGACTTTCAGCGTGGTAATAATAATAATAATAATAATAATAATAATAATAATAATAATAATAATAATAATAATAATAATAATAAGCATTGCATATGTTATATGTGTGTATATACACACATACAGTACGTTGGACTTGCTGATAAAAACATTATGTAAATAAATCTACTTTAGCTGTGGTCATGCTGCTGCAAGAGAAGTAAATGATTGACATTTTATTTTCTGTCTGCTAGTGGTCCCCTTATTTCTTTAAAAAAGTGCATACTTTTCCCAGCTCAGGAGGCAGTGCATTTTAGGTTTTTGCCATCCCACAGTGATGACAAATTGTGTTCTCCTTTGGGTGCCATGTTAGCCTGGGTTGCCTTGAACTTCTGTTATATGGTTCTGTGCCTTGTGCTTTATGCAGAAGTGAATTTGGGTTCAGTTTGTGTATCAAGCTTTCCATGGTCTTTTATCGGTGCCCCTAAAAAATGGATAACTCTAATTCGGCCCTGCATGTGTTATTTCGCATGTGGGAGCCTAGAGATACCTCAGTATAATTTATTATGTAGGGTGACAGATGGATTTTGCCTCATCTTGCTGTCATTAGGGGGCAGCTGCGAATTGGTCTCTTGTAGAATATCAGTAGAACTTGATAGCTTACAATTTAAAATGACATTTGTATCCCAAACAGGATGGTGACTATAGGACTAGTTTAGTAGTAGAGACCAGTTTAAGACCCAGCATTCTTTTGCAGCTGTTGAGTAGGGACTACAAGACCTGGTCTCAATCAGGACAAACACTTTTACTATCTTAGCGTCGCAACAAACCTTCAGTAGTTGTAGAAAATAACCGAAATTCAAACTAGACCACAGGGAAGAAGAATCTAATGACTTGCTTCAGTTACAAGAAGGTCCGGTGGCAGCAGCAGAGATGCCCGCACAAATCAGCCATCTAATTCCTGCTACAGACACACAAGTCACCAGCGTTAGATGGGGAGTAACTGGTGTTCCATGCACCCATTTCCTAGTGAATGACAGATTCTCCTCTGCCTTACAGCTGGGATCTGAGTGGACCGCTCCAGGGGAGTTCACCAAGTTCAGGTCTCAGTCCTCCAGGCCCATTCAGTAAGTATCTACCTGTTGGATCCTTTTCCTCCGGGCCCGCCCACACACTTTTATTAATGTGCATAAACCCTGCATGACCAGTTTTTTTCTTTTTTTCACATCTTCCTTTCTGCTGTCACATGCCAACCGCTCTGCGGCATTTTGTGCATTACCACGATTTGATCGCTTTTAATTCCTGTCGTTTTCCATTCCCTTCCTCCGCGAGCACTGTTATCTCACGGATCACATCAGAGCCCAAAAGTGTACGCTGCACCGTCATTCACAGCACATGCAACCAAACACAACTGATGTAAACTTGACCTTATCCAAACTGTATGGGTCACACCGGTTCCTGGTTCAGGTCTTGCATTCACACCAACATAGAAACACAACTAAAAGTACAACTCCTGACTCACAAACGCTCTCCCAGCACCCAACATCCCTTCTCCCCATAGGGGGTTTTCCAATGATTTTATTTTTTACCACTTTTTCTTCAAACTTTTTTGCAGGCCTTTATTGTGGCCCTCCAGCCAGTCAAGTAGAGCAAATAGAGAGAAGTGAGAAATGTGCTTTACTTTAATAATATTACCCTCCACCTCCTCAGGTAAGGACTGGAAACAGGTAACTGAGTACACGGGGGAGCTGAGGATCTCTGCAAACCTGAAACAATAGCAATTTGACACTAATGTGAACACAGCTGCTCTTCTCTCCCCCACCTTGATGGGTGTTTATGGATTTGAACTATAAGAATCTTTTCCCACTCCGTCTGACAACCGGTCCCGTCGCAGCTAAATTACGAGATTTTTCTTTCCAGGTCCCTTTGTGGATGTTATTTATCACAACCCGCACTGATGGATGATTTGTGTGCATCTACAAACAGGGATTGAACAGTAAACTACCCCGTAGGGGGTCGAAGTGCTCAAAAATCTGGAGTAGCGCGTATTGAATATGACAGGCTTTGGAAGGTTGTAAGTTCAAATCCTGGGAGATGTTGCTTCCTTACCCTTTAGTGTGGCGTGCAACCTGTGCAGATATTAACCTCCGTGAAAAGGCAAGCAGGTGACAGCTGCCGCTTAGCAGACGAAGGTTGTTTAGACAAATAGCAATGATGGTGCAGTTGCCGAGTGTCCCTGTTAGTTCGAGATGCCTTTCCCCGCTCCCGTTCACGCCGCGCTGATCGGCAACCGCCTGCGAGACTCGCGTCGAATGGCGAGATGTGTTGAATAATTCACAAACGCTCTCTTGGTTTTTAATAAAAAAAAAAAAAACTGTATGCGGCGGAATACATTAACACTCCTGAACAACGGGAACACGCAGTCACCTGCGCTTATTGTTGCCGGAGACGTCACTTTTACAGCAAGGCAACATATCCGCCTTTGCCACGTTTCATTCCGCATAGTGAAGCGGAGGTGCACACTGATAGTAAAAAAAAATAAATAAATAAAAGAACAAGTTTTAAGTCATTAACAGGGTGGATTAATGGAGTAAAGATTTTAATGCGTGAGTGTGGTAGGCCGACCTGTCAACATGCGGGTGTGTTAGGCTCCCCCACAGTCGTGTCTGCCTGCATCGTTGCCCTTGGTGATGGTGTTACCGTCCTGCCAGAAGGTGGGCGTTCTCATTTAAGTCACCTAATTCAGGAGCTTTTCGTAGGACTGCAGGCTAAAGTGACTGCAAGGGTACAGTATATCGCTCCCTGTCCCCAGGGTCACTTAGGAGCAGTTGACTTTTCCAGTGCTATTTATATGGAGTCCCAGTAGGGCAGCACTCAGCCCTATTATTGTAGATGCACACGAGAGCGTTGATGCGCTGCGTCGAGGGTTGAGGCTCTGGAAGTGCGTGCCTTCTCTTAAAATAGCACATTAAAATGCATTTTTATTATGTATGGCTTGGTTTCTTTTCCCCGTCCATCTTAAATTTTCATTTATATCACATCTTGCGGTGCACATGGACAGATTGTAAGTGGTGTGAACTGGGGTTACTGGGTTTGTTTGTCTTTTAACACTGTACACCCTCAACCAGGTGACCCATTCAGGGCTGATCAGACCCCAGTCTGCAACCAGGTACCACTACCTTCCTCTTCTGATCCACAGGATTCAGTAACAGCTCAGTAACAGTAACAGTAACAGCTTTCATAGCCTCCTCCTCTGACTGTTGCTGATGCCCAACATACGATAGACTCTGTGTAAGAACTTCCCTGCACCATCCCTGCAGCCACTTCAATGGATCCACACCTTGCCCCTCAGCAACTGAGCACCACTGCTCCACCGGTTCCTCGTACCTTGACATCTTCCTTTCATAAGCTTCACCATCATCTCTTCCCAAGGCATTGTAAGCTGCAAGACGATAACTTGCTTAGAAGCTTTTGACAGCAACACAACGTCTAGCCTCAAAGGTGTCTCTGTGATAGAGGCTGGGAGCTGGAGCTGCCTCACTGTGTTAAACATTATTTTCCAGTCTCTCACCATCACCCTGACCTGCCAATAAATACCATTGTCCACCTTACTTCACAAATGCTATGACCTTCTTACCTGGCTTGCAGGACCTACTGTAATGCTGTACTGGCAGACTATGCTACTGTATTGAGCACCTTGTCATGGTGCCACCTGGCTTTCATCCCATTGTCTAAAGAGTTTTCTGGTGAATTAAAGTCTCTAAATTACCCTTAGTATGTGTGCATACCTATTACATTACTCTGATGTACAAACATTTTTATCAGTTGATCATATTTTTTGTAGCCAAACGGTAACTGTTATTTTCAGCCCAGAAGAACAGGCAAAAATGCGTAGGATTAGCAGTTGAGTGAAATGTAGTATGCATGTAGAGTACATACAGGAAAATTCTCAGTAAGTGTCCACCTAGATTTTATTTTAACATCTTAACACTGTACAGTAGGTCTGCTTTGAAGGACAAAGTTACTTTTGTCCCTTTTGTACTGGACATATCCATATAGGTCCTGTATCACCACAGCAGAATTCTCAGGAGGGGTGGGCCGCCACTGGAACTTGGATCCCCAGAGGTTTATTGCCTTCCCCCTTTTCGCTGAGTTTTTTAAATTTTTTATTTTGTTTTCCTCTCCTCAGCTACCAGCTGGCTTATCCAAATAGTTAACAATATCTGTTGCCTTAGCAAATTTAATTTGTTTTCAACTGTTCCCTTCTTTATTATATTCTATTGTATTCCCTGGAACTGTGTTCAGTGTTCTGTGTCGCTCTGGTGAGTACACTGCTCTATAAAAAATGAAATGAAATTGAACTGAAATTGGATTTGAACAAGTGGATCGGGAACTGAACTTGTGATGCGAGGCTTGAAGGTTCACAGTTCAAAAAGACAATGTACTTTTGTAACCCTGTGTGATGTTGTCATTGAAAAAAACAAATTTTTGTTGTCACTACCGATTGCATCAACGATGTTGTCATGGCTACCCTTCTGTAGTACACCGTCATATATTTTTCAAATTGTGTGATGAAAAGCATCTACCGTTCAGGATACTGACACCCAATATCCTCCCGATTACCTTTCTGGCAGACACTGTCAGCACACCAAGATGTCATCTTTTCCCTTCTTAGGTCAGAAAAGTTGTGCGGATGAAACTTGGCACAACACAAGATACCGTGTGCTGGAGGTCATACTGTGTCTGCAAGCATCTGGCCATTGTGGTGAGGTGGGGAGGAATTGCTGTAGCTTCTTTTTCCCCATGGCTAAATCTTCTAGCATGCCTTTAGATCCTTCCCAGTTGTCAGCTGTCTTTGGAGAGCAGCTTCCACTGTAGGCATGAAATGATTAGCACGCCGTCTCTTTGCGGCTTGAGAAAGGCACAAAGAGTGCTGCAGACACCCCAGGGAGCAAACTAACCTGTCGCTGGAGTGCATCTCTCTCTCTCTCTCTTTGTCACACTGCTCAAGCCTGTCATTGCTCTGCCATGAAAAGTATCTTCCCAACCTCAACACTGCACGATCAGGACAGACTTTTATTTTAAATGCAGAAGCTTGTTTAGAGGAATGAATTATTACCGCGGTGGCTCAGTATAAAGCTAGGTGACTTCTACCTTCTGGTTACGAGTGTGGACATAGGTTCAAATCTGGTGCAGTCTGTGTAGAGCTTGCATTTTCTCCCTGTGTTGTTGTTCTGGAGCTCTGGTTTCATCCCATAGTTCATGGATGTGTGTTTTGTGTACATCGGTGACTCTGAGTTGTTCTTTGTGTGTGTTTTTCCTGTAATAGAGTGGCACCTTGTGCAATGGGTAACCTGCCTCACAACCTATGTTTGAAGGACAGAATAGAGCATGACATTATGTTATCGATTATGAATGGATATTATATTTTATTGTTGGCAGAAATAAGGATGGACTGATATTCCATTTTGCTCGCTGCTGCTAAAAGATGAAGCTCCATTTATTTTGGTAGAATCTCATCTTTTCATTTTATGGAGTGAGCGAAGGATATTTGGATCCTGTAGTTTACAGCTTTCCCATGTGTTTATTTTCCTACTAGCTGAGTTATACAGTGTTGCTTGAGGGGAAAAAAGTAATAGCATTAAATAATCCCTAAACTGTTTTACCCATAAAGCGGGTGTGTTTAGCACGTAAATATTGCTAGTGCTGTCGGACAGGCGGATACCACGGAAAGTAACTGTAGTCCAGTGAAAATGGAAAAGAACATGTTGGATTTAATATATTTGTGTGTGTCATGTATACAGCATCCGCAGTATAACGTGCAAACAGTAATAACAGATAAAAGTCACAAACTTTATTACATTTAAACTAGTTGAATTTAGTACGTGTGTGCTAGAAACCTCATTTATGGTGAGAAGCACCCATGTACCAAATTTCAAATCTGCAGCTTGACAAAAAAGCAAACAAAGTGAACTTTTTAGAATGAGTTCTGGACTTGAAAGCAAACCTTGTCCTACGACCTAATCCAAGGTTACTGTTATTTGCAGCTGACATTTAAATCTTATTACATTATCTTTTCATTAATTTTTCCATGACAATCCGAATCCCATTGCTGGGCTTCAGTAATGGTCATAGTGCAGTGGCTTAAGCTCTATCCTGTATTATTCACCGCTTGGAAAGGCCCGAATCTCCATGGCCTTGAACAACGGCAATGATCATTATGAGTGTAATGAACAATGACGGGGCAAAAAAAAGTCAACGCTATGCTTAATGGCTTGATTCATTAATTTATGGTGGAGCTGTACTAATAATATGAGGAACTGGACTGTGCAGCAGCTGCGGCGAACCAGGCGCTCGGCCCTCCCTCTGATCTCTTTAAGGCCGACTGGGATCCAGCGCTCCGTCCGGCCTCATCTCCGTCTCTGTGGGCGGCAATTAGCACATTTCAACAGAGCCGCTGTGTTAAACTCGTCCGTTGTTCTGCCTTTTTCTTCTACAGATTCCGTTCCGGGTTCATTATGGAAAACTTTTGCCGCATTTCATCCCAACCCCAACGATTTAACCTGAGTGCTCAGCAGAAACTAACAGAGAGCTAATAATGTAGACTTCTCTCTCGTGGCCGGCAAAATGAATATCCGCCCTTCCTGCGCCCCCCCAGCTGACTTTAAGAGCAGCTTGAGAAACAGTGCAGACATAAGAAACCCTTTTATATTAGATGTTAAAATTACACTTGAAAAAGCAAACTGAAGTTCAAAGTAAAACAAAACTACTAAGAGATAATAGAGATGTAATAAAAATCTGCTTTGGTTTTTTTTTTTTTTTTTGCCAGCGCAGTGATTTTTTTTTTCGGGAACGTGCCAGTCGTTGGCCACGGCAGGTCATGACATGCATGACTGATAAATTCACATATTGCGCTTTAATTTATTCAGATTCTATCTGTGGAGAGCGGCTAAAGAAGGGTGGCCGTATATCGTGAAGCAGGAAACACGGCGCTCAATACGGGCATCCAACCACAGCCACTTTCTCAACATTCAAACATGATTCGTTCTTTTCTACTATTATCAAATATCCTGCAATAATCATAACAATTCAACTATTTAACACCTTTATTTCACCCTATTTATAGACCGTACAACATGGAGAATGGCAGAAGGATGAATTTTAATCAGTCCTTCAAGAGGAAGCGTTTACTGTTCCCCAGGCCGGATGACTGAGAAGACAGATCCGCCGCAACGTTAACACAAAGTCATGCTTTGCCTTTTCTTCTCCCACCCCCCCGTCTCCTCTGTGCTCTGTTGTCATCTTTTTTTAAATCTAGTTATCATTCGCACACCTGTCTCTCTCGCTGTCAAAGCGTGTGATCTGTATCCAAAGCCTGCACCTCACATCCAGCTATTAAAAAAAAATAAAAAATATAAATGGCAAACAGCGTTTCTTTTTTTTTTTGTATGTAACACTCTACCCCCTCCAGTCATAGGGTTTTAGTGGAAATTGTTGTATAGTTCATATTTGAAGGGTTTGACGGTCGCAGAATTATTATGTCCTATTGCTCAGTATTTACATCATTCTTGCTTTCCACCTCTCTTTCTCTCTCACTCTCTCTCTCTGCGCACCCTTTGTTTGCCTCTCATGGTAAAGTTTACTGGAATTTCTAGTCTCTTTAACTTGTTCTTTGACTCCTTTCTTTCTGGCATAGATGCATGAAGAAGACCTGTTGAATTCATTGACATTAATCTGACAAGTCACTCTCCCGAGGAACGAGTGACTCAAGAACACCTGTAGCTTAGTGTTTCCTTTCACGCGTTCGCTGGTGTTGCTGTGTGAGTTGTACCTTTTTTTATCTGTACTGCACTTGCATATTAAATACTGTTTGGGGAGGCAGTGTGTGCATGTGTATAGGGGGCTGCAGATGGTACATCGGTTAGAGTCACTGGTTTGCAGTTAAAGCATCCCAGGTTTGAATCCTTGCTCTCATTGTGGGTCTCTTGATCAAGGTTCTTACCCCGATTTACTCCAGTAAAAGTTATTCAGGGGAGGTTGCTACAAACAAAGATGTCAGCTAAATAATGGTTAACAGTACTTTGGTGGAACTCCATATGGTAATTTCAAGTAAGGTAGGTGGACAGATCGCCTGACTGATAGATTTGCTCTTATAAACCCACTACACTGTTTGTACTGCAGTGCTTAAACCCATGTGGTTGAAAGGTTCAAATCGCAACCCCTGTTACAGTGCTATTGAGCATTTTATTTCCCCCAAATTGATACACTAAAAGTTGCCCATCTGTATAAATAGATAAAAAGTTGTGAAAGATGACTGCACCACAGTCCAACACTGTGAATTAGTATGGTAAAAGGCGTCAGAAAACAGAATAAATTATAAAGCGTTTAATGGTGATTTGGTTCCAGTGTTGGCACAGCACCTGGGTCGCGAGGTTGCTTGCGAGTTCAGTGTCCCCTCCATCAGTGTGGAGTTTGCATGTTCTCCTTATGTTCGTGTGGCTTTCATCCAGATGATCTGCTTTCATCCCACAGTCCAAAGATATGTTTCAAGCCAATTGGTGAATCAGGATTACCCATTTTGTGTGTGTGTGTGTGTGTGTGTCTGTGTGTCTGTGTGTGTTTGTCACATTGTTCTGCTGTGTGGACAGGTAAATGATTGCAGGTAATGTATTGTATTTAGCATTGCCTTGGATAAATTTTGTGTCATTTTGGAGAAAAGTGGCTGCTAAATATATAAATGTTAGCAAATAAAAGTAGTCGGCCTTTGACTTCATGCAGTAAATTAGCTGAGAAGAAAGCAATGTGTCTCATAGATTAGTGCTGGCCTGTCACTCGCATGCACAGTCCCCACAAACTCACGCACACTCCAGCTGCCTGGAGGAAAACTAACGGTGGCTCAGCGGTCCCGGTCCCCAAGAGGCGCTTTTGACTGGCTGCGCTGCTCATTGCGGGCACCGTTTGAGCAGCCGGTTCATGCTTGACGGGGACCGTGTAAAAGCTCAACAAAAACGTTCCCGCTTCCCTCGTGCGTCATATGTTCCTCTGCGAAAAACGTGATGCTCTCCTTCAGCTGAATTATGACTTTGAGCTGCTTCGCCGAGCAGGTTGTGGCACCGGTGCCCTTTCCACCACCCTGGTTTCAGTCATCGCTCTTTCCCCATTAACGCTCACACCGCTCTCACACTTTAGCATCTTTGTCACGCAGCTTTCTAAGGAAAGTTATCATTTTTTTCTCCGTGTCCAACTTTAATGTTTTCGCTGTGTTTCTGTCCCCCTCTCTTCTCACTTTCTTCTCCCCAGCCTCATCTATTCCCGGCGGTACTACTTTGAGGTTTTACACAAGCAGGACGACAAGGGCTCCGACCACGTAGAGGTTGGGGTAAGTCTGCTGGCCTTCGAGATGAATAGAGTTTTCAATCCAACAGCTGCATGGTGCCCTCTACAGCATTGCAGGCAGTTCCAGATCCATAAACACACTGAAGCGTTTGACCCTTCCAAAGGCACTGTGAGCAACCAGGGTAGCAGAGAAGAAATCAAACCACGTTCCTTCTTCAGGTAGAACCGGAGCTCCTGCGCCCTTTCAGCAAATAACCTTTCATTCCCTGTGCAGCGAAATCAAAGCGCCTGAGTCACATCGAGGGGTTGTAAAGCTTTAAGAAGTTTGTTTGGGAAAAAATATCAGCACTTTAACAGTTTTTTAAAGAACTCTGCAACTCAAGGCCATGTTCCTAGAGAACAAGAATGTTTTTGAGTGTAACATCAGGAGATCCATCATGCAGCAGTGGCCCATAGACATCTGCTGCCTAGATTCCTATCCTGCTGCTCTTTGTTTGTTTTTGCGGTTGGCTTTACAGAGAGTTGTCAACCACCTGTGCTCCCAGTTTGCATAATGGATGTCTTGCCAGGAAGCTACTGACACGGACCCTCAAAGACAACATCTCTAAAGGGTGCCCCATGAGCCTAGAAGGTGCTAGAGGGTCTGGAAAAGCACCACTATAGTGCTTGCGCAGCTCTTTATCAGGAACTTGTCTGCAAACCGTTGACCTTGTCTGGTCCTGCATTCCATTTTCTGTGGCTCCAAACTCTCTGAATAAACCACTCCGCGGTCGAATAGTATTTGCCTTTCTGTGTCCGTGGAATTTGCCAGATTTCTCAAAACTAAAGCTGAAACTATTCTTGAATTTCATTCCCACAACTGTCATTGTGGGGTCACCACTTCGTCATCGTTGCATTAAAATGAGTTAATATCAATTATTATAAGACGCATGTGACTCACATCCTAGCATCGTCCCAGGTTCCCCTACAGTGAAGCTCTCCACCCGATGGAGTGGAGGCAAAACGTGACACTGCCCTCTGTCACCCGCGGATTTTTCTTAGCCCTATATAATGACATTTTTGGGCCTGATCATCACTGCTCATGTGTGGTTCACCGTCCTCCCACCGTATGAGAACATGAAGAATTTGTATCCCCAGGACGAGAGGAGAGGGAGGATCTCCTATTTACGACGATGACTAACAATGCCCAGAGAGATCACTTCCAGGCATGAGGCATTACACTTGTAACTTGTCATTTTTAGACAGTTCAAAATGCTAGCGCGTTCCTTCCTTGTCTTGTTAGCGAGGTGTCACAGCAGCTACATGCCAAGTAGCGCAGCACCCTGGTGTTTCTCACCTCTGCTTTGCTTTTGCTCCATCAAAGCAAGGGGTCCTGCTGTTGTACTGCTAACAGGTGACCAACCTGCATGCAGCTGAATTTTATTGGCCAAGCTGTTAAGTAAAGGATGGCATAATGGATGGCACTGGCGCGTTGTACCTCCTGAGTTTGGGCTAAAACGTGGGTTTGAGCCCAGCTCAGTTTATATAGCATTTACCTGCCCCCCCCCCATGTGGGTTTCTTTCCTCAGCCCAAATAATTGTATTTTCAGATGAATTGGTGAATCCAAAGTGCATGTGTATGATTCCTGTAAAATGTGCCGTGCCTCTGGGATCAACTCTGGACCCCAAGGATCTTGCTTTTGTCAAGTGATTACTATCCAAGGATGGATGAAAATTGCGAGTAACTTTGGATGAAAAAGACAATTTGTACACATTTTTACCTGCATAGCAGCAACACGTGCCAGCACGTCTTCTCTGCTCTATTTCCACAGCCTTTTTGTAGAATCCATACTGTCGTATTTTCCATCCTGAATACAGCCTGTTGAGTCAGAAATTTTAGTTATGACCTTTGCCAGCAATCCTCTGTTATTCACTGCCGATGTGAAATATGACATCGCTTGAGCAGCCATTACAGTTTGTTTCATAAGGACATTCTTATCGCATAAAGAGGACCATCCCATTAATCAGGATTCGCGCTCGCTCTTTTACATGGCCTGGTTTTGATTTAATGTCGGAGTGCATTTTAGACCCTGTCCGGAGGAACGGATTTATCGCGGCACATTCACAAATCAATTACCCCTCTGCTATAATGAACATGAATGGCCAGTACATCCATTTATCTGTGAGAGAAGCACCACATGCCAATGATAAATGTGGAATAATTGGAGACGCGCCGCTCTTGCAGAGGCTGTGGCATTGCTGTGCTCGGGTGTCAGTGTGCTCTTTTTATGGCTTTCATTTTATTCTCTTTACCATTTTTAACAGTCTAATACTGATCATTTTTCCCATTGCTTGCCTAAGGAGATCATTTATTCCACTGGGATACGGACTGTAATTATCCAAGAATGGGTCACGTTGGGATTTTAGCTCCAAGCCCCGGTTATTAACTGTAGAAGACCAATTATGGGAGACATGTAAGCTCCTTGCAAAATCACTGCCAAGCACAACGCAGATTATAGATATCGTATGTATGACCTCTTAAGGCAATAGAGACTTTTGTGCTGGCAGCGGTGCTACAGTCAGTGTCACTTGGTACTACAGGATTAGAAGGGGGTGGGTTTATTGTGAGTCCTTGGAGATGTTGGAGCAGGAGGTGGAAGTGATGAATTGCTGGTTCTGACCTTTGCTCACAAAGCTGGACTATAGTATGTGGAGTAGGCCTCACATATTAGGGTATCAGTGGCCCCCTTTTCCTGTCGGTTCAGCTTTAGTTACTTCAAATCGGGGTCCACTGGTGCCCTCAGCTCCTCAGAGTTGCTCCACCTCATGGCTTCCTTTGCATGTGACAGTGATGCTAGAGTAAAATAAGATAGAGTCGGTCTGCTTAAAGCTGTACATCAGAAGGACTTTGCTGCCTCACACCTAGACCGCGACCTTTGCTTGAAGTATTCGTCAGTTTCTCACTTTTAGCAACACGGAAGGGTTTTGGGGGAAAACTGCACGCTTACTGTAGTTGTAGTTGTGGTAATGGTAGCAATTTCAGCAGTACCGGCATGTTGTTGCTGTGTGATGCCAGCTCCTTCAAGAGCCTCATTACAGCCCTGAAAAGGCCATCCTTGTACCTTCAACATCTCAGACACAGGATGATCGTCATTTAGGCGTCATCGCTTGAATCCTTTCTGTCTCTGCCAGTTCACGCCAACTCTGTCCAGAATACTGAGACACCTGCAAATGATTTTCCCAATTTTTCCAACTTCGCCTGTCACACAGTGACCCGTGTTAACAAGTTTGGATGGTCGCTCGTTCCCTCTTGCACAGAAAAGGGGGGATTTCGAAAAAGTTGACGGCAGGAAAGGGCAAACGCAGAGGAAGTTCTTCAAATACGGCATGACAATTGCACAGATAATACATTATGAGGAGCGCAGAGCCTTCTCGAGGAAAACCCAACATTAAGCAGGGGGGGAAAATGCACAAAAAGACATTCTTTGACAAGACCATTAGAGAGGCGCCGAAAAGGAATTTAATAAGCCATGACAGATAGAAGAAATTGAATAATATTTTTGCATGGAGCAGGGGAAATGAGCCAAGTGGTGCTGTTACACCCACTTCCCAAACCTACCAGCAGCACCACTTCTATATAAACAGTGTCTAACACAGGAAGATTGAGTACATTCAAAACTGGGAGTGGGGGGGGGGCACTTTCAAAACATTATTCTGAGATATAAAAGCCTCATTGACCTCCCAGAGCATTTTCCAGCTTCGCTAGACCTTGGCCCAAGACTGTGTGTGAAGGCTTTGAGTCCTGGGGAGAGGACCTTGTTATGCTACATGATCGATTGTGCATAGTAACCCCTGCAAGAATGGGGGGGGGGGAGTCCATCTGTTGTGAAGCCATATGAAGTTGTTCCAGAAAATGAAATGGATGGAGCGGTACAGCCTGTTTTTGTAACATCTATTTCTAACATAATAAAATAAGAGCGGTGGTCCTCAGAGATCACCAGCCTTTAAAATGGAGTAACTGACTCACAAAGTCATTGTGTCCTATTGATTTTATTGGATAACATGATTATGATCAAATGCAGCAGGTCCCTATCTACAATTTAGTAGCCTGGAAGTGGCATTTTTGGTGCACAAACGTATCTGCAGATTCACTTCTGTGTGCTCGGCCGATTTTCTCTTATTTCATTCTTCGGTGCGGATTGTTTACAGCCAGACAAAAAAGTTCCGCGGCGCTCGAGATCAGAGAGCGGTTCGTAGCCGGGCCGCAGAAGCGGGAGGCATATTTAAACGCAGCTCTGATCAGAAAAAGCCATTAGATCCCTAACATTTTATTTTTTTTTACGCTGCTGGAGGAGCTTTATTACTGACACACCATCACGCCGATTCCACAAGCCCCCGAAAAAACACCCACACTTATCAAGAAGGAGAAAAATAGTGTGTTCTTTTATTATAGAATCATAAGTAAATACTTTCGTAATAAATTCTATGAGTTGTTTACTGCAGACAAAAAAGAGTACAGCTTGCCTCAGCGAGGCTGGGATGATATTAAATATTTTCTTGTTCTGTTGTTTGTCACTTTCGTGATTATTTGTGAAGATGCCTGCCAACTTTTGAGGAGTTTGGACAGGATTTTGTAATAGGAAAGGGCTTACCTAGACAAACTTGAAAAATAGCGTAATTGGTACACGGCAGTAACAGTTCTCGGTGATGTGTGTCTGTCTCCGCAAGAAACATGACAGCCGGATGCTGAATGCATGGAGGTTTGGGTCAAACCTTATTTCGCTCCCTCTCTGAGAAGCAGGCGTTGCCCTGGGATACATGTCAGATGGAACAAAGGGGAAAATACCGAGCATCCTTTGCTCGTGTACAGAAGTCAGCACAGCTTAGTGGAAGGCAAATCACTGCTCTATATGGGGGTGGGGAGATCCGCAGGTGGCGTATTGCTTAGAGGCATCGCCTTTTCCTTGAAAGACACGGATGAGAAACAAACCTCCTGTAGTAATGCCCTCGACCATGACAACTACACCGAATTGCTCCAGTAAATGCTACCCAGCTCTATTAAGGGGTAGGTCATTGTAAATAGTGTACAAATCTCACATTGCAAGCAGCAGCCATTTGTTAAAGGATTATATAATAGAAAAGTATGGTGGTGGATACAGTTGCCTTCTTGCGCTCAAAGGACCTGAGTTTGAAAGATGCTGCCGCTCTGGAGCAAATCATTGACCCCGAAGTGTTTCAGGAATTGGAAATTACTTTGGAGGAAGTATCAGTTAAATGGATTGATATTATTTATTAGCAGCGAAGATACATGGACAGATCCAGGATGTGCCCTACTGTAATGCCCTAGAATAAGGGACTTAACTGGAATTGCTCCAGCCAACTATCAGGCTCACCCTGCAATGGACCGGTGTACTCTGCCTAGCCAAGCGCCGCGTGCTTCCAGGACATCCCCAAATCCTGACTGACAATGCAACTGTACGGATGTATAAGAAATAATTTGATGTGAAAGAACGATATCGGAAAGATTCTGTCCAGTAAAAATGCAAAGGACCACTTTGCTGCACTCCTGTGCTTTTGTGGCCATATGCAACTATCCGCAGTGTTTGCAAACCCCATCACTTGCTTGACCTTGTTTGCAAATAAGAGCTTGTCTGAGTCGGAGACGGGCACAATTATATTCGGAGCCATTACTGCCGAAAATGACCTGTCTTCCTTCATTACAGCTCGGATAATGAGAAGTGATGCATTCATCCTTTGAATCTCTTTGATAGAACTGTATACTGCATATTGCTGTTCTATGGTATGAGCATAATTGAAAACAGAACTGTCTACAAATAACTCTCCTTTAATAGCCGACCAGAGGAAGATGCCTGGTGATTAAAGGCTGCGGCAGGACTTTTTCTGTTGTGCTTTGCTGACTTTGTTGAGATCAGAAATGCATTTCTTAGCTCCTCTTAAAGGCGAGTGGCTTTGATGCCAAATGCAGTCATGGTAGTCAATGTCTCAGCATGAGGCTTGCCTGTGTGTTCCGCAGTGATGCTGCGCGCATGGCACACTTGCATCCGCGAAAGCACTGCCTTTGAGTTCGACTGAATTTGTTCTTCTCTTTCAGTGGCGTCCTTTCCTGCCCGGCTTGAAGTACGAGGTCATCGACTCCTCGTACATCTCCCTTTACACAGGTAAATCCGGTCCCCGATTGATCTTCCTTGTGTGCCGCGTGAAAAACCGAGCTGCCGAGTTAAAGGACGGATTCAGGTGGCCACAAACTGACTTTAAAAGTCGTTTGACAGCAGGACACATTTCTCAGCAGAGCTGGGAAACAATGCGACCCACGGAGGAGCCCCCAGGTGACTCCACAGATTGAGATGGCTCTTCACCCTAGATGTTGTGTTTCATTCTGTTCATCTCCGAATGAGCACCAAATCCCTGTTATGGTGCAGAATTAATTCTGTACAGCACTGGCATTAGATCTACCTTGCCATCAAAGTACTTGGGTTAAAATCTCACCATTATACTGTGGACCAAGGTATTTACCCTTATAAATGCCCAGTTGTGTTAAAGGGTTAATGATTAAAAGTAGATCAGTATGTACATTTAACATTGGAAGACGGTTTGGTGAATAATAATAATAATAATAATAATAATAATAATAATAATAATAATAATAATAATAATCTGTGTAAAAGTCCTGAAGATGGTCGAGAAAAATCTTTAATATATTATTGGGCAGCATGAACCCACAACATGTTTGACCATCTCTTGTCAACAGCGAAACCTGTGTAATAACTTAAATTAAAATATCTAATTTTTTCGGCCACAAACGTAATGTTTAGGGTGGGATATGTTTCGGATGACGGTGTCCTGTTCTGTTGCTTATCAGTCTGCAAAGGCTGTGCTAAGACACTACAGTATTGACTTTCCCCTCATCCTGAACCATGCTTTCCAGTCACACATCCTTCATTCGGCCGGGTCAGCGTGTTAACGGGAAGGGCTTATTCCAGGACAGGGATGTTAGCAAGGGCTCATCTTATGGAATTACCTGATAGAAGACCTTCAAAGCCCTTGCCTCACCGCTTCCCATTGGGATGCTGTGCTACATTCCGAAAGCCCAGTGGGCACATCGCTGTGTTTTTGGCCTCCTTTGGTCTCCCCATCAGTCAGGATGACAGGGTGATTCTGTGTTTTCGTTCGTTGTGAAAGAGGATTTCCATAAGGCTGCATCTCTAATGCTCCAAGCGTCACACTCATGCATTTACAGCAGGAGACAGCTGAAATTAAATAAACCCTGTTCCCATCCACCACACAGGCACAACTAATGAAGATGTATCGAATGGATGGTGGCGCTTGGGTCCGCTTGCATGCAGTCTGCACAGTTTCACAAAAATGGCATATCTCACCATATCTCAGCCACCATGTCTTTCTGCCAAACCCAACACACCTTATCAGGGTGTGCTGGCCTCTCTTCAATTTGGCAACCAGTTCTCCACCATCCTTGTTTTTTATCTCTCCCAGTAAAGTGTGTGTGTGTGTGTGTGTGTGTGTGTGTGTGTGTGTGTGTGTGTGTGTGTGTGTGTGTGTGTGTAATATTTAATGGTATTGGTCAGTGAGAAAATTTACTTCTTGTTTCCAGGCTATTACCTATTTATGAGTCTATTTTATTATTAAAATTTTCACTATTGAACTATTGAAAATGTGAAAATTCTCCTCTATTTATTTCATACCAGGAGCCTGTGGGAATTTATGAAGAAAACAGGCATAAAACTTGTAATGACTTAAAGTGCTGAGGATCTTCATGGGAAAAAAATATTCATTTATTTGCACCCTGACCCCAAAAAATCCTTACTGTGTCTGTGGTGCCTCGCCATCAGATGAATCTGGTTTGAAGATGAACAGCGTGGATCACATCCCACAGACCCTGGCCAGTCACAGCCGGAACCAGCAGGATCCCTGGTCCACCAAACATCACGGGGCAGACATGCTGAGGCCTGATCCCCGGGACACTTTCTTCAGCAGTGAGTCCATTTGCACCACCCTGGCACACGGCTGCACAGTAATACATTGCGTGCAGATGGAAATATCCATCAGCAGAGCTTCACTAAATAAATGTATAGCAATCTTGTGGAGTATTATTCTGTTAGATAAGTGCCCAGTGACATTAGTACATTATTTCCCATCATTCTCTCACCCCTTCAGTTCCTATGATTGAGCCCTCACACCTCGAGAACGTGCTGCCCCCCTGTACCTATTCGCCCTCCTACGTGGTGAAGGACTTCCCCATTGCCCGCTACCAGGGCTTGCAGTTTGTGAGTTCAAGCATGCTTACATTCTCTGAAAAGTACCTGACCAGCTCTCTCTAACTCCTAGAGTCGGTGTGAGTGTGTACCTGTGTGTTGTTGTGCAGGCTGAGAGGAAGTAGTGTTAAACATGAAGAATACGAGAACGTGGAGGCCCAACAAGCTTCAAGGTCCTAGGATTCTTAGTGGGCTACTTGGGACTGGGGCTTTATGCATGATTTCAAACTAAAAAAAAACACCTTAAAACTATTTAAGGTGTGAGCTGTAATCCATTGGTCCTAGCTTCTGACTAGGGATGATAAGCCATGCAACCAAACCTCCTGGCCCAATGTTTTCCATTGGACGCAAAATCTCTATAAAGAGCAAAGAGGAATGACCAGCTTATGGAAGTTAATTCCTTCTGAGCCTATTTGTCACAGAGCGTCAGGAATGCTATTCAGCTTTACAAGACTGCTTTCACTAAGCCACACTTGTACATGAAAGGAGGAGAATCCCAGCGAATTATTTCACCTAACACATCCTGCATGCTCACTCCCAATCAGAGAAGATGCTTCCTAGTCTCACAAGTGCAGTGATGCTGCTCTCTATTGAGCACAACCTGTCAGCGCAGCAGCAGAAGTTAAAACACTAGCCAGGCTTCTGCACAGCATACCTACTACTTTCCAACTTATATTTATATAAAAGAGAAGAAAACAGAACCGGGTCTCAACACAGAGACGGAATCAATACACTGAGAAAACACATATATTGTACACCTATACCAAGGTATTCAAGTTCTTGGTTTTCCAGTATAATGAGCGGAATATATTAATGCCCAACTTGGCATCCCAGCGGAGACATTCCACCACAACAAGTGCTATTTGAGCAAAGCCAACACACTTCAGAGAAACATTTGAAATTGACGTATGAGTTCAACGCTAGGTGGCAGAACTGCTCCCAGCATCTGCGTTCTCAGGCTTTGCCTCGTATGGCCCATATTCAAACACAGTCTCCTCTTTCTTCCCCCAGTAACAGTTAATTGTAATAACTATCCTGTTTATTCTGTTTTCATTTCTTAAATTTTCCATAAATTTAACTGTCAAATGTTTTCCGCCATTACTACTAATAAGGAACAAAATGTAATGTATGATAAAATTAGATGCATAGTAATGACTTCTTTAAGTGTTAGGTAATTGGTCAATTTATGGTTAAAGTGTTCTTTATTTGTCTTAATAAATATTTAAGTGTTAGGAATACTTTGTGGAAATTAATTGGAGTTTCAATTTTTCATATGAGCCTGGAATAAATCATAATTGCTCTCATAAGAAATTACAGAAATGTGTTATTCCTGTTGTTTGAGTTCGTAGTATTCAGGCTATTTCTAGGAATCAATTACATTTAAATACCAGGTTACAGGTGTACACACAAATGCAACAATAAATGCAACACAAGGGGAGAAGTTACAGCATTTATGTATTTGTGTAGCACTTCCCAAGTTCCAGCAAGGTGACCAGATCTTCTAATATAACATATACCATACATAATACAGCTCAAATGTTATTTTTTCTACTTTTTTCTACTGGTTAGACATTAGAATCAACCATATAGCTGTGACTGGAGTTTTTAGTGTGAGTTGTAATAATTATGCACATTTTCTGTTGCCAGAAGAATCTACCAATCGATCGATCAATTTCATTTTACTTTCCTGACTTTCGTGTTATGCAATATTTTGTATTTCGGTTCACATTCTTTATATAACCAGTGCACTTAACCGTGTAAAAGTAAGCTGTTGTATGATGCTGTACGGTTAGTCTGACCATGTGCTGAAACTGCTCTTTGTCGTATGTCTAGGTGTACCTTTCCTTTGTTTACCCCAATGACTTCACCAGGCTCACGCACATGGAGAGGGAAAACAAGTGCTTCTACAGAGAATCGCCCATTTATCTGGAGAAGTAAGGACTTGTAAATGTTGTTTTGCTAATGCTTACATAAATCTGACTCACCCTTGGTAGGATGAATGGATAGAAGCACTACCTGCTGCTGTTAGAGTTGTTGCCTTGCAGCTGAAAGACATGTGTTTCAGTCACCGCTCCTGCTGTGGTGTCCTTGAGCAGCGTACTTACCCAGTGCTGATCCGAGCGTCGACATCTCGGGTTTCCATTCCATTCCACTGTTTCCATTCAATCCAGTGGAACTGTGCACCAAAATGTGCGTTCGTCCTCTCAGTCTTGTTTCCACCCACATCTGACAGGTTTGGCTTCTACAAGTACATGAAGATGGATGAAGAAGAGGAAGACAGACCGTACTTCTTTGCCAACCCCGACGGTATGCATTCTGGAAGATAAGATGAAATAGTCACCTGATTTTGCAAGCTGCTCACTTGCCAACCACCATTTATCAGTGATTCTTATTTATTACCACTACAACTACACTCTATTTTAAGTACCTCATCTGTATTTATATGTGCAAACTATGTTTAATGTATGATGTGGGATTAGATTGATTTATGTCACATGTGAACCTATGAAAATCATATTTTGTTTCTGCTGGACATCTGTGATATGACAGTAAACATAAATATTGACATTAATTTGTCCTTTTGCCTTTTGTAGATTTTCTCGAGGAGGTACAAGGGCCAGATTCAGAGGATGATCCGCTAGGAGAAGACACCCAGGAAGGTGGAAAAAGGAATAACAGCAGTCTCCCCACCCACAGCCCCAATACTTCACTGGGAAGCCCATCGCCAGCTTTGACTTTTAAGCGGGAAGAGGAAGAAGAGGACAAAAGTCGTGGTCAGCAGGAGCAGCATTTCTCTCTGCAGGTGCCAAAGCAAGGTGAGAACAAACCTTGGAGTCTACAACAGAGGGATGGCAACTCTCTTCAGCAGCCCAGCACAGTACGTGGCCGCACACTATCCTGGGCAAATACGGGCGTGGAGGAACTGCCTCAGAAAGTAACCCCTGAATCACCACAAAAACTCAACAAGTCAGCCCTGTTGTTCTACCAAAAAGGTGCCTTCCCAGCCCTTGCTGGCAAAACCAAGCAGGTTCTTAGGAACTCCTCTCGTGCTGACCACAGACAAGTGGCTGCTCCCAGAAACCTACGTCCAAGTAACCCTCGATTTGGGACAAAAAGCAAAGAAGAAAAGATATATGTCACCAGACCCCGACCACCCAACAGCAGGAGGAATCCTGTCTTCCATCATCCAAAAGAAGTATTCCCAGGTGTTTTCCTCTATCACAATGGTAAGACCACCAAGCTTATCAACTTGAGAACAAGGCCAAGAAGGGACAGAGGATTTGGTCGAGGTCCAAACTTATGGCCTAAATCCAGCCTTAGGGAAACTAGAACTTCCTTGTTAGGTGCCAGTTTCACCCACTCTGGAACTCAAAAGGCCTCTGCCAAGGAGGCATTCATTCAATATCCACAAAGGAGAAAAGAGGGATCCCAGACAAAAGGAGAGGAAAGTCTAATTCCCACCATCAGAACTCGGAACATCAGTTCTATCCTGCTGGACTGGGAACCTCCTCCAACCACTCTGGCAGGTGCCACAACCCCAGGCCTCAACTCTTCTGTGAGGTACCTCCCCACAACGGCCAGCCTCACCTCTTCCATAAAGAGCCCTGAAGCTACTGCGTCCCAGCAGGAGCAGGAGTTGGATCCAGATGAGGGCCCTGAGGAAGGAGGCCTTTCCGACTACAGCTACGAGGAAGCAGACCCTCGGCCAGGATGGGCAGAGGAGGCCATCAACTGGCAGCGCACCTTCTCTGTCAATGCCATGGACTTTGAACTGCTGCGCTCCGACTGGAACGACCTACGCTGCAATGTGTCTGGAAACCTGCAGCTGGGAGAGAGTGAGGTGGTGGATGTGCTAGCACAGTACATGGAAAAGCTGAATGAGCACAACGGCGGGTAAGGAGCAGTTATGCTGTCTGTGGCATGCAGGAATGTACTGTATATGTATCTGTAAGGGAAGCAGGTAGCACAGCAGTTAGGTCTCTCACCTTTACACCTGAAAGGCCATTTCTGGAGAAAAGTATCAGCTAAATGAAAAATGTAAATGTGTGTGTCTGTTTACTGCCATTACAAATTAGACCTGAAAGGATTCTGATCCTTCCACTGCTTTCACCTTGACATTCGCTGGTTCTCAGTTGGCCAGTACTAATGGTCAAATACATTTTACAGAACTGTTAATAAAGTAGTGCAGGCTTACAAGTACCATCTAATAAATGAGAAATTATTTAAGGGCAGCTTAAGGTTTTTACAAAAATGGTACAATCCTTCTCTCAACTAGGATCTATACCCTGCTACGCATCATCAATGTGGAGAAGAGGCGGGACTCAGCACGTGGGAATCGGTATCTGGTTGAGCTGGAGCTGATGGAGCGTGGGAAGAGGGTGGTGCGCCTCTCAGAATACATATACCTGCTTCAGCGCCCAGGCCGGCTGGAGGACAGTCTGGAGAACGGTGAGGGCACTGGTGCCTCTGCCCCTGCCCTCTTAAACTCCACAGGGCCAAGTGGTCCCGCTCCTGGCGTTCCGGGTACTTCTCCTCATGCCACCTGGCCAGGCAGCACGCCCTACGCCAAGCCTCTGCTCTGCCAGCCAACCATGCTCAAGTGGCAGCATGATGTGATGGTACACTTTGTGGTGCCAGGTGTGTGCATCCAACATTTCTGGTTTCTTGAAGTTCCCTTCTGTGTTTTGCTTGATATTTCTTCCACATGACTCTGGAAGCAACTTTTCTGCAGTCCAGTTAATACTGGGTGGTTGAAAATGTGCATGGCAGTACTAGATCTGGCACAGCTACATATGAAAGCGGTGCCATATGTGAGGTTGTATCTGCATGGCTAAATCCAACCAGTAGGAGTCAACAGCAGAGGGCGCCATCTCGTTTCTCTCTTTTTACTCTGCAGTGAAGAATCAGGCTCGCTGGGTGCAGCAGTTCATTTCTGACATGGAGCTTCTGCATCATGAGACCAAGGATGACAAATTCAGCATCATCATAGTGGACTTCCAGAGTGAGGACATGGATGTAGAGCAGGCCCTAAAGGACAGCACGGTGCCCAGGTAAACCCTGCCTGGCATTAGTTACAATAAACAAAACAAGATTATACGCATCATAGCTGTGCTTTATTATTATGAACTTTATCACTAACTGCACTATAAGATTTTGTTCTAGAATTTGGTTTTGGGTGATCTACTATATAGACATTGATAAATATGATACAATATTATAATAAACAAGAAAGTGTAACACCTTTTCACTTTTGGAAACAGTGATCGACCTCATAAGCATCTTTCTTTCTGAATGTACTGTTTCAGGTATGAGTACCTGAGACGTGAGGGGAATTTTGAGCGTTCGGCTGGCCTGCAGATGGGAGTGGACTCTATTAAGGTGAGAGTGAGAAGCGATACGACTGGTCAGGGAGACGGAGATTAAAAATTTTTTGGAATTTAATTTGCTTTTATCCAAATCATCTTACCGTGTTTGACCCAAACATACAACTCAGTATTTTTGCCAGAGAAATTCAGGATAAGTCCCTTTATCAAGGTGTACCGTGGTAATACTGTACTGGGTAGTCATGCTTGAACCAGCTGCTTTCAGGTTACATGCTACATACTGACCAAAGAAGGCACCATTTATAGTTCTGGGACAAAATGACTAATGATTTCCTTCTGTTATTCAGGAATAAAAGAAAAGATCTCAATCTTGCAGAACCCCTTTCAGTTCTCCGTGGTGATACAAAAAGAAAGACTACATTGTTTATGAACACATGATATCTAATCCTGGCATTTTCTTAAGACAGCATTTATGCGGTTGTATACAGACATGCCATATGGTGAACTGTCAGTGTACATTTGGCCATGCCAGCAAAATCTATTTCATAACAAGAATTAGATGTTAATGCAGAAACACCAGGCACAGTATGGAAAAAACTATCAATCCATAAATAATTTGCACACACATTTGACCGACAAACTGAAGCACTGCATGTTTAATTTAATCACACTCGGACCAGTTTGGCGGTTCATGTTTCCTGCCCTGTGGAAAGTATTAACTTACCATAAGCACAAACTTCTAATGAAGCTGAAATACCGGATAATATTAGTTTTCTGACTGAAAGATTTTTTTTTTTTCTTCATGACAGAGGTCAGGATCATGACTTTAAAAGTGTGTAACTGTAAGACTAAGTTTCGAAGTGTGTGTGCCTTGCAGGACAGCCATAGTATCGTATTCCTCTGCGACCTGCACATCCATTTCCCTCCCAACATCCTCGAAAGCATCAGGAAGCATTGTGTGGAGGGCCACTTGGCCTTCGCCCCCATCGTCATGAGACTGGGCTGTGGTAGCTCCCCCCAAGAGCCCAATGGTAACACCCGCACAATGAACATTACGTATGAAAACGTATAACCAAGAAAGAGTTTTTGCATGTATAGGTTTCCCTAAGCTGCCTAAACTTCATAAAAGCCATTTTGTTTTGTTGGATTATCCCTTCTGTGAAAAAGTATTTACCTCCTTCTTGATCTTCCCTGTTACAGCATATTTATCACACCAAATGTTTTCAGATCTTTTGAAAAAAATGTAATATTAGACAAGCACATAACACAGTTTTAAAATTATTTCTTGTATACCCCCATTGTGTACATACTCACCTGCGGAAATATAAAAGTCAGACAGACTTTGTGGTCAAACATAGTTACTTAGACACATGCAGCTCACACATGAAAGATCAGTTTGAAACCTATCTGCTTTCACAGGTGTCATTATTACTATTTTTTCATGGTGGTTAATTTTCGTTAAATACAAACCATTCAGTCTCACACCACAGTGTCTGCTGGCTGTTAGCAGCTCATTTATGAGAAGCTGAGAGGCCTGAGGTGTGTGAGAACATTTCTAGACTGTGGCTATTCCTAGATTGCATAGTGTCTTGGCAGAGGCATTGTTAACTTTCTGTCTTCTTTCATATTGTCTCCCAAGGGTACTGGGAAGTAAATGGCTTTGGCTTATTTGGAATTTACAAGTCGGATTTTGACAAGGTTGGGGGAATGAACACAGAGGAGTTCAAGGACAGGTGGGGAGGAGAAGACTGGGAACTCCTGGACAGGTTCGTCCCATATATAAGATGTCATCAGTTAGCCCTTCGGTTTCACCGATCCAAAGCTCTTGTTTTCGTACACAATGTTATTCGGTTTTTTCTATGTTTTGTTATACAGGGTGGCTTAAAAAGCACCGAAAACTTTCATAAATGTATTACCCAGCAACTAGGTATCAGATGAACAAATAGTGTAAACCAATTTGTAAAGTTGTTCTCAAAGTTTTTTTTTACAGAGGGTCAGTACTCTAAATGTTAAAATTATTGTCACTGAATAATAAATGTATGTTTTAACCCTGTATTTTATACAGCTACCCACTTTCTGCAAGATGAAATTCTTTTCCTATTTCTTGTATTTCCTTAATTTCAAATAACTTTGTTTTTTTAATGCACATTTTCTGTTCTTTTTATCCAAGGCAGTGAATATACCTTCCAGTCTTTGGGGGCTATGTATTTAGTAACATCATCACATTTAAATGCCCAAGAGTTCAGCTAAAGGGCTTGAACTTGCAACCTGGGGGTTACAAGTTCAGCTTCTGACCGCCACGCCACCTGTTTGCCCATTTCTCTGTCTGACCCCTTGCTCCAGCTTCTCATTTATTCATACCTCTTTCCTCCAGGGTGCTGCAGAATGGCCTGGAAGTGGAGCGGCTCAGGATGCGGAACTTTTTCCACTATTACCACTCCAAGCGGGGCATGTGGAACGCTCAGATGAAGAGGGGCCCCAAAGGGTAGCCTGTCTGGGAGGTCGCATGGTATGTCACGGAGGTGAAGATGAAAATGCAAATGAACCCAGAGGTTGATTCAACTCTGGGCCAGTGTGTGTCTGACACAGCCCATCTGAGGCCCCAAAGGACTTTTCCCATGGAGACCAAGAGCTTTGGCTCTGTCATGTCTGCCTGGTCCTTTCCTCAGCTGCAGTCCTTACAATGAAGAATTCAGAAGATAAAAGTCAGCGACAAGAGCTTTTACAAACTGGACAATTGCTCTTTGTTTTAGTTGCCAACTAATAGACGATAGTGACTCTTTTTATGAAGTAGAAGGAACTTATACTTTTTTTCTAAAATACGTTTTTCAGTAAAACAAGTACAAAGAAATATACAAAGGATTTGGGGGGGGTTAAAAGACTTAAAAGGTCTTTATATTTGCAGTTGTCAAATATATATATAGATGTGATAAAAGAAAAAAGTGGAAAAAATCAAGCATAGGGAGAAGCTTTTGTGAAGTTGGTGATTTTTTATGATATAGTAACAGATTCCATATGTTCCACCACACACTGGTCTCAGACATGACTCTGGGAGCCTCTACAAATGAGTTTTGCTTCTCAAGTGCTGTTCAGAGGAATTCACAGATGTCAGAATGAGCAGCACTAATTGTAGACTCCAAATTAGTATTATTATGTCCTTTTCTGTCCATACACTCTGATCCTGCAGAAGTGACACGGTTACCAGCACCCGAAACTGCTCGTAGGAACTGATCCCAAGCTTAAAACTGCTTGGAAATTATTGTTTTTTTTTTTTCCTTTTTTAAAGTTGAACAAAGCTTAGACAGGTGTTATGCGTGCTTACACTGGTGATCTGATAGGATGTAGCTTCTACACCCATACGTACAGTATATACTAATGTTTACTGGGGGCCTTATCTTGGGGCTTTAAAACTTGTGCAGATGTGGATTTGTTCTGTCGCAAAAGCAGCTACATTGTTTTTGAAGCTGTCTGACAATGAAACTGGTACTACATGATGAACGGTACAAGCTGGGGTCGTAAACTTGTTTTCCAGAGCTGTGGTGTCTGCAGATTGCGAGTTAAATCTTTTAATCTGTAACCGATGTAAAACTGGAACAATAGGTAGGGTTACCTGCCTTGCTACTGGAAATAAAGACTTTAAAGAGTCAACAAAGAAATGAGGCAAAACCCAGCACATGTACTGGTCCTGGAGGTTGTAACTGCTGAAGAAGAGTAAGAGAGAGTGCTCGTGGTGTTTGGATTCTCTTGTCTGCTGTAAGTTTCACTTGAAAGTATCATGGCCTAATACATATTGTTCTGTTTTTTACTGTGTCATGGCCTTAAACAGGTACTACTGATGGGTGTGAATATTTATACATGTCTGTTAGCTGTATTATCTACTTGAGCTATGCTGCATATGGACAGGTTAGAGTTGTGTCATTGAAAGAGATTGTAAAAGCTACCTATTTGGCCATTTTCTTACCCAACACAGTGTACTTGCCACCTTCCCATGAGTACCTTTTCAGAAAGACTTATTATAAATTGAAAATAAACACAGTAATGTTCAGTACATTTCAAGGATAATTTCTGTGAAATTGTTTGTAGAAATCTTTATCAATGTACTGTATTTTGGTAAACTCCTTTTTTCATTTGTTCTTTTTAAAATAAAAATTTAAGTTATGGTTCAAACTAGATTTGCATTCCTAAAAATTTGTTTTAAACCACGCGCAGTTGATATTGTGATTTATCTCATATTCCGGATCTGTGCCAATTTTTTTTTCTAACCAACTTTTAGTAAATATTGAATTCTGATTGGTTGCAGGACAAAACGGCACTCGTGATTGGTGCGCTGGTTAGCGTTGGGAACCGAAGAGGAAACACGAGGACCGCGTAGCGTACGCACGCTGTTGGCGAATATTGTGCTGTGATTGGTTGCTGGAAAGCGGCGCTCCTGATTGGTTCGAGTTCGGAGCACATACGCGCACCTTTCATATTCTGTCACGGTGGATGCGGGCTGTCAGTCGCGAGCTGCGTTCGCGGAGTTAAGCTCTGAGGTGCGTTTTATTGCGCTGTTCAAAAAGGTTATTATTATTATTTTGTGGAGTCAAAAGCTGAACTTTCCCTCTTGACATCTGGAGTACATTTCACGAAAGGAAACGGAACCGGGACACAGAGCGATGCGAGGTTTCGCTTTGATCTTCTCCGTGTTTTAAAAGTTACGCTGCTCTCAGACAAAGAGGGGCGCGCGCCGCGCGTGCTGCCATGGCGGGCATCGCCAACATGAAGACCCTGGAAGACCTGACCCTGGACTCGGGCTACGGGGCCGGCGAGTCGTGCCGCTCCCTCAGCCTGTCCTCCTGCAAGTCCACCCCGCACACGTCCGTGAGCGCCCCGCGCCGCGGGGCTTGGTGGTACCGCTCGGGCTCCATGAAGAGCCGCAACAGCAGCTGGGACACGGTGAGCACTGCGCTGCAGGAGGACGCGGAGGACATCTTCTCCAAGTGTCCCCGGCTGCCGGACCTGGAGGAGTTCCCCTGGACGGACGAGGAGGTGGGGGAGGTCCTGGGCAAGGTGGCCGGCCCGGGGTGGGCGTTCTCCGGCGAGGCTGTGCGGAGGCTGTCGGCGCTGCTGCGCAGGGCGCTGGTGCGCGTGTCGCGGGAGGCGCAGCGCCTGGCCATCACGCACAGCCGCTGCGGGCGCGCCGAGGTGCAGAGCGCCGCGCGCCTCGTGCTGAGCCGCGCGCTCGCCGACACGTGCCTGTGCGCCGCCGTCCGCGCGCTCTCCCTGTGGAGCATGAGCGCCGGGGACCGTCTGCGCAGGGGCAAGGCCGCGCGCTGCCGGCTCGCGCTGCCCGTGGGCCGCTTCTTCCGCTGGATGGTGGACACGCGCGTCGCCGTGCGCGTCCACGAGCACGGGGCCATCTGCCTGGCCGCCTGCGTGGAAAGCCTGGCCGAGGAGGTGGCCCGGAGGGTGCTGATGGCCGAGCGGCAGCAGAGCGCCGACGGTGGCACCGTGACAGCCGAGGCGCTGGAGGGCGTGGTGAACAACGACCCCGAGCTGTGGGGGGTCCTGCAGAACTACGAGCATCTCATGTGCGGGAAGAACGCCAGCGGTAAGCAGCTCGTTCCACCCACGTTGCACTCGCGGCACAGGGCGGCAGGGGGCGTAGCAGTTAAAGACTAGCAGGTCCGAACTCGTGCTGTACCGCCCTTAAGCAGGGCTTTTACACCGAGTTGCTCTGGCAGAAATACGCAGGCTCTACGATCGGCTGAGCAAAGATCACCCTCCTTAAAGCCTGAGCTAAATAGCAGTAATAGCAATATTGGAAATAACAATAAGCAATGTCACAGTCTTGGGGACACGAAGTTGTGGCCTTAGTGGTCGGAGTTACATCAGGTGTCTCGTGTCTGTTTTCTCTACATTTTTGTGGGAAAGACTTATTTTTATGTCATCCAAAGATATTGTAGTTTTATGTACAGGGTGGTTCAGAAAGAAGCAAACACTTTCATATATGTATTATTCAGTAACTACGTGTTGCTTGTACATGTAATGCACAAGTTTGAACGACGCTTGGTTACTGGGTAATGTATTTGTCAAAGTATTCAATTATTTTCCAGTCTTTTTACATTTTATGTGTGTGTGTGTGTCTGTGTTTATATATAGAGATATGTCCACACTGCATATAAAATAACTACATTTCTATAAACTTTTTTTTTTTTTTTTTTTTACAATGTTGTGCTTGGAGTACTGACAGATTGTAGGGGTTTTAGGGGTTAAGGATATGCACTTGCCAGCTGAAGGCTCCAGGTTCAAGTTCCTGCTTTAATATACTTATGCACAGTCTTTACTCTAAATTACTTAGATTCTTTTATTTATTTTTTTTTAATTGTGTAATTTAAGAAATGGAAAACTGATGGTGAATCTGCCAGGTGTTGTTCTCCCCAGTGGGAGAGTAAAGCATAAGGAGAAACAAAGTAATTGACAGTCACTGAACTTTCTAACTAGTTTCCTTTATTCAAACCTTAAAGACATTACCAAATAAAAAACTAAACAGAATATTGTTAGCACTGAAAAACTTGTTGCTGACTTGAAACAGTGCATCAGTGAACTTTTAGCACACTGAAAATGTCTATACATTTGCATGAATCTCTTATGTTATTTATTGTATAAGAAGAGAGGAATCTGAACTGAACTGGGGGAGGTACGTGAGTTATCGCAAGCAAGTTCCTCTTTCAGCGTCTCACACTTTCTCAGCCGCAATAGAGAGACCTGTCTCCTCCTGCCCATGGTTTCCCATCCCACACTGCACCACAACACACCGCTCCGTTCCACTGAACTCACCCACCGTAAGGCGCAACTTCTACGCTATAATTAGGTTTGTTTGTGGCTCTCAAGCTCCTGTCCAGACATGGGTTTTTCTCTGACACAAAACACCCCTTTGTTCTTCGCTGCACTTTGCGCACCGATGGTGCCAAGCTGAGTGCAGCCGACCGATGCTGGTAGGTGAAGCGGGGCAGAAAATTGAGAAAGTGAGTAAAATGGCAACCATCGTTCATGATGTCCCAAAAGTGGTGTCTGATCCACCAAGCGTTAACTGCAAACTCAGAGGGTTAATGGGGATTTTTGAACTGCGTTCTAACTGAGTTAGAGCTGTGGAGTTAATATGTAGTCTTGTTCTACTTTCATAGTGGGGCACCAGGTGGCATAACAGTTAAAGTTGTCACTTTGCACCCACAGAACCAAAATTTACATCTCCACTCCTGCTTTTACCACCTTGCATCATTTTTACATTTATTATTTCTCTCTTACATGTATTCATTTATTCAGTGTGGACCTTCTTACAATTTTCCCATTTTTACAGCGGGGTGTTTTTCACTCGAGCAGTTGAGGGCAAGTACCTAGATCAAAGGAAAGGTACTGTGGTAGGAGGTGAGTTTCTGAGCCCAGGGGCAGCAGCTCTGACCACTCCATCACCTGCTGCCCCAAGTGGAATTTACACTGAATTAATCCAGTTAAAACAGCTGAGCTCTTTAAGTACTTCAGCACACAAAAGCAACATTATAAGTCAGCTTGGACTAAGTCAGATAAAGAATAACACCAGCCATATGATTATTGTTAATCTGGTGGAGCTGCCGGGAAACCCCAAGAACTGAAACATTGTTTGTGCGACTAATCAGCATTTCTGGAGGTGGAGATAAAGCTCAGACTTCCACAGCTTTCAGCCCTTGTGGCTCAGACAGAGCAGGATACTGTATCTCACGGTACAACTGCTGTATGATTTAGATAGTGTAGTGGTTAGCAGTTGGCACTGCTGCCTTTTCACTGTGAGGTTTTGGGTTCAGATCCCAGCTCCTGCTGTAACATCCATGGTTAGGGTACTTATCTGGAATTTATACAGTAAAAAGTAGCCTGCTATACAAATGTATAAATAATTGTAGGTAGCTTAATAGTGGTCAGCTATCCATAGAGTTGCCACCGAATCAACGACACTTAACAACAATAGTGGAAGTTGCTTTGAATAAAAGTGTCATTTAAATGAATAAATGAATATAAAGGGGTTAATACTGTAATGATAAGAAGCTTTGTATATAACCGTACCATTGTACATAACTTTAGAAAAGGGCAGCAGTTAATAATTGTTAATAAGTTCCCAAAGGACAAAAGACTATTATGGATAGCGCATTTGAAATCTGTATTAGTGATTTATTTATTTATTTATTTATTTATTTATTTATTTATTTTTGCCTCTGCTGCCTGCTTGCTCCATTCATAAGGGCCTTCTGGTTTTCATCCTTGACTCGAATATCGAATGAACAGACATCATCATGTCTCCACATTATTCATCACTTTTCTCTCTTCATAAGCTCCAGTGTCCCTGCTTTCCAATGCAGGAGAGCCACCCTGCAGAGGGTCTGCAGATCTGCTATGACGTACAGCCTACTTTAGCCAACATCTTGTCCACAGAAACTAGACGAGTGCATGCTGGGCTGCAGTTTCATATTTCGCAAAAGCTCGCCAGTATTTTTTTGATGATTATTTCTTTAACTGAAATCATATGTTAGAGGAACATCTGAGTGTGTGGGTTTATCGCGCAGGGGGCTGCGCACCAGTCCAGGTTGTCCTCGCCGGACAGGACGCAGCATCTCTGCAGCAGTCTGGTGCTCTGTGGGTGCTGGATGTGGACTGGGTCATCTATGCTGCACAAAAGCGCCTCTCTTTCTCACCATGCGAACCCAGGACATCTGGAAGTCTTTAAGGCACGAATGACGTGCGTGGCTCCAATAACATGCCCGGCCCTCACTGCCCTTAAAGGCTCGGCATCCTCAGTCGTGTTTGTTTGTCTGCTGCTTTCTCTGCGAACCAGGCAAGGCCTTGAGGTCAGCAGAAAATATTTGTGTTTCGCCTTTTGTGCGATTTCCTGGGAGGAGTGTGGACACCACAAGGCCTTCTTAGGCAGGACAGTGTTTGTATGGAGCTCCAGAAACTTGATGGCAGACTGTTGTGTTGAAGCTATGAAGACATTAATACAGACGTCACTTGTTATCCGAATCTAATCTGTTCCTGGAAATATGAGTTTTTGTATAGTGGGAGCCAGCATTTCATTATTTTAAATGAGAAAAATATTTACACATTCCCAGTCCATCCTAAACTTTCCCATATATTACTAAAACACTCTTATACACTTGTCTGTCCACCAAAGATATCTTCATGAGCTTTTCAACTTTCTTAGAAGACACTTTCACTTAATAATACAGGAAAATAATGCAGTAATTCTATCTGGAGAACAAATGAGATATGACTTTGTTACCTTTCCTGGCTGCTTCTGACTGTTGTTACAAATGAAAACTTTGGAGTTGGGAGTTACTGCTCTGGAATAATTTCCACTGAACTGAAGTAGGCAGCCACTGAGCACGTTGAGTTTATTGTAAACAATTTTATAAATGTGCACACTGTCGAATGCCTACATGTATCAGGAAAAAAAAAAAAAAAAAAAACATTCTCACAGTTTTAAATTTGAATTTTTTCCTTTCATTTTTTACTACTTCTCTGCCTCTTATTTACTCAGTTAAGTAATATACCCAGTATAACCGATTGTGACTTCTCTGCACTTATATTCATCTCCCATAATGGTCCCACCTCTGAACTGTGGTAGCAAAAAAGCTATAGAAGCAGTAAAATGATGTCACTTTGGATAACTTATGTCTCAAATAAGAAACCGTAACATGTTGCCATGCTTGTTCAGTTAACTAGTTTTGGCTGCAGGGGTGTACTTGTTAGGGCCATCTGCTTGCAGTCAGAGTCAAAATTACCCAGCTGTATAAACTGGTAAATCACTCGGAAGAAGCTTAGTAGACAGACAACTGATGGTTAATAATAATGCCTCCTTACAGCACATTTGGTACTAGGGCATATATTGGAAGCTGTTGGAATAATTTTTCTCTTACTGAAAGAAAGACAAACACTGCCCACAGTTTGCATGTTCAGCAGCGGCAGTATTTTAGAGTGTGTGAGGGGCGTGGGAACACGAATGTTGTGTTCGGGAGCTCTGCGGTCACACAGATGGAAAAAGCAGGCACTGAAAATAAATTTCTTGTTCCCCCCTAAACTGTCCGACTGTGATCCCAACCACGCTGTGCAGTACGGGGTGGTCTTAACAAAGTGATGATAACAATATACCAAGTATTTATTTTTCCAGCCTATGTATACATATATTTAAAAGCAGGTGTTATTTTAACTTTTTTAACTTTCCTCCAGGTGTTTTTAAGTAAAGATGTAATTAATCCACCTTATTTTAACATTAGGTACAGTGTATAAGCTATTGTCTGTTTTATTCTGAGATATTGTGTACCTGGTCTACCTATAGGATTTTGCCAAGGTAACAAGGTAAGTTCACCAGTTCCATGTCTCATGCAAGTGACAGACCTTTGAAAATACGATATCTTGTCTTTAACTGACACTAATTTTTGCTGGGGGGAAAAAAAAACAAGACTTTTTAATTTTGTCAGCAATCCTGTTCAACTGGGCTGGCAGGTTTTCAGTAAATATCCACCCCCCCGCAGGTATTTTCCATGTTTTTATCTGACAAGTTTCCTCTTAGCTTAATGAAACCCTACCCTCTCTTGTAAGTTGCTCATCGGGGCATCACTGATGACCACGAGTCCTGAAATGGGCCAAAGTCAAAAGGCAGTGCTTATAACTGTACATCAGAAAGTTGTTTAAAGCACCTCTTAGAATGTGTCCTGAGGAGACTCTGTGGTAAACTGCTTAGTAGTTTAGTACCATAGTAAATGCACAAAGCAGACGCTTCTAATTTTGGCTGCAGCGTGGGTTTTTGGTTGTATGTTCAGCAGCGTAACTGCAGAATCCGTGTGGTGTGTGAAGTGTGGGTGAGTCCAGTCATGTGACTTTGTGTGTGTGTACAAGTTGGGGATTTTTTCTCAAACACTGTCTAAATATCCAGGTAAATTTTTTGCACAAGTAATTATCTGTCATGTTATTGTTTAACAGTTTCTAGCTTGTTATTCACTAAAATGGGTGCTTGATCTATAAGTGTGTGAAGGCAGACAGATGGGTTCACTGCCAGCCACTCACCCCACCATTCTCATTTATTTTTAAATGCGTATGCTGTATATGTGTATGACATATATATGAATCTTGTATTTCTTAGTACAAAGCCAAACATAAGTGCATTTATTATACATACATTTATTGCATATATGCAGTATTATGTGATAATAATACATAATAGACATACAGTATTTATATATGTTCCAAAAGACAGGAGGCAGAGCTGGAGGTGGCAGAGTTAATGATGTTAAGATTTGCACTGGGTGTGATGAGGATGGAAAGGATTAGGAATGAGTATATTAGAGGGTCAGCACAGGTTGGACAGTTTGGAGACAGAGAGGCGAGATTGCGTTGGTTTGGACATGTGCAGAGGAGAGATTCTGGATATATCGGGAGAAGGATGCTAAGGATGGAGCTGCCAGGCAAGAGGAAGGCCTAAAAGGAGATTTATGGATGTGGTGAAAGAAGACATGCAGGTGGTGGGTGTAACGGAGAAAGATGCAGGGGGCAGGAAGAAATGGAAACAGTTGATCCGCTGTGGCGACCCCTAACGGGAGCAGCCGAAAGAAGAAGAACAAGAAGATATATTTATGTATGTTCTGTATAAAATGTATGCTGCATGTTCTATATCATATGAAATGTGCTATATCATATGAAAAATTTAATGTATTTACTTTTTACTCTCAAAAAAGGGAAAAAATATTGCATTCATTATTTCGCTTGGTTTAGTCGGGGGTTATAATTAAGTCATTTTCCAGTTTATAGCCTTTGACCTAATGAATTTATTTTTATTCAGAAAGTTTTTATTCAAGGGAATAAATGGTTATTTGAACAAGTGGTTTAAAAAGATATCTTTACTTTGGCAAAATTCCTCTGCAACAGCTGGATGATACCTGCATCATAAGGATGCTCCTCGGTAAAAATATGGGAAATCGGTGAGTCCTATTCCGATTTGCTCTATGAGGTTCTGTCATTAAGTAGTTTGGTCAGGGTTAATGAATTGCAGATTCGGAACGAGACCTGTCTTACTGGATCATACGGATTAAGATGTGCGAGGTACAGCTGAACTCTTTCTCGTGTTGTAGAGGTTTGCTGCGGTCTGACCACGGTGATGTCATGTGGATGGATTCTTCAGGTGACGTAACGTTCCTGCTGGTGTCTTTAGCATCTCATGCGGTGGTACTGATGCTGGACTGTCGTAACCAGGTTGTGATTTCTGTGCTAACCACACCGTGAGTTTACCAACAGGTGTCTGTGGTGTGCAGTCAGTCCAGTGACCGACCTGTGACCCCCAAAATCTGGCTGTAGACATTGGTGAGGAAGGGCTTTGGGGGTGGCTTCACTCAGCAGCACCGCCCGGCAGGGACTACTGGGGAATATGATAGCTAATGAAGACCACAAGGGGACTGCTCCCTCGCATCTGCCTCTCATGACCTTTGACTCCCCTCATCTTTCCACTTAGCTGTCTGGGGGGATTTTAGTGTGGGCGCGGAAGGTGAAGGGTGACAGCATCTGTTACTGTGGGGAACTTCAGCAGTTAGACAGGGACCAAACTGGGCAGAACCAGCCACTCCAAATTCTGGTATGCGGATGGGAGACTGAGATAAGACGTTTTTAATAAATGAGTCTGGTGAATGGGGGTGGATACATAAAAACATGGAAATTGCTGCTACGTAACAACTCCCACTCCCAGGTGGTGTAGTGGTTGCTCATTTCGCCCCATAGTTAAAGGACCTGTGTTCAAGTTCCTCCTTCTGCTTTGGTACCCTTTATCAAGGTACTTACCCTAAGCTGATGTAAAAATTAATGACCCAGCTGTATGAATAAGTACATTAAAATAGAAACCCAGTATCTTTGGGGAAAATGTCACTAAAATGAATAAAGCATTAAAATGTTCCGTCTGCTGCCATTGTAGTTAGAGTTGCTGCCTCTAGATTAAGAATTTTTAGGTTCAAAATCCTTGCTCAAGGTACTTACCATAGATTTTACAAGGAAAACTATTCAATTGTGCAAATGCTAAATCATTGTAGGTAACTTAGTAGCTTTGGTGGGGGGAAAAAAGTACTTTGAGGCAGGTAAGGCTCTCCTAGACCTCAGTTTGGAAATGAGAATAAACCACCCTGCAGGTTTTAATGTGCCTGAAGCTCCAGTGTCAGATTAGGGTTGAAAGCAAAATATACTGTTATATCTTACATTATTGTTTACCCTGGTGTCATTTAGCAAGGCTATACTTCCATAAACACTGAGGTCGACTGTTGATGAGCAGAGGGAATGAGAGGGGATCGTATTGCATGGTAAGTACCTGGAAATACAAATAAAACCTTTACTCGCTCCCATCTGTTTCATATCAACATCCTCTATCTTTGGATAATTTGTCATCACTGAGGTCTTCAGTTATTTAATAGTAACAACATTTTAGTGAGTTATCAATGTATTTTATGGGCTGCTTTGAAAATTCCACCATTAAGGCCTCACTGTAACACCTGATTTCATTTAATGCTCCGTTTCGTCTTTAGATTTGTGAATATTATCAGACAGGTATTCTGCGTACTTTGATCCGGCTGATTTTCATGCTTACTGTGTGGAGTCGTGAGGATATTCAAGCCTTCGGAGCATTTGGTGACACATCTGGAGGGATGTTTTAGAAGGTCCTCGGTGTCTACTGATGACAAAGGAAGTCTTCTAGACAACTGTTGAGCGCAGACCGCCGGGGACCCTTAATCACGGCTTGCCATCTGCTTTGGTGTTAAATTGTAGTGTAAAATTGCACAGCCTTTCTTAAGTGGCTTTTAATTAAATTTGCTTCAATTATGGGACATTTATTTGCCAAGTTAGTTTCCAGTAGAGCAGGCGGCATTTTTCTTGTTAAATATATATTTTTTTTCTCCTACCATATTGTTTATATATTCTTTAATAAGTTGAAAGCAACTTCTTTCACATAATATTTATATTAACAGTATTAAGTCAAGCATTAAGTAGCTGGGTTATGTTTGTTATATGCCGTTGACACCTATATCCAAGGCATGTTAAAATGATTGTTTTGTAGACTAAGCTATCCTTTTAATTGTTTGCTTTTTTATGGGAAATTTTTTACTGTATCTGTTCAGGGTAAGTACTTGAACCCTTTCAGGTGACAGCTGGAACTACTATGTCACCTGATGCCCATTATTGTTTTATTATGACATATTAATGTAAAAATATATATATTTTATTTTCAAAACATGAAATTTGTCCCCCCGTGCTGATTCTCATTTCAAATGTTGTCATTAGATCTATGTGAATTAGAAAAGCAGTCTTCTTTCCTCTTCATATATGAACCAAAGTTGATAGAATAACCAGAAAATCCCATCATAACATTTGTGAAACGTATAGGAAAAAGGATTTAAGGGCTTTCAGAAATATTTTTGGAGATGAGAAGAGGCCTGCAGAGGTAATTATCTGGGTTCTAAAAATGCTTCTGGCTGTAAAAGGGAGACCAGATCTATCAGTGGCATCCAGAGATTACCAAACTTTTCTTTAAGTCTCTTAATTGTTTATGTCCCAGCATTTGTCATGATATTTGAATTGTTTTTCAGCATTTATTATAATATCCCACAGTGAAAGAATGCTTTTCGTGTGCATTCTGTAAGGGTGACTTCTGAAGTGGAGAAGAGAGGAATTTATTGCTTCACCATCTTCAGTTTCTCCCTGAATGAAACTAAAAGCTATTTAGAAAAGTCCCAGAGGAGAAGGCTCTCAAATGCTGATTATAAACACAAAAATGGAGATGTATTGTTGAAAGAAGGCCAGGAGGGTAAGTGAGGATGGAACGGATGAGGAGGGCGCCCCCAGCAGGGAAGTGCAGGGTTACTTAGTTACTGGATTTACTTGGGAACTTGTGAAATGGGCAGCAGCCAGGACTTGAGCATCTGGATGGCTGGCCTGTTTTGGCAAACTGTATGACCCAAGGACAGATGGGCAAGTTAAAGTGGTTTGTCATTAAAAAAAAAAATTGTATAGATCCAAAGATCCAGCATTTGTGGACTGGATCTGTGTGTATTATTTCCACATGTCCCTGGGGGCTGTGCTGCGGCATTGGTCAGCCTCGCATGCCGAAGTCTGTGAAATAACTATCACAGATAACCTCTGCTTTTGCCTGATTTACTGCAGTCCTATTCGTGTAGAGTTACTGTTCAAAATATTTTTTCCCCTCTGCACATCAGGAATAGCTTGCATCACTGTGCCCCTTGTGTTATAATTAGATTGCTCATAAAATAATCACATTTCATGCCATAATTTAACACCCGCTCAATTGGAAGGCTGCTCTCCACAGTATATTTCATCTCTTTTTCTGACACACAGCACAGAGGAAACTGAGCTACTGTTACTGTCCAAATAGCTTGTGCAAAATATGTGATGCTGTTGCTTTCCAAATCTAATTCCTAAAACTGCTTTGAAAAGCAGAAATTAATGCTGTCCAAACTGATTTATATTTAGCACATATGTTCCATTTTTGTCAAACAGCTACTGAGAAGGGGGATGTCAAGAGGTGCACTGTTGAAATGGCCCGTGTATGGAGGGTTTGTATGTGTGCCTGATACTGGAGAGAGGGCCACTGTTCAGGAGACGGAAACTCTGGTCCAAAACGCTGGACTTTGGAGGGTGGTGGCTCCATGAATAAGGAGCTTTTTTAAAAAGTGAAATAGCTCTTGTCTACTTCAAAATGTCTGATCTGTACCCAAGATATTTGACATTTGGACCTTCATATAAAAACTTCCGGCAGTTTTTGCTCTAGATAGGCGGCAAGATGGTGAATAAAGCGTAAAGAATACAGGCAGGTATTGAAGTTCTCCAGGCTATGCTTTGAGATTACCATGAAGATCTTTTTTGCTGAAGTTAGTGAATATATATTTGGCAGAGAAAATACAGTAAGAACCACAATTAGTTCTACCTCTTAGGGCTTTTTTACAACATGTTTTTTTTTTTTTTTTTTTTTTTTTTTTGTTTATGCATTCAACTAATGCTTTTCTCCAAAGCAGCTTGTAGTTATTTGCCTATTTATACAGAATTGGATAGATTCAGTGTAAGTGCATTACTTAAAGGTACTGCAGTGGGATTTGGGAGTCAAACTCAGGTCCTCAAAGTATAGGGTGGGGGCTTTAAACTACTGTGTCACCTGCTGCTCTGCTCATCAGCCAGGCTAAGAGAACTGGGAATTATATGGTCTGCTTCATCACAATATCACAAAATCTTTCCTCTCCTCCTTAAATTTACATTCCCCAAAGTGGAGCATGGTGGGCAGCATCCATCCCATCCATCATCGGCTGATGACGCAGGTCTGGGTTCTGTGAGCCATGGGACGGGGACAGCTGTACGCAGGAACGCAGAAAGTGTTGAGGCCTTGGGCCACTCCTCTGATGGGCACGCGGGGAACGGGAGGGGCTATGCCCTACTGGTCCACCGCTAATTCAGCTTAATGCTTCCCTCTGGCCTGGCAGGGGTACCCAGACACAACCCCTGATTCTAGCAGTGAACTAGGGAGTGAGGGTCTTTCTGTACAGAACCGCTTCTGCTTAACGTAGCATTCACACTGCTCTTTTTCCAGGAAAGACTTTCTCCGTATGAAATATTAAAATATAGCTCTGCGCTTTTAGTTCCACAATTGCAGTTCCCAGGCTCCACACTGCTTTAATATTCCGCTTTTGTCCGCTAACCACACAGCTTAGTTTTTCCCACCGTTTTTCTTTCAGCAAGGCCTAAACCACTGACCTCGGACATATTGGCTAGAAGGACTTTATTAAAAGGGGGTTTTTGATACCAGAAAAATGCCTTTTAATGATTTATGTTTTTTAGAAGTTCTCAGGCAGACCAATGGGGCAGCAGGTGGAGTAGTGGTTAGAAATGTCTCCCTGTTTGAAGTTTAAAGGTTCTAGGTCTGAATCTGTGCTGTTGCTGTAGTATCTTGAGCGAGGTATTAAACATTAAAAATTGCTGCTAACTATACTAACATACCATAAGCATTTACATTAATAATGGGCACACAATAAGGCATCTTAGACAAATGGCCATTATTAATCTTGTGGAGCTGGAAAGCTTGAGAACTGAAAAGGTGTTTGATTCTAATCAACATTAGTAGAGATGGAAAAAACATTGAGAAATATTATTATTATTATTATTATTATTATTATTATTAACAACTAAATAGGCCAACTCCATTCTCCAGAGTAATAGTAGTTCATACACTAAGCTACTGGCAATGATTTTTTTTGTTGATACAACTGGCCCATTTTTACTGTATGATTTCAGGGTTAATACCTTGATCGGGAACGCCAGCAGGAATATGGATTTGAACCCAGGTCCTGTCTAAAAGAGTGATTGAAACCATTTCAAATGGAAAATAGTTATAGTGGGAGGTGCTGCTAAAACTTATATGAGGCCTGTATTGCACGGGCCAGGATGTGGGACTAACTTGGCATTAATTCCTTACTTTCCATGGAGGGGTTTTGATGTGAAGAAATGTAGAGGTGGAGACTGTTTACTGTAAATTGAATAAAAGAGCATTTCACAGCGCAGCTGAATCCTGTCTCACGAATCTTCTGTGTCAGTCGTACGATAAAAAATAATGTGCATTTCACAGCAAACTCCTTGGGTTTGGCCATTTAGCTGTGATTCAGACCTACTTTGTTACACCCTTTTCTCGAGCGCGGTTTTCCCTCGAAACGGTTAAGCCAAATTACTCAGGAAGCTCTGTCTGCCCACCTCTGAAACTCGGCGAAGAGCAAGCAGCCAATGTGTTTTTAATCACTGCAGGCTGCTTTCAATTTATGGTCTCCCACACCGCACTCAAAGAAGTCCGAAAGACTCTGTGCATCAGTGCTGGATGCCACTTGCATTTAAGCGGCATACATAAATCAAAACAGTGCTTTGTACGAGCTCCAAAACATCTTCATAAATTGACTTTATGTGCAACTGCTTTAACATTTTAACATCGTACTTATGTTATTTAAGGCATCCATTTGCTTCGGGAAGGGAGAATATCTTACGGTTGCAACAGAAAGTGTGTGAAGTCATCGTGCGTTGTTGGGTTATTAATGGTGAGGGTCAGCAGTAACACTGAGTGCCGCAGTTCCCATGAGTGGCTGTTGCAGATGTCAGCTGGTGAAAGGGGACCTTACCCCACCCTGCTCAGGCCTTCTCACTGTGTGTAAATGACTTGAGAGCCTGAGGAGCACGTTGCCGGCTGGGTGGTCTGCATGGCAAGCAGGGTGGAGGGTGGGTTTGTGGGCAAACAGGAGGATTCCTCATGGCTAAAGTGGAGAAAAGGTGTGGACAAGTTTATATTGGGGAATGTATCCCTCAAAGGCAAAGAGCACATCATCAGAGGCCCTTTACGTATCAGCAGGTTCAGTTGGAGATGTGTTTAAATGTCCATCACCAGCCCTTGGCTACCAAGAGGTCAAGAGGGATCATTATGACTATTGGATCACTGTTACTAAAAATTGGTTTCTGGGTGCACACATCTCACATATGTCTCTCCAGTTAGGAGTCTGACAGGATGTTTGTGTGGAAATGAAAGGGCTTTACAGGAACAGAAGCCAGAATTCTAAGGTGAAAACTGTTGACTTTGGGCTGTGGTGTGTGTGTGTGTGTGTGGGGGGGGGTTCAAGACCTAAGATTTCAGAGGACTCTCAGAAATTTGGTGCGTGACCTGGTTTTGAACGCTATTATTTATTTGGCTTTGTACGGGCCTAACGTGATGTGTTGGTTCAGCTTTGCGTGTGTGTTTTTTTCCCCTCTTTATTTCAGCTGGTGCCTTTCCCTGATGTAACTTAAAAGATCAGGTTTATAGATTAAGCTGTTTAAAACTATTTACTCATTTGTGTAATTGGGTTTTTTTTATTGGCTCATTTCTGGTCCTATGTTACTCAAACGTGCTATAGCAGGTTCAGTGGGATTCAAACTACTGAAAAAATTTGTTCATTCATTCTATCAATTTCTATAAGTGTGTCCAATGATAAGTGGCATACAATAAAAAGTAATTGATATTTAATATATTTCAGCTGTTCACATGCTCAGCTGCAAAAATGAAATATTACACATTTATGCTTTACCCATAATTTTTTTTTTTTTTTTTTTTTTTTCTTTGCAGAACTTCAGCTTGTTTCAGTACTTGTCACAAAAGTGTGTTTTAAACCATTGTTGCCGTGGCAGGGGGTTGGTGGTTTTTTGTATTTGCTCAATTGTGCAAGTTGTTTTCTGGATCTAAATGAGGGCAGATGCTGTGATATATCAAACTCAAGACCAGAAAACAACCCCAAGTTGGGGACTGATCTGTGTGCCAGTCCTGGTGAACTAAATCACTGTATAACTGCAGCCAGATGCTCAGCAGGAGGACCCCTGGGTAGATAGGAGGTACTGCTATGGACAAAGCCATCATGCAGGCATCATCTGAGATCCTGACCTGGGCTCCCACAAAGAAGTCCGTTGCCATCATCAGTCAGTCTGGTGGAACATTGTGTAACAGTCCGATTATGTGGTCCATGGTAAATGGTTATTTACGTCACGTTGCGCTTTGCTTACTACAGGTATTCCAAATGCACTACACCCTAATGAGTTTGTGGGAGACCAAGCATGTATGTCATTGATTTATAGAGCACAAACAAAACATGCCCCAGCAGTAAGGGAGTTACGGAGATGAGGTGGTGGAAGAATTTGAATCATAATGACAGGTTCTCAACTTCTCCTGTTGGTTAGACTGATGGTTCTCAACTTGCCCTGTTGGGTGGATCGATGATTTTTAGCCTTGCTTGTTAGTCGGACTGATGGTTCTTAACCTACACTGTTGGTAAGACAGATGTTTTTTTTAATATTCCCAAATGGTTGAATTTACAGTGCAGGCTTCTCCTTGTTTTTCTGTCTACCTGTAGGTGTCCTGTCTTTGCCAGCTCACGTCAGTCCCTATTCAGGTGATCAGCATGGCGGTGCAGAGAACCAAGGCGATGCCTATGCCCACTTGGAGCTGCGAACCCTGGAGCAGTCACTGCTGGCTACCTGTGTGGGCAGCATCTCTGAGCTCAGTAAGTGGCTACGCTTAACCTATGTGCACCAGGGAGGTCATCTGTGTTTGTCTGATTTCACTTCTCCTTTTCTCCTGTCTGACGAACAATGAGGGGAACATTTGGTTCTTTTGGTTTCATTCAGTATCTGGTGGGGAAGCCCACTGAAAATGCATCAGAAAGCCATGGTAATTTCACAATTACATACATTACTGCTCATGTTTACTAAGATTTCAAAAATACTGATTTACAGAGTTCATAAATTGATGTCTTTGGCAATGTCTGTGGTAAGACAGAAAAGAGACGATTTTCTGATGTAAGCAGGTAAAGAAGAAAAGAGAGTGTGTTTCCTTTTAAAGGTACATCACTGAATTCCGATACTGTTGTTAGCTAGTCTGTTTCTGGTTCCAACTGGACTCACCAGCTCATGTGTTTATCACACATATCTTGTGATGTACCTGGGCACATCATCAGTGACGTAACCAGGGGTCATGTGGTGGGTTTGGGTTTTCCAAAATGTTTTCCCTTCCCCCAGGTGATTTAATGTTCACACAAATGTAAAATCATGCAGTGATATGATTCAGGGTTAATGTGAGTTGTGAGGTGGAAATTCCCCTTTTTGGTGGTCACCATTGGCTGGGCAGTCTGGTAGACCCATGCAAAGCTGTGATAGGAATTAGTCAGCTTGCGGAGAGGTTAAGGGTCTTTCTGGCCTTCCCCTCCAGTCAGATGTTGTTTTCCAGTATCACCACTCTCAAGTTTTACCAGATTCATCTCTCTAGAGATCTGTTGACCGCAAAGTCATTGTCTTAACCGAGAAGTACCAAGCCCTCCTCTCTTCCTTTCCACTCCACAAAAGATCCCCTATGAAGGACATCTGGGCTTCAGACTGATGTTATCTGGCCTTGCTGCTGCCAAGGCTTTCTTCATACATTTCTTACAGTTTATATCTCTAAGCCGTCCCAGTTTGTTGTTGTGGGTCAGGGTTACAGGGAGCGGCTGGGGTCTGTACAGTTGAGTGGAAGATTAAGAGGACATTCTTCACCTAACAAACATTTTCAGTGCTCAGTGTAAGTCTATACAGTAAAAAAAAAAAAAACATCTTAATGAATCACAAGACCTTATGAAGGTGTGACTTCAGGCCACAGTGGTGATTCAACGCACAGTGTCTGTGTTCCTCTAGTAAATACTGTGGTAACTATGTGTACCAGGAACATAACTGCACCGCTGTAATTGCCAGTGGCCTCGTCTTGCCTAATGCTGTTCGGGATTTTGAGTTTTACTGGCTTAAACAATCTGACGAATATAATGTAGAATACACAAAAACACCAGCAGAGCCGGCTCAGCTGCAGCAAAGCTGAACCGACAAAGACCCAAAATGAAGTCAAACAAACCTGAGCTCTGTGAAGCTTGTTATTTCTATGAGAAGATTTATATTGGAGCAAGAACTGTAGAGACACATGGCAAGTGGGAAATGAGAGTACAGTAATAGTGTTTATAGGAGGAGTGTAGGGTGTCTTCGATGATGTGGCCGATGAAGGCTGCCTCCCCTTGTCATCTCTCCTCCTGCCCTACCAGACAGTTGTCTCCAACAGCTAATGGCACCTCCATATGGGAACATTCTTCCAGCATGAGTATGATATTTCCTTTTTAGGTTTGTCTACAGAGAGTTATTTCAGTGCAGTTGAAGGTTACGCATGGTGAAACTCTGAGTGTTTCCATTTTGCTAAATCAAACCTTTAATGAATGAGTTCAGTGTTCCCTGTGGTCTGTTATAGCTGTTGGTCTGATCTTGTGAGTGTGTTTGGGCTCCGTCAGGTGACCTGGTGTCACGGGCCATGCGCCACATGCAGCACCTGAGTTCCACTTGCCCCACTGTGAGTCCCGGCCGTCACGTCCACCAGCAGCCTGTGTCATGGTCCCCCGATGCTCTGCACACGCTCTACTACTTCCTGAGATGCCCACAGATGGAGTCAATGGAGAACCCAAACCTGGATCCACCCAGGATGGCCCTCAGCAAGGAGAGGTATAGGTCACCAGAACGCTGATATTATAATAAAAATATTATCTAGACAGATTTGTCTAAGGCAAATGATGATGCTACTTATTCTATGCTAACCCACCCACACATAGGGCACATAACTCACACATTATAGGAAGTTTCTGTTGAATCATCAATTCCCCTGAAACACATGCCTTTGGACTGTGGGAGGAAACTTACACAAACACAGGGAAAACATGTAAATTCCACACACACTGAGCAGAGATAAAACCCACGTCAAGCTGTGCAGCTCATGCATCATGTGCCCCCCATGCTACCCGCTACACCACCATACCGCCACATTCTACATCTCAGTTTCAGATTTGGCTTCGGTAGTGGAATATATTACAATGTTTTTCTTAAAAGCTGCTGTGCTGTTTATTTTATTCAGCTGAGCTGAATTTATGTTTATAGACAGCCCTTCTCACACAGTGACAGTGACAGCTGCGCAAAGAACAATACACAGAGGTTGCCTGTTATACAAAGCTAATTTGGATTTAGCATCATAAAGCTAAATCACCAGATAATGAAGATGTTTCTGCCCAATTTTACAATTTTGCAAAATTTAAAACATTTCACTTGATTATTTTTTTTACAATGATTTTACAATATTATTTATGTCTGATGTAATTACTGTATTTGATGGCTTTCTTGTTTTTAATTCTTTTAGTGATGTGATCGGTCACAGGTTCAGTATTGTATTTTCCAGGATGCTTTATGTTTGTTATGGTAGCAGAGTAAATCACATTAGCAGTAGAATGCAAGCAGACAATGGTAATATTATAGGAAACACATACAGTACTGCACTGTAAAATAGATGCACCTGTGGAGAAGTGTATATAGAGACACTGTCAAAAATAAAGAATGGTGTATCTGAGGTCCTCAGTGTTAAAGGAACTGCTTTATTTCTGTATAATTCTAGGCTACATGAGGGGTCATCATTGTTTGCCTTCATTATTACTGGCTTAATACGTCACACTTTAGAAGTAATTTTACTAATACTTGCGGCAGGAAAAGAGACCTTTTTAAAAGCCCCACTCACTAGTGCCATGGTTCCCAAAAGCTGAGCAGAAATGTAGGTGAAACTGCCAGTCCGCTTACTGTAAATGTGATAACAGTGCCCTTTGTTATTTTGGTTGATCCAGAAATGACTGTATGGAAAGGAGAAACACAACATGGGTTAAGTGCAAGATTTTCTAGAAATAAGCAAAATACAGAGACACTCAGTTATGTGTACGTGGGGCTATTGACAGGAGGCGCAGACATCCCCCCCCACATGTGAATTAGTTTAATGAACAACCAACCACTTTAAATGTAAATGGATCTGCAAGTTATGAGAAGCAGCTTAGACTTTTTTTTTTCTTTCTTTCTTTCTCAAGATACCTAGTTTTATGCATCAGTGGGTCATAACAACTCTGTGTCTTCTTGTGTTTGTGCTTTTAGGTGTTTTGGTGCTGGATGTTTAGTCGCTACTGCTTACACTTGACTGTGTGATATAGCTGGGGTATGGAGTTTGTACAGTAATACCTCGGTTTGTGTCCTTGAAGTGCCCTTGAGAAATAGGGCTTAATGAAATGGCACTGTAAGGGATCATTAAAGCAGTCTGTTACATAAATGGAACTTGAAAACTGCCCAACTGCGCAACACAATACAAAATAGATTGCTTACACCTTTAATAATAGTAACCCAGAAAACCTAAGTTTAAAAAAAAATTGTATGAAAGCATTTTTGAATTTGTTTTTAATATGTTAAACTAGGATACACTGACTGCTATCACAGAGTAGCACCATATTAGGTAGTGCTAACTGAGAGACTATATTAATATTAATAAATTACGCTGATGCAAAGCAGGAGAAAAGTCCATTCCGGTGGAGAGGAGTCAGGTAGCCCTCCTTTACTTATGTTAGTATGCTGGGACAGGTAGTAGTCCACAGATGATGGTATTCATGATGGACAGGCTCTTAAAGCTCTTTTAAAAAGGTCAGATCCTCTCCCTGCATCTGTAACACCCTCAGCTTTTTGTTGGGAACGTGTTCATACACTGCTATGTTGCCATAGTTTAACTGCTCATTATGAATTCTTAGCTAAACCCCTTATCTCCATAGTTTGCACAGTGCATGCCTTTTGCCATGCATACACAAGGGGAGGGAAGTAGTTAACAACACTCCAAGCATGTGAGCTACCCTGGGCTTGCCTGCACTATGGGGTCACACAGTCATCCTGTCAGTCATGCATTACTGTATATGCTTATAGCCACAAGCTCTGATAACTACCTGGTCCGCCTTTGAGGTCTCAGGGAATTTTAAGACACATTCTGCCCTGTTGAGTGTAGGCTGAGTGCACTGGTGGTATGCAAAATGGCCTTTGTTCCTATACCCCCAGAGAAAGTACAAAATAGCTGTTGGAGAATTACATTTAAACAGTCTTTAAGTTGTTAAGTTGTTTGTTGATGTCAGCTATGAGGGACATGACTGTCAGAGATTCCTGTGCTGGTGACCACAGCCGTTCTCAGCAGTACAATAACCCAGAGTGTCGTTCATGGCCGGTGTTAGTGGAAAGCGCGGTAAATTCTTGCTGTGCATGGGGTTGGATGTTGGGTGGCAAATATCATAAATGTAGTAAAAAATATCTCAACAGTGGCCTTCAGTTAGGTGAAGGGCCTGGAAGTAACTCATAGTCATGGACATCTAGAGTGAAACACAGGTGACATTTGCTATGTTGACGGTTAGACTGTAAAGGTCTTTAAGAAATGTTGGTGTAAATTAACTTGGTGTTAGTGTTGTGCCATCAGCAGTCAAGGATCTAAGCAGAAGGTGCCATCGAGGTTGCCCCCTTGACTGAGATTACTTTAGTACCTGTGACCTTGGCTGATACAGTAAAAGTTATCCAGGTATATAAATATCTTATACATTGCTGTAAGCAGCTTAGTGTACAAACCATCACTGTAAGTTGTTGAACAAAGGAGTTGATATCAATAGCTATTTGTTTTGTGCAGGGTGTTCAGACGCAGATGTAGTATTTTGGAACGTGATTTAGCCTCTCATGACTCAGATTTATGTAAATGCAGTAATAGTGAGCTCTCCCATTCCTTCCCACACACCAGACCCTTCCTGCTGCTCCCGCCTCTGATGGAGTGGATGCGAGTGGCCATTGTTCACGCCGAACATCGGCGTAGCCGCTCGGTGGACAGCGACGACGTCCGGCAGACGGCTCGACTGCTCCTGCCTGGCCTGGACTGTGAGCCCCGACAGCTGAAGTGAGAGAACGCACTCATCGCCATGCCCTCTTCCCAGCAGATTTCTCTTACTTCCTTATTTGTGTGCTGTAAGGTACAGCCAAAATGACTCCTACCTCCTGCTGTTGTACCCTTGAGCAAGGTACTTACACTGAGTTGCTCCTGTAAAAAACTGCTCATGAGTATAAATGGGTAGATAATTGTAAACAGCTTCATGTTGTGTGTTGCTGTTAAGAACAACGTCACTTATCTGTAAAAGACTTTATTTGTCCATTATGTTTCTGCACACCAACACAGTATGGCATGATGAATAGCTCCATATTTGAATCGAAAACTTGTATGGGCTGCATATGTACTTCTGTTATTTCACAACCGCCCGCTCTTCCCTTCCTGGAAACCTTGGTGATGATCCAAACCCTGCCCCCTCTCCTTGCCGTAGGCCCGAGTATTGCTTCAGTTCCTTCAGGCAGCTGGACGCTAAAGCCGTTATGGACAAGTTCCAGCTGGACCTTGGTTTCCGCATGCTTAGCTGTGGTCGGACCGATCTCGTGGGCCAGGCCATTGAGCTGCTGGGCTCCAATGGTGTGGACAGCATGGATGATCAGGTACAAGTCCAGAGGTGACCACAATAACCACCTTCAAAGCCTATTGAGGTGGAGACTCTAGAGCACTACACTGACAGGACTCCTGCTTCAAATGACTCCTTTCTGCCTTTCCACCTCATAGGGCATGACCCCCTTGATGTACGCCTGCTCTTCTGGGGATGAGGCCTTGGTGCAAATGTTAATTGATGCGGGGGCAAATCTTGATGTGACGGTAAATAACATTCTCATTCCATTCTTGACTCAGTGTGGTCTTGCGTGCTCAAGTTTACGTGTTTGTAGCCATAGAATCTGTGAATTAAATTCAACAGGTTGCTATAACTGTCAGGATAATTTTATCTGTAAACTGTCCTTGGATCTGTCTTATAGACACACTTTTTAGCCAAAGCGGGTGTCTACCTGACATTTTTCTCCAAAGCAAATTAAAATGTTAATGTAATTTACCAATTTCTACTAGACTGGGGTTAACCTGGGTTTTATTGGAGCAATTAAACTACTTTGATCAAGGTTATTGTTAGGTCTGGCCACTGGACTTGCATGTTTACTAGTTGAGTTGTGCCTGGGTCAGAAAGTGGAAAAATAAATAGTAATAACACATTATATAATCATCAAACTGTATTACCCTTGAAGTGGTGCATTTATTAAATATGTATGGTTAGTGCCATTGAATAGGTGGGCACCACATGGTAGTCAAAGTCCAGCGTTATGAATGTGCCCAGTGACGTGTGTGTGTGTGTGTGTGTGTGTGTGTGTGTGTGTGTGTGTTTGATTATGAAAAATCTCACTTACGATGAGGTGTGACCATGTGCTAAATTTTAAGTCTATGGCTGAAAAAACAAAGATTGAGAATTATAGATATTGAGACGCTCCAACTGTGGACTCACTTTGGTTCCATCCTTAGGTTCCTGGCTGCTCACCCAGACACCCATCAGTTCACCCCAACTCCCGCCACTGTGTTGCCCTTACTTTTGCGGTGCTGCATGGCCATATCTCTGTGGTGCAGGTGAGGTGCAGCAGAGCACACTGCTCTGGAACCTTCTCTAAATTTGGAATGTGTCACTATTGTTGGCAGATAAATTATTACAACAGTGGGCTGTTCCTGCTTACTCAATCTTTCCATCTGCTCCACATAAAGAAAACTCCCACATTTTCAGATTTTTTTAAGGGCTGCCCGGTGGTACAGCGGGTAACGCTGGTGCCTCACAGCCTCTGAGCTGTAGTTTTGGACATGGGGTTGTGTTTGTCTCAGTTTGTGTGGAGTGTGTATGTTCTCTCTGGATTCTCTTCGGCTTTCTCTCTTAGTTCAAAGGCATGTTTGTGACTTGAATTCCTGAATTTGTTTTTAAATTTTAAAAATAAATTTTTTTACAAAGTAAATTTTCTATAACTAAGTAAAGAAGATCAATTTATCACTGTTTATTTGTTTCATGAGTTAAAATTATAAGTGGGGACATGAAATTATTAAAGCATTTTAAAGTTTTTAGTTTGAATGCATTTTGAGCCACACCATCAAATAGCATCAGCAGGACTGAAAGGGTTAAATTGCCATTACTCTATATATGTGTGTGAATGTGCTCTTCTCTGCACTAGCATCCATCCTGGGTGAACTCACCCCCATAACCTAGGGTTCCAGGATAGGCTCTGGACCGCAGCAACCATCCATTGGAGTGGTTACTGAGAAAGGCAGCATAGGTGTACTTTTCATCTACTTGTAATACAGGTGCTTTTGGGTAGAGTATCTGTCCCTGCATCCTGTGTGTGGTGTGATGAAATAAGGGCCTGTTCAACCTTGTCCTCTGATGATTCTGAGAAAACCTGTTCACTGGCTGTCCTGTTGAGCGTGTGCCAGAAGAGACCTGTCCTACCCAGTCTCGCGTCAGGTGGATAATGACACATCGTGACTAGTCTCACCCCTGGTTTCTTGCCTGCAGCTCCTCTTGGATGCTGGGGCCCACATAGAAGGTGCATCTGTTCAGAACAGCCAGGGCTCCTCCGCAGAGACACCCCTGCAGCTAGCTTCTGCAGCAGGTGGGTACGGCACACTTGGCCCTGACACTGCCCTTCTGCGACACTCACTCTGATAGCAACTAGATAACATTCCGCAGTGAGGCTTGGCTCAACATATCACTCTCAAGCTGTAACCTGTTGCAACTGATTCTTGCAAAATAAGCTGTAGAATTTTTTTCCCCATGTGGTTTCATGCATTAAACTGGTGTAGTAAGTTTGTATTTTTATGCCAGAAAGATTATGGGTGTCCTTGTGTGGCCCATATTTCTCACAAGGGTTTGCAAAGACGTTGCACCACGTTGAGAAAGTAAAAAATTCTGGGCTATAACTTGCACACTCTGTGTCACTGGTGATGGGGCGATCAGAGGGACACAGCTGAGTCTCTCTCTCTCTCACACACACACACACACCTGCACACACTACTGTAATTTCCAACTGTATTTGTATATGCCCTTTCAGGGAATTATGAGATGGTT